>JAPXFQ010002403.1:0-1200000 GCA_028564705.1 Apricaphanius iberus
CCTGTCAGGTTGGGTGTTTGGCTGCTCTCTGGCCTGATGCATCTTCTTCCCTCCCCGTCACTCCCCGTCGGTGATGGATGCTCCTGCCCGCTGGTTGACGATGGCTCTCGATGCATGGAGCCGGGGGTCCCGGTTGCGGCCCGGCTCGGTCCTGGTGCACCCCACCTGTCGGGCGGACGCCGTTTCGGGCCGACGTCCTCCTAGGATTGACTGGGGCACCTCTTATGGGGTGCCGGGGTTGTAGAATAGGTTGGTGCCGTCCGGTGGATCGGTGGGGACCGTGCCTGGCACCCAGGCCTCCTGCCAGTTCCAGGACTTCTGCTGGCTGGTCTGTTCACCTGGTAGGGCTGTCCAGCATTGGCTGGGCCCCTGATCTTGGCGCCCTACGTGGGGCGGGATCTGGACCCAGGAGCTGGAAGATCTGGATGTCCAGGTGCCGGCTGGAAGCGGCCTGGGGAGGGCGTACATCCGCTGAGGCTCTTGCTGTGGCTCCCTGGCGTGTGGATGTGTGGAGGCGGGCCGGGTTGTTGGCGATGGGTATTGGTCCGGGGTGGCGGCGGCGTGTGTTGTCCGTCGGTTGGCTGCGGATCCCCCTTGCCTGCGGCGGCGGGGGTGGCCCTTGTCGGCTGGTCCCTGGTTGGGGCCCCGCTGGGGGGCGGGTGCCCCTGGTCCCCGTGGCCTCCGGATCCTGATCCGGGCCCGCCCTGGCGTAGCCGGTTCCCGGCGGAGCCCGTGGGCTCGTCACTGCGATCTCTCGAGCCCCAGCATTGCGGCTGATGGGTGTTCCCCTGGGGCTTCCATCTGTTCCTCTCTTGGAGGGTGATCGACCCTGCGCTGATCCGCCTGTGGCCTCTGTACTCTGTGGGACCCTGGATGCATACATCTCCTGCCTCCTCCATGTCTGTGTCGATTCCTGTAGGACGATTGACGGTTCCTTACACCAGCTATCAATCACTTGCATGGGGAAACCTTATTCCGACCTGCATGCTCGCACACACACATAGGTGTGGGGACATTGGTGTGGACGGGCATATCTTAAGCTGAGGTTATCATCATTAGTTAGTTGTTCACAGGAGCTTACCAGAAACATTTGTATTATGTTCATTAATCAATGCTTGTGTGTAGTGAATGTGTAATTCTTAGTTTATTCTACTAGATCCGAACTATTGGTTTGGTTCTGTACAGTTTGTTGTTTTTGTTTTGTATTACTGTTTCTCTGCCGTCCGGCAGAGGTGGAGGACTGGGATGTTTTCTTGTGTTCTTTGTTTGCCTCCCTGTCTTGTGTCGTCAGTTCGCGCCTCTGCTGGTCCGGTTTCTTTTCTTCACCTTCTTCCTTTCTCCCTTCTTGTCTCGGTTTAGTGTCCATGACGTCAGGAAATTGAACCCACAGTAATCACTAATAAAGATTTTTCAAAAAAAAAAAAAAACTATTAGGGTAGTTTATGTGAAATAGACTTCTCTTCACATTAGGAAACTCTTTCCATTGTCAAATGGAAATATTAATATATGATTATACAGGTAGGACAAGATTTAGTCAGAGATTAAAAGCTTTTACAAATATCTCTTGATTGAGTCCGTCACAGAGGAAACATACATAATCAGCTGTACTTGATTTATTATGCAGGTAAAATGATACTGGAGAAAAGTGTACTGAGTATCATTTGACTTATTCAACTGTAGAGTCCCCTTAATGACTGATGAAATATCAAATTAAACAACAAAATGTTGTGCCTGTGTAAAAAGAAAAAAAAAGAAAATGAAGTGAAAAGAAAATTTGAAAAGCCCATCTGAAAGGATCTGCCTAGCTCAGTCCCCCCAACAGTGATGCGGATCACCCCCAAAATCTGATCACTTTTTCCTGGTCCCATTGACTGCAATTTTTTCCATACAAAGCTAACATTCCAATGAACAAATAAAATATCATATCACATCATATATTCAGTCACAGTCCAGACCTTGTTGTAAGCTGATGGTGCAAACAACCATCCCACAATGGACACCTCATTAAATAAACTTCTGTGTGTGCACATATATATATACATACATACATATATATATATACATATATATATACATACATACATATATATATATACATACATATATATACATACATACATATATATATATACATATATACATATATATACATACATATATATATATATATACATATATATATATATATATATATATATATATAAATATAAATAAATATCAATTTTGAGGACAAACCTTTGACAGGCCACCAGCATCTTGTGGGCATTAAGTAGTTTAGAGGTAAGGTGTGAATGACGTTTTAGTTACGGTTAGGGTTAGGCATGTGCCACTAATTGTTAGGGTGAGGGAAAGTGTCTGGGTTAGGCTTAGTAAAATCTATGGAAGTCAATACAATATTTACACAAGTAAAGCAACACAGGAGTGAGTGTGTGTGTGTGGTCGGGGAAGGGATCATGTTTCATAAATAAATATTTTAAGAATTATTTTAAAGTATATTATTAGATGTGGCAGTATCTAGATAGTGTAGATACAACCATCTATATACTATTTTTTTTGTCAAAATGTCAGATTTAGATTTTTATGATTTATAAGCAATGAAAGGTACTACATGTGCATTCCTAAGCTCTCCCAACCTTACAACTTGCTCTACATTAATTTATGATTCACTGATCTCCAAAAACCTCTGTGTATCTTCCGTAATAGTCATCAGATGTCCTTGTACGTCTGTTTCAGGGAAGGCGCAGTTAATGGGTTTCTTGCCCTACAACCACCCCGTATTGTACCACACAGACTTTCTCAATGTCAGCTTGTCAGCGAATACTCTGTGGGCCAGACTCCATCTGATTTTTCAACACACTCAGGTGGCCATAACTAGCAGCACAAACACAGAAGCCTCAGGCCTCAGACTGGTCCCACTCGTCCAGCGCCCTGACACTGATTGCTACGGTCACATCAGTCAGCCCCCCCGATGGCACTTTGACCTTCCTTTCACATATAGGCAGGTTACCTTGGTTATACCCGGTATTCTGTGTTTTGTGAGCATTACATGTGCATGTCTATGAGAGTTTGTCTATCTGGCACTTCACCAAACCTCCTGGCACTGTGCCACCAACTCGTTTCTACCCGATACCCCATCTGTCTTTTTTCTACTGCATTCTTCTCTTTATTTAATCATTTCTTTTAGTGGTTCCTTTCATTTTTGTACGAGATACTTTGCAGAAAACAATATGTACAACACGAATCCATGGGACATCGTTTTGGGACCATGTATGTAACAGTAAAAGATGCTCGGTTTTTGCATGCACAGTGTGGCTCTGTCAAGTTACATAATAGCACAAGGGCAAGCCATCTGCTCCACCTTGGTCAATGGGTTAGCAATGACATCTAATCCATTACACAGTGTATTTATGAGCATGCATGCAAGGTGTAGATGGTGTGCATGAACACATGTGTGTGCACGCCTAATCTGCCTGTATTTTTATAGCAATCAAGAGGGGAAGTTGATAATCTCGCTTGGCCAGAGAGATTTAATCCTTACAGCTATACTGTATCTTTTAGAAATGCACCAATCAAAATGTTTCTGCCCGATATCGATTTCTAGTTTTATTTTAAGGTTGGTCCTACCAAATCTGTATTTGACCAATTGAGATTTATTTTCCTTAACTGAATAACAACCCGTTGAAAGGAAGTGCATGTTTGTGATTGAGATTGTGCTTTTGAAACAGACAGGAAATGAAGGAATTACAGTACAAGATTATCCCTATATGTGCATCCAACCATATGTACCTAGTCTTTAACCCATTTTTATCAAACACAAAAAGTGCATCAAAACACATGGTGCGAGTTGATGTGTTCATGGACCAACATTTTTAGTTTTGATCCATTTAATACATTTTCTGTAAATTAATGAGTTTACCAAATCAAAAGAACATAACCATATTCCAATGTCTGCCTGAATGATTGAAGCCTCTCTAATCTCTTTCTCATAGGCAATCCATGTATGACTGTTCATCTACAGGCTGTGATGTTTTCTATAATCTCCACTTTACATTTTAATATAAAAATCATTAGTGATCCAGGTATTAGCTGTCAGACAAAACTGTCAGACTGTTGAAGTTCTTGTTGAAATGACAGATTCTGAAAGTGTTCCAACAATTATTCCATCAGGAGGAAAATACCACCTAACAAGAAACAAAGTCAAAATGACAAAAAGATTGTCAGTTTGAACTTTTAAAACAAAATAATGAGCTTGATTTTCTGTTTAGATTTTAAAAAGTTGGCATGTCACGGTGAGCAATTACAATATCCCCTCTTCATTGAATACTGAAAATCTTATTTTGTTGACATTTTACAAACAAGACTTCAAGTTAATCAAAATTAATCAGAGAATAAGTACTAAAAAGGTTTGCTACAGTTTTTTCCACTTAAATATTTGATGTATGATGTTGGGAGACCCGAAACACCCAATGATCCCAGGATGCATCACTGAAGATGCATCCATGTTTCTTGGATAGAAATGTACAAAGATGTAAATATTTCAACGTCACTTTGCCTAATGCTGGATTTAGTTGGAAGCAGTGTGAATGTAAAATATGGTTTTGGATATTTAAAGAACCAATTCAAATGACTGAGCTGCATTTTTGAAGCAAGGAAGAATAACCATTTTCATTTGTCCCCTCTTCAAATCTTATTAAAGCTGCAGAAATATAATTACGTTTTTTATCATTACTGGATTAAAATCAGGAGTATAATGAGGTCCAACGTTAAAAAGCCACTTTATTTTTTTAAACGTAACTTCCTTTACATTTGGGTTAAAATTAACATAGAAAAAGTGCCATAGCTGTAAAACATGTTGAGATCAGGACTAAAAGAAAAAAATTCAAACAATTTTCAACCTTCCACTCAAGAACACTAGGACTATGCAGCAGGAAAATAATCTAAGCTACAAAAGCAAGCTTACCTCTGAATGGCTCAAAATAATTTATAAGGTTTGAGGCTGATCTAAATCAAAGTCTGGACAATACCTCGATTAGTGTGGCATCACCTTAAGCAAGCCGTTCATGATCAAAAACCCTGCGTTGCAGACAAATTCAGACAACTTTTGTTGACCTGAATGAGTCGACCTTTGTCTACAATGATCATTGCTTGTTTTTACAAAACACTCAATGACGGTTGTTGTCCCAAAGGTTGGCACAAGTTATTAGAATCAGAGCTCAATCACTTCAACAAATAGAACCAGGTTTAATTTTACGGCATTTTTCTGTTATTTACTTATGTTTGCCAAAATGTAATGCTTTTTTGATCATGTAAAACTGTTAAATGTGACAAACCCAGAACAATATAATGGCAAATACATTTTGCTAGTACTATATTGGTGGGGAAAGAAATGTGAAAAAAGTGCTATAATCATTCACAATAGTTACACTGATGAAATGAAAAAATAAAAATAGAAAACCTATTAAAAAGGGATGGGGCATTTGAGGTAAAATATTTGTTGCACTTTTTTCCCCAGGGTGATCATCTGCAAACGCGAATATTCTCCTCAGTTTACCAGAGCATATCAAAACATATCCAGTTAATACATAGAGATATGCACAATAGTTACATAAATAGATCCCACTTTAAGTCCTGCACTAGCATACAGTATTTTAAGTAGGAAATCAAAATCTACCTTACTCTAAAAAATTTAGAAAATTGGAAGATGTATTAAATTCACTTGTGCTTGTCTGAATGGGTGCAGTCACAGGAGGGTGACTGCATACAAGTGGCAGGGGGTCTGACTTTATCTCCATGGACTTCATCATAACCAGTTGTGTTGATATGGTGTCTGAACTCACCAGGTGTATCAATGCAGGTTCCCTGCTTTAGAGTTAAGGTGTGTGTTTGGGTATGTGTTTGGAGGTGTGGGTGTGTGCGTGCGGGTGTGTGTGTGCACGCACATGTGACGCTACTCATTAAAGTGTCTTCATGGCATCATGTTTTATGCACGAATGAGTTTTACTTTTTGACACATAAGCAAAGCTGCAAGCAACATTTGCATATTATAATAAGAAACCACCAGCCACACAGTAAATGCTCACACACACACAATCAAAAACCCACCAATAAAGCTTTCAGTGTTGGTAATGCATGCAGGGCTTTTCTGACACATTCTCATACGACAGCCACACACATGCACAGAAATATGGAGACTTCTTTGCACCCTATTCCTTACAACCTAAATATAAAAACTTCACCAATAAAAGCTTAATATTACCTGAGAGAAAAAAAGAGCAAATAAAGCATCAAGATGGTCATAAGATTGGCCAGGGAGGTGCTGTGGGATCTTACAGAGCACACATTGGATGCATCTAGTGGGAAACACATCAAGGAAGGATTTGGGTAGATAAAAGTAGTGAAAGGAATGAAATGCATTTAAAATCTTATTCATTGTGTGTAAAGAATAGGATTTGGGGTCAGAGATGGGATAGAGCAGAGTGTAGAAAATGTTTGGAGGTATGCATGGCACAGACTAAAGATGGAAGGTCAGAAGAAATGAATAAAGATTATAAGAGCAACCATATTTTGGAAATAGAAGAGGCTGGTTTGAGTGGAGAAGGATTTTCTATGCACAAACCTGCTCAAGAAAAAATAAAGAGGATAATTATTTCTGCCTATTTCATTAACTTTACTGCAATAAGCAATGATATACTAGAGGCCAAAGCTAGAAAAGGAAACATGCTCACCAATGATCCCATTAGGCTAGAAAAGGGTAATACAGAGAGACGGAGGAGGAAAGAAATGGCACGGTGACGCTGAATGCCACGGGGAAAATGGTGAGGGAATTTGAGGACAGGAAGGAAAAATTTGTAAGGCAGTAAAAAATGAAAGCTGAGGGAAAATGAAAGAAGGGGGAGGGGTATTGGGAAGAAGTTGACAGAAAAAGTAAAGCAAAGGGGAGCATAAAAAAGCTCCCTGATTAAAAGAAAAGACAGACTCGACTCAGCTTCTTGTTATTTGGGTTCAGAATGAGGATATAGATTTGACTCATACTGCAAACCTTGTGGAATTTTGAAAAAGCTCTAATGAAAGCAAAGCTGCCAGTGTTTTAATATGTTGGGTATCATTTGTGGGGTGTTTGATTGGAAATCTGAGAGTAGTCAGGCATTTTTAGGCTATTACATGTCCAAATAGCATAATCATAGAGTAATGTAGCTTGACTTAATTAAGTTGTTCCACTAAGTGCCTGAACCAATATAAATGTGCACCATTATATGTGCTATTAAATTTGGAATAATCCATCATCCGAAAGACTAGTTTTCAAAATTTACTTTGTTTTATTTTTACAAAAGAAAGACTTGTAAAGTAAAATTGCCTTACCCATTGCTGATCACCCGTTTCTGTTAGGTTTTTAGGGATTATAATATTTTAAATCCAATACGCATTTGAAAATGATAAGGCTTTCAATTTACCCAAGATTTATTTAAATAAGGCTCAAAAAGACTAAGGAATATCCAAATCTTCCCCACAAAGTAAAGTTGAGCTAAATGAGATAATTAATCATTTAATACTTCTGCTAATAGAAAAAGATTCAACTCTGTGAATAACTGATGTTCAAGTTTTAAAATAATGAGCGCCATCCTTCAATAGTGCTGCAGGATCCCATTATAGCGCTCTACCAAGCCATCAAAATCTAATGTAGATACGTGCACAGACGTTTTATCTCGGGTTTAACATGGTTACTTATTGGCACTGTGGAAAAAGCTCATGGAGACAGGGGAAAAAATATATTTTAAAAAACCCACCAGTTTACCCAGCAGTGCAGACATGTGTAATTGCGGTCAAAACAAACCATTCTTGATGTTGGTTATTCTGACACCTTCTGCAAATGAAATCCTTATATTGGTTCCTCTCAGCAGTGTTCTATACCCATCATCTCTGATAAGGTTACTGGTCTGGTAAGGCGACAGCGTGTTGAGAAGAACCTGACAAAGGTTAAGCCCTCACCAACCCCAATCTTAATCACTGTCATTAGCTCAACAGGCACCTCCACTCTGACCCCGGCACCTCAAGCCCAAAGAGATTAATCACACTCGCAATCCATTGCTTCTGCACACATGCAAAGGCGCCCACTCAAAAGAAACCATCTGGTATGAGTGTATTTATGTGCAATGTACAGTCTGAATTCACACAGAGTTACGCATCATTTGTTTTTAGCTGATCTGGGGGCGGTTAAAAAGCTTCCCAGCCAATTTCTCAGGTCCCATTCCAATTCAAATCAAATACATTCATGTAATTCTTAAACTGTCATTTCCCACTGTATTTTACAATTTGTATACCTCAACAAAAACCTAAAATTATTTAAAATTTTGATATCCCAATCAGAAGTTGATCAAGGATTTTTCAATGATGGCCTTTAAAGTCTCCGATGGAAATTCAACCAACATTACAAGTTTTTTGTTTTGTTTTTAAAAAGAGACTCAGAGCTGCAAAGTTGTATGTTGAACAGCTCATTTTTATAAATTATCTTTTTTTTTTTTCATTCGCATGGCTTACAAAGCCGTTTTGGGTTGGCAACATAAGGAAAATTGTAAAAAAATCTCCACAAAATACACAAATTTTTACATTAGAATTTTGAGAATTATTTGAAAGGTGGGGATAAACATAGGTAAACAACTTTAATCCTAGGCAGACAGCCATGTGACATTTGCAAGTTAAGCATAAATGCTACAGATTAAAACTTGTCACCCAATAATACCAAATCATACTTCATTTCATATACAACCTGAGGTCAAATATGTGGCTACGATAGCATTGTGCTGTACTGTTGCCTGGAGCATGGGGAAAAAAAGCAGACTTTAAGGGTCTGCTTTTATGATATCCAAAATGGACATTCTGATGTATTTTTTTTATAGTTTATAGCCAAATAAAAATATTTTCCCTCTTTTTACCAATAAATAAATAATATAATAAATAATAATAAATAATGTGGCTGAACATGTTTTAAAGCACTGCAGACTGTCACTGTAGAGTAAATAAATAAATAAAACACTTAGTAAAAAGGTTTCCTGAAATATTTTGATTAGTATCACGAAGTCTATTACTTTTACTTTGTTGGAAAAAAAAGTTATGGTTAGATAAATAACTGCCTAAAAATTCCTGATATTTAATATTCTGATTAAATTCTGATACATGTCATTGCCTAGTCATGCTTCTTGCAGGGTTGAGCCTCAGCACAAAGCTTTAGTTTGCACAAAACAAAAGAGGCTTTAATCTATCAAAGCTTCAGATTAAAACTTGAGACACAAATGGCACGTGACCAAGCTCTCACTAAATCTCTCCATCAGTTTGCAGTTGTTTTCAGGAAAACTTTCTGATACAATAATAGGACATGGAATGTGCTTTGAATGTCCTTAGTTGTACAATGTTCGTCGTTTCCATTTGACATTTTGACTCGGGTTACTTTTCTGGTCAAGCGCATATGGCAATACATGGTTGGCTGAAGTGTATAAATGTCTGTGTGCATGTAGTCATTGTTCTCAAAGAGCTGCAAAAAAAGTGAAAGAAGTCGATAATGGGTTAAATTCGACTTCCAAGCTTAATGGGAAACTATACACAACAATTACCATAAAATTTCAAATACAAACCTCCTTTTCAACTGATAAAATGCATTTAAAACCCGCTTAAAAAAACATTAAAAATGTAACATGCCAGAAGCTGTTTTGAAAGAGAGTAACATTCATTTGCATTGGCCAATAAACATTAACAAAACCCTACAGAGAGAACAATAATAATAACCGTGTTCAGATCTGCTTATGTTTGAACAAATAGAGAGAGCTCTCTAAACTCCATTCTATCAATCAGTCTTAAATTCTTGAGGGATCAGCATGTGTGCAAGGGGTCATATCAAGCAAGAGCCTCTGTGTGAACGGGAATAAGCTAGATGTGAGTCCTGGGACTTGCTTAATGAAGCTCTCCGTAGTCTGGACACATTTTCAAACCTCAGGAGAGGGTCCCAGTGAGCTCTTTGTGCTCGTCTCTCACCTCCGTGGCCTTATAGAAAGCACTCCTCATACAAGGCCCACAAACTGCGACACTATAAATCAACAAGAGCACCTCGTTAAAGTGATCTTCAAAGAGGAAGAGTGCAGTAGAGAGGGTCTTCTACAAATGTCAGGAAAGACTGGGGTGGGATGCCAACAAAAAAAAATTAAAAAGTTCAATCAGGGGTTTTTTTTGTAAACTCTAGCAATCTGCTCTATGTGCTTGTACAAAAAAAAGTTAGAAGAAAGTTTTCTGATTGTGTTTTTGTCCACAGATATGTGCCCTTAAATTAAGAGGTTTGCTAGATTTAGGGGAGGGGCTAGATCAAGGAGAGATCGAGACAGGGGAAGCAGAAACCTGAAAAAGAAAAACCACGAGTAAAGCCAACAATCACATGTCTTGAAGGTTAATGGGCCTGGCACCATTCAGAAGCAGTATATTTTGGAATAACAAATTATGAGCACAGACATGGATTTCACCCCTCTGCAGGTGCTTGTAAACGTCTGTCAGCATCTGTCTTTTGTCTTGCTGTATCTGTCAATGCTAAAAGAGCGATCAAAAAAATGCTAATACCTGCTTAGGGGTGTGAATACTGAATCAAGAGCAGGGCACATGGAAGAAGACATTCACAGGTACAATGAGCTCCTCCAGGTACAGATCTGAATATTTCATAAAGTCTCATTAAGAGATGAAAATAAAAGGTTGAGACTTTATGACACGAAAAGTGTGTTAGTAATAAATTCAGTTCACATGCCAGTCTTACAGAAGCAGTTGTAAGCTTAAGGGCCTCAAACACTCTTCCTAATAACACCTAATGTATTCCTACTTACGAGACATTCACTAAATTTGTCTAAACCTTTAATTATCGTGTTCATATTTCCTGATACCTTTCTGACAGTGGAAATGCGCCTATTGAGACAAACGAGGTGAAAATTGGATCGAATGAACTTGGAAATGTATCAAAAATGTTAGTCCCACCTTTATTTCTAATATTTTAATTTATTGCTTGGTAGAAAAAAGAAGTACATTGAAAACTGAACTGCATGAAATGGACAGATTTTGTTTGGGTAAAAAAAAAAAATTAAATGGGGCAGTTAAACTATATATCTGCTCCCCAACTTAAAAAAACTCCACAAAAAAACAAAAGAGGGGAGCAGTTATTTAACTTTCTCCATGTTCAGGAGCCTATGGGTGAGGTAATGCAATGAGTGCAAATCACAGATTTAAACGGTAACTCAGCCATATTGAATTAAAAACTGCGCAGCTTCATAACAATCTGGGTCAATTTCTCCTTTGCCGATTCATAATATAATGTTGGAACCAAAGCTTTGCGATTTCAACCCTTCTTACTTTTAAATTAGAACATAATCAGTGTTGGGAGTAATGCATTACCAAAGTAATGAGTTACAGGAATATATTACTTTTTTCATTAACTGAGTAATCTAATGCTTACTTACAAAATATACAGCAATATATTACTAGTTACAATATTAGTAACTCAAGTTACAAATGCATTTTAAATAGTTTTTTCTGGCCAACTAATGCAACAGACCAAATCAAGTTGGATAAGGTAGAACAAGATCCACCATCCACTTCCCGTTGCTCCAAACTACAACATCAGAGAATCAGGACGGCTGAGGAAAAGATCGACTGCACATTTAAACAGTTGCATTATTCACACTGTTTTTCTATACCATCTGTTGTTAGACTTCAGACATCAGAGTCTCATCTTTGTCAACCATCTTTGTGATGAGCACATTCAGCATGTTCTTTTGATTAGATTTAACAAACATTACCATGAAATAGAAGACATGCAAGGGAACTTGAGACTGAATTTTAATAAAATAGTGTTAAAAATACAGTATTTGTGGTGTGACACTTATTTAAAATGTACATTGATAAGCTACGGTGGTTAAAAGTCGTGTTAGATATTTAAAATATTTAGCCAAAAGTAACTTAAAGTAGTGTAACTCAGTTACATTTTTTAGTCAGTAATATGTAATGCAAACACATTACGTTTTTGACATTGTAACTAGTAATGTGAAATATATTTTTAAAAAATTGTAACTTGCCCAACACTGAACATAATAATGGTACGTCACAGTATACAACAGGATATTATCCAAAACCTTTGCTACTCACTCAATTCCTGTCTCTGATGCCTTTAAATGCAATACCAAAATCTATAAAAATAAAAAAATAGCAAAACATATGTTCTTCTTCCTTTTCCGTTTATGTCCTTGCAGATTTTCTATACTTTCCCACTGTACTGTGCACAATTCATTAACTACAGACAAAAATAGCCAACAAGTCAGTTAAAAACCTGAAGGAATTTTGTACTCGTTTCGCATTTAAATTAAAGTCTTCATGCTCATAAATAAACCAAATGTGATTTCTTACCATTCATTGCCTCACACCTGCTTTATGATGACAAACATGCCAAATGCTTATGGCACTATAAACTCTCAGCATATGCTGTGAGGCTTAAAAAAAAAAAAAAAATGAGAGAACCTTAATTACTGATGATAAAACGTTAGAGGAACATTAAAATAATGCATACATTTAAATCATTGTCCAATTACAATTACTGTACACCCATGAAGTTTGTTAAAGTATGATGATATGTTCTGCTCAAATCAATCGTTCAAAGCAATTACCAGTGTTAGCCCATAAAGCCAACACAGAATATGCCTCCTTCATTAGATGTGCCATGTTAGTCTCCATTTGCCTTAAATTATCCCATTTACACACAAAGTAATGAACATACTCATATTTCTAAAAGTGCAATTTGTGTTTCTTTTCCCTTGTTGATGGATAACATTTAGTGATGGATGTGCAATATTAAGGTAATAAGAGCGAACGAGGCAGTAAAGAAAATTGTTTGCTATTTGATGATTTTACAGGAAAACGTGATTGACTGTAGATTAATAAGATGGCAAAAGTACATATGTGCTTTTTTTCCATACGTACTTAGCAGAAGTGAGTATGGTGACATTTATGTACATTTTGTGTGTATCTGCAGATTGGCAGGAATATACTGCGGAGGGAGAATATGTAAAGATTTAATTGAATTCCTTCAGCTAGGACGGCAGCCCACAGCACTCTGGCTTATCCGGCCCTGAATTGCTTCCAGTGAGATCTAATCATGCTGCATGAAATGAGCCTTACCTGAGCAGAATAGCAGTACGAGGTCTGGGGGCTGAAGGGGAATACCTCTATTAGGGACAAAGTGAAGAAACGAGGGAGGAGGGAGAGGAAGGGGGTCAAGAATAAAGGCAGTAGCAAGACGTGAAAGTGAAGAGCTTAATGGAAATTTGAAAGAAATGGTTCGACTTCAATCTAAGTTAATTTGTTACTGAATGTACGGTATAATTTTCCATCAAGACCTACAATAATCAGTTTCATTTGATTATAGAAAGGAAATTATTTCATCAACTTAATTCACACATTTAAACAGTGTTTATTAAGCCATAATGCATTCATTTTATAATTATAAGTTTTTTGCAAAGAAGCTAAACTTAAATATCCTTTAAGAGGATGGAGCAAGCAGAAACACATGCCATTTAAAAAGGTGAAATAAGGTCTCTTAGCATGAGATCTCATGAGTTTTAAACATCACAGTATTTCACTCATCAAGGTTTGTCTTAAACACCGCTAACCCCTTCATCTGCTCAAGCAATTCTACATTCTTATGAACCACAGAAATGAACATGATAGATGCATGATCTCAAGTAGGGCTGGACAATATTCAAAAAGAGCATAATGATAAATGGAATGGTCTTATTGATCGAATGATAAATATTGACTATCAAAAACGTTAAAAATTGATTTCAAATTCATCACTGGTCATTTTATGCTATGCTTTAATGAGCAAATTTTAATCAACAATGAAATTTAGCCCTTTACTCAAACACCTTTTTTTAACCATAACTGAAAGTCTGTAAGAAAAACCCCAAATCAGATACCTGAGTGACGTCAGTAAACACAAAAAAAGTAATGCTGTTAACCATCATATTTTTATGTTAGTAATTTAAAATAAAGGCTTATCTTCCAGACATTTGGTTTGGTTTGTGTGTAAAAACAGGGTCAATAAAACTGATTCTCAGTTCATTTCAGCTGCCAAAGAACAAGCTACTGACCGATTGGAGCCCAGTCCAGTGACTGAGTGCTGTAGCAAGCAGGTCTTTCCACCGCCGTTTGTAATTTTTGAAAGGCTTTTCACTTCAGGGGACATGGTGGAGAACAAAGTGGACAGTTTAACAGTCGCGGGTGTCATTAGCAACGCAGCACGAGTGTATTGCGCATGTCTCTGTGCAACCGTCACAGGAGTACCAGCAACATTGCTGACTGTACCATTTCCTGTATTAAATTTTGTTCATTATCGTTATGTTTAGTGTTGATATGCGTCAAAGATCAGTTCAAAATGGGACGCAACATTTACCTGCTGGTGAACTACTGAAACCTTTTTTTGGGACAATTTCCTTTCAAGATGCTATGAGATCTCTCACAGTTCAAGTCATTTCTGTGGTTTTAGAGGAGAGACGGCTCTGTGACAGAGATGCCTGGTTCTGTGTTTGATGGTTTGGAGCAAGTGCTGACTGCAATCTAAAGCTACCGGATAGCCTATAATGAAAAAGAAAGGGAAACTTTTTCAATTTTTTTATCTACCCTTTTTTCTGTCATCGCACCACACGTCTATTGATAGATATTTTTATTAAATTATCGTCCAGCTCTAATCATAAGTACAGAATCTGACATGCACCACACTATTGCAACATTGCTTACATTTCAATAATGGTGGAATAAGAGAAAATCAACACTCAGGCTTATCCTATTCACTTTTTCAATGCTGCAACATACCTAAATGAATAACCAGCTAATCTAAAACACCATGGATTATTGGAGATGTTATAAAAATCTGCAGAAAGACCCCCTTCCTCAACGCTAACAAGCAATGATGCAATGACCTAATAATACTTGATCTCTTGCAACAGTATGCAGTCTCTGAGCTGATGAAGATTTGCTTATCCCTGGAATGGCAGATTGCATGACCTTTCTGATTAAATCAGTGAATAATTATTTGATCAGCTGGAGCAATTTGAATACTTATAAAGGAAAATTTGTAACTTTATTAATTTAGCATGTTTTAGACGTCAAAAATCATTAAGTGTGGACAATAAACTGGGAATAAAAAGGAAAGAGATAAATTAAAGAGAATATGGATATAATACAGCTTAAACTAGTAAAAGGCCAGTCTGAATAAATTACGCTTCAACTGCTTCTTAAAAAACTCAGAAATGAAACAACCCAAAGATGGACACACAAATTCCAAAATCTTAAGAGACACAGCTCTTGAAATGGGTGTGATTTTTGGTGAAGTCAAAACTAACATACTGCAGTGAATTGTTGTATACACCCACCCCCCATTATCCAAATAGTCGGGCCCTAATCAAACTAGTCACTTCAAATGAGAATTGATGTTTTATAAAGTCTTATTCCTATTCTTAAGTTAAGTCCTACATAAACCATTGATACACTGGAATATATAGCAAAATTAGAGGAAGTGTAACATTCATTACATTGTCCATTTCAAATCAGAAAAGCGATTAATCTATGAAAGGACAAAACAACGATTTAAACATTTATTTCATTTGGCATTAGAACATATTTGCCATATTTGAGGAAAACAATGCTAAAATCCAACTCTACTCTTGAACTTAAAAGGCATCGTACCGTCTCATGAGCTGAAAGTATTGTTAGACCCTGTCCATTGGATCTGCATTTTTGGGGGAAAAAAGCAGCAAAACTGCTGTTGTAAGTCACCAACGCAGACAGACAAACATGTTACACAGACCAAAAACCACAACGATCACTGTAACACATGATTCATGCAGTGCCTCGCAGAGCTGTGTGGATGCATGGATACTCATTAAAGCTCACACGTATTATAATACGTCAAAACAGCAGTGGGAGCAGACAGCTGACCAACCAAAATAACCTGTTCAGAAACAGGCCTCAGTATGACCCATACAACATAAAAACATGTCAGTCTGTTGATACTCCCACTAATTGAACCACTGATGAGACAAAGTTTACCAACGCAAGCAGATCACACAGCATTAAATATGATTAAGGAAAAAATTATAATTACTTAATAATTTTACCTTTAATGATAGGTAGCTAAGGACAGGTTTGACCATCTTTCCAATTGTCCCGCAAGGCATGAGGAATTGTGTTGCAGTGTGTGTATAAGTGTGTGTCAAGCTTCTAGAGTTGCCCGGAGCGATTCTTCCTGCCATGGTTGCATCTCCTCCAGGGGTGATGTATGAGCTCTACAGCACTCAGACACAGGAAGCGCACTTTGTGTGTGTGTTCCTGTCTGTAATTCAGACTGAGGACCATTTCTCACTATTTCAAGTTTTTCACCTGTAAAGTGAGGACCATTTAGTACAATGGTCCCCAATTTCAGACAATGTAACTGAATTCTATTGGTTGGTTTTAGAGGTATGATGTGACTTAAGTTTGAGTTAAGCTTAGGGCTAGGGATAGATCAGTAATGACTAGGGTTAGGAAAGGTTTATGGGTTAGCAATACAATTACTAAAATGAATGGAAGTCAGTGAAGGTCCTCACTACTAATACTTGCAAGAGAAGAATGTGTCTGACTGTGTGTGCATAATGAGTAACTGTGAATCAATGTAGTCGAGTATGTTGGATTTGAATAATAATAGGAGGCAATGACCCTGAGAGATATTCCACTGCTTTGACTCATTTTTCTTCCCTCAGCAACACTTCTTTGGTGTGGTTTCCCCCCTCCCTCACTCATCTGTGTTTCATGGTGTTTGCCTGTGTCTAAGGAGGTTCACCTCCCATAACCCTTTTCAAAAATGACACACTGTGCCGGCATATTGGGGTACCACTGCTGGTAGAATTTCTGCGAAAAGCCCATTAAACAGAACCATGCAGTACAGACTCAATCACTGGCCCTCAGCCACATACACATTGCAAAACAACCCAAATATAAAGTAATTTTTTAAAAGAAAAAAAATAACATCTTGGGGATAAAAGGAGAAGACCATCCTTTAATTCAGCAATTTCTGACTCAATTGCCTTAACTGTTCCACAATACGAGTTCAAAAGAACAAGAAACAGAAGAATAACACAGAGACATACGAATAGGCAACAAAAAAGGCCAATTACTGTAATGATTAAGGCTAAAAAGTCAATGGAAAAATCAATTATCAACACTTTTCTAAAGCCTTCATTACTGTCCGATATCTAGTTGTCAAATACTAGATTTAGTCAGTCCAAATTTTGGGGCATTGATGGGATAGTGATAGATACACATTGCAAAGGATACAACAGCTTCATATCTTTTCCGGTTCATGATGTGACATCAAAGAGCAGAGAGAAAGTTAAGTGCTGTTTAGTGGACTCTCAGTTAAACATAGTAAAAATCCAAACGGGAGACTTGTTGGATGCATTATAAGATTTATACTGATAATCTTTGATGAGAAAAAAAAACACTACAAGGAAATGATTTTAAGGAAAGCAGCACAGCCTGAACTAAAATATAGCTACAACCGCCCCACCCAAAAAAAAAAATTTATAAATAAAAAATCGCAAGAAGCACTTTGGACTCTCAGAATCAAGATTTCCTTTCCAATTATCGTAATGCATAGACATGACAGCAGATGTGACTTGGCAGCATGCTCAATGCATTTACCCTTTCTCTGTTTAAGCAGCACAAGACGTTTATTTTTATTTGCCACTCTGATGCTCTATCTGCTGGTTGTCTGAGGTCGTCTTTTGCCATAAGCTTCCAAGTACCTCAGACCTGCAGAACCTTCTATCATTTCTCCACAAAAACAAAAGTACTTTCCATTTTTCAAAGAATAGAAGTCCAGCTGACCAACACACTGATCACTGGCTTTGTTAAAGCCAACTTTAGTGATCAGGGAGCAACCCCCAGTTCAGGTTTCTGGTTTATGAAGAAGGAATATCAAATTCTCTTAGGTCTTATCTCTCTCTAAAGTCTTTCAACCAAGATAAATGTTTGTGTTTTTAGCCACAAAAAGACCCAAGACAAATCGCTACTTTGAGGAATCTAAAATATAACAAACGTATTCAGTTGTTTTTGAGGAATCTAAAATACAACAAACCTATTCAGTTATTTCACCCTTTTTGTTGAAGTACATACATTAATTCCATACATTATGTGTTCATTCATAGTTTTGATACCCTTAATTGAGAATCTACAATGTAGTCATGAAAATAAAAAACACACTGAATGAGAAGGTGTGTCCAAACTTTTGGTCTGTACTGGATATACTGTATATTGGGGCTGGGCGGTATAACAAAAATTTACCGATACCTAAATTTATAACTTCTACCGATTTTATTTTTCCCGTGCCGGTAAATTCGGTATGTTAAAAAAAGAAAAAGGTGTTTTTTAGTTTTTTAGTTTAGCGGTGCTCCTGTCCCTTTAAGAAATCAGCGTTGCCTTGAGTCACACAGACATGTGACACACAGAGGCAATAATAACCAACTGAGGGGAAAGCGCTGCTAACAAAGTTACTGTGTAGCTATATTTGGCAAGAGTTTAGACACATCTACCGTCTGTTTTTCAGAAAATGCGAATAGCGACAAGTAAATTGCCTTTTAACGGTGTTATTGAAAACTTAGACTCTAACATTAGTGATGGTCATTACCATCTACTTATTATTATCGAGGTGAAATGCTCAATATACTGTGTTATTAATTTTAGCTTATATTGCCCAGACCTAAAACACACACATATATATATATGTATATATACATACACACACACACATACATACTGAGCTACCACTCAGAACCATGACCTAAGATAAGTTGACCTGAAAAAAGCTTTTTATTTCATTAATAACCGTAAAACCACAAAGGCCTACCATTTGGCCTGCAGAATGTAATAAATAATTCATAATTTATGCATGCAAGCTTCAGGTGCAACCCAGCTCAAAAAGATTCAATAATAGTGGTGCCTTAGCTAATTACAGCTTATGCAAACAGCATGGTGAACAAGTATACTGGCACTTTAGAGCATCTCTCACTCCTGAACACCGTTTGAGTGCTGAACTCCCCATGGATCTATAGTTGGGAAACAATGTAATGTGCCACCAGAAGGTACTAGGCTAAGCTAATAAGTTTAACAGATGTACATCTAAACAACATCCATGAGCTGGAAAGTTATTAGCAACATTACAGCCAACTGAAGGACATATTAAAATCCAACAATATTTATTTGGAAGTCTGTACAACAAACTTACAGTATATCAAGGTACATCAGCATAATTCCATTTGTAATTTTCAATCCATGTTTGAGACTCTTATTTTTAAGTGAGAAAGAAAGCAACCCTTAAATTGCAGCTAATTTCACAGCTTTCTACTATCAGTAAACTAAAAAGCTGTCACTGTTTTTAAAGAATCTTGGCTGCAATTGAGGATTTCTGGTCTAAAGTACCAATGTAAAAGTGCAAAACTTGAAACCAAATACAGATTTTATTTCTGAAATTTTAAAAAAGTACAGAGTAAAAAAAAAACAGACAAAATAAACAAAACAAAAATCAATAAACCCCATAAACCCAATATTGTGTGCTGGCATGGGCCTGTTTTTGGAATGAAGGGGTTTATAAACAGCAAGGATTTAAAATGTTCACATTCCTTAAGGTTTAAAGTCCTTTGACTGAAATGCTGGAGAAAGTACTGGACTGACCACAGTTTTCTCTGGCTGTAAGGACCACAGATTAACACTGTGGTCTCCCTCCCTCACCTGCTGCTGTGCTAAGACTGTAAATATTTAATGGTTAAAAAAATGGTTCAGAATATCCAAAAGAATAAAAAGTGAAACAATATTAAAATTACAATAATCAGTATGTTGGTTTTAGTAGTATTAGGAACAATTGCTCCCTATGGATTTTAAATAAAAGCAAATGGGTCATGTTATACATTTTTGTTTCACAGCTTTGTACGTTAGGGATGAATTAGGGGTGTATAATACATTGAACTCACAAGACAATATACAACTAGGTGCAGGCCGATGAGATTCTTTATCATATAACCTTATCACCAAGATAAAAAACAGTGTTATAGTAAAACAAAGAATAATTTATTCAGAAACTATTCCAAATGAGAGGCTGAGCCTTGCAAAATTGGACCATTTTTTGGATTAATCCCCAGCAAATTAAAAAAAAACACCCATGTGACTTACATGAATAAGAAATGGCAAAAAACTGCATTAAAGTCAAGGTCACAGGCCCACTCACATATCTGATGAAGGATAAGGTACAGTTCTGAGGCAAAGATAGACCTGGAGTGGTGGGGAGGCTCATAAAGAACCCCCGCCCGCTCATGCCTCCCCGTTTCTGAGGAAAGCCTGCCAAGGCTAGCTGAGCTGATGGCAACCAACTCCGAGGCTCTCCACATGTGCTAATCTCCCAGATTTAAATGGGAACACAACACAGAGCACAGAGCAGGGCAAGCCGGTCTGATCCACCACCGTATGTCTGAGTACACAGCACCATAGGCATGCGTACACATGCGGCGTGCATGTGGAAAACTATTACATTTGTTTTGCTCACACGCATATTAATAAAACACAGCCAGTAAATAAATGCTACAGGTTGAATAAATGCAAAGCTTTAGGCGCCAAAGATTGTTATGATGCTACATCCAGGAGGCAAATGTTAAGAATGAGCAAAATTCAAGCCACAGATAGAGACACCGTGATTTGACAGAAGTGAGAGCATGAGGGAGTACCTCCTTTCTTCCTTCAGGAGGGAAGACTGGGAACCAGCAAGAGGCAGGGAAACCATGACAACCAGGCAACCAACCTTGGCAACCAACCCAGCATTCTCACAGTCTGAGCCAGACAAGTGGCTAAACAAGGGTTAATCTCAACTGGGTGAAAGGAGAGAGACAGTCTGATTAAGCCTACTGCTGTGTACATTTAATACTCTATACTATGTCCATAGTGAGTACCAAAGTTAAATTAAACACATCAAGCTTGACTGGTTGAATAGCTGTCAGCATTAAACAAGAAAATAAACTAAATTTTAGAGAAGCAACAGCTCAAACTAATGCACCTAGACAGAGAATTTGCAGCAGCATGAAAAAAATGAAATTTTTACTCACATTCCCCTTGTTCTACTCTCAGTTTTTTTTTTTGTGCGTGTGAAATTCTAAGTATCATAAGAAAACAGAATCAGATTAAAGAAAACACAAGAGCCAAACAGATGTGGTAACCTTGACAGATGGCAAAATAGACGAAGTGGAGTGTGCGAGTGTGGCATGTCTCGCTATGACTTGGGGGAAATAGACCATAGCATTCTGATGTCCTAACTTGGTTCGCCACGCTTCATAACGTAGCAGAGAAGAAGCGACATTGGGTTTGCCGAGTTATGTTAGGAAGCAAATAGGAAGCGATGGAGCCCGTCCAAAAACAAAAAAAAATAATGCTCACAAAAAATCCTAAAACACTTATTGTTGGTCACCCACAGAGATGTTTCTAGCATTCTTTCACTTATTCACTAACCTCCCATCTAAAGATTGAGTCTTCTACCCCCCAGAGGTCACTTATATTGAGATGAAAAATCAAGGAGGAACGGCGAGTAATGAAGAAGATGATCAATACTTCCCCTTAATTAATAACCTCCAGAGTCAGAACGTTCAGGACCACTTCATCCTCTCGCAGTTCAAGGCTTCTTCTCCCCTCTATTCCCGCTCCATTTCCCTGCCTTCTACCCCGCCTTGCTCCTCCCACGATCTCCACCTCTTTCCTCATCATTAATCTCTGAAAATCATTGGCTACATACAAACCTCCCAATCGATGCAATTCCACCGAGGTCTTGTCCGATTTACCACATGACTGAATCCCTGTATGAATTTGTATTGGCCAGAGGAAACAGGACTGAGAAAAAGATGGAGCATAGAGAATGAGGGAGATGGTTCTAATTACATAACCCACAGCAGAAGTCCCAAGCAGCAAATTGATAGAGAATCCAGATTTGATATATACGCAAGATATAGTTTCTGTATGGGCATGCCAGGTCATGCTGGAAAATGACAATAACGCTGTCCACAGCTTCTATACTTCACACACAGGGGGTATAAATAAAAATTTCAAAATTAAATAAAAAAACATACTTAATGATGATGGGGAATTAAGTATTGTAACTGCTGTCAAAACAAAGAACAAATATACAGCATATGCAGCTGACACAGGCACACCAGCGTCCCACCATTTAGGATGCATTTCAGGGCTGAGGGAGTCAAGCTCTGGCTCTAAACAGACAGTGAAACAGCTGAGACCATGCTGGCTTGGCTTCCTGCTCTACAGCTCTGATCCAGACTGCTAACACAGTGAGCAACCCAGCTGGGAGAAGCATGGAACAGCCTTTGGGTCAGGGCTTCTTTGACCTGAATGTTTGAACGAGCCCATAAACACCACAGGACTATCATTGCAGATTTTTTGTTCTCCGCTTCCCCCCACTCTACGATTCCAGATTGGAGCTGGCAACCTTACAGTTAACACAGTGAACACAGGTGGGGGGGGATTCACCTGTTTGAGGATTATCTTAAAAGAGCACAAACTCATAGGTAACACAAATATGTAGAGTAAAATGCAATACTTTTCTGTAGAATAGCCAGGCGAGTTTTCATAGACAGCATTGATTAAAACAGCCCTTTTCACATGTCGTTGTGAGGAATATCCTCTTTAGTATGTGGATTTCTTGCTCCTGACAAAGTCTGAGTGGCAATTGATCTAAACCTCTGCTATATATCAACATTGAAATAACAGTTTCACAATTCTGTGCAGCTTAGACATCCAGACTCCAATGAATGCATCCACCGGTCTATATGTCTGAATGAATAAAATAGGCAAACTAAGGTCAAGTCAGGGGTTTTCTTACACAAAAATAAACACACAAACACTCCAGCACCGCAAGGAGTCAAGTCCAGAGAAGTAGTAACAACTTGGCAAGTCTTTGAGCCGACATGAAGACAAGAAGAACAGCAGCATACTAGTTCAAATGCCGTGTAGCAGTGAACCCCAAGCAAGAAGTCCTCAGACCGAAACAGAGGGTGGTTAAGAGAGAAAAGAGACATCAAGGCAATGTCACCAACAGCTTTCTGTCAGATAAACAGTCAATATGAAGTTCCCTGAAGCAGAAATGATTTCACTCTCAAAAACTCAACAAACAGAATCAAAGACCCTCCTCATCCATCCCAAACTCTCAGTCCGTCAAAAAATAATTCAGGGAAAAAGAAAAAGAGGATTCATACAGGATTAACATGAAATGTTTTCTAGACATGTTTTTTTTTTTTTTTTTACACTGTTAAACAGCCCTCAGGAACAAAGTAATGGCAATTCAGTCTAATGTTTAACACATTAGAGAACAAAGCAGTGATTCAGCCAGTCCAGCGCTGGCAAAAGCACAAATCCAGCATATTCAGATTTGTCAAAGCTTTGCAATTCTGGAAAACCAGACAAAAGTTACCATAGGTCCTGCTGTGATGGAGACATTCAAGCTGTAGATTTTAATAACCATTTCAATTACAGCTATATTAGCTGGTGGATCTTTGTTACACAACAATGCTTGCTTGACAACGAATTGAATTATTTGACATTTAAATTATTTGATAGATTTTTTAATTTTTTTTACAGGCAAACAATTGCATAAATAAGGATGGATGTATAAAAAAAATCTTGCATTTTAATGCTGCAGTCTTTCCTAGGTAAGCACTACCCAGTTGCTGCCAGCATATGACTTCATCTGGGGAAGTAAGCCATCATTATTCGCCCCCGAAGGTGTATGCTTTAAGTTTGATACCCTGTTGCAGTTTTAAGACTCATACTTCAAAGTAAAAAAGAAAGTACTTCTTGTATTGCCCTGAGCTGTTGACAGAAACAACTGATAAATAGTTTTTACTGTTCCGGCCAACAAGACTTTGTTACAAGAGGGTATTAAAAAAAATCCTCAACACTTAAATCATTAAGGTGGCAGCTAGAGTTTCACAGTATATTGTATAGCATTACCTCCATAATCACTCTACACAGTTACAGTGTCACAATGTTTAATGCATCAGAAAAGGCTTTATGAGTTCATTAAGCTGTTGTGGTGGTGTCATTAAGAAACTAGAAACACATTAGCAACATCTAATTTCATTAGATTTAGCCTAATGCAACTTTTTCTGTTATTCAAATAGAAAAAAACAAATGCCATTTGTTTCTAGTGACTGGCGTGTCTAGCAGACTGGCTTCTATAATCTGTCTATGTTTGTAATAACCCCAAAGTAGAAAGACAACACATTTCTTTGATGTGAGTTATACCATAATATTCACCAGAACTATTGCATATTACATGGTTTTCCAAGGCAAAATCCTGATGGAAGCATTTTGGCTACTCTGAACAGTAACAGACGAGAATACATTGCTAACTTTTGTATTAGGGGTATGAAAAGCAGCCGGTATCTGTATCTGTATTTTTATTCGTTGAGGGGGGGGAAATTATTTGTATTTGAGCAAAATTCAAAATAGATGTAAAAATAGTTTTTTGTGTGTGTTACACTTTTAATTTCACTATATTTAATTATCCATTATATTAATTATGGATATGCATTATTGGTTGATGTTTTTCCATAAATCGAGCAGTGAACATGTAAAAGCAACGTCTTTGAAAAGAGACCCAAAGGGGCAGAACATTGCTGTGAGGATGATTTGGTGCTTGTGGAGGGTACAAGGGGAGAATGCTTTAAGTTCAAGTGATTATGCATAGCAGATGTTGACAGATCTGACTTTTGCACATACATATCACTCAGATTTTATCTGCAGCACTGACTTTAAAATGCGCTTCAGCGCTGGATGACCAAGAGCTGGATCAGCACCAGACACGCTCTTTGGTTTGCTAAATCCATGTGGAGAGTTTGAGCTGAGTTAATGACAGGAGCCTTATTTTAACCTTTTTAACCGAACATTACTCTGTCAACAGAATATTATCTAAATTACTGAGCAAACAGAGCTACGTAACAGACCGAACGTAGAGCACCCAACTGCAGACGTTAATACAGTGTAAAGGGATGTTCTCCTGATCAAATTACGCTTTGTGAAGGGTATAAACTGCCTGCAGAACCCAGTTAAGTTACAAGAATCTGTTCAACAAAAACAGTCATCTAATTAAGGTTTTTTTCTTCATTATCCCTTCTCTGTTGCTGTATGGAGCAGCTGTGTCAGTCACCTACCCTCCCATCCCACATCAGAATGTCCATCTCTCACTCAACCGGTGGCCGTACATGGTGGTCTGATGAGGAAACAGCTTTTTGACATAAAATTTATCTTGCTTTCAAATTCAAATATTTCTTCAGATATTTTCATAAATAAGTATTCTTAAAAAACATGTTATTTTAGCCTCCCGAATATTGTATATGGGTTTGTCTTCAACCCTAGTTTGTATCAACTTTGTAGCTTCCTGTCAGCAAAAAGCTAAAGAGCTAGTAGTCTACACTGCATTTGATAATCTCTTCGTAAAACCCAAAATATATAGATTGAACAAAATAATTCCACTCTGAATAAAACTTCTTCAAAAAAAATAAACAAAAACAGTTTGAAATTTAGAAAACACTTATTTTAATTGTAAATAAAAAAAGCTACATTCCAAAGCTTTATGGGGGAACAGGGCCACAGTTGGCTTATACAAGCATAAAAGCAGCCATATATAGTTTGGTGTCTATTAAATTCTAAAACAGATTAGTCGGAATTTGTGACCAATGAAACAAAAAAGTAGGATTCTACCTTTTACCAAAAGCATTGCTAAATTTGGTTTTCCTGTTGAGCTCACAAACACAATATCACAAATTGTTTTGTGAGCCAAATATAAACTTGCACCCCATACCAAGGGGTTGTAAAATCATCACCACCCACTTTATATTATTTCTGGGGAAAGCAAATTCCTAAAAAGATTTTAATTTTAAAAGTTAGTGTTCTTAGATGGTCTTTAAAACAGTTTAACACTATGGACGAAAAACAGATCAAAGATCCATAGTAAATGGCTAAAAGAAACTTGGGAATGTTCCATTTGAGACTCATACCTACATAATGCTCCAGCTAACATACAAAAAAAAGGCAATTGACTGACCCTGGACTTTTCTTCAAATCTTTGTATTTAAAAAAAAATGACAATATGGTATGGGCCATCAAATATCTTCTAAAGATAAGGCTAGTACAATCGGGTAATGTGGACATTCACATGGAATGGGTCAGTACATCTCAAGATAACATCTCTGTTAGACACAGGGTACAGATTACTCGCCATAGATGTCAATACTCATAATCTTTGGATTATCATATACAACAGAAAACCTTCAAATAGTCCAAGAAATGAAAAAGCAGTATTCACCAGGTTCTGCCAATCAATCACTGAAACACAGGCCTTATTCTTCTACAGCTTCAGAACCAATCAGCAGGCAGCCATGCAGACACCCCATATCTACAGACCTTTTCAGGCGTGAATGCACACCTGACAAAGGAGGAGTCATACAAGCACTCTGGAGAAACTTACAGGAAAAAGTTGCCTCCACTTTAAAAAATACTTGCTCTAACCAGTTGGGCAAGCATCAGGGAGAAGACTGTGGCTTCCATACACTATTTATTAGGGATTAAAAAAAATCGTAAATGTCATCTGTTGTATGCAAGACATGCTGTACAGTGACATAGAACTGCTAATGTGTTAAGCTATGAGAGGACAGCCTATGCAACCTTTGGGCCACGTGAACACTGAGAGAGAGAGAGAGCTGTGCGGATTTTAGCTGTGTGGGGGGATTAGATCAGGATCCAAATCAGAACTGCCATGGTGGCCGTGTGTGTGTGACTCAGGACACGCTCTAATCACTTAATGAAAAAAGGACAAGCACAACTCCTGAGTTGAAGAGCCAGATCAAGAAGAGGTCTTCCGCTTTCCCTCCTCTGTTAATACAAGCCAACCCTGGCCTGGGAACCCTCACAAGGGATTTAGCTCACTGGACAGTCCCTGCTGCCAGTCACAACTGAGCCAGACCCATTGGGCACTCATAGTTGCCAGGCCAACCTTTTTCACGGGGGCCTGGGAAAAAGATCTGACAGATTAACAAATGGTTAACAGGCGAATGGATGTTACACACCGTCACTAATGTGAATTCATCTGGCATGGATAAAAATCTCAGATGCCGGGCACCAAATTATGTTTCCAACACAACACAAACAGACTTGGATAATCCTGTGTTTTCAGTTTATACAAAGAAAAAAGAAAAAAATAACTGAAAACTCTGATCAAAGGTCTTCCACATGAATGCGAGTTTACCCTGTGTCCTGAAACTCTAAAATGTTCAAGTCAAATATGTGTGGCTGTCCTGTAGCATGCGTTTTTGTGCTCATATGGATCTGACATCTAAAGTGGGCATGAAAAATCCATCAGAGTTGGCCCCGGCTCTCCAGTGAACAGAAACGATGATCTCAGTGACACCACATAATTAAACGTCTGTACAAAGCAGACGATACCAGCTCGATACTAGCACAAACACCCATTAGGGAAGCTGCAGTGGGCAATCAGAAAGCAAGACCAGCCCGAGTGAGATCTCCTCCTGCACGCAAAAAAAAAAGTGAGGGGGTTGCATTTATGGAAACAAAAACAAAAAATATATATTGGCCTGAAGAACAACTATCCAGTGTTTTACTTTACTACTTTTTTTAAGTTATTTTAAAATGGAACATAATATTTTACCATTACTAAAATATTACAATATATACAAACCTCTTTTCTGTTATTTGCTACAAATCTGTGCACTGCACATCCATTACTCGCATCTCCTAATCCAACACATAAAACTTGCTTTAATAAGTTGAGATATGGTAACTGAAGGCCATCAGAGTACAGTGAACTCATTTGTAATGTTAAAGAAATATGCCATCATTTATAAAAGCGCACACACAAACACACTCAGCGTAGATAACACCCATTGGTAAACAGTACGCTGCTAACCAGGTGAATTAAGTGACCAGGAGAATATTTGGAAGAAAGCATACTGTTTAGGAGTGCACGAAAACATTCACACATGGCAGCTCAGCGTGACCAGCTGGACTGAGCTGGGGAAAGTAACGCCTATTGTAGCCATTTTAGACAACAGATGGGAGGAAAATCTACCCATAGAAAGACGTAGAGGAGAGGAGAAGTCCGACTCTCTCCCCTCATTTTAAAGGTTGGTCAGCTTCAGTGAGCATGCTGCAATCAGTCCTGCTATTTTCTGCCTACATGCAAACGCAGGCAGGGCTGTACCTTGTTTTAAATTGTTGTGCTAAATGTCTTTGACCAAAGGGCATTCTTGCTGTCCAGTCACAAGCGCTGGAGCTGCACTGAAACACACAAGCATCTCCTCAGAGAGCATGAAATATTACCAGCTCCTATTCCCAGGGCATCCTCTTCTAACACTGACTGTACCATAAATGTGCTGTATGCAACTTCAGAAAATGCACTGTCACTGCTCTCCAGGTTTGACAGAAAGCGTGTGTTTCTGTCCAGGAAGCCCAGTTGCATCCCCTCAAGTGTATGAATATAGATTAGTGGGGCACAGCAAGCAGATCATGTTGTGTCAAGGTGGGATGTTCTCCTCCGAATTGCAGTCGCTATCTGTAGAAGAAACGCCTGCCTCTCTTCCTCACTCTCCTTGTGTGTGTGTGTGTGCCTGCGGACTAAGAATAGATCAATGTATCAGGCAAATCGGGATTAACGGCGTTGTGCTCCAATCACAGAACACTCTCAAAGGGTGCGCAAACAAATAGGAGGAGCCGTCCCAGATAATACACACCCCAACATAAAAAAAAAGTTGATTTTCACTGCCCATCACGCTGTCATCATGTCTGTTGTTGGACGTTTTTGCACACGCAAATTCGGTCCAACGCCAACGCACAAACAAGGAAACCCATGTAGAGCAACATCAGACGCAAATCCCTCCTCATCCCACTGTGAGAACAATGATTATGTCAGATGACAGCTGGAAACGACAAAACGCACCAGTGTCACATAAGGATAGGCGCAGGTGTTTTGTAACTACAACATTTAGTTATTAAGTAGTCTGAAGAGCGCGTTAAAACAAATTGTGTAATTAAACAGCTTTGGGGGGTGGGGGTGATGCGGACAGCTGTCCCAACTAACCTGTCTGTCCTTTCCCGAGCGTCTTCTCCAAACGATACGGTCCCACGTAATTGGCGTGCTGGGCACCGCTGTTTTCTTTCCCGGACGATGACATTTCGGATCTCTTCAAATTAGACACTTTCTAATAAAGCGCACGCAATTAGACTCTCCTCGCTGGAGCTCCGAGCCGCCGCTGCTGCTGCCGCCTCTCCTTTAACTCCACAGCCTCTTCTCTTCCTCTCGCTTCTTCTGCTGCCTCTTGGTCTCTACCTACCTCACTCGTTGTTTGAGGAGGTGAGGTTCTCTCTTTTTTTTCTGGGTGCTTTCCACCTCTCTACAGTCGCGGGCGAGTGGCAAGTGCCTTGAATATCATTGTGGGGGTTTAGGGAGGGAAAAAAAGCAGCGCTGCCGCTGTGCGTCTGTGGGAGGTGTTGCAGAGCGGCCGTGAATGATCAGCGGTAGTTTCAACCAATCAATGAGGAGAAGCTCTTGAAAGTTGAATATAAAACATGTGGATATACGTGGAATCCCAAAATTGAAAGGCAAACTGGAGTTACTGTAAAAGTGCTGTATAAATATATCTACCGCAAGTGTTAGTGCATGCATTAGATCCTCTTCTGATTCAAAACACCTGGATCAAATCATAGTTCTCTACCCAGCTCTTGAAGAACTTGATAACAGGCTGAGCAGGTAATTCAAACACTCAAATAAGCTGTGCTGGAGGACACGTGCATGTCACAGAAACGGTTTTGACTTTGTACAAAAAATACAGAAAATATTGTATACTATTTTATTAGTTCCAATCACTTATATATCGCATTTTCAATATGATAATTTTAGATGTGGCTATAATCTGTCACTGCTTTATGCACCTTTATGCTGTTAATTTTAGGATTTCCTTTCTACTTACGCCAGTTATGTTGTCTTATATCATATAAAAAGCACTAACTTATGCTGATATTTAACAAATATAAATTAAGTTGTGTTGTTTTTCAACAGTTATTGCTATAAATGTGGCCACTCTTACCTTAGTGTGCTTTAATTTTTCTACAATGAACAAAAACATAAAAGCAACACTTTTGTTTTTACTCGCATTTTTTTATGAGATTAACTCAAATATAATACATTTTCTACAACACAAAATAACAATTTCTCTCAAATATTGTTCAGAAATTCGATTCCCGCCGGGGGACGCTGTGGGTGCTGAAGGTATGTTTGTTCCTCCATATCATACCACCCTGGGTGTGAGCCTTTCTGTGGGCCTTCCCCGTGTTCCCTTTAGTAGCTCCCACAAAAACATGCACTAGTTCTGGGCTGTACACTGCCCCCTGGCTGACCGGGGTGCTTGAGGGATTGGGGAGGATCTGGCTGGAATAACGTGATCCTTCCACGCACTACGGGGGAATCCCCACCCCCCTCAGGTGAAAAGCGGCTTGGGCCCAGTGTAGGGCCCTCCTGGGGTTAGTGGAGGGAGAGCAGTGCCCAGGACTAGACATGGGGACGGATAATGGGGAAAAACCGTGGGGAAACAAAAATAGGGAGTACTTCTCCTTTTAGGTCCAATTAGGTGTGTCATATCAAGATGCTGATTCGACAGCATGATTATTGGTGTCCCTTAGACTGGCCACAAAAAAAGGCCACTCTAATATGTTCAGTTGTATAACACAGCACAATGCCACAGATGTCACAAGTTTTGAGGGAGCATGCTGACAGCCGGAATGTCCACCATTCTCGTGAATTTAAAGTTCATTTCTCTACCATAAGCCGTTCAAAGGCGTTTCTGAGAATTTGGCAGAACATCCAACCAGCCTCACAACCGCAGATCACGTGTAACCACACCAGCCCGGGACCTCCACATCCAGCATGTTCACCCCAAAAGATCGTCTGTCGGACAGCTGCTGAAACAATCGATTTGCATAACCAAAGAATTTCTACATAAACGGTGAGAAACTGTCTCAGGGAAGCGCATCTGCATGCTCCTTGTCCTCATTGGTGTCCCAACCTGACTCCAGCTGTCATTGTAACCGACCTGAGTGGGCAAATGCTCACATGTGATGCTGATGAATCCCGGTTTACGCTGTTCAGGGCAGTTGGCAGATAGCGTGTGTGGGTGAGAGGTTTTCTGATGTCATCGTTGTGGATCGAGTGGCACATGGTGGCGGTGGGTTTATGGTATGGACAGGTGTATGTTATGGACAAAGAACACAGGTGCATTTTATTGATGGCATGCACATAGATACCATGACGAGATCCTGAGACCCATTGTTGCGTCATACATTGCGGCGTATACAACAGCATATTCCAGTTCCGGCCAATGGCTACGTTTACATGGACACAAGTTATCAGATTAAAAGCCTGATCGGGATAAAAATGCTTCATGTAAACATGACATTCAGATTAAGCCCAGTTTATGCTTCAAAGTTCAAAGTTCAAAGTTCAAAGTACCTTTATTGTCCCACAAGGGAAATTGGATTTGCAGCAATGCATCCACATAAGACACAAACATACAACAGCACTCACCAACAAAACCAACCAGTGAAGGAAGTAACATTAACGCCCAATGTACATAATGTATAATAAATAAATAAATAAAGTACAGGACACAATCAAGTGCAAAAATGCAACTTGTGTAAGTAAATATAAAATGCTAAGTGCCATTAAGGTGCCTCACAGCTGACGCAATAAAAGACATTTGCATCCTCTTTGTATTGCAGCTAGGAACTCGATAGCGCCGTTTAGAGGGCAAAAGCTCAAACTCTGTTCTAAGGGGATGATCCTGTGAATGAGCTATAGCTCTAACTTTCCTCTGGACCTGTTTAATGTATAACTCCCCTGGTTGAGCCTGACTTCTCCTGGAAATCTTACTCGCCACGTTGACCAGACTACCAAGTCTGTTTTTATTTGTCAGTGAGAGGCTTCCAAACCAAGCAGCTATGCAGAAGGATAAAACCGATTCAATAAAAGCACGATAAAACAGAGTCATCATTTCTGAAGAAACATTAAAAGTGTTCATTTTCCTAAGGAAGTACATTCTTTGTTGAATTTTCTTTGAGACAGCGTCAACCAAAGGTTCAAAACACAGTTTGTTGTCTAAAATGACTCCAAGATATTTGTATGTCTCCACAAGCTCAATATCCGTGCCTTTCATAACTGTGACTGTAGGGGGAGGTGGTGTTCTGCGAAAGTCAATGATCATGTCCTTAGTTTTAGATACATTCAGCTGTAAAAATGAACTATCACACCACTCTACAAAGTCACTAAGGACTGGCCCATGATCCCGCTCATTCTCTGATAGCAGGCTGACAATAACAGAATCATCAGCAAACTTAAGTATGTATCTATCTTGGTACTCGCTGCGACACTGGTTTGTGTACAGGATGTACAGGAGAGGAGACAGACAGCAACCTTGGGGGGAACCAGTGGATGTAAAAGTGACTTCAGATAGGGTGCTGTTTGCCCTCACGCACTGGGATCTATTTGTTAAAAAATCCAATAACCAGCCCACCAAATTCAAATCAAGGTTAAAATCTGCAATCAGTCTCTGAGCGAGCAGAAAGGGCTGAATGGTATTAAAAGCAGAAGTAAAATCAACAAATAAAAGTCTGACATGAGTCTTTGCTCTATCCAGATGGCTAAAGATAAAGTGCAGAAGTGTGATCACAGCATCCTCCACGCCCCTGCCAGACCTGTATGCAAACTGCAGTGGATCTAGCTGATCTCCAACCTGCAGTAAGACAGCCTCTTTGATAATTTTCTCAAAACTTTTCATAACCAATGAGGTCAAGGCTACAGGTCTAAAATCATTCAAGGATTTTGGGGAGCTGCACTTCGCTATAGGCACAATAACAGAATGCTTCCAACTTCTAGGGACTCTTTGTTGTGATAAGGATAAATTAAAAATCAGCTGAAAGATATAACAGAGTTGATCTGCACATGTTCTTAATAATTGCCCACAAATAGCATCTGGCCCCGGACTTTTTGATCTGGTGTGCCTAAAACTGTTAGCCACAGTATTACTGTCAACAGTAATTGATGGAGCTGCTTGTGTGATAGCCCTGAAACCTTCCATTTCATCATCAACATCCAAATAGTTAAATCGAGAATAAAATACATTTAATTTATCAGCCAAATCTTTATCAGATGAAAAACCATCCAGGACAACTCTGTTAGCTTTATTATTAGACCCAATCAACGTTTTCATACCATTCCAAGTTTTCTTTAAATTATTACTTCTCAAATCTGCCTCAATTTTTTCCTTATACCTTAATTTAGCTTTTTTAATTTCAGCCCTGATCTCTTTTCTCACAGCCCTCTCTGCGTGCACATCACCTTCACTAAAGACAGTTTTACGTTTGATTAACAAATCTTTAATGTCCTTAGAGATCCACTGTTTGTTATTTGGATACACCTTAACTTCTCCGACCGCAAACTTCCATTCAAACGCAGATGTATTGATGGAGACTTTTTCCGTTTATTGTAGTTTATTGGCGTCTCTGCCTACTATCACAGCGTCTTTTCAGTTTTTTTTCTAGGCTTGTGAACACATTTCTCGCTCAAGGAGCAATGGACGACAGAAAGTTAGTTTTGATTAAACTGTAAAGCTTTTTCTGAGAAGGGCAGCTCATAGAATGCACTAAAAACACATGGAAACAAACAAAGCAGCCTTTGTCGTTGTTTTCCTACACCTCCTTGTGTTCAAAATCACCAAAAGAACAGATTAGATAAATTATCCTTTAAATATAAAGCTTGTAGTGGCCAAACACTGCATTAACTACTGATTATAGCAACTGTAGAGCCCCGTTCTTGTGAAGCGATCTCTGGCGGTTACTGAACTGACCAATCAGGTACATACACTCATTGACGGAGACGGATAGTTAAAAAATGGGGCTCTACTCTGTGCGTTCTTGCGTAGGTGACGGAGAGCGTCGACGGATAATGCCATTCCTACAATCTGTCTCCGTCAAAACGAAGAAGCATAAACTAGGCGTTACTCTGACTCGTTTACATTCATTCGGATCAAAATTATATTCAGATTGAGAGGGGTGGTTTATGCCGATAGTTAAAACAATTGTGTAAATCCCTTTTCCGAATGAAGTTCATTCCTGCGCCTGTCTGTTAAGTCATGCATAGACGTCTAATACGTCGGCCTTTAAAAAATAAAGGAATTCAGTTTATAATTTGATTGTGTTCATAAGAATGAAGGGGTTGTGGATATAAAAAGATGACCAGAAAAAAAATCAAAGCAACATCACAGTCCTCCATTTCAAATGGGTGCAGCCATTTTTGTTTTAAAAAGAAGTCTATTTCTTCTACGTCTGTTTCCAGTGTTTTAGATAGCTTCTCATGGTTCTGTGTATGTCCAAATGATTAATTCCGCTCAGACATGTAGCGGATATAAACGCTTGTCATAATCGGATAGATTTCTTCAGGGCCCATGTACATAGTCAAATTCTAATCCAAACTATAATCGAATTAAATATATTTTGCACATGTAAACATTATCCAGAAACTTCACACAGCCATTGAAGAGGAGTTGACCAACCTTCCACAGGCCACAATCGACAACCTGATTAACTCTATGCAACGAAGATGTGTTGCACTCCATGAGGCAAATGGTGGGCACACCATATACTGACTGGTTTTCTGAGTCCCCAGATACCCCAATAAAACAAAACTGAACATTTCAGAGTAGCCTTTTATTGTGGACAGTCCAAGGCACACCTGTGCAATAATCATGCTGTATAGTCAGCATCTTGATACGGCACACCTTTGAGGTGGGATGGATTACCTCAGCAAAGGAGAAGTGCTCACTAGCACAGATTTAGACCGATTTGTGAACAATATTTGAGAGAAATGGTTATTTTGTGTATGTAGAAAATATTTCACATCTTTGACTTCATCTCATAAAAAATGGGATCAAAAACAAAAGTGTTGCGTTTGCATTTTTATTCATTGTATTTAAAAGAAAATTAAGCGTTAATGTGGTAAATGTATAGCTGTCAATATTTTTTGTGTCCATTAATTTTTATTTCTGAAATTAACTTAATTTCAGTATTTGTATGGCCCACCTATTTTTTTGCTAGGCCACCTAAAGGGTAATTTCTGGCTATGCCACTGGCTTTAAGATCATGAACTGAAGTACATCACTGAAACAAAATGACAATTACTCCAAACAGCTTTGTGCACAAGAAAGTATTTCTGCGTTTATGAATATTTACCCAAGCTCCATTTACTAAGGGTACTTTTAATACTGCTGAAAAACCACTGTGCATGACAGTTTCTCATCCCTCCCCTTTTCCTCTTTTCTGTGTCCTTCCTCTGCACTACCCTTTATTCCCCTCACTCTCGAAGGGCCCACAAACACAGCCTTACGGTGATTTCAAGTGTGTGCAGCAGGGGCAGAGTGTGTTGGCTCTGCGATTCATTTCACACCCCACTGGTCTGAGACCTGTGACTGCGGCTCTGGCCTCTGTCGGTTCCTCACACCCTGAGAGAGTACAGGTGTCAAGAGACGCATGCAGGAGAAACACGCATACACACAAACTCATGCACACACAAAAGCACAATTAGTGACCTCTAAAATATTCTTGTAGAAAGCTGAAGGGGGCTGCTGAAATATTAAACAGGGAGAAATGTAGAAACAAAACACAAGATTCTACGTTTAAAAGTCTGTAAGGAATCAGACTTTCTTTAAGTTTTGATCTTGATCAACAGTTCTCCAGACTTTTTGGTGTGCTGGAGTTTGCCTATGTAATTTTGCAGCATTTAAACTCACTTGTTTTGCATTGTTGTACTTAAATGAAAAAGAGGATATTTTGCGATGTGTCCCTAAAAGGCCAGAGAAGGACAATAAATGAAAAATCAAGGATGTGTCAAACTAAATAAACTATCTAGAGCATTTAAAAGGTGCATGAAAGTCTTGTCTTAATGAAATATCTCAACAAATACCTGGGTTATCTCTTGAGACTGGGAACTTTTTTCATTTGCATTTGATTCAAAAGTTTAAATAGAGGGCAGAAATTACAGTAAAAATATGAGAATAAACTTTTCAGATCAAATAATAAATCTCTGCTGTACAACCCCTAATCAGACAATGTTGGGACAGTATGTTAAACAGTATTATGTTAAATCATTATTACCTGTATTAAATTGAAAACAATACAGCAGCACATTATTTAATGTATTCCTCATACATTTTATTTATTATTTTAATAAACACATTCCAATTTTGGTTCTTGCAACACCTTTAAAAAAAGTTGGAACACTAAAGCATTTACCCCTTTGTAATATTGCCAGTCCTTTTCACACCATCCCAACATTAAAGAGATGTTTAGGGACTGAAAACACCAAGAGATGAAGTGTTGGCGGTGTGATTTCATCCCATTCTTCCTGCAAACAAGTTTTCAAATGTTGGGCTTCAAAATGCACCACACATTCTCTGTTGGAGACTGGTGGGGACTGCATCCAGGCCAATCAAGTACCCGTACCGTCTTCCTCCACAGCCAGGACTATGTAATGTGTGCAGAATGTGGTTCTGCATTTTTTTGTTGAAATATACATGGGCATCTCTGGTGAAGATGTCTTCTTGAAGGCAGCCTAATGTGCTCCAAAATCCCAATGTAATTTTCAGCATAAATGGTGCCATCACAGAAGTGAAAGTTACCTTTGCTAAGCACACAGACAATTCCATACCATGACAGACACTGACTTTTAGACATGTTGCTGGTAACAGTGTGGATGATCCTTTTCTTTTATGATCCGAAGCACAAGGTGTCCATTTCTCCCAAAAAATACTTGAAATACTAATTTATCTGAATACATTACAGGTTATCACCTCCGGGATGCCTCTGTGCCCCAAGAAGTGGACTGCGCTTCTGGACACTGTTAACATATGGCTGCCTTTTGGCACAGTACAGATTTAAGTAGCATTTGTGGATGTAACTGCATATTGTGGTACTTGACAAAGGTTTGCCAAAGTAGTCCTGATAGTGCTGATATCGTTTATAGATGAATGATGAATGACTTGTCCTTTACCCATTTAAATTCCTCAATATCCCTTTAATATTTTAAATATGTTATATGCACTTTGAAGTTGAAATATCCAAATTTCTTCCTATCTACCTTTGAGGAACATTGTTTTTTTTTAATATTTCAATAATTTCTCATGCATTTCTTGGCAAACTGGTGATACTTGGCCCATCTTTACTCTTAAAGAAAAATATCTTTCTTGGATGGTGCTTTTGTACCAAATCATTATTACAATTACCTGGTGACATAATCTGTTTAAAATCACAATTTCACAAATTTACCTGATTTCTAGCCCTAAATTGGTCCTGCCCCAACGTTTATTTGGAATGTGTCTCAGGTCTGAATGAAATGAAAGGAAGTTTATTTACAAACTAAATGAAGTTGAACAGACAACACAAAATATTTTGTGTGCATAATGTCTGGAATGAAATACAGGTCAAAGTAAATGTAGAAATCACTCATTTCTTTTTTATTAGCATTTTCTATATTTTCCCAAAGTTTTCTGATTTGGTTTTGCATTTGATTCAAGTTGTAGCCGACTTTCTGATTTTCACATCAAAAACGTCACCAAGATCACACTTTATGAGCTGAAAAACAATCCTAATGTTGGACTCTTTCTTGCTCAGTTCAATGGACAGACTTTAATATTTCGTAAATGTATTATTATGATTCATCTGTTAGTATTATTAACACTGAGAGCAGAGGGGCCAGAAAACAGGTGTTGAGTTCACATGGGAATCGAGGTTAGAGAAAACCTCACTGCCTGAGAAAATTGATTCTTCTTATATACTTAGTTTTCAGAGTTTCTCTTAATTGTGTTACAATTTAACCCAAGCTATTGCCATTGTTTTGTATCTGTCAAGATTCACTTATTCCCAGCTAAAGAGCCAGGTGCCTTCATCCTGAGAAATCCCCACCCTAGAGAATAGTTTTGTCTTCAGAAGTTATGGAGCCAAGGTTACTGAACTTTATAAATACTTATTTTCATTTGAGCAGGGTAGGGGCAGCATTCAGCATTCACTGTGATCTGTACTGTTCTTCTGTATGAGTGATTCAACTTTTATTAAAACCTCCAAACGCTTAAAGGAATCTCTCTCATTTTTATTAAGATTCTTAAATCCGATTACAGTACACTTCTCATATGCGGAATATTTAACACCAACACCATCCTTTCTGTTCTTCCTATAAAGACAGTTGCTCCTCAAAATGTCAGTTACACTAGTGCTGACAGAGAGCAGAAATAGAGCTCACTCGTTTTAGAATTACTTGTAGGGTGCTTCAAATCCCTGTCCAACATATTTGTCAGATTTACTTCTTTTGTACAAGCAATCCATATCAGGTCTGGATTAGGTCTTCCTTAAAGTCTTTGCATAATATTAGAAGAAAGAAAAAAAACACAAAAACGCATAATTTTTAACAAATGGCATTAATTCATAATTCAACTAAAGTGAATTTTATTCGTACTTTTATTGCATATTTAGTTAAAATAAAGACAGATTTAAGTCGTTTTGTTAATTATATATCAGCTTTTTTATTGCTAAGTTTAGCTTTTATAACCGTTGTTTGCATTAAGCGTTATTTACAAATTATTTTTTAGGTTTATTAAGGTATTGTCTTTTTTTTTAATTCATCTATTATTTTCTTCAGCTCTCGGGTTTTGCCTAGTTTTAAACAACCTGTATTAAATACAAATTTCTGTAAATCTTTGTCCTCCCGGTTTAGCCTTTTTAGCCAATATTTTAATGTTTTTTACACATTTGTTTGTTTTTCCCTTGCTATGAACTGGCGACCTCAATGATCGCTGGAGATCATCACCTGTTCCCCCTCTAAAAAAGTATCTTTTTCTTTAGGTACCGCCCTTAAAGTAATTAAAAGAAAAATAATGAAATATAAAATCTAAATCTTTGGATTATTTTTAATATTTCAGAGTATTTATATTCACATTTTGGAAAAACAAAACAAGAGAAAACAAATGAGATATGACACATGACTTTTCCAGTACCCATTGTGTGCTTAATTTGTTTCATCTTCATTACTCTTCCTCTACATACAATGTCTCTGCATATATTTAGCCGAAACAAGCAGATACCACTCAAATAAAAAATTTAAACTCCCATTTGTTTTATAAATAATGCATACAAGCAAGAACATTTTCCCATCTAGCAAATCATTTCCCCACACTATTCACTTTCCTGCTTGACAATAAGTTTACATGCCCCAGTTTAGTGCCTTTGAGATCTGCCCTAAGAATGTATCTCTCAGATGCCCTTCATCGCACCAAGAGCCAGCTTTCTGTAAGTGTGACCCAAAATGCCACTCCTGTGAATGCTACCAAGCCAGGTGGACAGGGTGTGTGATGTCAGAGCCAGGTGCCAGGTGGGCACCATCTCAATAATGCATCACGCACAGCACTGGCACTGGCAGGTGTTACACTTTGAAGTGTTCCAGAAACATCTGCAGCCTGAACTTTTAATTACCTTCTCTGTTACCCCACTCCTTCCTATCAATCCGTCTCCTCAGCTTCGTAGCCTCCTACATCTGCCTCCCACGCAAATTAATGGGAAGACTAAGCTGTGTTTGAGAGTTTGCTTTTAAATATGCATTTATGTGCATACTTGTTTACCAGTGTGGACATAAAAATGCTAAATTTAAGCAAGAGGAAAATCTAAAACTGTCGTTTGTCTTCTGGATGTTTACTGAATATTAAACAAAGCAGAAATGACCATGAAGTTATTAGTAAGCAGCATAATGTCAGCTACTGTTGAAGGTAAATGAATACTCAAAAAAGATTCATCCATTTTGCAATAAAAATGTTGTGTAAATATATAAACGGGATTTAATCTGAGAAACAATGAATAACTATTTGCTTTTCAGATCATTGCACCGTTCTCTGTTTGCTAGAAACAAAGAAATGAAATCGAGGCTCAGCAGAGAAAAAAACCTGAGGAAGATATTGACGCAGCGAGGATTACATCAGCATGTACTGCTTAGAAAAAAAAGTATTCACCCATTTCAGATGTACTAGTTCTGTCACACATCTATGTTTCAGATTATTACACAATTGTAATATCAGACCTTAATAAACAGAGTAAATAACCAGAAAAAGACCCTGTCAGCGCAGACCTCCGCCAAGGCAATTCTATGCTTTGCAAGCGTGGAAATAAATCTGCTAAATTTTTGCAAATTCTTTTTAATTCAGCTACTCCTGAGGAGTTTCAGCATAAAGGGCCTACTTAAGTTTATGCTGCAGCATCTTAGCCGGATTTATGTCCAGAATCTGTTCAGGCCACAACCTTAATTTTGTCTTTATGAGCCACACTGTGGATCTGTGAGTGTCAGATTCTCACTAAGGATTTTCATCAGTAGAGCAGAGTTCTTGATTGAATGGTAGCAAGGGATCCAGGTCCAACATCAACGAAACAGCTTCGACCCATCACACTACCAGCTTCTTGTTTGACTATCGGTATGGTGTTCTTTTTCTGAAATGTTCTGCTACCTCTACACCTTCTGTAATAGGATCCACATAATGCAAACATTTCTAATTTTGTCTCGTCTCCCCACAGCAATGGCGGCTGGTCTATTATGGGCACTGGGGCGCCGCCCCTCCTAACAATTTTAGAAAAAAAAAAAAAGTTTAAGTTTGACCAAAACATGACTTTCTTCGGTACAGGTGTAGTGTTTTACACACTACAAGGAGGAGAGGGGAGAAGGGTGGGGTTTCTTTTTGTCAGACGGCTTCATCGTGCGCTGCAACAACATGATAAATGTGTAGTTTTATACTTGGGGCGGCGAGGAACAGCGCCCTTGCTATCTAACCAATGGCGCTCTAATAGGGTATAAAAATGTCACTACATATCATTAATTCAACCAATCAGAGACGCACAATGTTAAATCTCCGATGGGAGCTGGGCATCAGCGACCATCGGAGATTTAACAAGAAGACCACTGGCTGAAAAGCTTAAAATAAAAGAAACGGGACCGGAGCAGCCACAAATTAACATCAGACAGCAGATGAAAGACAAGGAAGCGTCTTATAACGCGAGTAGAAAGCGCCGTATTTATAGGCATATTGAATTATGCATTTTGGGTCGCTGTATAGCTTGAGTACATTTGATATTAAGGTATCGCTGCGTTATAAATGCGCATTATTCAGTAAAAGTGATGTTTTCTGACTTAAATTAATGCTAACTGATTAGCGGAAGTAGCCTTGTAGCCTAGACAACGCTACTTCACAATAAGAGCATGTACTCCTGTTTATACTGATGACTTGGATAGTTTGTCTGCTGAGTGTTTACGTTTTGGAAAACAGTAAATTGTGACATTTTATTACTAAGTCTATATTACATTTGATTTATTTAATACTTAACGTAGCTGCTGATATACAAATGTTAAGTTTATTCATATGTTTTGGTTCTTTCTACCTTACCTTGCATTTGTTCTTATTTTTCATATGAGATCACACATATCATCTTCCTCCTCACATTTATATCACCCAAACCTGTATCAGCAGCTGTGTGGAAATAATAAAGAACAGCAGAAATATAACAGCCTTTTCTCCACCATATCTTCTCATACTCTGATTGGCTTTAAGTGGAGCTCTGGCGGGTTCTCCCAGTATGAAAAGAGTGATCCCAGTCTGAACCAGATCCTCTATAAACAGCTCAGTGTTTCCTCCTCTACAGTAGCAGTCTGTTCTAGCTAAACTGTTGAAGCCTCTGACTGAAATCATTCTGTTGTTGTAGGAAAGTCATATTAAGAGGAAGATCAGGGTTGTTCAACATTAATAAGAAACATCTTTACATAAAGAAAATGTTAGGTGGTTAGTTTGTGTTAGCAACTGGCTAAAAGATCAATATGTCAATGTATGAACATGTAGTCAATGTGTGAATATGATTGTGGAGTTAAAAAATAAATTCTACTAATCTCTATTTATAAAAAAAAGAGCTATGGTAATTGGATTTCTCCTTTTACTCTAAAAAGTGTAGTTTTTAGCCTTATTTAGGAATGCTAATTAGTCTGAATTAATTCACAGCAATCCCTTAATTAATTAAGTAAAAAAAACAAAAAACGTTTGACAACCCTAATATCTAGCCATCATCATAGCCCCCCTTAGAGAAAATTCCACCAGCCGCCACTGCCCCACAGAGTATTTCCTCAGAGGGATCATTAAGATGTTTCTGACAACCCTTAGATGTTGCTTTGCATTGTTTGGTCAGCAAAGGCTTCCACAGTGGGACTCTATCACGAATGCTGTTTTTCTTTAGTTGAATCATAAATACTGACTTTAACTGAACCAAGGGATTATTGAAATGTTTTAGATGGTGTGTTTTGTTCAGTGAGCTCCTGGTTATGCAACATTTGGTCTTGGAGTGTTTTATTTTTTTGATAGGATAGTCACTCCTGTGAAGATTCACCTCTGTTCCATATTTTTTCTATCAGTATTGCCTCTCACTGGCATTGATTGACATTCCAAGACCTTGGAAATGAATTTTTAACCATTTCCAGACTGACAGATAACAGGGACTTTCTCATTCATAAAGTTTTTATTTTTATTTTTATTCATGTGTCAGACTTAGGTGTGGCTGATAAAAATTAATAAAAATGTAATTGGCTTTTGGAAAAAAAAATGTAAATAAAAGCTGATCAAACATTTACCGAAGGGGGGTATTAACTTGATATGGATAGCTATTGGCATTTGAAAACCATATTTTTATTATTTATTTGTTCTATTGTTTTTGTTTTTTGTCTTGTAATTAAAAGCTGTTAGATGATTTCAATAATTTATTTGTGACAAAAAGGCTAAAACATAGACAACCCATAATGGTCTTCCTTATACCAGATAAATGGCACAAAATAAAAAAATAAAAACATTACCTTCGGATGAAGGGCTTTATCACAGAACCTGACCAGTTCAACAAAGGGTTACAAACACATTCTTGCATTAAATGTGTGCACATAAACCATTCATCTTGTAGAATTGCAGTTTTTCCCCAAGCTGGAGCAATTGTTACACAAACAATAACATCCACCACATGTGAACTCAAAGCCCTTCAGGCTTGTGCAAACTGCTTATTGCTGGCAAGCTTCTGGCTGAACTGGGAAGCTACAGAGTTTAACAAGTTAGCTTGTCATCGATGTGCAGATCATCTGCAGATATTTATAAATGCAAGAGAGAAGCATATGGAGGAAAGAAGGAAAGCAGAATAAGAGCTTGTTTCAGAGGGAAGTATAGTTTCAAATATACACAAACGTTTTGTCATCATTTTTTGTCATTCGGTAACTTTAGGACAATGCATCTATGTTAATTTAATTTTGTGTCTTATACTATTATTTTAGTCTGTTTAATCACAAGCTACATACTTCAAAAGGAACATGCCCCCACAATGTCACTCTTAGACTGCTACATGCTATATGGATTCACAGGAAGCCAGTGTTGACAACTTGGATGACATCTTGCAATATTTGCACGTCACCCAGGAAGCATGTGTATTCTGCTCTGCTCCTCCCCTTGTGCCTGTTCTTCTCATTCAGTGGAATTGCAAAGGTAGAGTCAGTGTGCACATCTCTGAGATTGAAAGAAAAAAGAACAGCTTGCAACTGTATTTCACTTCCCATTATTTGTGCAAAAGAGCAGGATGATAGATTTAGTTCGTCATGAACATTACAACTCTTTAATTAACTGTAGTAAAACTACAGGCTGGCCATGGAAGCAGAGCCTAGAAAATTACCCAGGTAATATCAATGTTTTAACCCGCTGTTGTCTTTCTATGTCCAAATTACTATTGGCTATTTCCTTATTATTTTTTTGGGCAGTAGTTATTACTGTTGTTATTCCCTTTTTAAATTAAAACAATTTGATCTAATAAATAATAGCTATATTTTGTCATTTTAATTTTGATACATAAAAAATTAGCCTATAGGCATATTATCACTTCTTGGCTTTTTTTTCCCCGATTTACAGGATCAGAAGGTAAAGATGTTGGAAATCTACAGGAAAACAACAGAATAGATACGTTGGCACTCAAAAATGTAAAAGAAAATCTAGCAAAGCACTAACATGACCTACACGATTGCAACTGTGGGGATGCTGTTTTGTTATGGATAAGGTGTGCTTTTATTGTAAATTAACAAAGCTTAAGGGGGTCACAAAACCCCCAGCAGGGTAGATAACATTTAAGGTTTTTTCTGTTTCCTCAAGATCACCGGATATGTTTAGGCTATTATTTTCATCTGTGATGTGCAGGATGACATAGGAAAATACAGGTTTCCCTGCTGAGATTCAGGTAGAACAAAAGGTGAAGGGAAACCAAACCTGTGTATTGTCAACAGACATGGTTGCAAAGGTAAGAATAGAAAGGTATACTGCAGGAAAATGTCGATTGCATAGATGCTTATGAACTTGTACATGTCTTCGAAGATTTTGAAGAGTGGTACATTCACTCTCTCATCTCACCCTCATGTAAAGGTGTAAGTGAAACTAAAATCAAGACACACACATACTTCAGGCTGCACTATCCACCATGCTCATGTAGCATGATCAGTGGCCAGCTGGTGTTCATTTTAAATGTCACTATAAAATGTTAGCAGTACACTGACATGTCCATGAGTGAGGATGTGGAGGAAAATTTCACTGCAGGGAGTAAGCCTCTCTTCCCCCCCTCGCATCCACAGGGAATGCACACTTACACACGCAGCTGCAGGAACACTCTTCTGCAGCTACACTGCCCCCTGCTGGCTAGTAAAAGCACACGCCTAAAAATTCCCATCAGGGACTTCTTTCACCATTTCATAGTAACAGTGAATTCTCCCTTTTATTTAAGACAACGTGCACTCTCATGCAGGCTTGTCTGACAGGATCTTGGGCAATACAAAGGAAACCCAGCTTCGGAATTTCTTGCATCACACAGCTCATCTCTTTCCGCATGGCATAGAGAAATCCAAACCACAGTCATTTGACCCAGTTTGCCTGTTTCTCCTCTGTGTGCTGCAGCTTTTAAGTGCTGAAGAGCCCTGGAAACAGCACAACACGCACAAGAAAACTGGTGGAAATCCAATAACTTGGATTTTATTACAGGTAATGCTAAAAGAAGATTCACGAAGGTGCTATAAATTAGGGCTGATAAAAAAAAGAAACCTTATTTATTGCTTAATATCCACAGATACCTCCACCAACAGTCTCCTGCATTCCCGTTACACACATACACACCCATTCAAATCAAGCATTTCCTCTTTAATCATAGCCTTTTTGCAATTACGAAGAACCTTAATTGCAGTATAAGAAGCACACTGTTGGTAATCATGTAAAGGGTTTGGCTGTGGCACTGGATAATTAGGTTTTCTGTGTGCGCCTCACTAATCACATGGACATTTAATGGGAGCGTAGAGCAAAGGACTAAAAACAACTGCATTTAGCTGTGATAAATTCACTGATCACTCAGTCAGCATTTGCGGTCCCTATTGGCTTGCTCACTCATTATCAAGTTTGAGCATGGAGAAACACAACACATATGGACATCGAGTATATAACAATCCCTTCGCTGTGAGCACGCCAGGGTTTATTCGGTAATATCAGCAGTAAAAGCTGCTGTGATTAGCAATAATCACCAGGTGTTCATAGCATTTTTCTGCTTAGTTTTCCACAAATGTGCCATATCTTCATTTAAAAGCATCTTATTTAAAGGTATTTACAGATTGCCCATATCGCTTGAACTTTTTGACATGTATTTAGTTTTCAACAGCAGTGTTTGATATATTCAATTAGGTTTTTATGTGACGGACTAATACAAAATAGAAATAATTTGTAAAGTGGAAGGAAATGATCAATGTCTCAAAGAAAATCACAATAAAAAACTGTATGAACTGTATGTGTACACTGCCCTCTTTAATCTTATGTTCCTTAATAAAAGCCACTGCATACAATTGCCTTGAAAAGTCACATCATTTTTAAATAGCCTCAGTGTTGATCTTATTGCAATAAAGCTGTTCTATCTAGGTTCTTTGTAAAGTAACAATTGGCAATATAACATTATATTTTACAAGGCTCTGTATTTCTTCATGTTATAAAGATTTAACCATTTTTAGGTACCATTAAGAGCATTTTTTTTATTACTGGTTTCACTTGTGACCTTTTTCCTGTTGTACACTGTTGTCATTGTACCCTTGAAAATGACTCACTTACACGCTGAAGCAAGCTTTCGTCTTCTGCCAATTTGGGATCTGTTCCTGGCAATGTCACCACTGCTTTTAGAACCTGATTACAGCATATGTGCCAGCTACATGATCTAATGGGCTTATTTAAAGTGAACACATAAGCTACATCATGTATCATGTACAATGTGGTGGCCTGACACCTGATTATTCATCACTCCCCAAGCGCAACCACTAACCTTTCCACAGAAAACTCCCTTCATAGTCCCCCATGAGTTTTTCTGTCCTATTTTTGAGGAATAATTACCAGCGTGCATATACCAAAGAAGTGGGGTAACGCATGGGACAGTTTGGGTTTTTTTTTCATTTAAAATTTATTTTTTAAAGAATTCATTTAAGTAGATAATTAAAGCAGTAGATCGAAGAGATTTTAAAAAATATCTGAATTTGCATGCAACACAAATAAATTTACCATATAGTGTATTGGAAAATAGATGAGCATAAATTTAAGGGCAGATTCCAAATGTTCCCCAGGATCCATCTAGGAAAACAGCTTCAGGAAAAGGCATCTGGTACTTTTTCTGATGAGCAGAATGGTGACTGCAGTGGTGCTACAAGATATTTCCCAGTAGCATCACATTGTAATGATGTTGGCAGTGTTTTCCATTCTGCTCTGCCAGGTTTTATACCAATCTATTTGTTTTAAACCTCAAACTTTTACACAGAAAGTTGCATCATGTTTGCTGAAGTTAGCAAAAAAGAGGCTCGACATTAAATCTTCCACAATAGTTTTAAAATTTATTTTTTGTTTGCATTAACAAGGACATGTTTTAAGATGTGCATTGTAGTTGTTAGTAAAAGAAGAAAAGAATTACATGATTAATGGTTCGTGAACGTCACATCATTATTATTATTAGTAGTAGTAGTATCATTATTATTTTGATCTTAATTGCCTACTGATTCAAATATAGCCCATGATGTACAGAGCTGAAAAATTAATCTGTCTGTGGGAGGCGAGAGAGGAGGCGGCGAGATGCACCCTTGACAAGGTTCCAGCTTATCCCAAGGTTATGACACAAAAACATTTACTGTACACTCATATACCTTGAGTTATTTTAGGGTCTCTAATTAATCAAACTTACATGTTTGTTGAAGATACGATAGAATCAGAGCACCTAGATACATGCAACAAATGTGCTGGAAAACCCACTCATAAACTTAGCAAAGACTTTGGCCAGAAAAGTTACTATTGTGAAAAATTGTGTGTTTCCCTGCACCAAGACTGAAACTCCCTCACCAAGCCACCAGGGGAAAATGTATCAAACAGCAAATAAAAGCTTCTTGGGGGTTTTAAAGACTTGGCAAATAAAGCTGATAGTATCACAGCATTGAAACAGCATTTCTATTTGAAAATATCAATTTCACACACCGACATTTTTTGTATTCTTGGTAAAGATATGTAGAAAGCCTTTCAATAAATGAATCTTTATTGCAGTAGCAAAATGTCTCTGTTGGGTTTCATTGATTGTGTGCTGGGATTATAGGTGCATTTGTGTCTCCTTACCTCTCTGCAGGGTTTGACTGGCAGGAGTTGTAGGCCTACTATTTGTATCTCATCAGCCTAATCAGTGCCAACTGGTTCCCTGGAGTGGCAACAGCCCAATCTCTTGCCTCTGCTCAAGTTCTTTAAAAGAAAATTACTTTAGCTAAAAAGTAATACTTGCCCTCCATGTTGTCATTGTAGCTATGGATTTTCCTTTCTTGTTCTTGATTCCTTTTCCAGTTAGAGTCCTCCATGTTCCTTTTGTTTCCTGGATTCTCACCAGTCAGCCTCCATGTCACTCCTCCCTGGATTTTCCGGTAACACTACACTAACACACACACTAACCTGTTCTGCATTCCAACCAATCTCCTAATTTCCGAATTTTCTAAATGCTACATAATAAAAAGGTTTTTTAAATCTTAAATGTTTAAAGATTAAACACCTTAGGGAATCAAATTTTGTTGACTTTATTCTGAATGCATGTTTGGGGGAGGGGGGGCTTTTTACTGCAGCCATACTCCACACCTTATAAATCTCTCCCAAAGTCTAACATAGAATAGAACAGAATAATCCTTTATTTATCCCACAAGGGGAAATTCGTTAAGTTTACAGTACAACCTGTCCAAGATCATAACAAATAAACAAACAAACAGATCCAGATCACTGAAGAGCTTGCAGCGGTGCTCTCATGTATGCAGTATGAAAGGGTATACACAGGGTTAGGGTGGGAGGGTGGGCAAAAAAAGCACTCATCTTTATCTTGATTCCTTATTCAATAAATCAAAAATGGGGAAATTGAAAAAAACCACACCTTAAACATTTAAGCACATACTCAGACGTTAAGGGACACATCATGGGAGGTTTTGGACTCAAATGGGATCCTCATTGATGCGCTGCAACCATAGACTGTAAAAAAGAATAGACAGCGCCTCCTCACTCTTCCCCGTTTACCAGAATGACACATTTCATGGGGGAATTCATGGCGGATTCACAGACTCCTCCTCCCCAGCTCTTACGAAGCATGTTCCTAAAAAGGGCAGAGGGGCGGGATCTTCAATGTAGCCTCTGTCCTCGCGGGGCGTGTAGTTCGGTCGTAATCGCGCCCATTCTGCTCCCGCGTCTTTAGCTCTGATGCTAAATTTGGCTAACTAAGCTAAAGGCTAATAGCGCTAATAGCCCCATGCCTGACTGCTGCTGTATCTGCACTCCTCCGAAGGTTCTCCTATTTCTCAAACCTCAAAAGGTAAGAACTAGTAACTTGAAATAATTATTAAAATGTAGTGTTACTATAATTAAAGTCCAACGAAACGGCCTGTCAATCAAAGTCCGACCCCCTCATTAATTATTCAAGATTTTAAAAAATTACCTTACGAAAACCAGCCTGGTGCCTATTTATTTGACTAGCCCAGCGTTATCTCAGGAAGAATATGTAGGCATATAAAGTTTTTAAAAAATGGGCACCAGGCATTAAAGTTGTTTTTAACGTGTCGAAAGTCCAATGCTTTTCAATGGGGGTCTAGTGGCCAAATGGAGGTACTACAGCAATGGAGGAGCAATGGCGGCCTCTATGGTATGCGGTCACAAAGCATAGCAGCCAGCGGCCATTGGCTGCAACCAATGCGCACTGTCAGCTGCTTCCTGAAGTGAGAGGGAGTGTTGTGGGAGCAGCGAGGTACGGTGAGAAACAGGTGGTGTGTGATTGTGTGCATCGGTAAATGTAGGGTGAGGGTGAGAGATGGGGGGGATGAGGAGCCTGTTTACATTTCTCACACAGGCATTTGATTGTGGACCAGTTGAAGGTCATCATAGAGCCAAAATACTAATTATTATGGTTAGCAGGAAGAGGAATTTCTCTCTACCCTTTAAGTCTGTCAGCAGTCCCGTTATGATTCCAATTCAACCAAATTAAAGTTCCAGATGCATTAAATTTTCATTTGCACCAAGATGCACGGATAGTTTCTCCGAGTCCGATTACATTTCGCATGCGAGTCCTGCAACACCAACCAGATCACCTTTTACGGTCTCCAGCCTGCATTCCAGCTGGGTGAGGTGTAATTTTTAGACAAGTCAACGATCATTGGTTTTATGCATTAAATTTTGAACAGTAAATCTTATTTTTAAAGGCAAAATAGATGTAATTTTTATTATTCTTGTGTTAGGCATTAATGGTAAAACTGAAATCATTTATTAAAATAAAAGTGTAGTAATCTTGTTTAAATAAATTAGGAAGAGAGGGTGGCTGCCATTTATTGACTCTTTATAGTTACTGCAGAACAACTGAGCAGTATTCCAGACAGCTTATAGGACCAAGAAAAATGCAGCTAACAGCGGTCCTGTTGTTTACAATGTGAATGTGGACTTAACTCGATGAGAACTCAAAAATTCCTCACTGGTGATCTGAGAGTAGAAGGAGCGGCTTTAGTTCTTCTCCCGCTGCTTCATCTATCCTGGCCATGGTCAAGCATTAGCTTAGCCAATAGCTACTTGCTAGCTTCAGCTAATGTGCTCTTTAGACGTGTGGGGATGTGATACAGGCAGTTAATATATTACCAGGTGTTACTGTGAGTTGTTTGAGAACTAGTGAGAGATACTTGTTAGGTAAAATGTTATGTGTGGTTCTTTGTGATGAGGAAATCTGGGTAAATAGACGTCGCCTGCTAACTGTTGCTACGGAGTCACAAGTAGTACGCACAGTAAACATAGAATGAGGAGGTGATCACAATCCTCTTTTGGATTTCGATGCTCAAGGTCGTAACATAATTTTGATCAATTTCGATACAAAATCGAGATTGTGACACCCTTATGAAATAAGCAACTTTTGATGTTCAAGTTGTGCCACCAATAAAATATAGTTTTCCCCTCTGAGATAAAGCGTTGTTTATCAGAGGATTCCTGTTCCTACTTACCTTGTGAATGGACATCTCATGCAAGGGTTTTTACTGCAGAACTTGAGAGATCGGTGCCAATTTGGATGAAGTCTACTGTAGTGAGAACAACTGCTTCAAAATCCTGCTCCTGTACGGTCATGTGCAGCGCTCTTTGTCCCTGTTTCAGAGGGAGGGATGGCGTGAAGATGAGGGTCGGGATGGAGGTGGGGATCAGGGAGCGAGATGGATGGAGAAAAGGAGGGAGGCGACAGACGTGGACCGTGCAGGGGTGGCTCAAGCTGTTGGGAGCGGGCAGCACTGGCAGATGAATTACCAGCGACATCTCCATCCCTGCTGACAACGGACATTCTCTGTCTCACACACATGCCTAACACACACACACACACACACACACACAAAATAACATGTGTCTCAGTTGATTGAAGCCAGCCACTTGGCTCCACACCAGGCACAGCAAAAATTGACTGTCACCCTTTTTCTGTATCACCCCCCCCCCCCCCTTAAACATCACACACACACACACACACACACACACACACACACACACACACACACAGAGTTTCATATATGTATGTATACACTCTAGTTTCTTTTAGCCTCCACTCCGCTCTCTGAAATGTCAGCCTGGCAGGGGGTTGTATGAGGTTCCTCTGGAGAGCAATAAAAGCTGATTGGAGTTAAAACAGTTGGTCAGGCCTCCCCGCCCCGGCATCTGTTGGATTACAGTCAGCCAACCTGTCATCTGTGAAATGAAGGCCAGCACGGGGCAAGAGAGGAGAGACCACAGCAGGGTATGGGACAGACAGAATGAGAGCTGGGAAGGTGATGAGGTAGACAGTAATAGGAGCGAAGGTGTGGATTTAGTTAAGCTTTGCTGTATAAACTTTTAAAAAATCTATTCATTAACGTTTAATGGAAAAAAAGAGCCAAAGAAATCAAAAACATAAGATTGAATATCTAAGGGGTCACTCAGATAGGTCGACCTTTACGTGAACCATTTCATCTTTTTGCCCTCGTGTATCACTACCTCTAAGCACAGGACGGCAGAAACAACCCCGTAGCTCAACCTTCCACCTTTCACTTTATGCTTCACTGTTCCCACTCTTCTGTGGTCTCTCCCTTTCCCGTCACCCATTCCTGCAACCTACACATTGTCTCCACCTGCTATGTTCCCCTGAGGGAACAATTTTCACTCTAACTACTTCAATTAACCTTACCCTTTCACACGCACACATCCATGTGCACAGGTCGGCACGCAGACACGCATATGTGCGTCTCGCAGACTATGCTTCCATGAGCACAACACCCCTCCCATATCAATCATTGGCGTTAAGGTCACTGCTGGGAGACAGAAGCCTCTGGTTGCTCCTCCACTGACATGGAAAAGAATGTGTGGCTACATGTAGTGATGCAATATACATGAACATGCACGTTCCTTAAACAAATAACTGTTAGGGTCATAAATCCGCAAAAGTAATTAGAGCTGGGAAAGCCAAAGAAAAGGTTTTCAATTTGGTGGCAAGTTGTAATGCTGATTTTGGGTTTTATTTTCAACAGCAGGGCTGATGTTTAGAGGACATGGGATGAAATATCTCCAGGTGGGGGGAGGCATACTTTACTTGTAGTCATCATGGCCACGTCCAATTATACTTTCAGTCCCAACAATATGTGAATAAATAGCCCTACTAGATGAATATTTATCTGGTTTTGTTTTCAGAAATTGTTCACTTAAGTTAAATTGGTTGGTTTCTTGAAAGGCATCTGCAGTAATAAAGGTATAGAGGCTGTAGAGGTCTTACGTGAAGAAAGAGCTGAGCCAAAAGACTCTCGATTTACCAGTCAATATACCTTCCTACCTATGTCCCATCTATGGTCATGAACTCTGGATGTTGGCCAAAGAACAAAATCATGGACACAAGCGGCTTAAATAAGTTTCCTCTACAGGGTGTCTTGGTTCTCCCTTAAAGATAAGGTGAGAAGCTCAGGCCATGTCCACACGTAGCCGGGTTTTTTTTTTAAACGAAGATTTTCCTCTGCTCCTTGAAAAAAAAATCTCCATCCACACGTTACCGGATAAATGCGTTTTTCAGCACATTCATAGACGTGGCAAACCTGTAGGGGGCAGTCGTTCTCCCCAGTCCTATCCGCCAAGAGAAACTTTATATCCTCTATCTTCAGCACGCAGCAGTTATACAGTTTATAAAAGCAAACAAACAAGACGCGCTTTAACAATGGATGATACCAACACAGCGCTGAGGAAATAAATGCTGTTTTCGAGAGTAAACACAGTTCGCACATGTGGTGTTGGAGCATTTTTTGTCGCGGAAAGTGGCGTTACAGCTCTTAAAACTCCGTTTTCAACCGTCCACACGTAGATACTGAAAACGGAGAAAACGCAAATCTCCACTTCGGCTTGAGTTTTAAAAAAGCTTCATTTTTGGTGCCGAAAACCTCCGGCTACGTGTGGATAACAGGCCAAACCGTAGAAAAATATCTCCGTTTTGTGAGATACCCGGCTACGTGTGGACAGGGCCTCAGTCATCCAGAGGGGGTTCAGAGTAGAGCCACTGCTCCTCCATATCAAGAGGAGTCAATTGAGATGGCTGGGGCATCTGGTCAGGATGCCTCCTGGATGCCTCCCTGGTGAGGTGTTCCGGGCACGTCCCACCGAGAGGAGACCCAGAGGAAGACCCAGGACTCGCTGGAGAGATTATGTCTCTCAGCTGGCCTGGAAACGTTTTGGGATTTCTCCAGAGGAGCTGGCCCAAGTAGCTGTGGAGAGGGAAGTCTGGGTCTCTGTGCTTAAGCTGCTGCCCCCACAACCTGACCCCAGATAAGCAGAAGTGGATGGATGGGTGGATGGATGGATGGGTTTCCTGAAACCCACCTTTAATCCTTGAGCATAGTTCCCTGATTAATCCTTTCAGAGGCTAGGGATGATGCAGTGCCGGGGACAGGGCTGTTTAGCTGGGCGTGGCGGGGCACAGTTGTATTTAACCCCTTCACATTTTTATGTCCCGTTTGCGGTGTGTTACATATTTCCAGGTCAAAACAGCCTTTCGTGACATTCTTTCTATACATCAATTAAAGGCTGAGTTTCTTTTAGAGGTGGGCTATCCGAAGGTGCTTCAGGAGTTTATCTGAACGACTGCTCTGTTCTAAAATGGTGATCAGAAAGTTTGTTGTACTCCAGATGGAGCCACGGATGAGCCGCTGATAAGCTGTGTTTGCTTGTGTACGAGATTGAGCCATCTTCCTCTATAAAATATCTGGGGTCTATATTTGCAAATGACCTGATCAATCAGCTCTGCGTTGCTGTGTTTAAGTGAGGCTAAGTCATAAATTAGAGGGAAAAACCTCAGATGTCACCAAACAACTGACTTTGTACAAATAAGAGTTACTCAAGAAGCAGTTTATGACAACAGCAAAAAGAAACAAACATCAAGTCCTATTTCTTCTATGTCTATCACTTATTTCTGCTGCACTGATCAGTGACACAACTTGCTGCTGAAACTGATATATGGATGACTTTAGCGGATTCCCTAAAGGGCTGATTGTATATAAGATGTAGTTAAATTACATTGAAGCTCAACCAGTAGAAACACGCCGATTTTAAGCGTTACTGGTGCAGAACGTTACATTATTACTACTTGCTAGTGCGCTCAATTCTACTAAACAATTTTGAATTGTTTACTAGCTTCCACCAGATGTCAGATGCTGACTTCTACTTTGACAGAAAGCCCGCCTAACTTTGAGGGCTTTGTCTCAGCACCAGAACGATTGAGATATTTAAAGGGAAAAAACCTAAACCTATCGGAGTTACAGATATTTCCAAGCTTCCAGGTTGAGATTCAACAACATCCTGGCTCAGCTTGTGATTAAAATTACGTATGCCATTCAATGATATGAGTCATAGCTTTAGAAACAGTACAAGCTTTAGTCAGATCACTTAAAAATCATTAAATAACAACTTACAGATTGAAGAGGAATCCCAAAACAGCTATCTCAAACAAAAGCGGGTTCACTAACTTTCATCAGAACGTCCATTAGCATGCAAGTTAGCCACATAGGGCTTCTTCTCATTCTTATTCTTTGTATTTGTAAACGGCCTGCTAACAACAAATTGGTGCACTACCGCCACCAACTGGTATGGAATGTGTACAACACTCACTACATTGATCAACAGCCCATGGAGCTTGGCCTGATTATATCAGCTCCCAGGGCAGGCACAGCTGTCTCTGTGGGCGAGCACTGCCCCCCAAATGCCCGCCGATGGGGGTTACCTCTCTCTCCCAGATTAGATAATTTTGTTCAGGATGCTCAGAAACACAGCGTGAACCTCATTCAAGGCCAAGGCTCTACAATAAAGTCCATGATTTTGGAAAACCAGTCATTTTTCGTGGTAAAGTGGGCACAGTAGCATTGATCATAGTGTTAATAAAGAAAGAAGCCCTTACTCCAAAATGGACACTTTCAAGCTCAAATGAAATGTACTGCTGCCCACATGAACAAACCAAATTCCTCTGAACACCATTTTTTACACACATGAATGTGCACATGAATGGGTGAATGAATGTAGTGTGAAGCCCTTTGGGGTCCTTTAGACTTGATAAAGTGCTGTACAAGTACAGACTATTATTGTAAAATGAAACTAGAAATGTTTTGATACAGCCAGGATGACAAGAAGAATCCTTGGAGCAAGAAAACGGTGGTGGTACCATCATGTAAAATGCCTGTTCAGCTGTAATTGTTGTGTTGCACAAACTGGAGGATATACAGGCTCAAAAAGATAAATTCCTGGTGTTACATGGTCAGAAGAAGAAAATATTTTGCTATTTAGCCGAAATGAAAAGAATGGAGAACTCAAGGTGTCTCTTTCAAACCTAAAAACATAGTTTCACCTGTAAAGCATGGTGGTTGTAGTATCTTGCTGAGGGTCTTTGCTCCCATTGATACAGATACAGTGTACAAAAAGGACGATATATCGATTCATTTAACTTTAACTCAATTAAATCATTAACTGGTTAAAACTGGGATCTTTTATGGGCTTTTAACATAGCAATGATCTCAAATGAAAGAAGGAGACTAACATTTAGCTCCTCGGGGGACTCAGACCTAAACCCTGTTTAATATTTTTGGGCTGTGTTTAAATGCCTGGTCTGTGCCAGCAAAAAAAAAAACCCAACCATTTTATTTTGGTGCTACCAATTCTGCCAGGAACAGAGTTCAAGTGCATACCTAAGAATAATTCAAAATTCAAAATCTAACTGATGGTCAACCTGCTGCAGTACGTTTAATCAAAGAACTCACCATCACTCTTTAGAAAAATGAGTAAATCAAAATATAGTTACAGTAATCATCCACTGCAAAAATAATCAGTGAACTCTTTGGTGAACAGCAAAAAACAATTTAACTGATTTATGAACCCTCTTGGTGCTGAACCATCCACCTAAAAGAAGCTATTAGTCCTCTGTTTTTAGGTTACCCTAAAAACCCTAACCCTAACCCTAACCCTTGTTAGGTATGTTTATGTGTGTGTTCATGCATGTAAACAAAGGTTTGTGGAAGCAAAAGCAATCGGGGAGGGGAGAGGGTAAATTCATACAGCTGTTCTTCAAATCACACTTGGCTGTTGTGTGAATGCCTGCGGGCAGAAAAAAACTATGTTTCCCCTCATTTTCATTATCACAGAGCCGCTCAGTAGGAGTACCAGTTGGCTGTTTAAGATGTGATGTGCAAATATATAATGTATATATGTTATACTCAAATCTAAGTCTCACTTCATTATGAGGAGATTAAGAATCTGGCATAACCTAAGTAGGCCTAATTGAATGTAATTGTGTGACACATGAAAATGTACATAAACACACATCATTTTGTGCTGTACTAAAATGCTTCCAATCATCCTACAACAGTAGCATCCTGTAGAGATCTCCCTGGGCTTATCAGTGTGTAATTGCTGTTGATTGGTGTATTATTACTCTGGCTAATCTGCCTGTAGGTGGCTAATAAAGGAACTCCATCAGGGATGTTATCAGTCTTCGGCAGAAGATGTCCATGGAGTGAAGCAAGGAGAGAGAGAAGGAAAATATAGATCATCAAGTGATTTTTTTTAAAGATAGGGAAATAAGAAAAATGTTTTTGAGCTAAAAGAAAAAGTGGATCAGAAAAGAAGACAAAAAAGAGATCTGACGTGGCTGTAGCTAAGTTTCTCATGTTCAGATTGTTTCTGTTTGAGCAGGAAAATGAGGGCAGTTCAGCAAGCTGGATGTTGTTCTGTCAGAGTTGCGAGTATGATGTTCATCCCCGGAGAATCCCTTTGTGATTGATGAGGCCTTGTTCCTCTGCCTTAGTTCTATTTCTAAACACGGGCTGCAAGAGGAAGAGGTGTCGGCAACAAGGTGATTAGATTGCTCTCTATTACCATAGCAGCTTGAGACAGGTATCACCCAAAGCAGGAAACCCCTCAGTCCCAATGCCCTGTGCAATAACATGTTGGAAACTGACCCCTGTGGTGTAAGAAGGTGAGCTAACATGGCAAACCAATGTTTCTTTATTCCACTGGGCTGCTCGGAGTGATTGTGTTGGCACTCACTCCAGAGACTACTGGAAAGCAAACTGGAGACAACAACCCAGACAGCAGTAAAATAAGGAAGAAGCTGTTTGGGTGATTCTCTGTAGGCTTAATGAGAACATTTAACATCAGGAAACAGAGTTTGTCTCAAATGTGTCTAATTAAACCTAATCCATCTTCAGCACACTGACACCACAGCCTTTCTTTATAGAAGCGACTTTTAGTTCTTGGTGAAAGGAACACTTTCAGGTTTAGTTTGCAGATAAACCCTTAAGATATTCTGTCACCTGTAGAGTCAGAGCATTGCTGTTCAATACTATAAAGTACTTCAGTGAAATACCTAAATAGTAAACTATATTTTTCTTTGGAGGGGGGAATTCAGCAGTTTTGTTTAAATAATTAACATATCTCCTAAAACAAACCTAACATGAATTTATATGAGCATGCATTACCAATAAAAGGGTTCCCATGAGTTTGCCACATGATTTTATCTGTTTCCACAATTAAGAGTGCAGACATATTATTTCATACCCAAATGGAGCGTCTCAATTTGTTGAACAGCATAAAATGTACTGTACAACAGCACCCTCTGCTGTTGAACTTGTACAGAAACAGTGGCTGAAGATTCCTGGATACAAGCAAATTCTTACAGGGAAATCATTTTGTGATTGAATATACCAGTTCAGCTTTTACTCCGGCAAAACCTGTGAGAAAAATAAAATCTGGTAAAAAAATAAAATGAAACAGTCCAATTATTTTTTAACTGGGTGTGAGAATAACTTATTAGCTTTCAAAAATATGTCTCCATAATCACCCATATAAACCAGGTTTCGTCCAATAATCCCGGGTTGTTATCTTTTTTTCCCCATCTGAAAATAAAAAGGACTCATGGTAACATCTGTTTAAAAATCATTTCACAGCCATCAGAATAAAGACTGATGAATCATCCAAATGTCATAGGATATGCTATTTTATATTGTTATAGAACATTTTCTATCGAAAATGCTCTACAGCACAGTACAAGTCAATATATTTTCAATTTTGATGGTTGAGGATTTTGTCACTGAACATAACCAACCAAATCAGGATTTTATAACGACAGCCTTATGAACAAAAAATAACCTCAATTCATTGTGATTTTTATGACGAGACACATTGGCAATAGGAAACATTAAATTGACCACTTACTTTGTTTTCTGATAGCATAATATTTTGGGAATAAAATCTGTTATTTTGGGAAATCTGACCATTTTCTATTACAGCTCTGGCACCACTGGACTTCATTCATACATCGCTGGACAGGAAGTGTGACAGAGAGAGAAAGGGAAGGCACACAGCAAACTGCACTGACTGAGGACTGTAGCCCCAGCATAGTTTACACCAGTCAGGCTTGGGAGCAGTGATGCCGGTAACGCGTTACCTAGTAGCACGTTACTCCTAATATGACCACTTTTTCAGTAACGACTAATCTAACGCGTTACTATTTCCATACAGGTAATCAGATTTAAATTACTTGTTCAGGCCACTGTGCGTTGCTATTTTTGTAATTTTCTTAAGCAAAAAGATATATTTGGTACACGGCGGCAGAAGAATTAGGAAAGCAAGTGACAATAGCGGTAAATATGGTTTTATATACATTCATCAAAACTGCTGCCGTCTTTTTCGGTCGCAATTTGAAACAGCTGATTATCTTCTTTATGGTCACCATGTTTGTTTTGGCCTGAGCCTGAGTTTTGTACTCTGTGACTGCCCCCTAGAGGAACTCCCCAGTAGCACATGCCCAAGACACGTCTTGTTGCTTCATAGTGGTGTCAACAAAAGCAAGTATATTTCTGGCCTTACCGGACGCGTCTGCAGCATGTTACAGCAGCAGCAGGTCATACGCGGCTGTTACCCACCGCTGTAATCTGTATAATCCTTTCCACGGGAGGTGAAAGCAGCACAAGTTTGCCCCGTCACAGGAGCGTCATGTCGCAGCACTTTTCTAACCCGGGCTTTCCACTGGACGTGTCAGCAGCATGTTACAGTATAAATTATAGTATGACGTGCTGCTGCTCTAACATCTGCTGATGCATCCGGTGGAAAGGAGGGGTAAATATACGCGGCAGTCCTATTTTCTACGCGCTACGCCTGTGAAACTTGTAAATTTCGACATTTTGGATAGGGGAAGACAGGAAATCAGACGGCTCGGCATCCGGAAGGTTTCAAAATAAAACAAAGGTGCTTCTTTCCGGTAGCTTTACTTTACTACCTGTGCGGCCCCGTGAGAAGTCAGTAGCTCGCGGGAGAGTCTACACTACCTCGGATCGGCACTAACATTATTCTTTGGCACTTCGAGGAATTTTGTATATTACCTGACATAACATAAATTTATAGTCGACTGTAAAACGGACAAAACATAAAACACAGACCTTTTGGAGCCATTTTGTAGTCTTTTTCCTGCTTGTTGTTGCATTTACTGACGAAACCACTCGTGATTTTGCTGAGCTCACATGATTTCGGACTCTCTCGGTGACAGCTGCTTCCCTGCTGCTACGTTCTGCTGACGCCCCCCATGGAAAGGGCCAAGCAGCAGAACACGTGAGTAAAACGTGCTGCTCCTGTAACATGCTGCTGACACGTCCAGTGGAAAGCCCTGGTTAGCCTACTGTTAAAATGTATTTCCAATAAAGTGAATATTGGCAAAACTGGTTATTGTCTATGTTAAGGCAGTGGGAAGTGTTACTGGCAGCTGATGAAAGTAACTAATAAAGTAACTTGTAATCTAACTTATTTACTTTTAAAATAAAGTAATCAGTACAGTAACTAAGTTACTTTTGGAAGGAGTAATCAGTCAGTAATCATATTACTTTTTCAAAATAACTGTGGCAACACTGCTCGCGAGATCAGTTTCTATTTTTTCAAACCATTTGTATTGGAACAATTTTATTTTTACTGAACGAGATAAATCATGGAATTCAAATGTGAATGTTTTTATAAAATCAAATTTGCATGTTAGTCCATTTAAAATTGCATGTCAGTCAATAAGAAAAAAAAGTAGTATATGGACTTTGGAGCCAACTAATTTTTTTCATGAAGCAGTGTTTTAATAATCTGTTAATGTTTTTTTTTTCTTTGTCTTTCTCTAAGGAATTATATGAAGTCACCATATTCTTAGTTTTACACAGAAACAATTGCAGTTGCAATTGTTCTCCTGAGATGTCAAGTTGCATTTGTTCTATGCCTATCATGTATCATCATCCATCATATAGTTTTTAAAAGGAGCCTGCATTTTATTTTTTATTTTGTGCGTTTGACTAAACCTGACAAGATTAGCAAGATATAACAAAATTTCTAAAAACAACTTAAAAGAAAGATTTGATATCTTACCATTAAAAATAAAAATAAATCATTTAAAAACCGCATTTTGCATTTATCTTATTTTTTAGCCTAAATATTTAGAGAAAGACTGCTTTTCTTTTGCAAAATAAATATTTGCATAGATATGATCTCTTAGTTTTGGCTATAAAACAGTGTAAAAACCAGCGTTCAGCTTTTCTGGAACATGGTAGTTTGGCGAAAACACATTTTTTAGTTGCAAACCAAGGTCAGCTGATGGTGAGACAGGGCAGTGAAAGAGCAGAAATCCTTTGTTGAAGCGAATACTAAGTTCAAAGCTTTCTTAAGCTGTTTAATCAGACCAAAAAGAAATAAATATCTATGGTGGGTTACTTATCTCTTTTTTTACTTTGAAAATTCGACCAACTCGCGTCTTGTAGGCCGTAAAAAAATTTATTATCTTGTAATAATTTACATTGGACACGCGATGGCGCAAATTTGCTGTTACCATATTTTAAAGGCAATTAAACGCGCCTTATTATATTTATACGAGACCAAGGATAAAAGTTGCTTCACGTTTACAGGCATTGTAATAGGATTTTGCTGTGTGTCTGAATTATACACATTTACACGTAGGTACTACGTCTGCTTTAGAAGCTGTTGAACAGAATTAGTTACAAACTCATGCCGGGAAGATTCACGTGATGTTACTACTCAATAAAATGTGGAACCAGCTCAGTGTTTCCACCGAATAATTACGTAATAATTAATAATTACGCGAGATGGATACCCAAATTGTTTACCAAATTGTTTGATTTGCTTTTGTTTTTTCGTTTGTTTTAATTTTTAGTTTTATCCTTTTATATCCGATTGCAACTGTTTTTTGTTCGTTAAAAAAACGAAAGGAAAAAAAAACGAGAATCCTTCCATAGCTGCCTGTCTGTGCCGCATCACGCAGCAAACGTGAAGCTCCACCATGAGCTCCACGCGCCAGACGGCCGCAGCATCATCACGACGCCCGACCTCCATCATCACCAACGCGTATGCACCGCCCCCAGACGAGGCTGCCTTTAAATACCCACAACCTTCACAGAAGAGCAGCTGCACTTGTGCGGAAAGAGAGAAGAGGCAGTGACATTCCACTTCGTGTTTTCACCTGTTTAACGTAAACCGTAAAGGTAAGACTATATGATTCCATTTATCCGAGATTTAGTGACACATATGCGTAGGACCATATTTGCTGCTTCTTTGGGCATCATCAGTTGCATTTTCTTTTTCAACAACCTGATGATCGGGAGGCTTGGCAGGGATTCTGCTGATGCGGTAGCTCCCATCATGTCCAACAGTCTCCAAATGAAACCACCATGAGATTCTATCAGCTAGAGTGTTTTAATGGCTGCAGCTCGGTTGTTGTTATTTACGCAGTGGGTGCGCCCCCTATATTGACTTAGATATGTACCAGAATCCTGTTATGATTCTTGGTCATATATATATGTATATATATATATATATACATATATATATATATATGTATTAGTCAGTTGCTGTGAACATTATGGACCGTTTTATCTCAAATATACTAGTTTGACCAAAATGACCCTGGCTATCCATTTTCTTCATTATTATGAAGACATATCTTCATATTTGCCTATGATTTGTATGAAAATCTCAAGAGCACAACATGTGCTAAGCCAGCAGCATGAATTAGGAGACATGGCTCCAGCTATGATACCTGACATTCATCAGTCTCAATCCAAAGGACTTGGTGAAATATATAACAATACAAAACCTTACATTGATTTTTTTAAATTAATGATATTTTTTACGATACACCTAATTCTCATTTAAATGGAAAATATGAACCACAACCCAGTGTAGCAAATACAGAGTAATCCTGTAACCTCTAAGAGTCTCCTCATGAGGGAGGCACTACATAGCTTTCAGCTCTTATTCGAGGAAGAAGTTATTTAACATTATATTAAAAATGCATACATGATCATTATTGCAGCCTACTTAAATTTCTAGAACAGCATCTAAAAAACCTTCACCAGGAGGTAAGCCCACCAGGTTACCCAGTACGTGCTTGCCTTCACATCACAGCGGAAAACCAGCCCTGTCATAATGGTGACGCAAACGTCTGCTAGCGGGAACACTCAGCCATGTCTGCCCAACCAGGAAACAAGAAGCAGCGTGTGACGTGGGGAGGGGATGGTCCCTGCTGTGGTGAATTCCCTGGGCAGGGCCTAACATTGAAGAGAATAGAAGGCTCTGTGGAGCCCCATCTGCACATCGTGTGGGGGAGAGCTGAGTAATCAAAGGGTTTGTAGTAACAGAAATGTCGCACTTTTAGTTGCAGTGACTTAATAATGTAGCCATGGTTTCACTCAGCCTCCTGGGGGATGTGAGATAAGTCATGGGGTGTTACTCCAATGGTAACAGTCTCAGACGTTATATTACAATGCTTTAGCTCCTTTTCATCTGTCAATGCCCTCTCTGTGTAATTAACTTTCACAGATGTCCACTAAGGAGAAGCTTATCGGCCATGTGATGAAGGAGGAGCCTATTGGCTGCACGAACAAGGTGACAGTGGTGGGAGTTGGCATGGTGGGCATGGCATCTGCCATCAGCGTACTGCTCAAGGTGTGTATGAAAGCCCTTTAAGGAGAACTGTTTTTGCAAACACGGAGTGTTGGAAGCAAACCAAAAAAATCTCAGCTTGTATTGTACAGACAATGGAGAATAACGATCTGCTAAGTAGAAATTATAGATGGTGCAGACTAAAAACCAGAACTAGTGTTACATCACAAAGAAAATCAACATTTTGTGATGTTACAACTGCAAAATTGTTTTGATTTTACTGGTATTTTATGCAATAGATCAAAACTTTGAGAAGCATAATTGCTAAATGGAAGGCAAAATAAACATTGTGTTTCTCCTAAATAAAGGGGTCTATGCCTATGAATGTGTAGTGAAAGATTCACATTTCCTAGAAAAAAATGGTGATCAAACGGAAAAATGAAGAGTAAGAAACACAGCGCACAGGTCAGGGGCAGAGTTGTGGAGAGGTTTAAAGCAGGGTTAGAGTACGGAAAAAAACATGTATTTAATTGATCTACAGTTGCCAAAAGGTGGCCCAATTTACCTGATGTGAAAGTTGGATCTTCCTCCAGAGCACTGTTCAGTCCACCATCTGAAAATTAAATGGGTTTAAAGGAACTAAAAAGCAAAACATCACCCAGAACACAACATCCACATGGTAAAATATGGTGGTGTTGGCAAGTTTCCTGGCATGAATTTCTTCATCAGGGACAGGGAAGGTGGTCAGAGGGCAATTAGATGGAACAAAACCATATTCATAGGTTCAAGCAGCCCTGTCAAAGTCTGGATTCAAATCCATTTGAGAATCTGTGGCAAAACTTGAAAATCCATGTTCCAAATGCCATCCTTCTTGGGTAATGTGCATATCTGTAAGAGACACACCCTAATAGGCCGTCTCAATGAGAGGTGGTTCTATAAAATATTGATTCAGAGGAAAAAAAAAATTCATGGCAAGCTTTACAGATTTTACCTTGTTCAAAAAAACTCCAAGGCTTCTTTATCACAATAATATGCAATTTTCTGTTAATCCTTAACCTAAAATCCCAATAAACTGCAGGGAAGACTGCTGCTGTAATTTAAGGAAATGTGGGAAAATATCTAGGTTGACATTAGGTAAACTGGGCCATCTAATAAGAGAAGCCAATTTAGGTTTGAGCATCTTAGCCTTTTAAATTTGTACAGACAATTACCGCAAAAGATTTCCAATTGTTGGTGTGAGTGTTCTCGAATAAAAACTATTGATTTAATTCATCTATATTTGCTCAAAGGTGGCCCAATTTATCTGATGTCACCCTACATTTTAAGGGTTATTAAAAACACACAGACTGTGGTTATATTCTTTACTTACCAACTGGTTGATTTGAGCAAGCGCTTTGTAGCTGTAACAGTGCTAGATTGGTTCATATGTGTAAACTCAGGATCTGTGTGACGAGCTGGCCCTGGTTGACGTGATGGAGGACAAGTTGAAGGGTGAAGCCATGGACCTGCAGCACGGAGCCCTCTTCCTCAAGACGCACAAGATTGTGGCCGACAAAGGTGAGAGGAACTGAGCAAGTCTCCCCGGAGAACCCTTAACAGCAAATCATATCCTAATGATCTTCTGTCATTTTCTCAGACTACAGTGTGACTGCCAACTCCAAGGTGGTGGTGGTGACTGCTGGGGCCCGCCAGCAGGAGGGCGAGAGCCGCCTTAATCTGGTTCAGCGCAACGTTAACATTTTTAAGTTTATCATCCCCAACATTGTGAAATACAGTCCCAACTGTATCCTGCTGGTGGTCTCAAACCCAGGTTTGTCCAATGGTGATGAGATAAAGTCTCTCCTTGCTTGAGAAATACTGGCGTACACGCTGGTCATTTATTTTGTACTCTTTCAGTCGACATCCTGACCTACGTGGCGTGGAAGCTGAGTGGTTTCCCCCGTCACCGCGTCATTGGCTCTGGCACTAACCTGGACAGCGCCCGTTTCCGCCACCTCATGGGAGAGAAGTTCCACCTCCACCCTTCAAGCTGCCACGGCTGGATCATCGGCGAGCATGGAGACTCCAGTGGTATGCAAGTCGTTCTAAAAATAAACCATCTTCTGAGTCTTCTCTGCAGTTTTCTTCCTATTTTGAGATCAGTCATTCACATACAGACCCTTACAAAAGTATTCATACCACTTCAACCTCTTCACAAGTTGAAACTTTATATTAGCATTCAGTATGTTGGGATCTTATGTTGTGGACAAACCAAATGGTAAATGGACTGAACTTATATAGCGCTTTTCTAGTCTTACTGACCACTCAAAGCGCTTTACATTGAAGCCACATTCACCCATTCACACTCGCATTCATACACCGACACCCAACATGGCTCGGTAGGACAATGTAGAATTTGGGGGTTAAGTGCCTTGCCCAGGGGCACATCGACATGTGACTGGAGGAAGCTGGAATCGAACCTACGACCCTCCGATTGCAAGCCAACTACTCTACCACTGAGCCACAGTCGCCCACACATATGCCCACACATATGCAAATCCAAATGCATATAACTGTGAAGTGGAATGAAAGGGATTCGCTGTTTTCACATTAAAAATACGAATTTGAAACATGTGGCAGTTTGTGCAATTACAGATGATCAGCAGTACTGCCAATGTCCCTAAAAGACATGCCAATCCTTGATTGGCATGTCTTTTGAAATATCTCTTTGAAATATCTCTTCCCCTGGGAAGTCACTACTCTAAATGGACAGAAATTTTTAATTGCAGAAGGGTGATTAACTTATTGCTCGCTCGTTTGTTGCACCTTTTACATTCTGTTTTAACTTTATTTCACCATTTGGTCGGTGAAGTAATCTCATTGATAGATAACCGTTGAGTGTCAATAGAGTATCTATCTATATCTATCTAGGCTCTGATTACTAATTTGGTGACTTGTGAAGGCAAATTACCTGGATTTTATTTGGGGGTATCAGAGGTAGTGGTGGTGGTTGTGGTGGGGGTGTTTATACACATGCAAACCCCACTTCGTATGCTTTCATTTGTGCATACAAAAATGTGCATTAAAGTCTGCAATTATGGTGTGAGACAGTTTAGCGGGCATCAACTCTTTTGCAAGGTACTGTACACCACTACATGTGTTTTAGTATGTTTTAGATTCCAGAATGTGACGGTTGAAATGATGCTTCCACAGTGGCTGTGTGGAGTGGAGTTAATATTGCTGGAGTTTCTCTGCAAAACCTAAACCCAAAGATGGGTGCAGATGGTGACAGTGAGAATTGGAAGGACGTCCATAAGAAGGTGGTTGATGGGTAAGTGTGATGCAGGCCTACTCACATACTGATATTCGCTTGTGTGTTATTTATTTCTCTCAGATTCAAAATGTTTTGAGAGCTTTTGACTGATTCACTGGTAAAGATTAGTCCTAGTTTAAGCTCCACGATACAAAGGTTGACTCTTTTGCCCCATTATTTTCTCAGCCACAGATCGTGACTTTGCTTAGGTTAGCCACAATAGATTAACTTATCATAGATGTTAAGGTATCAGCGGTGTTGAAAGACTCAAATCCTGGAACAAAGATCAGTAAATTTACCCAATGACACAGAGGTACCAATTGGGAAAGCTGTACAAAGTTGCTGCTTAAACTCTAAATTCAACTAACTAATTTATCATGTATATACAAAATGGGTTTCTGTGATATAGCAGGATTTTTGTTTTTGCATGGGGAGAAACTGGAAGATGCTGGAGGGCCTGTATTTCTGTCAATATAGGAGGTTCGAAGTTGTAATTTTAATACATTTTATTTTATCTGAACATCGCAGTGCCTATGAGGTCATCAAGCTGAAGGGCTACACTTCCTGGGCGATTGGCATGTCTGTGGCTGACTTAGTGGAGAGCATTATGAAGAACCTGCACAAAGTTCACCCTGTGTCCACACTTGTCCAGGTAGGAATGAAAGCAAACAATGCATTTCAATGTCGGTAAAACTAGAATGGTCAAACAGTTGAGTCCCTCTTCTTTCTCCCGGATAGGGAATGCACGGTGTGAAGGATGAAGTTTTCCTGAGCATCCCGTGTGTTCTGGGCAACAGCGGCCTGACGGATGTCATTCACATGACGCTGAAACCCGAGGAGGAGAAGCAGCTGGTGAAGAGCGCCGAGACCCTTTGGGGCGTGCAGAAGGAGCTCACACTGTGAAGGGCTCACCTTTAAAATCTTAAAACACTCCTAAAAAATACAAATAAAAACACTCTGTGGTTGACCCTCCTCCCACCTTAGCGCTCATGTCCTTCCCAGAGCAACGAGATTTCTGAATACGATAAAAGGTGAAGTCTTTGTAGCTTAGCCATTCAAAGATAAGTGTTACAAACTGATATAGTTTGCTCTTGTAACCGCACCCCTCCCCACCCTCCCACCTGTCTTCGTCAATCTGTGGCCAAGAAACGTTTACCCCCTGTATTTAAGGTCAAGCTGCATTGAGTAGAGTGCGTATCTATTTACCCCTCTTTACTAAAAGAACTTCAGACCGTTTCATATTAGCTGGATGTAATCTGTGTCCTGTCTGTGAGTTACTGTGTTTTGTTGCTGCTTTTTCTGTACACTCTAAGAACCGTATTTGTTCAATCTGTAGTTGCAACTAGTAATTTTTCACACTTGATAATCTCTGAAGCATAACAGGCATTCCATTCCCGGTCATGACAACACTGGCACATATTTGAAATCACAGGGCCAAAATCCTGTGTTACCAAAGTACCTTTACTATTTTAGCAACTGAAGTCCACTAACCTTAAGTGCACTGACATACAGGTAAGGTTTAAAGGGTTGGTGGGAGCCTGGCAAATACAACAAGGTAGCCAGGGGAGACTAGTCAACCAGCATTTTTACCACCTGCCATGTTAACTGAGCTGTTAAACACAAAAACGGTTCAGAGATTGTTTGCACACAATAATGCCCAGAAGTTTTATATTTAAATCCAGAGATAAATTATATTATCATATATTGTTGTAATGCAGAAAAATACATCAAATGCTGCTGTATTCAGATCTATTGTATCACTTGGAGAGGAACTGTTTCTGTCATGGCAGCTGGATATTTTTATTTGCTGTAACATCGAATAAACCTGCCAGAATAGTAAATGATGTCTGTCTTTTGTTTCCAGTCGAACAAGATGAGGTCTGTATTGCTGACCTGATAGAGCATCACAATGTGGCATATTTGACTAACTTTAATAGATGATGAGCAACACTATGTTTTACAAATATTAATCTTTCCTTTTTTGTTGTTCATACCTAAAAATACGAGTTTTGGTAAACAGGAATTTAAGTTTACATTAAAACAAAATCTGATCATGAGGAATTTTTCGTTCCTGCTCCCCCATTACAACTGGGAATGCTGTAATGTTCAGGTTGGCTTGAAAAGTAAATCTCCGATTTTTTTCATACCAATTCCGATTGATGTTTTAATACCTGTTTTTTTCTTAAGAAGAAATTTCAATTGCTGAAAAATATTTTTAAAAACCTTTTATTTCAGCTACCCTGTCCCAGAGCTGATTTGAGTTCAAAGTCCAACTAAAAACAACCTGCAAAGTATCCTTGTAAAACAAGATGGTCGGACCTGGGCAGACTGAAATCACTCTGCGCTATGGTAGTGCATTAGTAAAAAAAAATAATATATATATACATATATATATATATATATAGAGAGAGAGAGAGAGAGAGAGAGATTTTTCCAATAATTAAATCTTCATAAAAAGAAAATTTGATTCATGGATTTTATAAATTTTTGCCCAGTCCTGTGTTCAGGTATGAGCTGAGAATCTCTTTACATGTATTATTATACATCTTTTGGGCTATGGGTCTATTGCCTGTCTTCAGACAAATAAAAAAATCTGAATATAAAAATACATTAAAGACAAAAAAAAAAATAGTGCCGTTGTCACACTTAACAGAGAGCCACAACTGCAAGCAGTTTATCAAAAATAAATCAAGTTTCTTTGAGACAAAATATAAATTCCAAGAATGACAAATCATGCAATTTTCTTTTCTGATCTCAACATACATAAATCTACTTCAGCTAATGTAGTTGGAAATGTTGGCATATATGTTGGCTTAGACATCAGGTGGTAGTGGGAAACATATGGTGTCCCTTTTGACTTTTCATACAGCTCTACTAGAACATAACGAAAGATTAACATTTTCCATCAAAACCGGAAAACCACCGATAGAAAATTGAGTTTCACATTCCAGAAAATCAGGAGCACAATTTGAGTAAATCTCAGTAAGTAGAAATCAAATAGAGAATAAAGTCCAAACACAATCCAAAATACCCAGTTATGTGGAAGTTTAAAGAAAGAGCTACATCCTATCATTTTCTAGGACTACTGCTTTCCTGTACCTTTCTATTTTAAGAGTTGTTTTTTTTTACTGACTTCCGAAGGTTTTTCGGTTTGTTTATAAATATACCATAATTAATTCAGACACCTCGTTAAATCAGACCTTTAATTTTTAATGCTTTACATACATCTACAGATATAAAAGAACAGATGGTCTATGGTTGAACTGAAAACAAGAAAAATACCTTTCTATAATACAATTCAAAGTGCATTTAGTAAAAGGCTAATCTAAAAGACAAAACAACTTTACATAACTTAACATATCGATTAGTTTAATAGTTCTTTTTTTGTACCCTTTAGCCCTCAACGTTATTCACAACCTTTAAATGAAAACCAAATGTTCTCAGCAGAACTGAGCATGAGTGGAAAGCACAAATACAACTGAAAGGTTAACAGACAAAAAGTAATAATTTGCAATACCTTAATATTACGTATGCCAAGGCTGTACAAAGTGAATCTGCTTAATTTAAATGGCTGTTCAATGTGCTAAAACTGAAGAGTAAGCCTCAGGTGGGGAGATATGACCAAAAACCTTTGGACTATGAAAATGTAGAGAGGGTCAGACACTTTGAAGCTAAAACTGAACTCAGTAACTGACCCATATGTCACAGAAGGTCCATATAGGTCATGACTTCCACTGAGTAAAATGATCCCTACGATTCCCACATTACTAAGCATGACCCACAACTTAAAGAGCCTAAATACTAAGACCTGGCCCATGTCGTTCAGGGAACCTGCTCTGGCTGCTTCTGGTTTAGAATCATAAATATTCATATCGGGAACACAACAGGACTCCAAAAACCCAGTTAAGCAGCATGTCCCCAGTACTACGGGTGTTAACTAGACAAAATATATCGTCACCCCAAAAGACCAACTTCATTCATGGATGGAGCGCAGGATGCTGGACACAAATCACCAAACAACTTAGTGTAAACCAACCTCTGTGGCAGCATCAATATTATTGTAATAAAAGCTGTGTACACTTTGCACACAGACGGCTTGAAGTCATATTCCACCAATCCTCTGTCTGCCAAGCAGCTTTCCAAGTCGACCACACAATGAAATTCACAAAGATATCAGTTTTTTTATGGAATCAAAGTAATTGTTGGACATCTGGATTGCTTTTGTGACCAGACGTGGTGCCAAATATAAAAGAGGCCACATTCAGACATTACAGAATTCTTCATAAATTCTTCTCCTTTTGTTTCTCTGTCATTAAAAAGAGGCAGCTGGTTGGTATACAAGGAGACTGTATAAAGAAAATAAACAGCAGGAAGAAGAGTAGGAGTGTAAATATATTCATGTTCCCGAGCTGTCGTTGTGGGTCAGTAGAGGTCACTTAGGCCAGCAGTCTTACGAGCTTTCTGCATGAGAGCTCGAAGCTGGAACTGTTTCCTGGACAGAAGGCGTACGTGCTGCAACAGAAGAAAACAGGAATGAATATGGAAACCATTTCAGAGAACTAAGGTAAGCAGATACCAGGGATGCTTTTCACTCAGCTACCTTGAGGAAAACCTCCAGATCTATGACACCTCTGCGCAGGGCCTCTCCTAGGTAGAAGATTGTATCTTCAATTGCATTTTCTTCTGCATACAGATTCAGAATCTGCTTGTACAGAGGAGCTGTGGGCACAATGACGTCATCGATATCATTGTTCTCTGATTGGTTCTCCATTTTCTCCAGGGCTTCGGTTAATTCCTCATCCTTCTTCTTCAGTAGCTCAATATTCCTGTCAACATCGGTCTGTTGGAAGCAGCAAAGTGGAACAAATTGAAATTTTAAAGGAGAATAAAGGGAGAAAAAAAAAGAAGAGGTAACAGAACAAATGATAAGGGGTCTTACCACTTCCTGGTCAAGTCTGGAGATCATCTCCTCCAGCTTCTGATGCCCTTTCTTTAGATCCTCCTCTGTTCGCTTCAGGGCATCCAGCTCTGCCTGAGCTCTGTCCATCTCTTCCTTCATCCTCCAGCGAAGTTTGTCACTTACGGCTGAAATCAGAGATGCGCGGATGGTGTCTTCACCAATGGTGCCGTCCCTGGTTGGCCCTTAGGAGACACACAGACATATTCTGTGAGACATTTTAAACATAATCGCACCATGGTTGTCAGTTCATCTTGGAACTCATCTTTTAAGTTTATAGTTACTGTAGTGATTTTTAATCACCACAAGAGCCACATAAAGTTCTTTCTACGTGCTAATTGAGGAGCGGCATTCACTTCTGTGGAACAGTCTTTGTTTAAGATATTCTTCGTGGGTGATGAGACATAGTTGGTGGGGGGCATGGAGACACCATCCAATATTTTAATACTCGCCGCTCCAGTTACACCTGTGGCCTTTCAGAGGCGACTCGGCATGCCACTGAAGCCACTTGGAGGGGGAGAGAGTTTAAGTAGAAAGGTCAAGGGTCTTCATTTAGCATTATATAAGAATTATGGAGGTTTAAAGAAGTTTATGGAGAAAATTAAGATATGTCCTGACTTCATATGCTGTATATTAAAATTACATTTAGAAAAACAAGATGTCGAGGTGCAGATAATTATGGTTTGTGAACCCGCATATTTTCCTCAACATTATAGCAAACCTTGCAAAAACTCTGATCAAATAATAAAATATGCACACATAGGAAGAGGACATCTAAGTGAAGCATAAGAGGGCTAAATCTCATACATACCCACTGTGGCGACTGGAGTCTGAGTTGGATAGTGTGCAGGTCCAGCGGTGGTTGGATAAGAGTTTCCCGCTGGGTACTGGTAAGCTGGGTAACCTCTGAAAATAGTTACATGATTAAAAACACTGCTCCTTAGGATTTCCTGTAGAAAAATAGTATTTTAAAATTAAAACGCTAGAACAAACTATAGATTAATTTATTTTCTTTTTTGCTCACAGGTTTTACTGTGGACTAGTGTACCTTCATAATGCTCAATTTTTTTACCTCTCTTACATAAAAATACAGTAATTTATGTAACACATCAGGACTAAGTAGTTAACATTGTACTAAAGTCCACTGTTCCAGAACCAGAGATCCAGAGGGACTTTTGATCACCAAGAATAACTTCAATTGACATGGATCAACTTGGACCAACATCTCCTTTGTCCAGAACAGTGTAATTAAAGTCAAGCTAAGCCAAGTTTATAAAAAAAACAAAAAACATGAATCCATCAATAACAGATAAACCCAGGACTAAATTATCTTGGTCTAGAACCAGGTAACCACAGGGACTCTTGACCAGGTTTATCGAGGACACTGGGCACATTCAGGCCAGAGTCCTGGTTCTTCAGAATTCTGGACCAAGTTTAGGCAGAACAAGTTCTCGAGACAGTGTAAACTTGAACCAGGAGACCCCGGTTATACTGTTTTAGTGTGAGAATGTATCTGGTAATATTTAGTTTTCAAGTTAAACTTCAAACCGGTTTTTAGAGTTATTTGATAGGAATGTTATGGAAATATAATAAATATATTTAAGGCTGTTTACAATACTCTTAATTTTGGTTTAGATCTTTATCTCAACCTACCAATACTTAGATACAGTTCCACAGTACTTATGTCACACACCAAATTTACCATTTTTACTTTCCCACTTTTCATAAATAACGAAGCAATATCACTGCTTTGAAAATGTACCCTTGGATTAACAATTTCATGTTTCTCCTGACTTCACATGTTATATTCATTTAGGCACAGACCTCAATTGTGGATATTTATATATAAATTAACTTATTTGTTCTGATAAAACCTCATTTCCAAGGATGGTTAAGTAAATATACTGGTGGTAAAAAAATAAAATACCATTGACACAGCTTTCAATTAAAGTCCACTCTAATAACTCAGCTGTACTTAAATCTAAAAACATGACCAACATAATAAACAATAAAAAACACTAACCTGTTTAAAAATACTCTGACTAAAATCACAAACAGTTAACATCCTAGCACTTGGTTTGTAGAACACTTTGTAGGTGTCGACACGGTGTAGAAAGACCTTACCCTGGGTTAGGACTCGGGCCGTAGGGTGAGACTGCAGGCATCCCAGGCATATAGGAAGCTGAGGAAGACAAAAAATATTTCTGAGTAAATAAAAACAATACATTTTGAGGTTAAAAAATGGCTAAAAGACTGCAAATCACAAGAAGATGAAGTTTTAGTGATGATGTGCTGCCATGGTATGTGAGCACCACCTGGTGCTGAAGGTGATAAGTGCATTGTGTGAAAAAGAGCGATGGCAAAGAAAGAACTTAATTAGAGCTAGTGCTAAAAATAACCTACTGCTAGCTGCACACAAAAACATTATATATGTTTTCTGTAGTTTTAAAATTCTATGTACAATCTTAAAACTTTCTTAAACCAAATTTTTCAGAATTAAGTTAGGGAAAACTGAAATCAGTATTGATTAAATAATGGGTGCATATAACCTGCCATATATCTTAAAAATAACAAAAAAAAATTCCATCTTTGTTACCAAAACGAATTTTTTCCAATGTGGTTCAAAAACAGAAATCCCTTTTATAACAGGAAAAACTTGTCTTAAAATAAATTCTGTCGTCTTTTGTATAATTAAGACATAAAACCCCCCAAAAACATTGAAGTTAAAAAGTCAATTCACTTACAGTTAGGGGGTCCAGCTGCTTGAAAGCTTGGGAAGGAGGGTTGTGTAGTGGGACGGGAAAACACTGGAGGTTCCTCTCCAAACACAACAATCATCACCTGAATCAGCCCATACAGGTCTGACTGTGGCTGTAAAGCATACAGAGATGTAGGTTTTACTTCTAACTGGTTTTATTTACTTTTTTCCTTCTACTTGGTTGCTGTGGAGAAAAGCTTGAAAAACTACATCTAGTTGGCCCACTGTAATAAATAATATAACGATAAAATACGTGCTATAAATATACATCAGAGTCAGTGGCTGTTAAAACTAATCTGACACACGTTATTTTTGTTTATTCACTTTAAAGAGCATGACCTCATTTTCCCCAAAACCAGCTAGTAACATGGCATGTGGTCTGAGCCGTTAAAATTGCTAAAGATTTCACAAACAGGGCCATATAATTCAAATAAATCAACATAAATAGTATTTACAGTTGACATGGTGCTTACATGCTTCCACTCGTGCAGATAAGGCAGGTAAATTTTGCCGTTGGCATCAATGTGCTTGCCCGTCTTGATCATCATTGTACTGGTGGGTTTTACAAAACATATCGGAGGGTTATAGGGATATGTGTCCAGCAGCCACAAACACACTGGGATGTTGTAGACATTGCCTACAGAAAAGAAAAAACACAAACTGGGCTGTCATATTGAAGTGGTTACAGTTTATGGATGTTTTCCTCTCGACTTTCTCCAGTGGCCTTTTATCTTGATCATTAATAGCAGCTAGAATGTTAGCTAAACTTAATGCACAATTAGGCTACAGTGTCTTGCGTCATTTTTCCACCCCCACTAATATTTTCCTAAATAAACATGAAAATTGTTTATTCGGGAACAGTAAAAGATAAGTAAAAAAATAATATTTAAAAGAATGGTAACTATGACCACATAATTGAGATATTTAAATATCTTGACTTTCAAAGCTTGACTTTATCTAGATATTATATGAGACAATTCGCAACTTCTTTTATATTTTTTTCTATCATTATCAAGAGAGGAAAGAAAAACCAAATCCTTTTTACCTCTATAGCTCACAGGGACTGTTCCGGTCAAGCTCATCAGATCTCTCGATGAACCGTCATTGAACACTAGAACATAAAAAATGCAACTCATCATATGACAATGCAGTGTAAAAATACACCAAGCTGCCACAACAAAGAAGTTAGTTTACCATAAGCGTCCATAAGCGGCTTCAGGTCCTTGTATTGGGAGATGACATTGGTAATCTCACGAACAGTCAGGTCTCTATATTTGTATTGCTAAACAACAGCGAAAACAGAATAGCGGTGAAATAAAAGTGAGGAAAATGAGTTTAGGGCTCAGACAAAAATTTCTGTCCACTGACAAAACAGAGTTAAAAGAAAAATGAGGTGTGCCTGTCTGAAGGAAGATGAGAATAGCCAAACACTGGTTTTGCTCAGTAGCATTTAAGATGCAACTCATCGTAATAAGTTACTGCAAAAACCCAGATTGCTAAGATTTACATATGCAATTTTAAATTGCTTGAGAATTAACATTTAAATCTTCGTTTTAGTTCCATACAAAACTAGATAACACTACAATGACTGTTGAAATATCTAATGGACTATCAAAAAGGGTGAATAATTGAATATTATGTGACAGTAGAGCATTTCCACAAGCATTATTTAGTGACGTTTTCCCTTCATTAGGAAAGGAACCAAATATCATTCTCAAAGAAGGGACAATAATACATACCAAAGAATAACATCCTCTAACAATCTGGTAGGTGTATTTGATGTTAAACATTTTGATATATTTTAAAGTTCAACAAGCATTGGCCTGAGGTTTCTCAACAAAACGCATCACACTACTGCACACATAAAGTAAAAATAATACATTGTATCCAATACGTTGGTTTCCCGGATCGCAATATTAGCCTATTTATATGAGATCATGGTTGTAACTAGCTAACCTAACCCACAGCCGCTGAGAGAAGCGCTTACCTTCAGCATTTTCTTAAGAGCGCCTTCGTTGACGACTGCCATGTTTCTTTTACGTGTATTAAAATTGTTCGTATAATTACCGGAGCCTGTAGAGTTGATCTATGAAGATAGTTGCCCTGACAAGCAACATAAACTGAAGCTCTTAGCTAGCAAGAGTTAGCCTAGCCCAGAGACGACCACGAAAAGCTCTCGCGTTTCCTTGGAAATATTCCAGGTCAGTGTAAGCGATATCTCTTGATTACAGTCTGATAATAGAGAATTTATTAGTCAGTATGAAAAGCTAAAATTTGTGATTTAGAGTTCTAGAAAACAATAAAAAAACTAGATTCCGACGGTGTACAAAAGAAATGTCCGGGTGTCTTCTCAACCATTTCCGGTCTGTGACGTAAACGTTGATTATGGCGTCATTTTCCCGGAATCCGCTTGAAGAAAACACCAACACGAATTATTCATTATTTATTTGGATTGTGCAAAGATACATTGTGGTGTGCCAAGAATTAAAATGAAATAAAAAAGTTTATAAAATGACAAAAAATATTGGACAGTTTAAACTGATCTATAGCAACAACAAAAAAATAGTCGGATTTTTCAAAATCCAAATGTCCTACAGACTTAGAACTGCAAAAAAGTTCTCACAGAAAGAAAAAAAAATCAAATAAAAAAAGAAAAGGACTCATAGATAAAAGAGCAAAAATGCTACAATTAAGATGGCATTCCTTTCCTTCTCCATGCTCAGTAAAATAATATTTTTTTACATATACAATTAAGTTAAAAAAAAAAGGGTCTACACAGCTCAGTTAACATGTCAGGTGATAAATCATTTCAGAACTTGCTCGATCTTTATGTGATGCATCCTGTGCAGTGCAGTACAACTCAGGGGAAAACACAGCTCAGTCTTGGGGAAGAAAATGTAGTAACTGTGTACCATTAGTGTACACACCATTAAACTACACCTTTTTGTTGTATTTATAGAAATTTACTCCCTTCATCGTCCCTGATAGAAGCGTATCAGTGTCCCACATTTTGACGTGGCAATACCTACCACCTCTGCCTTACAAAGTTTCTTCAAATCTAACTGATTGTGAGGACATATCTTGCCTTCAGGCCTTTTCAAGTAACTTGACAGATTTTATGTCTTATTTCAAAATATTACTTTCCATTCTGTTACTGATTTTCAAGAATTTGTTTTTACATTGATTCTGATCAATGATCAATTTTAGTGCACCTGCTTACCAAAGGGTTATTCTAGGAGAGTGGAAATGTATCTCAAGCTAATCAGATTTTTTTTAAAGTTGATGGCAGGTGTGTATTCGAGAATACTGAATAATGGTGCTGAATCAAAAGGTGCTTAAGTAAAATGTTAGTCAAAGTGCGCTAATTAGCCAATTTCACATAACTTGTTCTTTGAATATTATTCTTTTAACAGATTTGTGGGGGTTTTCTCTTGTAGGACATACACTACCGATCAAAATTTGAAAGACTGGGAAGTAAAGTATTTGCTTCAACATGCTGTTGAATCATAACCGGGTTTGAGTTTCACCTGGGACATTAACAGGGGGTTGTATACTTTTATTTCTAATGATTCATTAATTAATTCATCAATGAAGCTGAATTATTTTTAATTGTTTGTTTTTTATCAAGTCTCCTTGTCACAGAGTTTTCTTCATATGTTTTGTATCAAGAAAATTGTTCATTGAACCATGACCCTTATTATCTGATACATTTAGACCTACACAAAATGAACAACACAGATTTCTTTATAAAAATATTTTATTTACACCAAGAAAATAAGTATTCCTTGAGTGTCTTTGAAAAATTGTGATTGAAAGTTCCAAATATTTCAAGTTAAGTGACTCAGATAGTAAGGTTAATAACAACAACTTAATGCAACAGTTTCATCAAGGGTTTTGTGCCTGCTGAGCTTGTACAGTTCTATTTCACATTCTATCAAACCTTTTAAATACTTAAACAAGAATATATACTGGCTATGTTATGTAAAGTCCTACTAAGCTTTATTTGGTCATGTGAGACTTCTCTGTTCAAAGGTCCAAGTGATATCACCAAATGGATCAATCAGTGCTCATAAAATGATTTTATGGACAAGTTGTAAAGTAATTCAAGGCAGGCAACGTAAAAATGGAAGGTAGAATAAACTGAAATATTAAAAGGACCATAGGACCTAGTTATGTCTAGGTTATGCGTAAAATCTGATCAGGAATAAATCCAGATACACCAAGCTGTTTTTGTTTTGATTTCCAGTTAGTGGATGGCACAGTAAATGCATTTTAGTCTACCCTTGCACAGAGTTAACAGATAAAAAACAAACAAACATATTTTTACAAAAAACATTAAATTATGTACTAAAAAGACTAACAACTCGTTTCATTTTCATGCTGGAAAGGTTGGCCATCTCCTCTGGGTAAAGACACACAATATCTCCCGTCTGCTTGTTTGTTGAACTGCAGCCAACCTAAACATTTTTTCCAATAAATAGCAAGTCAAACACACTTAGAATTTTAAAGTTGAATTATCATTGTTACCCAATGCTCAAATCTCAAGATTACTCAAAGCATGTCAGTGTCACTTACATGAGTCTTGTTCAGGCATTGGATGAGGACGCATTGCTAATGGAGGAAACTCTCCAAACACACCAACCATCACCTGCAGCAGGCCAAATAGGTCGCATTCACCCTTGTGGAAAAGAGAAAAACATATTGGTTATAAATTATAGTTCAGTCAATGTAAAAACAACTTTTGTTTTCTTCTTACCTTCTTCCAATCTTTTAAGTAAGGCATTTTGACTTCACCATTATCAGATATATACTTTCCTTTGAGAATAATCATTTCAGGTGTGGGCCTCACATAACACATGGGTGCAGAATTGGGGTAGTCTGGCTCAATCCAAACACATATGGGGATGTTGAAGGTATTTTCTTGCATAAAACAGGAAGAAATACATATATATTTCAGGCAACAGAATAGAGCATTTCTTTACAGTCTCACACTGTCAGTCCTACGATAATGAGGGTTATGTATTTTACATGGTTCAAAGTACAAACTCACTTACCTGAAAACACCACAGGAATGGTTCCTGTAAGGCTCATTAAGTTCTTTGTGGTTCCATCTTTATATGCTGTACAAAGTAAAACAAATATTGAAAATCTGAAAATTAACTTTCTTCTCTTTGATAGATTCACAGTGTTGAGACATAGAACAAATTTGAGGTATTATTCCCATACCAAACGCGTCCATCATTGGCACAAGGTTTTTGAAGTAAGTTATGGTGACATGAATTTCATGGGCCACATATTTTCGCATATATGCCTTTAAAATAGATTCAACAGAGCAAAGATATGACGAATGCTTTAAATTACAAAAAAATGTGTTGTCATTAGTTACATAAAAAAAAAAAACTTACCCTAGGCAGCATTTTCTTTATCCTATCCACATTGATTGACATGATAAATTGGGATGTAGCTTTAGAAAAAGCATAAAAAGCACATAAGAAGAAGAGAGGGCCTCTCTTTGCGATCAACTTTCATTCGGTTTACCTTGAGGACAACCTCCTGTGTTTTATAACTCTGGAAAGCCAGGAAGGGAACAGCCCCACAATTATGCAAATGACTCCCCCTACAAAGACTGTAATGTGCCGTAGGGCTTTGAAAAACAAGAAAGTAATTTCTCACCTTTGAGATTAGGTCTTAAACAAAACAATAAAACAATTTTGGCCTTTTTTGCAACAGTTCTTTAAAAAAAATCCTGACTGAGTAAGTACTGTTAATGCTACCTTTACGATTACAACAGACCTGTAAGACATAACTGAAGCTTCAACACCAGCAATAAAATGCAAAAACAGTGTTGCTACAAAAACAAAGTTTCCAATAACAAAACCTTCAACAAATCTTATTTATACCTGAAATTATATTTTCCAAGAATCCTACAAGATCTATATTTTTGTATAAATATTGTTAGACTTCGGCTGAGTTGGAGCAATAAAGCAAAACACTAAAGCACAGTTGACCTATTTTCAAGGCAACCTTGTAGTTTCCTTTCAGATTTTAAGGTAATATGCAATTGAAAAGAATTTGAAAATGAACTTACAATATATAAATATACATTTTCCCCTTCTTTGGAAAATGAGTTTATATTAAAAATCAGATCTATGCTGTGTGCATTTGAGAAACATAATCCTGCTTGTAGCTTGAACGCGTGACTGTAAAACTATTGTGTTAAAAAGGTTTCCACATATTATCACATTTTCTATTAATATATACACTAATCAGGCATAATGGTATGAAAACCTGCTCAATACAGGGTTGGTTCCCTTATTACTCCCAAAACAGCCCTGACCAGTTAATAGACTGCATTAGTACCCTGAGGGTGCACTTTGGTATCTGGTAACTTGATATTATAACAGTAAACTTTTAAAGTTATGTGTGTTGCAAATTGGGACCTCCAAGGATGTTCAGCACATTCAGCAAGTGCTCAATGAAATTAAGACCTAGGACCTTATTTTTAAACTCTTCAAACCATTCATGAACCCTTTTTTTTGCCTTTTGTCGGGACTCTTTATGCTGCAGCCTGAAAGAGTCCACCGCTATGACACTGTCATAGCGGTGGACACCTTGAAGTAGTAGTACTGTATTACTTCAAGGTGTCACAATGTAAAAGTCTGGGATGCCCCGATACCAATACTTGTATCGGAAATTGGGCGAGATATCGTTCAGATGTAATTGTGTATTGGATGGTTAAAAGATACCCTGAACCAATACTTAAAATATGGAAACTCTGCAATGATTTCACAGAAATGTTTGATTTTTTACTTGAAATTGTAGTTTTGTGGTAGTTTTTATTAAAATGTTATTTTTCATCGAATTCACCATCATTTGTTCGAACAAGCAGAGAAGAAAATAAAACCTGTTTCAATTCATTGCCTTTTTTTTTGGTGTGCTTGAAGTATTTTCACTGGTACTCGGTATCATCAAGTACTCATATCCAAGTATAGGTATCATATCGGTTTGAAAAAAGTGGTATCCTTGCATCCCTACTAAAAGTATATGAATTTTTCATGTATTTATTTCTAAACCTAAATATTCTACACTAGCAATAAGAACTTACTTTAATAAATCTTTTGATATTTAGTCATTGGTATTCACAGTCATAGCCAATAAATCAGCATACACGTTCTGATAAGGTTTGTGAGACAAAGAGTACCTTTAAAAAATAACTCTTCTCAACCGCACGTTTCTTTGATAAAAGGTTTTCTTGTTGGTCTGAAGTAATATTCTAACCTAAAATGTGTTTTAATCAGCTGTATGTAGAAAATCATCATAATGAACAAGAATACAGGCTGGAAAACAGTCAGTCAAACTATGCGTTTTCACTTGCTGAATTGAGTAACCGAAATAAACTTTCGAATAACTTTCTAAAGCATGAATAGATAACAGTTCTCAGCTGTTTAAAGGGGAAAACGTTGAATGGTTCAACAATCTAAGGATCATTACATATCCTTTTAGTGCTTGCTAATGTAATGATGAAAGCCTTTCGGCACTCTTGCTCAGAGTGAAAGGTGCGTATATATTTGTACATCTGTGTTTGCATATGCATGTAAAAAGTCAGATTTCGGACCATGCGTAACACAACATGTGACTGCAGCCTCAGTAAGTAGAGCAGTCGTTCTGGAGTCTGAGAGTTGTAGATTTGATTCCAGGTTCCCCTTCTGCCCTTCAAAAAGGTACGTTCCCCAAGTTGCCTACTGATCTGTGCATCAGTAAATAATCTGTGTTTTGAGTGCAATTGGGTGTCTGTGCCTTTATACGAAAGCGCTTTAAATGATCAGTAGGACTAGAAGAGTGCTATTAAAATTCAATCCAGTTGACATTTTTTGCCACTTTAACCGTGTCTGAAACAAGTTTCAGAACAAAACACATCCTACCATTTAAACAGGTGCCATGATGGAGAGATTTGTGTTATTCACATCACCCGTCAGCAGCCACAATGTTACACTTGATAAGTGAAAAGAAACAATAATTATGTATGCCATTGATATTGCTCTATGATTTGGTGGGATGAATAAAGGCCACAACGTGTAATTGATTCATTTCTCAAACAATACACTTATCAGCCTGTAGATGGCAGCAGAAAAAAAAAGAAAATAAAAAGGGACCAAGCTTCATCTTGACATCTTTATTCTTGTCCTTCAATACATTTGCCACATTTTTTTAAAGAGTAAATACATTTTAAATAGCTACACAGCTGACATTTTCACAAAATTATTCTGCGGTTTGCAAGGGGAGAATCGAGCCTTTGAGCTCATTACATTTGTGCAAACCACCGCACGCCCCGTCTCAGTGGTCCAAACAGCCTTCGTCATGCTCGTCGAGGTTTCAAACAAGTCTGTATGATGGAGATTTGCTGACAGAGTGTTGCAACATGCTGCTGCTTTCCTTTAATGCGATGGGGTGGGGGGGGGCTTGTGTGCATAGATTTTTGGGACTATGATTATATTATCGGTGTACTTTGAAAAAGAAAAATGAAAGAAAAAAAATAAAATGGTGGAGAGGCGTTTCATCAGAACTGCAACTACATGTTATAAACTCCTGTTTATTTTCGCCCCAAATAAAACAGCACAGTCCAATGTAGGGTCAAGAGGATCCCTGCATCATTTCCCCAAACTCGACAGAATGATTCTTTCAAACTAAATCTAAAAGACCTAAGCACATTCACAGTTTGCGTCTTTTCTCTGGAAGAGAAATTAACAAGTAATTAAAAACAAACTGACCATCAGAATCCACATAACCAAACTGGTCAGTATTTCTGGCTTTGACTGTACAACAATCAGCTAAGACCAGAGAGAATGAAAAATGCAGCTGGGAAACATTTGAAATTATTCACTGAAACCTGAAAATATGCTCACCACCAAGTGAAGCCTATTTACCCACGTGGTAAAATCAGTGCGTTATATTTTTGTTGAAACTGACATTTTTGACCGTTTTATGGGGCAACAGGTTTCAATTTAAACTATTTCTCGTTTGACATTTATGTCCTATGTTTTAACCAGCAAATATCCAATCTAGAAAGAGGCACAAAATAATCTGTAGCGTCTCTTTGTGATTCCTTTTAATCATCATATATTTTCAGATCAAACATAAAGAAAATAGTAAACTTCACCTCTGGCAGAGCTTGCAGCTAAACACGAGGTAAAGACTAGATCAAGGATAAGGCAAAAATAAAAACAAGTCTCATTTAGGCAGAATGAATTAGTTAAAGAGAGCACAAGCCTAGAAGCAATAAAAAAGTCCAAGCAATCCATCATCCATCACTTGTTGCACACATTAGTCCCAGATACAGTAAATATGGTTTCATACAATAAGCACCTGACTTGCTGTCGCGCCCTTAAAAGAGCTGTAGGTGGTAGAGAAAAAGGAACGATTTGAGGATAGAACGGTGTGTGTGTGTGTTTGTGGCAAAAAAAAGCAAACCGACGTTCAACTCTTGAGGCAGGACTTGTGCGCTACAACAGTCTGCAACACCAACTTCTGACACACCTTACTTTGGCTGCCAGGAGAAGTTAGATGAGCCCTTCCTGGACCTTGGTTCCTGAGCCTTTATGATTTAAAGAAGCAAAAATATTGCAAAATAGGAATAATTCATAAGTAAGAGCTGTAAACACTACAGTTACTGAAAGTGAATTGTGAAAAATAAACTTGCACTTTTTTTTCTTTTTTTTTTTTTTACACGCACCACAAGCTTCCTTGTGAAACCGAATCCACACAGAGATGTCAAAGAAGAAAGGTTATTTCCAACACTTGTAGTAGTTTGGAGGGCGGAGTCCTATTGCACCAAAACGTACGTACGCCAGCCGTCATAATTATTCTGCAAAAACATTTCACAATGAGACGTTTGTAAATAGCGAATGCAGCTGCATCCTTGAAATCAACCCATTTCAGTAATCTTCCTTCAACATAACAATTCCAAAAGGACTTTCTACCATTTAAAAGAGGGGTTAATAAAAATATTAAAGCAGGTGGTGTAAAATAAGCACTCTTCCAGTGGCTGTTTCAATCTACCAATCACAACAAAACCCACACTTTTCCTTTACACTTTACACTAATTAGTCAGGAAAAAGAAAATGCTTTTCCCAAAGGAACAGTCCAACAACAGGAGCTGCTCAAGGACAGCCAGCACAGGTAGAACGATTGGGTGGAGGTTGATTATTTATGCAGTGTGACAATAAAAAAGTTCTTTCCAGTTTTCTTCCCCAATGAAAGTCAGTCAGCCTACTTTCAAAGGCTCTGAAGGGAGAGGGGGATCAGGTTTCAAGGCGGGGGGGTGATTGGTGTAGGAAACACCCCCTCTTCGCACCAGTGTTGAGACTGAAAACAATAAGTTAGCAGGAGAAACGTGGAGCACCCCAGTTTGTTCCAAGTTGTTAGTGGTGTCGCTCACAGGTTGATGCTGCCCAAAAAAATAAGGGGAAAGAAATTAGGAGACGTGACCAATCCAGATCAGCTAGCCAGTGCGGCAACAGTCCAAAAATCCTCCTTTTCATAAGAGTCTATGGTTCAGTCGGCCATGTTGGATTCCTTTATGAGCTTTGACTTCAGTCATCATCCTTTAGTTAATGTTCATCTGTCATCTTTAAGTTGTTTTATCCATCAGTTTTTGACTTCATGCTGCCACTTCGCACTGCAGCACTTCACCTCAGCATGTACTGGAGAACTGAAAAATAAAATAACACAAGACAGCACAGATATTAACACACCCGTTATCGTAATTTCTGGAAAAAATAAAGGACATAATTCCCATTAAAATGTCTTCCAGCAGCCACATACAGTGCTGATGAAAAGTTTATATACACCCATGAGTATGAATGTCGTATTCTGGAATTTAAGGGCATATTCACACCAGGCTCGTTTAGTTTGTTAAAAAAATCTACAAATTTATTTCCTCCCTTGATTCGGACCTTTTGCACTGATGTGAATACAAACCAGCGAACTCTGATGTGGACCAAACAAGTAAACTGACACCCAGCTGAAGAGGTGGTCTCAGAATGATTCCAAACGAACAAAATGTGAATGCAACCAAATTTTATTTGACCCACTGAACAAAAACAAAAAAAGCTTTCCCTTTTTAGTCTCGACATGCACCCATCTTTATAAGTATTTATTTTTTTGCATTTTCATATGTCCCTGTGGTGACATCAATATTCATATTTGTAATATTATGTTAATTCTACACAACCCATCTATCTGCATCCTATTGTGCACCTAATGTTGCATCAAACGGTCTTGACACTCAAACATTTCTGTTTGGATCTGTAGCCGTATCAGATGTTGAGCTACATCATTTCCATAGTAATAATCACATTTTTGTCATAAATTTTAAAAATGTTTTAAACGATAACATTTTCATTACTTCATTAATTTTAGTTTATATTAAACCCAAAAAAACTAAACTGAGAATTTACATCGTGCAATCATACTTAGTGCAGATTAATAAACTGCATGTATGACCATTTCACAGGCCCGAATGCTCTGCTCTGTACAAAATCCCCCACAAGAATGGACGAATAGTTTTAAATGGATCCTTAGAAACATCCTAGTTACACCATGATATTCATCCCAATTGATTTATTTGTTTGAAAGGAGGTACAATGCATATTAATGAAAATTTTTACAAACGTAAATACACCAGATTATAGCCTTAGGCTAATTTCCATCTGTAGACCTCCTGGCAGGTTGGTCATATCTTGATAAAAATATACTAAGACATTGTGTACAGACAGCATGACGATCCCAATGATGTATGCAAATCTATTACGAACCAATGGAGGGAGAGCTAGAATTTATAATGTTTTACCTGCATCACGACACCACGCATCTGCAGCTCATACAGTCCTGACCGCTCTCGTCAGGTGGGTTCAGCTTCCTCAACTTGTGCTGTCTTATTTCCCTCACCAGTGTGTAGAAGGCATCCTCCACTCCCTGAAAGCACATACAAAAAAAGATTACAAAAAAACAGAAGGCTCTTACCATGATTAGTGAAAGCTGAAGCACCTTGTATGTACCTTTTAGAACTGACAGCAGGTATACGCACCGCCTGATAAAAAACTGCCATGGCAACCCGTTCCTATTTCAGACACCAGTTTACAGTGAAACCTCGATCACTACAAAAAAGCTATGCTAAATCGTGTGTAGACTTTATGAGTGGCAAGGAATCTACAGGTTCTGGCCTGAAACGGAGTCTATAAGTACCTCTAAAACGATATGTCACAGTGAGTCACAGACAGTGAGAGCTTTGCCGCAACTGCTCCTAGGAAGGCTTTTCAAATGATGTAGCTCTGTTCTCAGGCCAAGGTAAGCTTGCCATGACTCACTGCCTGCGGCATAATAAAAATGTTCTAGGCAACTAAAATTACATCACACCCCAGCCCGCTCTTTGTGTACTTGAATATGTGAAAAGTAAAAAGTGTTGCGACCAAATTAGAATGCTACAATAACTAATGAATTAGATTTTAATGCATAATGCGAATGAAAAATTGCACAATTTGTACACTAGAGTTCAACTTTGAGGCTTACAGACATGGAAAAAAAAACTCTGATTTCTTTAGTAAAACAGACGAATAGAAAATAGACAGTGAACACCTACTTGTCGTGTTTTAGCTGAGGTCTCAATGTAAGGGATGCCGTAGGAGCGGGCAAGCTCCTGTGCTTGCCTTGTGTCCACTGTGCGTGCCGGGAGGTCACATTTGTTTCCCACAAGCACCATAGGTACATCATCAGAGTCTTTCACACGCTTGATCTGTTCTCTGGAAATTGCAGAATTTTAGATTAAATTGACCCCAAAGAATATTTGTCTCTTCTTTATTTCTTGTTACACAAAATCTAAGCACTAAGAATGCAAGAAAATACTGATACGCTGATATATTTCGATATGTCCTGATAATGTATCGATATTCAAAAGCATTGTATTGATTTTTATTTACATTTTAGTTTTTAGAATTTGAATTGAAACATAAATGATGACAGTAATTGCTGTAGTAAAATCAAAAGCATGACAGGTAGTTGACGGCTATTTTCACTTTCTTCGTTCCAGTGGATCAAGTAGATCTAATAATAAAACTGAATGCTTTAAATATATGTAATGTATCGTGATTCATATCATATCAACAGATTCTTGCCAATACAAATCCCTAGAAAGCACTTAACAAGGCTGCAGAATACTGGGAAAATATGCAAAAGAAATATTGGCTGTAAAAACAAATCCAGATTTTCTGAACCCTTTGTATTGTTATAGGGAGAATGAAAGTATTGTTGGCTTGCAAAGGGGGAGATACTGGCAATTTGAATACATCATGCCCCCAGATATTGCATTCTAAACCGTCTCTGGTGATTTTAATATTGCACACACTAATGCTCATTATATATTTGTGATATATTGTGCGGTCCAAGCATGAATAAGTGTGGTGAGCCTCCCAATGCCATAAACAACCACAGCAAAAGACCTCGACAGGGGAACCAACCTATCACCCAGGGAAGTTTAGGACCCAGAGGTAGAGTCATGGCAGGTCTCTGCTAGACGGTGCTGCACTGCTGAAGGAGAATGGTGGGGATAGACAACAGGCAGGCGGCAAACAGCATTACCTCATCACTACAGCAGCAAGTGCCAAACTGCTGTGCAGCGTGGGGGGGTATGGGGGGCGACTGAGTGAGAGCAGTGGGTCACATCAGCTCAACTCATGTACAGCAGGAAGCTTCTGCCAATGTCAGGCCAGTCCATTTTCATCCTAATGCAGTTCTAAAACCCCATAAATACGATCCTCCCCAGCAGATATTCAGGGCTGCTTTAATACACTGTCATTTGCTACCAGTAGGTATCAGTAGTCAAGACAAATTTTCCAAATTCAACAGTGTTTGCCTAGAAAAAAAAAAAAGAAAAAAGACAAGTGATCTTTTAATAACTTCAAAGCTCAAACCGGGCCAAGATCTATTCTAGCACCAACCTTAAACCCTGTGCATGCTCCAACACATTGTTGTTACAACAGAGCTGTGTTAAAGCTCTGAAATTAGAGTCTAATGTGATAAGAAAGACATAATTTGGCAAAGATAAAAAGCCCCGTCATCTCCAGCAGAAATACCCCACCTCCCGTTGGCTTTCTCCTTCCCTGTCCTTGGGAGCACTACCTCTGCTGGCTCCTCTAATTGAGTCAGGATCAATTTCATTGGCATCACATTGTAAGCCTCCAGTTGGAGGCTAAGCTTTCTGTAGCTTGTGCTAAACGCTACAGCATGACATCACCCTACTACTGCAGCGAGCCGGCACACTCGCACGTCGACACAAAACCCTCTGAATCCAGACCCCACAGGAGCCCGTGTAACACACTTACATACTGTATACATTTCCATGCATCAAAGGGCTAAAAGGAAGACTAAATGATTTAGAGTATCAGATAGAATAAAGATGAAATTTATATCCTTCTTTAACTCTTCAACAAACCTGTACTGGTGGATGTCCTCAAAAGACTTGGTGTTGTTGATTGCAAAAACACAGAGGAAGCCCTCCCCTGTTCTCATATACTGATCTCTCATGGCACTGTACTCCTCCTGACCTGCAGTGTCCAGGATATCCAACAGGCATGTCTCCCCGTCGATGACCACTTGCTTACGGTAGGAGTCCTTCACAAAAAGGAGACAATCAAATGTTTTAATTTATGCAACCACAAAAAAAACCCATTTTATTCTAACAGCGATGTGGCACACAAGAGGGTCCTGAAGAAGACAGTGATGGGATCCCCCTCTGAGTTGTTGCAAGAACAGAACACTGAATATTGGGGATTCCTTTGGGTTGGTACCAAAAACATCAAAAGCTGAACCAGCAGACTTTTACTAAAAGCTTTCTGCAAGAAATGTCTAAATTTGCTGAAGTGCTATTAAGGTTATGGATATAGGATATGGATAAAGGGGACACACCTTGGATGGGAACGTTAACCAACAGAAAAGTAGTTTTCAGGTCACTTTACATGGAATTGCGTAGTTAAAGATTTAGTAAAAATACATTTTAATAACATAGGTAGCAGACTGGGTTTTTCCAATCATGTGGACATAAGAGTATAATAGTCCAGTTTGTTACACAAGCACCTGACTGGAAATAGGGAAAGTTTCTCCAAGATGAGTTTGAACAAAGACTTTTGTAAAAGGCAAACAATTTTATTATGTTTATTTTGGAAACACAAAGTCTCGTCACCCCAAGACCAGAAATGGAGCTGATCGTCCGGTCCTCAAGTCCGGCTGTGTCTAATGATATACTTGTCATTAATGTATATAGAAATGTAACATTTTTACTATACTTATTTTACATTTTGTGTTAAGTCTGACTGAAAATGTTGTAGGGCTACATATTTCAAGTTATTTTCTCTATTAGCTACCCAGTTTTGCTATAATTAAAAGAATTGGGACTACCCAAACACCCAATGTCTATGCCAGAAGGAATAGCACTACCAGACAGCCTTGGGAGTTTCCCGACAGTGGTTAATCACCTGTTGCGGCAACACTCGAGTCATTCAAGCTGAGAGAGGGATACTGGAACTGGACGTCTAGAGACCCAGGCCAAGTTTAAAATTAATCAGTCGGACCTCGAGAAGGCGTTCCAAGTTCTAAGTTTCCTATCTGTGTGTTGGTGATATTAACTTATCGCAAAGGAAGTCCCAAAACTCAATCCCCTTCTCCGTTAAAATTTTCCCTCTTTCCTTAGGGTGTCAAGAGTTCAGAGATGGGCCATAAAATCTTTTTCCTTTCGGCTTCTGAGAAACTAATAAACTGATAATGTTGTGAGATTGCCGGACAATAAATAAATCCTTGCGACAGTGAATAGTCAGCAAGCTAGCCAGACATTAGATAAGTTTAGCAATTTAAAATCATCCTGAACATATCAGTGGGTTACAGGCCTTAGCCGATCTACAATTTCACAACAGACATTTGGTGCCGTTTCGTCCAACCACAACATCCATGTTTCTACATCAAGTTACATCAGTTTACCCTGCCAGCTATATCAGTCCGCAACATAGGCTGCAACTTTCCAGTCCGCTCTAGAGGTGGTGAAAAATAGAGTAATCCTTTAGATTTTGTGTCAGTTATTTTCCATGACTTTCAGTTTTTTTGTTGTTGTGGTTAAAAATGAACCCTATAGATTTATGTTAAGATTTTTTTATAGCATACACCTGAGCAGCGCTTTAACATGGACACTTACTCCTCCCACTTCACCCTCCATTTTCTGACCTATCCTCTGTGGAAAATATGATTCATAATTTGTATTTTTTTAAACTATTAATGCATTATAGGCTCATGATACCTTTGTTTTAGAATCAAGGATTTTTTTGGGGCTATTTAAAGATAGTCTAAACATATATTTTTTTAAAAGCTTTTCTTCTGGGTGAAAGGTTAGAGCTGTGTTAATGCACTCTACAGCATATTAACATTGGAAATAAAGTAGAGTTTATTAAGACAGGTTCAATGCCAGCTGGTAGCCTACCGGAAGTCCCAACAGAAATTGATATATTTAGTAATTTTTCCATACTGGTCTGTAATAGACTGTATGGCAAGTGAGCGGAAATGAAATGACAATAAATTGAAACATTGCCTGAATATGTGAATTACAAACAGATAGTGCAAATGGGATCTGATGTTGACTTTTATACGATCTTACTGACGTGTGTTGCGGTCTGGTCATTGAGGGTTAAGAAGGACATTCAGTAGAATAAAGAGGGATACAGTTAGATTACAGACGTCATAAATCAATCAATCGCCATTTCCCAATAAATCTCTGTCCATTTTAAAGTCACATGAAAAATCCAGAGGAGTAGGGTATGAGAGCCAATGTTTAGCCTTCCAACATGCAGTCACACAACAAAACATGGAGTGCTCTCCCTTTGTTTGTCAAGCATAGGGGCCAGGAATGCAAACACACAAAAAGGACATTGTCTAGCCAGAGGCAGGCGTGGTGAGAAAGTGAGAGAGTGAGGGGAGACACAGAGAAAAAAAAATATTCTCACTGAATGCCTTCTTGATACAAGCTTTGCAATCTTTTTTGGTATCTAAGATCCGTGACAATGACGAGTATAAGAGTAAAACGACTTCATCATAGTCTGACTCTGATAGAGAATTGCCAGAAGATCTAATGAAATTAGCGAGAGAAATATGGCTAAGATCAAGCCTTCATTCCAAGTGGGGTCCAAATTATACTTCATGCTTCTGGCCATCTTAGCCATGACAATTCCATGTCACAGCATTTCCACAGCTTAAAGTGCCTTTAATGAGATGCCAGACAAAGATTTTGAGTGACGTGAGTTTGTTTTCTGGCTGTATGAAACAAAGATTAAAGCAAAGCTTCCCTTTCTCCATCTGCTGCTGTAATCTACTTTTAATACAGGCAATTATATGAAATTATATTTATTACATATTTTTTCTTTTAAATTCTTAATATGCAATACATGGCTACGAGAGCATCCGAGAATCATCTTAGACCTGAACACCATACTCAACACATCAGGGGGCCATTCATGCAGACCAGGAGGCAGTTGAGGGACTCTGTCTACAGGCCACAGCAGGTAAACTGATCATACTTTAAGTGTGATCGTTGAACTTCATTTTTTACATGTAGTTACTGTGTTCACAGAAATTGGTTTTAGTCACTTTGGAGAAAAAAGTTACATGTCTTCATCTGCTTAATGTGCGATGGCACAATGCGGATTTGTTTTTCAGCTTGTTCAGATTAAATACCATTGTGTATATAGGCCTGAACAGCAGAGGCCAGGAACATATCCAAGAGAATTGGATACATTTATTTTTTTTGGTCAATATATAAAATATTTAGTCTAATTTAAAAGCTGTCTTGCTAGATGATCTACTCTTACTGGATGCAAGATTTACGCTCTGGACCAGTGACGGGAGGTAACTCCAATCAGCCGCTGAATGTTTGTGATATTGTTGGTACTTAATATTGTTGGTTGATAGTGTTATTTTGCCTCAATTCAATTCAGTTTATTTAAATGTCGCTCATTTACAACAGATATCTGTTGTGAACATAAGGCACTTTACAAGCAAAGTCATTTCAATACAATCATACAAACAGTCAAATTAGTGAAAAAGTTTTCTATTTAATGAATCCCAGCAGATTGCCTCGAGTTATTGACTGGCAGTTGTTTCCTGTTGATATAGACTCCAACCACAGTAAGCTCTCGTAATGAGCAAGCATTTAGCGACATTAGAGGATTTATGTGTAATTCCGTGCTTTCTGTCAGAATTTGAAAGGTGAGATCCCGTATCATTTAAAGAGACATTTTTTCACATGCTAAAAAACAAAACAAAAAACATCAAACTTTTAGGCTAAGCCCGGGATCTTTCTTCATTCCTAAATCCACCCCTGTTTCACACATCATCCACTGATGAATGAGAGCATGATTAAATTAAAACTACAACAGTTCAAGAGGGAATTATGATTTTTTTTTTATTTATAGCATCATCATCAACTCATTGCCACTTCAAGCTCGGTGGATAATAGATCATGCAGTCATACCTCTATAGTAGGGTCATATTCATCCACAAAGTGATTCTGGATGAGCTGGATGGTGAGCGCACTCTTGCCCACGCCTCCAGCTCCCACCACCACCAGCTTATACTCCGTCATGTTTGCCGCTGCCGTCCACAACACGACACTGCTGGAGAAAGGAAAGATGGTGTTAAAAAACAAAAACATCAAAGCGTTTTTAAAATTCGCCCTCTGAAAAAGAACAACATTGAGTTTCAATTAAGAAAAGGTAGTGAAAAAGCTTTCCAGTGCCATTGTGTCATCTGCGACATGTGGTACAGACAACACAGCCGATGGTACCATTACTGCCTGTTGGCGAAAAAAAAAAAAAAAAAGCTGCATTTTACATGGGTTTGAGTAGGTTTTCAGTGGGGGTTGAAGTTGAGACCCTCAAAAGGGGAATGTGAAAAATGCGCTGATGGTACTCAGTGTTCCAATCCTTGACCACAGCAAAGCTAGCGCATGAGAGTGGGAACAGCAAAGAAAGGAGAAAAAGATGGTCACCTCACTCAGGTTTTAGATGACTAAAATCTACCCTTCAACCTTGATAGATAGAGGCCAGAGACAAATAAAAAGGAGATTAAATAAGAGACCGCTTGGAGATAACTGGATTTTCACTTGTTTTTACCTAAAGTTTCCTACAGAAGGTTACAAGCTCTTATCACCAGGAATTTCAACAATTATGGGTTTTTATTGGGGAGTGAAGTTTGACATTTCAGAGTTTTTTTCTCTTCAGTCCACACATGGTTGAAGTGATACATACTTTAATATACAGATAAACTCATCACTAACATTTAGATAAATATCCCATAACCAGTTGCAGAGTTTTGTAACCATCAGCATTTTTCTGACAAAAATTATCTCCGGATCTTTGTCCACTCTTTATCAGAAATGTTCGAGTTGATTTAAATTGGTTGGTTTCCAGTCACAACTGTTTTTTTTAGGCATAGTCCATACATTTTAAAATGACTCAGAGGTGAGCAGTAACTAGTTACATTTACTTGTGTAACGTTTTCAGAAAGAAAATGTAGTTTTAAGAGTAGTTTTGCTATGTTGTACTTTTTACTTTTGTAAAATCATTATGATGTATTGCTACTCTTACTTGAGTAAAATTTCTGGATACTCTAACCACTGTAAGTTAATTCAATGAATGAAGAGTAAATATATATGAACCAAAAATATAGACACAGAGACAAACCTAAAGTTTATTAAAGGAGAACACCTGTTTCTACACAAGCTCTGGGTTTATAATGTAATCTTCTATCTGTTGGGCTTTTTGTTGTGCATACATACACCATAAATTTTCACTGGAACTACTGTCTATCTTGTTCTAAGATATATTCATTAAGTACTATAAGCATTAGTTTTATTTTGAAAAAAAAAATGACTTTGGTAAGTCTTTATTCTTACAATTTGTTATTTGTAAAAATATTTTTTATTTTAGTCTGTAAAATACCAGAATTTAGCCAAAACCTAATATTTTGTCTGTCTGATGACATCATTTAAAAAAATATTTGGTCATAAGTTAGTGAGTACTCAAGTAGCCTATTTAACAAATACTTTATTACTCTTAATCGAGTATTTTTTTTTCAACAGCTCCTTGTGACTTTTACTTAAAAATATGTTGAAGTAGTGCTACTCTTACTTGAATAAAATTTTTGGGTACTCTACCTGACCTCTGGACTTAAACTGAAACCCCAGATAAGAGGAAACTGGTTAGCATGCTGAGAAAAAAAGCTAACAGAAACCAGAAAAAGGCTCAAGCCTTAACAACAGTGCTCCAATGACAATACTGAAGTAAGTGTAACATCCCTATGCACTCAGAGGGTACCGACCATAACAGAGGCTTCAACTCCAAAATGGACGCCACATTTCTTGACTGAAATTTACCAATCTCCACAAGAAAAAGTAAAATGCCCTCTGGAAAAAAACCCCAAGAAAAACTTTAGCAGTGAAAGACCAAACTATTTGGCCACAAAGACAAGAACAATGCTTAAATAAGTCAAGGTGTACCAACTGTCAACAATGGTGGTGGCAGCATCATGATGGGGTTCTGCCGGTACTGGCTTATTTTAGATTGGGTGGAGTAGTACAAAAAAAGAAATAAGGACCTCGTCTAAATTCTTCAGTTTAATAATAACATTTTTTTAAGAACAAAAAAAATCTACACAGAGCAACAAGATTTGTCCTCTAAATTAATTAAAATGAACACAGTTTCTCCGAAAGCCAAGACAACAGGACAATTTTCCAATACCTGGGGACATTTTTAATGTCAACAATATGCATGGAAAAAATCCTGCTTTTATCTTAAAGATAAGAGCTTGGAACTATTTTTCTGCTTCTGGTTGAACAACACAGTACAAGAGCTGCTTGATCAACAAACCTAGCCTTCCTCAAAAGAAAAATATAAAAATTGAGATTTTATATTCTAGACCAAAAATCTTAGTAGTGTATTAACATATTAGTGTATTTCTATTCATACAAAACACAAGCTTAATAAAAAGATGACACAAAGACAGAAAAAACCCCAAGATCCAATTCCATCAACTAACTACAGCACTGCTCACCAGTAAAAGTCCAGGTGTTAAATCAGCAACTGGAAAAAGTAGGGATGTTTTCCACAATGTTTTGTGGTAGAGAGCATGACTTGGTTTATGGAAAAGTTTCAAGATTTCAAAACCTGTGACCTGAAGATGACCCATTACCAACCCCCTCTCGACAAAAGAAAAAGATTCATGGGAAAAATGAGGGATTCACTTCAGATGAATATTTTGTAACAGGACTAGAACATAAAACAGGTTCATGACTAACCACTAATGCGTGCTACAGGCCTGTGGCATCAGCATGACATCAGGTGACGCCATCATGATGTCATCTCCGTTTATCTACTAAGAGGAAAATAACCAGGATTATTTTTCTACGTCTCAAGACGCAATGGTTGTGAACAACCGCATACTTTAACTTTCGATGTGATAATACATTTTTGTTTGTCATTAGAACCTCAATTTTGCAATAAAAGCAAATCCGTATATGCAATCACTTTTGTTCAAAACCTTTGCATTTGTGACAATTGCAAATTAAACTGTTTTTATGGTGCAAACTTACAATAATTACAACAGAATTCTTCTGAGAAATGACATCAAATAGGTGAAATACCTCTGCCGCACCTAAAATCCTGCAATCTAACTGTACGTTTACCTAATTTCTTGTAGTTTCGATGAAGACACTTAAAGAAAAAGAAAAAAGAAAAAAAAACAATAATAAAAACTAGTGCTATCAAACATGCATATACAGTGTCCGTGCCTAATGTTCTCTAAGAGGACTGAAGAAGACAATCATTAACCCACACCACCTGCTACAGTGTGTATCCAGTGCATTAAGGTATCATTACAGCCAAGGGGTCACATATGCCATTGAACCTTGTGTGGGCAAAGAAATGTCATCTGTCATATAAAATTCTCTGTTATGTCTATTAGAGACTCTTTTGCTCACCAAAGTCAGAACAGAAACACAGTGACGTCCCACGGGGGGTCACACAGAGCTGAAGCGTATCTTAAAATCTAGTTTCAGAAAGAGAAGAGCTTCAGTTCTCAGAAAAACAGCAGCATGTCAGGGAAACGAGAAGAAAGCACATGAATTGTAACAAAAATACCTTCATACGGGAAATTAAGTTGAGAATAAATACAACTGACATCTTGTCACATTCCCTATTTTCTTTGTGTGTTGTATTATTAGAATCTTTGAACAAAAAGGCTGTGCTATTTGCATATAAACTGTACCACTGTGCTTTGGGGGCAGACTAATATTAGCCAACAGGACGAACAGAATGATATTAATGATTGACAGGAAAGCAGGCCTCCTTATTGAAAACAGGAATCTAACTTCTCTCATTTAATCCCGAAGATAAAATTTATGTTCCAACATAACATCCCCGATATCTGAACCTGGGAGGAACATCCGTATTTAAAGGCCAACTCCAATGTCAATAACCCTCGTTTTATAAAAATGTCTGTAAAACGTTTCAATTTCATCTTGGTCTGCAAATTCTATCTATGTTAAGGTGACCACAAAAATCTGAGTGTGTACAGTATATTTAGTTTATATAACCAGCCATCAAATCGTTTCTGGCATCAAGGTATGCCAAATAAAAAAAAAATTAAAGAAACAAATAAATGCAAAATCCCCCCTCCCCTACATCTATATACTGCTGTTTAGTTGGCTGACAGGTGGCTTTATCCAATAAAGCAAATCTAACAATGGCAGATGTTTTTTTCTCGTTTAAATAGTAGCAATTACTGTAGATCATGCTATAGATTTCTTTTTTAATTTAAGGTTATATCATAAGAATCTCATACAGTTCCCATTTCTATATGTACGTTTGGTTGTAATTCAACTGTCTTCCCATATTATTTTCCAATTTCTGTAATCACTTTCATTTATAAAAATGTAATACCAGCTAAGACGAACAAAAATAAGGCAATAGGTAAATACTAAGGCTTCATCTGTAATGCAATAACTTTTTAACGCTTTGATGCATGCACAAAATGTTCATCCCACGGTTCAATTCGAGCTGCTTTCAGTTCTTGTCACAAATACAGCATGGCAGACCCGAACTGCATCCACGGTTCCATGTGAGTGTCTCTTCCCAGTCGCAGGGCCGTACAGAAGGTCAACAGTACGCTACTCTCTGTTCTACTGCGGGTCGCATGCAGAAAGAGACACAATGTCTTGTGCTGTTGCTTGTACAAATCACTTTAATAGAAACAACAACACATCCAAGTTCTGTAGAATTTCATCGAGTCCCACCCATTTAAAAGCAAACAAGAGTCGTCTTTGGCAGCAAGCACACAAAAGAAGCAATTGAAACAAGATGATTAAAAATGCATCAATCTGCAGCAACCGCTTCCAATCAGGTAAGCCTACTTGGTTAATAGGGATGTAAATTCAGAAAATGTTAGTCAGTGAGTTTGGATTAGCAACTGGCTAAAAGATTAATAGGTTAAAAAGGCCACATGTAAATGTGTTAGTGGAGTTCCAAACATCAATTTTCATGAGGCTCTCCTGCATTTCCCTAAGAAAAATTAAAAAAACTGCAACGGCATCCAGTTTTGTCCTTTACTTACACAGCAATTTTTACTGTTTTAGGAATGATAATTATTGGTGATTTATAGTAATTAATTCATGGCTAGCCTGTGATTAGCTAAAATTTATTAAGAGTTTTACAGCCCTAGTAAACACAGTTCACCATATAGCCAGTAGATTCTACAGTACCGCAATTGTCACAGGTTCTTTCAATTTAATCTGTTTATAACTAGTCACACCTCAACCTAATCTAATCAAATAACCTGGAGGTCCCTCTTCACATCAGATTCACAAGTCAATATTAAATAAAAATATTTAAAAAAAGTCTAACCAGCATGTATCCACCCAGGGTAAACGCCACAAAGCCACGTTTCAACTTTTTCCAGCTGTGGCTGTTTAAAGTATTTACAATTATTAAGTGTCACGCCTAGAAATAACAGGTGAGGAAACCAAGCTAACCAGAGTTTACCATGGGTACTTTAGATAATCAGATTTTTCTGAAAGCTTTAACGTTTGAAACCCAGTCAAAGGAATGCTCCACTGTGGATTTTTACACTGCGTCACCTTTAAGTCCATGTAACTTAATCTGTTTTGCAATATTGAGTTGTAGACAGAATATTTTGAAATGGACCACACAAACGCATGTTGAAACATGGATCATCTACAGCGTAAATTAAAAAGGCAGTATGTATATCTCATATAAAATACAAAATAAAATAAACATCCCCTGGAACGTCCATGACATTTTTTTAAGGTTATAGAGTTGTTTAATTTTTCTGTCTTACAGTTATACCCTTCTTATTATTTTTTGTGTAAAATGCTCTAAGTGCTGTAAGCAAGTAAGGCACTGAATAATTGAATCACATGATTCAATTATGAAACAGTTTTCTACTATAGAAAAAGAATCAAACTATAGATAACATATTCATTTGTTATTTTAGGCAAGTGCAAGTAGTAGCATTACAATTAATTTAAGGTGTTAAAACATTCAATGGAAAAGGAAAATACAGGTAAGAATCCTTAATTTCCATAAATAAGTAAAAGGAAATCCTCTCATTAATTAAAACGAGATGTTTGAAATTATTAACACAAGGAATGTGGAAGTTGTGGCTATGGCCACATGGTATTAGGAATACATGCACTATGTGATAAAGTTGATGGATGCAGTGATAATGATAGGATTTGTAAAGAAACCGACAATTAAATAAACAGTACTAACGTCATGCTGCTTTGGGTTCATAGCAAACACACACAGATCCCTGAAACTGTCAAATCTATCAAGCTACCAAGCATAAATAAATTAGTCGTCATTTTCATACGCGCAAAATTGTATTTCTAAAGCTGCTTCTGGATGACAATGATGTTTGGCAATGAAACAGCTTAGTTGTCATCATCTTGGTGACTTAACCACTTACATTTTTATTCAGCATTAAACAAAGCGTCACCAGATATACTGCAGGCATAGAGAGTATGAATGCATGGCACTTAAATAATTAGAGAACACTTATTGCAGTGCAGGCAGTTATTTGCAATACGCACATTGTGTGGAATGTATTAAGAGTAAATTTTGCAATACAGAGTGATGCCCTAGTTAAGACCCATGACCTGGATACATTTGAGTAAAGTGGCTTTTGAAGCACAAACTAAGGCCTAAGTCCATGTTTTGTGAATCTTGACCATACTCTTGACTAACCTTGGTTTCAAAATGCTCTCAACAATGTGGTTATTTATGCTCTTGCAAGCTTTTATTCCATCCTTCTACCTTCCACTTAACTTTCCAGTGGTATGCTTGGATACTGCACCCAAGAACAGCCAGCTTCTTTGGCATTAACCTTTTTCGGCTTAGCTTCCATGTGGTGGGCGCCTACTATGCCAGCAATCATCCCCATGATTGTGTAGGCTGCAACATAACATTTATTTTATGCTATGGCTTACATAATGTATGTTACTGGTTATATGTAGTAATCAAATTATCTGAGAAACAACATTTTTGGTTTTCTTGAGCTGTAATATTTTTTTTCTCTGATTTTCATGATGTCAGCATTACTTTCTTTACTTGAGTTTTAGCATCTGAGACGCAAAGATCTAGATCAGGTATGAGCATAAAGGACAACATGGGTCCATACAACCGGCCTACCATTTTCAAGCAATAACTGCGCTGCTAAAATGTGCGATTGCGATATTTCACACACTTATTTTGAGGTAACAATTGCAATACAATGAATTATGCAGCTATAAGCTAAAATAAATCCTAAGTACGTCTTCTATCCAGATTTGTCAATAATCGGTTTTAGGGCAACAACAACCACAACATCTTTAGCTTGCACCATCGGTTCAAAGTTGAGACGTGTACAAGAAAAGAAACCATGGTATCTTTTCTCTATTTTTATTTAACAGTTGTATTTAATTCCCTGAGTTTGATTATATTTTATTGAATAGATCATTCCCTCTTCAAGCCCATTGCACGTATTCCTCTTCTACAATCTCTTTGCTTGGACATTTTGAATTTCAGAGCTTGTTAGCAAAAAGCCTAACCATCATGCATATGGTTTTGATGTTAAAAACTTTATCTGTTGAATCAATTTACTATAAAGGCCGTATTTTTGCAAGCTTTTTTTTTATTAGACATACCTGCAGAAAGGCAACAATTTGAAGTGAGCTGAAGCTTTTTTGGGTGCAAGCAAGACTCAATTTATTCCAACCAGCAGCTACTTTTCAATTGAATCTGTACCTTAAAACAAATTGTTTATTACCGATTAGGGCTGTCAAAATTAATGAGTTAACGCATGGTCGATTAATTCATAGAAATAATGTGATAAAAAATTTTTTTACGCAATTAACACATGCATAGAATACTGTCCTGTTTATCTCATAATTCAGCCCTTACCACGTCGGTTCTCCTTCATAACCAGCCAGACTGCATCAGGATGGTCAGGAATTGTTGTGCAGCAGGACGTGTGTGTGTGGATAAAGGACATGTGAGTATATTTTTATGATTGACGTATTGGCTTTGAGTTGATGTAATTAAGTTCACGATTTGTCAGTGGGAATTTTCCAACTATCCGCTTCAGATGTCAGCTCGGCCATAGCCCTCTTTTCACAATAAGAGCATGATGACATCGGAGGAAGCGTGATGAATCGGAAATTCATCTACTGAGTGTTTACTTAAGGGATAATGGTAAATTATGACATTTGATTGCTAAGTCTATATTACATTTGATTTATGTGATGTTTAACACAGACTGGTGATATCCAAATGTTAAGTTTAGTCATATATTTTGGTTAGTTCTACCTTAGCTGTATTTATTTTTGTCTCATTTTTACCATCCAAAACCTGTATCAGCAGCTGTGTGGAAATAATAAAGAACAAAATAAATATAACAGCCTTTTCTCTACTATATCTTCTAATACTGTGAATGGCCAGAGTCGACGTCTGGCAGGTACCTCGATAGACGGCTCAGTGTTCCACTACAGTAGCAGTTAGTTTGCTGTAGCAACTGGTAGAAAGATGCACAGGTTAAAGGGGCCATGTGTGAATGTGATTGTGGTGTTAATTGCATCCTTTATTTCATTAAAAAAAGAGCAGCAGCATTCGGATTTCTCCTTTATTTACATGGAAAATTTTAGTTTTTTTTGTCAAATTTAGGAATGTTAATTAATCGGGATTAAGGCCCCGTCCACACTACTGCGTTTTCGTTTAAAAACGAGACCTTTTGCTACGTTTGCACCTCCTATCCACACTAAAACGGCAAAAACGGAGAACCAAAACGGAGAAGTTAAGAAACGCTGCCGACCCCGTTTTTCGTTTTGAAACTCCAGAGGGCGTTTTGGTGTGGACTTCTCGAAACGGAGGACTTTAGAAACGATGACGCAGCAGATCACACTCGGCTCTATGATTGGGTGTCATCGGTCATGGCGTATCCTTCCCTGATTCGTCAGCCACCCATCACATGACCCGTCCCCGGAAGATAACATTCAAAAACAGCCTGGAGTACATTACATTAGAAACTGCAACATGGATAACGAATTACAAGCGTTACTGGTTTTGATGTCTTTGCTAGCAGCTGAGGAATGGTCAATCTGTTTCCTGTTTATACCGGCGCGCGCATGCCCAGTGTTGGAGAATGGTCACGTGATCCGCGTTTTCAGTCGTTTTAATGTGGATGGAGATCAATTCTAATACGCAAGGAAAACGCTAGTGTGGACGGAGATAGTTTTTGTTTTAACTCTCCATTTCTAAACGAAAACGCAGTAGTGTGGACGGGACCTAATTCACAGCTGCCGTTTGATTAATTAGATCAAAACTTGCAATCTAATTTTTGGGAATCTAATATTTATTTTTTTGTTTAATGCAGCTTCCCATTAATGCTGGAATGTTTATAAAGGTCTGTAATGTGTAATACTTTGGCCATTCCTAATCGTTACCAACCCATCAAAAATCTGACCAAAAGTGATGCTTTTTTTTTTGTTTATCTGACATGGATGCTTATAACAGAAAATATAACGAGGAAAAAAACAACGGAATAAAATTACCACAGAGACAGCTCAAAATTTCATACAAATAGCAACGCTAGTTTCTCATGTTACATAACTAGAGTTCAACAAAAGATGAAAATGTAGAGCTAGAAAAATGCTAATTCAACCTGCCTGTGTCTGCTACTGGGAGGCTAGAGGAAGCAAAGCAGACACTGTGCCATCTTCCCCACAAACTAGGCCATGGCAGCATCTGATTAATAATCCACACATACATATGGAGATGAAGAGCAAAATGAATCATTGATGGATGCTGTCTGGTTCCTGAAGCCACTTGTTGTCACTGGGGGTGGGGAGGGGGGGTGCGCTTAAGCCGAGCTGGTCTTCATCTAGATTCTGAGGAAGAATGAAAACACAGTCATCTGTGTTGGATTCAATCTCTCCCCATTTCTCAACCACACAGAAGGAAAAAGCACATGTGCTTTTGGAGATGTTTTCAACTCTAAAGTTAACAAGCATTACATTTCATAATTGCCAATGTGGATTCTAGCATCATAAAACAGTAGCTGTGGCACGCCCACCTCTTGACTTTTCTGTAAACACAGGATTATCATGTCTTCTTTCAAGTTGCAGTCTAACGTCAATATTCTTTGTAATACAATGATTATAAATAGCTCCATGTCAGTGAGAATTTGCCGGTGAGCGTTTGGTGAAGATACATTTTTCAAGGCTCTTCGCAAAAAACTGATGTTGAATTTAAGTCTCGATATCGGCTGGTTTATTCTAACTCACTAATGTGCTTTAAACTAAACTGCTCCACTGTAGCTCCTGATGCGCGTTTAGTTCCCTTGTGCTGCTGGGAGATGAACCTCGTCTCTAATCTCAAGTCTTTTCCTGCTTAGTAAAAGGGTGTTGTTTTTTTGTTCCAGGCCTTCCCTGTATTTGCCCCCATCAATCTTCTGATAGCTGAGCGGCTGCTATGTCCCTGCTATGTCCCCTCAGTGTGACGCTGCCACTCCATGCTTCAAGGTAAGGATTTTTGGGTTCAGGGTAATGTGCAGACCTAGTTTTCCACCTCACATGTGGTTTAGTAGGAAGGTTGAAAAATAAACTTCAGTTTTGCTCTTATCTGACTAGAGTGCCAGCTTCTACCCATTCGCTGCATTGCCTACATGGCTTCCTCAAAACTACAAACCAGACTTCATCATCATCATCTTTATTTAGCCCTTTCACAAGTCAAAGCTAGAACAAAAGTGCTGCACATCAGAGAATGGAACACTATTAAACAATAAAACACAATCAAGTATTTAAAATAAACATGAAAACAACATAAAATCAAGTTTCAATTTGGGTTGAAAGCCAAAGTAGATATTGTTTTTTTAAGTTTTTAAAATGGAAATTGAGAAGACCTGTCTGATGTACAAAGGTAAGGCATTCCATAATTTAGCGGCCCCAACAAGGAGAGTTTTCGTTTGGATCCTGGTTTGATCAGGAGCTGTTGGTCAGCTGACCCAAGTTCTGGAGCAGGTGTGTAATGATGAGGCATCTCAGTTAAATAAGGCGTGGCAAGATCATTTATGATCTTAAAAATAAATAAAAAATTTTAATGAACTCTTTAATGAATAAGCCGGCAAACAGTAAAGGGGAAGCCAGAATCGGCGTTATGTGCTCCCTTAAGTTCATGCCTGTCAAGAGGCGTGCAGCAGCGTTTTGTACAAGCTCCAACCGTGTGAGTGAAGAGTGACGGAGTCCAAGATATAGGGAGTTACATTAGTCCAACTGTGATGTGATGATGAATTACTGTTTCCAGCTGTTCTCTGGACATTCATTTTACTTTAGTTAAACTCCTTAAGTGATAAAACCCAGATTTTTTTCAGTATCTCTTATCTGTTTGTCAAATTTAAAGCCAACGTCTACCATTCATCATAACTCCAAGATTTCCGGCTATGGTTTTAATATACAGTGCTACAAAACCTAAATCTATAGGCAGGGTTTTATAAAATCCACCAGACTCAAACACTAGTACCTCAATCTTTTTTTTATTAAAATTTTGAATTTTCAATTCCAGCCATCTTTTAACATCCCTGAGACAGGATAACAGTGGCTTTATGGACCAACCTTCAGATTTTTTTAGAGGCAAGTATACTCACCAGTCATCTGCATAGCAGTGGTGAGAGATTCAATGTTTTTTTTTTTGTTTTTCTTATGGTCCCGAGGGGAAGCAGCTACAGAAAAAATAATAAAGGACTCAGTATTGAGCCCTGAGGGACCCCACATGTCAGGGGGGAAAGGAGCGACTGATGGCCACCAAGTCTTACAGAGAAAGTTCTGTCTGTCAGATACAATCTCAGCCATTTCATGATTGTACCTCCAATGCCCACCAAAACATGTAGGCTTGATACAATGATCTACTGTATCGAATGCAGTAGAAAAGTCCAATAAAATAAGGATCACATTGTCACCATGGTCGCATGCCAAAAGAAGATAATTTTGAACCCTCAACTGGGGCCCACTTGGTTCTATGAAGATATTTAAAACCAGATTGAAGCACATCTAAAAATTATATCTATCAAGTAGGCCTGTGCAGTATGGAAAAAGCGTTTATTTACGTTATATGAATTTTTAATATGCCGCTATACCAATGAATAGCTCAGACAATGTCTGGAACGTTTGATGTGGGGAAGTGTTACAGTAGGATATGTTATCTGAATATTAACCAACTAATGATCTCCTATGGTCGCCATGTTTTTTGTTTCTACTTCGACACGCTATCCGGTCTGAGTTCTGTACTCTGCCCCCTAGCGTAATTCTCCAGTACTACATGCAAAGCAAGTACAAGATGCAGCCTGCTGCTTGTGTCAACGCGAGGTTAAAAACAGCATAGCATTTACCTGTGTCTGAAAAAAACAACACGATGCAGTCCATATGACAGTAAAATGGGCTATTTAAAGTCAGGCTAGGATTTGATTCTTTTATATAAGATAATGTGGGTTTAAAAGGTCTTGTATGAAAAAAAAATACAGCCAAGTACCGTAATACCGATGTTTTTACAAAAAATACAGTGATATGATAATTTTGCCATTCCGCTCAGCCCTAAAATCAACATACTAATTTCATTGAATGTATAGTTTTCTCCTAACAGATTTTTTTTAAATAATACATTCTTATTGCCACTATTTCATAAAACCTAGATTTATTAAGTGCACCATTAACAGTTGTTCTGTTGGCAGATTTTCCTCCGACTGAGCCGCAGATCTATGCATTTCCTCCAGAGTTACAGCTGGTCTGTTAGCTGCTTCTCTGTTTGATACTCTCCCCATAAACAAAGTTTTCAAAAGTCCTACAGCTATAATATGCACTAATACTGAAGATAGTTTTTCAGGGTCTTGTCCATGAAAGTACAAGACTACAATAAGATGAAGCAATGCAGGTCACACAACTAAAGAGAAAGGGTGCAGCATTGAGCAAGCAGTAGCACGCTACCGCACAGGCCATGTTGTGTCCTTTTCTGTTGCAAACTCCCAAAAACCTTTGCAAAGACGCTCCCTATCTGATCAGGGAACATTACCCCAGCATGTTTGCGTTTAAAAGGTATTTATAGCACGCCACCTTCAGCATGGGAAATTAACATTTCGTTTTGAAACCCTAGAGCATTGCCTGGACCAAGAGGATAATCTTACATGACAGCTTACGGAGGGTGCAAGCATGGAGAAGCAAAAAGGGGCGGTAGGAAGGGAACGATTGAGGGCGAGGGAGATCTGCTCTCTCTGCATGCTAAGGGTATAACAGCCACAGAAACCAAGGGTCAACATGGAAAAGAGAAAAATGTGTAGATGCCTGTAGGAAAATTTGTAACGTTCGACTGATAAATTGCTAAGAAATTACGCTTTTGCGTAGACAGATCTCTGCTTCATTTCAATCTATTCCACGCATAAGAAGCACCCTAACATTCATTCCCTCTATTAAAGTGCTTAAATGGTTAAAGAATCCATACAAATAGAACCACTGCAGAGATAATAGATTTTTAATGGCGTAATGATGGTAAGGAGAATCTCTCCTGGGAAGCATCAGTCAGATAGTGAGACTCAGAGAGCCGGACTAAAACCTCGACAGTCCGCCACACCCTCTCGCTGTTCGCCAGTGACATCATCCTCCTCCTTAAAATGCATCGAAACACAAGTGTAGACCTGTAAGTGAGAAGCGACGAGTCTCCTTTCAGAGCAAAGGATAACAAAATCACATAAGGGCCAATGATGGGAGTCTAGGGCTATATTAAAATGAAAAGGCAGAACTCTTATCTGCTCATTTAAAGAGATTTTGTTGAATTTTCTGCTCTTTTACAGGACACCTACATGCGTAAGCGTGTACGGCCCAAAACAATCTGCCTTTGAAAGGCACTCGACTCCAAGTGACCTTTTCCCTACCGGGTCATCCTTTCAGCTTGTCGGCCAGGGTGGGACGACACAGGCAGCAGCAGAGATGAAAAGGCTAGCTGACCCCCTCCCCATATCACATACTGACACAAAACCCTGCCAGTTCAAGGTTTATCAAACCCCAAACATCCCAAAACTTTGAGGTGGTTTGCTTCTTCTTCGTACAACCAGAGGAATCGCTGAATCCTGAACCTAGACGTTTAAAAAGGAACAGAAACCTACACATGGCTTTTTTTCAGAATTACTAACCAAAGTATATATGAATCACTGGTATGACTGACCTTAAAATACTGAATTCTGTAGTTTTAGAGCATGAAATCTGCACATTTTAAAATTAAAGTAGCTTACATTGTTTCAAACGGTTATTTGTTTTGTTCTTTTTTAGAATAGTAATATCAAGGCCATATCTGTTCCGTGAATAGGACAGCAAATAATCATTGCACCTTTATCTGTGGACTGTTTCCACATTTTTCAGCTGGCTGCCTTCTCACCTTTCCAGAAAAAGTGATAGAATGTAGAAATCATTAAGAACATTTTCAAAGCTCAAAGGATTTTATGACTACCTGATATTCATATTAAGGCAGGACAATATTAGAAAACCTCACAATTGTGGTATTTTTAATGAATACAGCAATGAAGATAATAGTTTAGAGTAACCTGCATTTTCCTCTCTTCCCTGTCTTTTTTGGTTATTGTGTTGCTTCGACCACTTCCAACTGAGAGCTTTAGCATCTCAGACACAAAAATCTATATTAGATATGTGCATCAAGGGCAGGGGAAGTCTATCCAACTGTCCAAATATATGAGTGGGATGCAGGGCTTGAATGCATAACACTTGAAATATAATAGCTTACCAAACAATGCATCCGAACAGTTCATTGCAAGTATGATAGCGCGCATGCTGATACTGCGAATAATCACCGTGTGATCAGACAAATGCAGCTGTTCTGGTTCATATTTAATGTTTTAGTTGTAAGAAGTTTTAAAAGCATTTGGTATCTTACTTTTACAAAGATTGTGGATGCTTTTTTTGTTCCTATCACTTAATTAGACACACACAAAAACCCCTTGTGTTAGATTTTTCTATGATAACCCATCTGCTAGTGAGTGCAAGCAAGACTGAATCAAAAATGACAACCTGATGAGGAATGCAAACTACATTTTTTTTTGTTTTCAGGCAGAAGAGATAGAGAGAGGAAAAAATGTACCCCACATCCTGATGCTGCCATTACCATGTTTCATTGCAGGGAAGCTGTTTCCATGCTGACACACATTACTGTGCCCATTTTTTGCAAATTGATAGGTACTTATAGCTGAATATCAATGTTCAATCTAGCTTGAGATAAGTAATAATAACACCACTGATAAAATCAACCACATATAGTTCATGTATTATACTTCAAATTAACTCATTTGATGCATGATCACACCAGCTGGGCTAAATTATTTTGAAAGCATGATAATTCTAACAGATTGATAGTTAAGCACAAGCTAGCTATATGGTTATACAGCTGCTTAAATACACAAAAAAAGAAAATAAGTAATCAGACTAAGCAGTTGTGAATACAACTTTGTTACATGTGGTTTGCTTAGTGGTGGAGGTTTGGTCTGAAGATGGGCTATGATCTGAAGTTTTTTCATAAATAGTTGGGTATTAATTATATAAATGAAAACCCACATAATTATACCCATGTTACATGGACTAAACTTTCTTTTCACCTCAAACAGTAATAATAATAATATATGTCTGTCTTCCACATTCAGCATATTCTATCACTATTTTAAATGGTAAAAAATGTGTTACATGTGACATATGGACTGAATAAAGAGATTGTTACAAGTCAGTTAGTTGACATTTATTCAACCCTTCTAAAGATGTAGATCACTGATATAAACTTGAATGTTTTGTAATTTTTTCAAACTTTTACATGAGTAATATTTCAGTCATACATTTCCACATGTTTCAATAGATATTGAGGGCCATAGATGACCCCAAAATTAAATCTTTCATTTTTACTTTACACACCTTATCTTTGTACATTGGCACTTTCTTTAGTCAGTTCAGTGCATCTGAAAACCTTACTTAGTGATTACTGATTGCATTTTTCCCCACCTTTAGTTTTAAATACACATAAAAAAAACAGATTGTTGAGTGCTGTTTCTAAACATTCCCTATAGAAACAATCGGACTTCCGCAGTGATGTTCAGTTCTTACAGAGTGGGATGGGGCGTCACCCTGTTTGTCAGCAAATACTCAGGATTGTCTCAACATTATGGGAGAACATTTACAGAAAGAACTATTTTTTTTTCAGACGAGTCTGTTTAAATAGCCTTCAGTTTCTCTTTCGGAAAAAGATAAAAGGGGGAAACCAATGACCATCATATCACTTCATTTCCAAGTTTTAACATCACAACTATGTTGTGACTGTGTAGCAAAACTCAACACAAGCCGGCGTCTAATTGTTCATGCATGAATAAAATAAAACAGCATTTAGGAGCTGATGTAAAAAAAAAAAAAAAGAAGGTTTAACTTCGTCGTGGGTGAGTAAAAAAAATGTTATGATAGCTAGCTAACACGTTTTAACTGTGAACCGCAATAATGCGGTGTGCAAAACACTGAAAGCGTAAAGAACAAGCGAAACATACCAGGGAGGGAATAAAATCCATTTTGAGCATATTTATAACCCAGGAATTTAAAGCGTATACTCACAACGAGCAGAGGTCTAATTACCGACAAAAGCGACGTTTCGTCAGTCGCAGAGGAAGAATGAAATCTTTCAATTCCGTTGCCACAGTCAAATGAAAAAAACAAAATGTTCCTGAGATCAGTCCCAACGTCTCTTCAGGTTATCGATATCCTTTATTTACCAACGAACTATTGGTTTATTTCTCAGTAGGCAATAGGGAGCGAAAAGAATCACTGATTTTCAGTATGATGAGCCCGCGTAGAACAATGTGCTTCCACAGTGAGAGCGGAGCAAAGGAGATGAGGAGTACAGAGCCCACGCCCAGCTCTATCAAACATAGAACCGCCCCGGTTACTGTTACTGTTGCGTTCAGAGACTGTCGGAAATATGGCCACTCCAAACAGACGCCCGAATATTAGTAAAATAATTTCGAGCTTACAAACTAGCATTTGAGCTTTAAAGACAACGAATACGAGTTTTAATAAGAATTGAGTGGTGAAAGTTACCAGGGTGGTGGGGGGTTCTATCAAGGAAATCCCGTTGGCCTAAGGTCCTACACAAACCCCTTAAACATCGTCAATCGTCTCCAGTGAAGACACAGCGAAATATTTAATTGTCACTTAAAACAGTAATTTTCATTACGTATAACCTTCGCTTAAAGTTAAAAAAGGACTCATTTTAAATAAATATGTGCCTTACTAGCGGACACTTTTCTGTTTGCCCGACTAGTAGCTAGTAACATAGCTGACGGTTGTCGGGTACTACATATCCCAGTGAGTACTTGGTCCGTATCCAGGAAGTTGATCCCGGTTACTATGTAAACTTTTGTCTGGTTAGAGTACTGTCTGTAAAATGTATTGACAGGACTACTCCCTACCTCAGGTAAAATATCTAACTCTGTCTATTTTACTTACAGCCTTGTCTTACGTTATGTAACGTGAGATGTTAGATGAACTGTCTATGAGCCTTTGCTTCATGTCTGTCGTTTATGGCTAATTTCAGACTGCCGTGAGAAATGAGTGTATGCCATGCCTCTATGGTCCAGGAGGTCCGGCCTGGTACCGCACGGGTTCAGGTGACTGAGCTGAGCGGTTCAGGGTGCATCAACCCAACTCCAGTCCCCAAACCATACGAAGACCTAGAAGTGGAACCATACCTTTCTCTGAAAAGATTGGTACGCTGTCACAGAAAAAAAAAAACAAAAAAACCAAAAACTTAAACCTGACAATTTTCTATTTCGGTGCACAAATGTGTTCATGTTAGTTGTGTAAATTGTCTATAACACACCTTGTTTAAAGGATTCGCTGAACTGAATGACAGTGCCTTTTTGGGATGTAAGAAGAATATCAAAACACAAATATTTCATGATATTTTATGTCACAATAATGTATCGATATTAAAAAGCAATGTATTTTTTCAGTTTTTTTTATTTGAATAGAACTATTTTTGATGATAGTCATTTTTGTAGTGAAATTAAAATTATAACCGCTAGTTAGTGGCTGGTTTCACTTTCTTCGTTCCAGTGCATCAACTAGATCTAGTAATGAAACTGGATGTGTTATGTATCAAACAGGTGGTAGTTTTAAGAATGCTGTGACAGTTTTTCCATGTTTAAATTCCATTTTAAAAATCACATTATATAATCTCACTAATAGTATTGCAGTACTTCTCAATATATTGTACACAATGAAAATTAAACTACCCATTTGTTCAAATTACTTAGCACTAATATATAGTGTCTATGTAAATATGTTTGGTAGATCTACATAACTAAATTGCGTAGATTTTATGTAAAATTTTAATACCTCTACATGATTTTGATTCATTCATGTTGAGTTAACATGTTGAAAGCAAGTTCCAAGTTTTTTTAGTTAACAACAGAAATGAAGGTAATACTTATTATTAGGGATGCAGCAATACCACTTTTTTCAAAATTTATATGATACCGATACTTAGATTTGCCGATACTGAGTACCAATACCTATACTTCTACCACACAAAAAAATGCAATGTTTTGGAAGACAGGTTTTATTTCTTTTCTCCCATTGTTACAACAGATGATGGTGAATTAGATAAAAAGACAATATTAATAACAATGACCACAAAACTGAAATTTCAAGTGAAAAATGAACATTTTCTATAACATTATTGTAGAGTTTGTACATTTTATGTATCGGTTCATAGTATTGGTTAACTGTAAACTATACCGATACTGTACAAACGAGCAGTATTGGCCCTGATACCCAATACTAGTATCAGTATCGGTGCATATATATTTATTATTTAACTCAAGATCTTTAAGTAATTGTGTAGGAAAGTGGTTAGTGCAGCTGCCTGGTGTTTAGAGGCACAAGCCTTTTCCTTTGTTTGAGGCCCATCCCCTACTGTATGTTTTTCGTGCCTCTAATTGCGGCCAAGACCATTTTAGATTGACTTAACAATTTTACTTTTAAATAACCTAATTCAATTTTGTGTAGTGTGTAGTTATTTACATATTGTATCACCAAATTCTCCCCAGTACACTTTCCTAGAGCCTTGCAAAAGTCGAAGTCTTATACTGCAGATAATTGAGCACCTTGATGCTTACTGTACAGCAATCAGCAAAAAAAATTCCGTCAATGCTTTTCAATACAAGGAGGTTATGTTTTCACCAAGGTTTTTTTTTTTGTCTGTTTGTTGGCAACATTACTCAACAAGTTCATTTTTTTGTTTGTTTTTTGTTGTGTTTTTTTACAGTGTACAACTTTAACCTCTGTAAAATTTACATACAGAACAGTAATTGAAATACTTTAGTATTGTCTACATTTTCATTTTAGTTTCAGTTCATTCAAATAACTTCATCATCTCCCTTTTTTTATACAGGTGGAATTTTTTTTGCTAAATCAGCAGAAAAAAAATGTGAATGTGACAGTTGATTTTAATTTGATTTAGTTACACACATGCAAAATCATCTAACTGGCTGTTTTGATGACATTGTATTCTAATGCACATAAACAAAATAAAGGTTTTCCAATCAAGATATGTGGTGTAAGCAGAAAGCTTCCCCTTTGGTAGCTTTTTGAAACAAAACAGTAAAAAGAAGGCACAGACCAGTCTTAAAGCTCTTTGAAATTGGTGTGAGTAATCTATGGTAACATTTAAGCAAATAAGATTGTGCAAACAAATAATTTAGTTACGGCGTGAACGTGCCTTCAATTGTTGTCCTTTTACAGGAACTGTTGTGCGGGACTCATGACCTCTCTCATGTGAAACATCTGGAGGTGTGCGTAGACACTCAAGAAAATACACTAGGCGACTTTGGTGAGACAAACCTTTCATTCAAGACTTATAATATGGTTTTTTTTATTCAAACCAATATTATTTGGAAACCAGAACACCTATACTTGTTTTCGTATGATCTCGCTGTTGGCCTTAGATAAAAACAGTTGAGTCAGCCTGGTGCTCATCTTTGTTCTCAAACAATTCTTAGATTTCATATTGAGTACATGCTTGACAGAAACTGTATGTACAGTACATAAGTGCGTCATGGTAAAGTAATGTTTCCTTTTATTTAATAGGAAATAGACTTTTGATGGTGTGAACTGCAAAATGAAGGATATTTTTATGTTAAAAAACACAATGTACATCTGTCATTAAAAGTGATAGAAATATGGCTTTGCTTATCAGATTATTTTTGCAGGTGCTTACTTGCCCAGCTTAGAGCAGCTGAAAATGAACAACAGCTTGATCAAATCGCTGAGGTAGGTAATAAAACACTGACATTTTCTTGTTTTGTTTTTCTTTTTTTGGTATTATTTATTCTTATGAAGTAAATTAATAAATTCACAATTATAGCTTCCATACTATTCAAGAATCACCTCATTCTTAAACCAAAAGTGAAACCCACCACTTTACATTTTCACATTTATGTCTTACTTTTTAAACATTTATGACTTAATCAAGAAAATCGAATTTACCACCTGTTTCACAATAGCACAAACAGAGAGTTTTGTTTCACATTTCAAACGTATTAATTTATACACTCAAAGAAAAGGATGTAGAATATCAGACGGTTTTCTCAAAATGACCTTCCACATCAGAAAGCCACATATCTGTATTGTAAATCTCAGGGTATAATTTGAGAAATGTACGTAAGATGAACGAGGGCAAACAAAAAAAATTAAAGATTTGTCTACTCCACCCTAAAATTAGTAGAGCAATACCAGTTGGACACGTGCTGTTTCTGATTGTGTTTCCTGCTCAGGGCTGAGGGAGTAAAGCAGTAGAAAACATTTGGAGAAATAAATACACTTTGCAGAAAAGAAAAAAGAGCAATCTTTTGGAGATTCTAAAGTGAAACTTAACTTGCATTTCTCATGAACAACAGTATTGTCAACCCCTTTCCTTGCCTCTCCATTGAGTTTGTGCTGCTCTGTCTCTCCAGAGACCTGGGAACCACCCTGTCCCACTTGCAGGTGCTGTGGATGTCTCGCTGCTGCCTTCAAGACTTAAGTGGCATTTCTATGTTTGTTTCTCTGAAGGTAGACAAGAAAAGTCGGTGAAATTACAGTCAAAACACTTTTTTAGTTCATAATAGAAAAAAACCCCTCAGATAATTCAACTTTCAAACATCTGCTTTTTACTTTTAACTGTATTACTGTTCACATAATTATTTCCATCTGTGTTCTATAGTTGTAACCATACAGAGTCTGCTCTGATCCATACTACTAAAGAGCATTGTAAAAGTATTTACACTTCAGGGACCTTTCAGTTTATCACAACTTCCATGTATTATAATATAATTTTCTGTTATAGAACAACACAAAGTAGTTTGTGAAGTGAAAGAAATCAATGTGATTTCCAAAAATGTAACCAATGAAGAAATTTAAAAGTGTGGCATCCCTTCATTTTTATTCGCTTGATACCCCTCAGTAAAATCTAATGCAACCAGTTGCCCTCAGAAGTGACCAAATTAGTCCACCTCTGCAGTTTAATGTCAATATGAATACATTTGCTCTGCGAAGGCCTCAGACGTTTGTTCGAGATTCAATTCAGCTTATTTATATAGGGCCAGCTAACAACAGATGTCCTCTCAAGGCACTTTACAAGAAAAGTTACCTCAATACAATTGTACAAAAATTCCATAAAAACTTTTCTATTTAAGGAATCCCAGCAGATTGCGTCAAGTCACTGACGTGAGGTCGTGGCCCGTACATGCAGACTCCAACCACAGCAATCCTCTCAGCAATCCCTCATACTGAGCAAGCAAGTGGAGAGGGAAAACTTCCTCTTTAACTGGAAGAAACTTCCAGCAGAACGTGGCTCAGTACAAGTGGTCATCTGCCACGACCGTATGGGGGTCAAAGATGACAGAGCAGAGACACAGAACGAAGACTACTTTCTATATTGAATAAAGTAAAAAGTTGATAACAGGGCATGACAGATATTTAGTCACTGGGACCATCATCTGAGTCGTTGCTCCCCATCCAACAGGGCATTGGAGCAGAGCAGGATACGAGACCGGGTGTAGCCTCTACGAAGAGAAAAACACTGAGATAAAACAAGGTTAACTTGTATAACAGCAAATGTACAACTGGAAAGTAGTAGAAGAGAAAGGTAGCAGAGTAAAGAAAAGTGGTCAGTCTGTCCTCCAATAGTCGAAGCCTAAAGCAGCATAATGGCAGAGGTAGGTCATGATAACCTTCTGTGAGTCACTCTAACTATATATAAGCTATATCGAAAAGGAAGATTTTAAGTCTGGTTTTATAGACAGGATGTATGCCTCACTGACTATTACTAGGAGCTGGTTCCAAAGGAGAGGAGGCTGATAACTAAAATATCTGCCTGCCATAACATTTTACCTTTAGAAATCCTAAGAAACCTCCAGTCTGAGAGCAAAGTGCTCTTTTAGGAACATATGGAACAATCAGATCTCGGATATAAGATGGAAGTTGATTATTAAGGGCATTATATGTAAGAAGGAGAATATTAAATTCTGCTCTGCATGTTGAGCCTTGAAGTAACAAATGCATGGACTAATTCATGGTAAAGTTGCAGTGAAGCTTTAAACTTCTCAAAAATAGGACCCATCACCTGTAAATGCAGATGTGTCAACACACTAAAACATGGCTGTTAATTTAAACTGATAGGCAAGGTTGGTACAAGGAGAACAGCTTAAATAGGAGAATCTGTCCACTAATAATCCTACACTCTACAAACCTGGGTTTTATTGAAGGTTGGCAAGTACTGTATAACGTTTGCCACAAGCCTTGTAGGGCAAAAATTTATTTTTATTTATTTTATTGCTTAACATAGATGAGGGGATTAAACCACTTCACATCAGCCTGAACTAATCCTCACAATGAGATATGGTGGTAGCAACATTATGCTGAATTGATGGACTTCTTCAGCAGGGACAAAGAACTTGGTCAATCTGTTGGAGGCTGATAAAAGTATTCCCACCAGAAAACAATATGGATGATGCAGGTATGGCCACAATTGAACAGTTTAGATGAAAGCAAATTCATGTGTTGAAATGGCCCAGTCATCATCTAGACCTAAATCCAATGGAGAACCTCTAAAAACACTTGAAAACTGAAGTGCCTCTATGCCTTCCATCAACTATGACAGATCTTCAGCTATTTTGCAGAGAAGAATGGGAGAAGTTTCTTTACGTGCAGAAGTTGTGGACCTCCAAAAGACTATTACCTGTAGTTGCAGTGAACAGTATTTTTACAAAGTATTGACCCAGAAGGGCTTAATACAAATTCAGGGCAAAGTTTTCACCAACTTTGTGTTGGTCTATCAAATAAAATTCTAATAAAATACATTGAAATTGTTGTAATGTGACAAAAGCGTGAAACAGTTTAAGGAGGATGAATACTTTTCCAAAGTATTGTATATAAACTTGCTTAAAATGTTTTTTTTTTTTCATTTACAGTATATGTCTGCTGCCTCTCTCTGCACTCAACACTCTTCTGTCCTCTTCTGTGACTTCTTAACTTTCTGTGATTCTTGGTCCTGATTTCAGGAGCTCTACATACCCTACAACAATGTGTCCGACCTGAGTCAGGTTGCCATGCTGGAGAATCTGTTGCTGTTAGATTTGGAAGGGAACTGTGTGGATGACCTTATCCAGATTCAATATCTGGGTTTGTGTCCCAATCTCCAAACTCTCTCACTGGAGGGGAACCCTGTGTGTGTTCTCCCTAACCCTACTTCCCTTCAGGTAGGGAATTTATTTTGTTTTTATTAGCATGTAACTTAAATTAAGCATTAAACAAACCCTTAAAAAAGCTGGAAACACTTCAAGTCAAATCAATCCAATGATATTTAACTTAATTTGCATTTTTCCATATGACAAGATCTTTCCTGCCTTGTCTGTCGATTTTCTGTTGTTGCTTGTTCGACCTTTGCTTCTCTAGTAGGATTTGGGCTGGAATCAGTAACAGGTAATATACCAAAAGTTCAAATGCTTTGTTTTCTGTATTCACCAATACATGGGGAGCACCTTGTCAATGTTTATTGTATTTCAGGGTTTTCTCAGGGCAAATTTCCTCCAAAGGATGTAGCTCTCAAAATGGCAGTGGCCTAACGAAATCTAAAAGAAACATGTGAATGGTTGGGGTTGAAAAAAGCTTGTGCAAGGAGCTGGGCAGAGCTCCTAAACAGGAAGTGTTGTATTCAGTTGGTGTTGTAAAAGCCTGCTTGCAAATGCAGCTCGTGTCTGTGATCATCCACCAGCGTCTCCTGTGTTTGCAGGCTGTCCGTGTGCTGGTACACGAAAGTATTTGTGGCAATCTGAACTGGCCGCAAGAGATATCAAACCCCAAAATGTTAATAGTCGAGTAACTGACTTTTAAATTGGTCTTTTAAAGGTTGCATCATGTCAAACAACAGATTTATTGTGATGCTACAGAGCAAAAATCTTACTGTAAACAAGCCAATGTAGCGTTAAATTAATGTAAATGCCAAGCAGCTAAATCAGCTCTCCATGCCCCTTATTTTCCTGGATCCATGATACCAAGCTGCATTTAGCTGTGAGTTTTTTGGACCTCTGTGAATGTGTTTATTTACAACCCACCAGCAGAGCATTAATTAGGAAACTAGGGCAATGAGTGGAGATGCTGAGCTGAATATGCATTAGGCATGCACTTTGTAGTAATTGTGGGGTTCTTGGGTTTTCACTCTCCCCCCACACCAACTCTTCTCTTGCTGTCTCTCTTTCCATCAAACACAAACACACACATCCGCTGACTTCTTCTCTGTTCAACAATCTTTTTCTTCTCTCCTTTCTTCTTAGTTTCATCCTTCCCGGTCTCGCTCTCTTTTTCATTCACTGCATCTGTGGGATTTAGTGAAAGCCTGGAGTGACGAGCCCTAGTTTCATTCCTGCCTTTGCAGATTAGCATTGAGTGCAGTACATCACTTGTAACTGGTAACAACCTGTTAGACATTAGATTCAGTTTCAGATATTATTTTAGACTAGACATAGTCAGGAAACATTGGACTTGGCTAAAATAAAAAAATAAAAAGGATATCTGATATTTTCGGCCTACAGTCATTATTGGCCGATATCGGCCATAAAATGTGAAATTGGAATTTATCGGCATGGGTTTTTACTATTCTAATAATATGACTTTTTTTCTTTTTTAACTCACCTTGCACTGCATTCCTATTTCCCCTGGGTGTGATGTTGCATACCTATGGGTCAAATCTGCCTTTTTTTCTGGACACCCCTTCAATGTACATATATACATATTATACATATTAAAAGCCACTTTTAAATATTGTATTTTTTAGAAGATAAACAGATGAATAAAAATGTAATTTTATCTAGTGTTTTCAAAATCGTATTACTTGGTAACGATAGCTCTTTGATAGATTGTGACAGCTGTGGAGGGAATTTCAGGATTTCTTCTTTTAGACCCCAGCCATGCCACAACTCCAAATGGTTCAAAAACAGCTTTAATTTGAATTTGGATTTGCATTTTCAAAAGATTTCAGTCCAAAATTGCAGGAATGTTAAGTAGTTTTAAATATTAAGCTGTTCAGCTACTTCTCTCTCTCAAATGTCAAAAAATAGCAGATCAGAGGTATCGTTTTTGAGATTTTTTTCTTATTAGGCTATATGTCCTGTGGCTTTAGCATTTTTGAGCCAATCTGGAATATTTAGTATGGAATGCCAAAGTACTCAAAATTAATTAAACAAATAAAACCTTATCATATAAATTTGAATAATTAATGAATGAATAAATAGTTAACCTCATGAGTAAATAGTAGAAAATGATTTAATGTGACAATGAAATTGTAAAAAAACTGAATTCATACGAAATTCTTTGCTCATTAGTATGAAATATTTTTCATTTTCTTTTAGAAATTAATTTATTAATATAAAACAATTTTCAGTTATAGTTTTTTCCCCCAAATGAAATGTTTACATTTAGCTATTTTATTTTATTCCATATTTTTTTTATTCCAAAGCTTCTGTTTCAAAAGTCAGCTCTTATTTCATAATGGTGTTTTTCCCAGTGGCTTATTTATTTCAAAAGCTCCCTTTTTCAACTGAAGAGTTCAACAGCCAATCAGGGTCAGTGGGTGGAACCTGAACATTCATTGGTTGGTCCTTATACACTCAACAAAAATATAAACGCAACACCTTTGTTTCTGCTTCCGTTTTTCATGAGATGGACTTAAAGATCTAAAATTCATTCCAGATACACAATATTACCATTTCTTTCAAACATTTTTCACAATTCAGTCTAAATGTGTGATAGTGTGCACTTCTGCTTTGCTGAGATAATCTATCCCACCTCACAGGTATACCACATCAAGATGCTGATCTGAGATCATGATTAGTGCACAGGTGTACCTTATACTGCCCACAATAAAAGGCCACCCTGGAATGTGCAGTTTTTTTGCTTTATTGGGGGTCTGGGAACCGGTCAGTATCTGGTGTGACCACCATTTGCCTCATGCAGTGCAACACATCTTCTTCGCATAGAGTTTATCAGATTGTCAATTGTTGCCTGTGGAATGTTGGTCCACTCCTCTTCAATGGCTGTGCAAAGTTGTTGGATATTTGTGGGAACTGGTACACGCTATCGTATACGCCGGTCAAACACATCTCAAACATGCTCAATGGGTGACATGTCCGATGAGTATGCTTGCCATGCAAGAACTGGGACATTTTCAGCTTCCAAGAATTGTGTACAGATCCTTGCAACATGGGGCCATGCATTATCTTGCTGAAACATGAGGTGATGTTCATGGATGTATGGCACAACAATGGGCCTCAGTATCTCATCATGGTATCTCTGTGCATTTAAAATACCATCAATAAAATGCACCTGTGTTCTTTGTCCATAACAGATGTCTTGCCATTCCATAACCCCACCACCACCATGGGGCACTCGATCCAAAACATTGACATCAGCAAAGCGCTCACCCACACGACGCCACACACGCTGTCTGCCATCTGCCCTGAACAAACTAAACCGAGATTCATCCGTGAAGAGAACACCTCTCCAACGTGCCAGACGCCATCGAATGTGAGCATTTGCCCACTCAAGTCTGTTACGGCGACGAGCTGGAGTCAGGTCAAGACCCCGATGAGGACGACGAGCATGCAGTTGAGCTTCCCTGAGACGATTTCTGACAGTTTGTGCAGAAATTGTTTGGTTATGCAAAGCAATTGTTTCAGCAGCTGTTTAAGTGGCTGGTCTCAGACGATCTTAGAGGTGAACCTGCTGGATGTGGAGGTCCTGGGCTGGTGTGGTTACACATGGTCTGCGGTTGTGAGGCCGGTTGAATGTACTGCCATATTCTCTGAAACGCCTTTGGAGAACATTCAATGCACGAGCAACAGATCTGGTTGACATTCCTGCTGTCAGAATGCCAATTGCACGCTCCATCAATGCTTGTGGCATCTGTGGCATTTTGCTGTGAGACAAAACCTTTTATTGTTGGCAGTATAAGGTACACCTGTGCACTTATCACGATGTCAGATCAGCATCTTGATGTGGCACACCTGTGAGGTGGGATGGATTAACTCAGCAAAGCAGAAGTGCTCACTATCACACATTTAGACTGATTTGTGAACAATGTTTGAAAGAAATGGTAATATTGTGTATCTGGAATGAATTTTAGATCTTTAAGTCAATCTCATGAAAAACAGGAGCAGAAACAAAGGTGTTGCGTTTATATTTTTTTTGAGTGTACATTGATCTTCCTGTAGAAGGAGAAAGGCGAGGAATACCTGAACTCGTATGATACTGTTATTGAATTTAATTCCTGTTGGATTTTATGTATGGCTTTATCTAGATGCTCATAATGTTGCCAGAATACCAACTTTTTTAATGTGGCTGTCGAAATCCAAGCGGCCTGTGTTACTTCAGTGTTTTGGGTGTAAAGTGGCCTGGGATTACGAAAGAATCTCTGGCCGGAGTTTAGCTACAAACAGTCAATAAAAGGATTCATAAATAACACAGACCGTGTTCATTCACTGTTTCACTTTGAGCACTGTGGCGTTCTATATGGTGGGCAACTTGGGGTCAAGTGCCTTGCCCAGGGACACATTGACATGTGACAGGAAGAAGCTGGAATTAAACCTCCGACACTCCAATTGCAAGGCAACTACTCTACTGAGCCACAGTCACCCCAATGCCCCCAGATTCATTTACACAAACATTTAGAAGAACACACAGAATTAATGAAACAAAGATTATAGATAAAATGCCTCTGTCTGTCTGTCTTTTCTGGGATTTTCTGTGCCAGACCAACACAAAGCTATACAAAATTGTGAACTAGAAAGGAAATAATACTGGACTTAGATTGAAACTTGGACTAGTCCCTTTTGAAACGTGATTATGTTATGATCTCAACGTAATTCCCCTACTGGGATATGAACCCATGGCCCAGTCTTTAGTCTTCAGACGCTAGGCTTTCTTCCAGAATTGCCCTGATAAGCTTTTCCTCTTGAAGAATTCCGACAGCATGATATTACCACCACCACCACAATGTTACAGAACGAATTTGGCATGTTTAAAGTAATCTATAGTACAATGTTAGCTTTCCTCAACAAATACCATGTAGGCAAAAACAAAAAAGTTAATTTATGGTCTCATGGTGAAGCTGTATTTTTTTTCACCAAGTTTGGTCCCCTGCATGTCTTGTCCCAAAGTATCACAGGACGTCCTCTGGCTATCTGGTTCAACAAAGACTTTCATCTTGCCACTCTTTCACAACTGCCATATTTGAGGAGTCAGTTTCAGCGGATGGCCATTTAATGTTCTCTAACAAACCTCTGAGGTATTCACTCAACAGCTCTATTTATACAGCGAAAATATTACTAAAGAGTGTACACACTCTGTTTACTGATTTGGGATAGCTGATGGGTTTTATTTAGGGGTTATACAATGAAGGAGGCTGAACACAAATGCATGCCAGAGTTCTGACAAAATATGAAAAAGTTCAGGAGTGTGAATACCTTTGTACAGTGTATCTTTGAACTCCCCCCTTCTCTAAATCCTTTACACAATATCAATTGCTAAAACACAAAAGTGTTCGCTACATTTACATTGTCTCTCCTGGTCCTTGTTCTCTTTCCATGACCTAGGTTGAAGAGTATAATTACAGAGCAGCGGTAAGGGAGTTGGTCCCTCAGTTGCATTACCTAGATGATGTGAAGGTGGAGGAGGACAGGCCGACCTGCTGTAGCACCATGGAGGAAGACTGGGACATTCTGAGAATTTCTGTGCAAGACTCCAACTCCTCTGAGATTACTGGTAAAAAGAATAACTAAATGCGTAACTCTATACAATACATTTGATTACAGATTTCTTGATTAAACTGGCATCCAATTTCTGGATTTGCAGAGAAAATCCCAAGCCATCTACGTCCAAATAGAACACACAGCTCTACAAGTGGTCTATCTTCTAGCTCTTCAGGTGCCAGATCTGTTTCACCTGCAAGCATCAGATCCACTCTAGTGAACCGGCATAGAGTTCTTCCCCCTCCAGGATCAAGACCTATGTATTCAGACTCTCATCTAGCATCAGTGGAAGCAGAAACCAGCACCCTTACGCATGGTGTGGCACAGCATTCGTTAATCCTGACATGTATTTAGTTTTAGTAATATCTGTTGTTTTGTTTTGGTAGCACATAAACAGTAAATAATCCCAACAGCAGCGCTACTTACCCAACAGTGCCACCAAGAGGCTGTAGTTGTGTCACTGTACAGGATGTCCTTTTTTATTTGCTGTTATCTGTCTCATCTGCTTGTTGTGGAGGAGCCGGCAAGATCCTGTTTTGTGGAAATCCTGTGCAGGCTGTTCGAGCAAGGAGAGAAAAGTTGAAGGTGAGCGGCAACAAATCTATTTTGACTGCTCGCTTCACTTACACGCAGTCACTGATCAAACCAATACATGTGGAAATTACTGCTTTTCTAATACAGCACAAAATGTAAGCATACAGTGAAATAAATGCTTTTTATCTCATTCTTCTGTCTCATAGACGGCACCAACCAGATCCTATTTCACCCCTCCTGACCTTCCCATCCATGTGCCGGAACACACGTATGACATAGAGGAGCCCAATCCTGGAGAACGTGTCAATGTAATTGCTGAGCTGAGGGCCTGGAGGGAAAAGGCTAGCAAGTAATACTTGATTGAAAACCTCAATTTTATTTATGCTTTGTGTTACTCTTTGGCTTACAACTCTTTGAGATGTGGTTTCATAGCAGTCTTAGCCCATTACCAAATGTGCTCAAAGCACTGGGTGTTTCAAAAGTGTCAGTAGAGTAAGGAAAACGTTAAGGAAGATGGCTTTGTAACCTCTGACAACAGGGATCTTTCACACTTGGAAACCCAGGGTTAGAAGCTTTCTTTACTCGTAAAATACACTCTGAAGTAAATATTTTCTGAGTTAACTGGTATTAACATAATGCTTGTAGAGCCTGATAAACCAACTAACATGGTTATGAACACATAAAAAACAAGGTTATTTTGAGATTAGATTATTTGCCTCAACTACATTTTATTGCAGCATACTTTACAGAAAGGGAGGAGATTTATATATATAAAAAAACCACATTTATTTTCAGAACCACTTTATAACACTTGCCTCTCGTGATGTCATCAGGCGCTGATGTAATGAAACCAGGGGGATTTTGGATAGCATGCCACATCACTTTAGAAAGCTGTTAAGAGTGTACAAAACCTTCAGATCCAGAAAGGAATACGAAAAGTGGATTTATTTTTCATTGACATATTTATTATATTATATTATATTATATTTATTATATTTATTTATTATCAAAATTATATGGTTTCTTATTACAGCATGCAACACTTTTGTATACGTCAACTAATGTCAGACTGTTTGGAAATCCCTGCTTTATCTTTCTAAATTTTTTTCCAGACAGCTAGACATTATAGAGAAGCAACGATTACCCCAGATCCTGGCCATTCACCACTCTGAAGAAGAGACCGATAGTGAGGAGGAGGAAGAAGAAGGCTTTAGTGGAATGAAGAGCAATAGTAGTGATGAAGAACAAGAAGACAAACTCTGTGACAGCTTAGACAGTGGCTCACCAGATTCATCATTCCAATCTCTTTCCCCAGGTGAAACAATGAATATATGAAATAACTACAGCTTCTAAGTTTTACATTTCTGTATAGGATTACATAAATTGTTTCAGCTAAGAAGGATTTTTCTCCCTTATTGTTGTCAGACCCGAATAGACAAGACAACACAACCCGACTATCCCTGTCTCCAGAAACCACACATTCTCCTTCTCCTCCTCCTCTTCATGTCACTGCAGCTTCTGCTACCATTAAGCTGCCTGGGATTCGCACACGTGGACTTCGTCTCAATCAGTCCAGCTCGAAACAGTTCAGAAGAAAAGCTTTGGCTCCTCAAACTATTTCTACTACAGCAGAAATAGATCTCACGTCCAAGAAACATTTGGAAAATGCCACATACTTACCCCACCCACCTCTGAAACATTCCCCACCTGAAGGACCTGTGATTTCAAGGTATATCAATAATAGCTTTTATTTTTGGTGCTGATTTTTTTTGTTTTTTTTGCATTCTTTAAATTGTTAAAATCCAATTTCAAGAAGGTTTCCCTTTATTTAATTGTATCTATCGAAACCTGGATCCACATGAAAACCCAGACATTAGATCTACTGCAGAATATTGGTATTGGGGCCATTATCGTTCTAATATACTCGTATCGGTGTCAGTTAAAGTTGACCGATACCATGAACCGATACTTAAAATGTTCTTTTTCACTTGAAATTTTTGTTTTATGGTCATTTTTATCACCTGTTGTAAAAAGCAGAGAAGAAAAAAACCTGCCATCCATTTCATTGTTTTGTTTTTTGTGTAGTAGAAGTATCAGTATTGGTATTCGATAACGGCAGTACTCAGATCCAAGTATATGATCAGACTTCTTTGAAATTACTTTTCACATTTTATTACTTTTTTCTTATTTTTCAATCCTTGATAATAATGTCCTTTAAATTATTGTGAATTATGTTTATATTATTATCATCATCATCATCATTATTATTATTTTTATTATTATTATTAATACTTTTAATTTGAAGTTGTCAATGTGTCCTTTAATGTTGGTACAAAGATATGTAATGTAGTTTAAATCTAATATACATGTTTAACTTTTAGAAAATTTGGACTTCAACAAAAGCCTTCTACCTTTCAGAGTGGACACGGACAGTCAGCATTTGACCTGCAAGCAAAAGATGTCAAACGTCCCTAAGAGACCACTGATGTCCCGCCCTCACACTGCTAAAGCAGCTCTTCAGAAGCATCTTCAGCACCATTTACTCCAACCCTACAGAGAGAACCCACACCTGGAATGACACTAAACTGGCCTGGCTTTTAGGCTTTAGACCTCCCGTTTTTTTCCTAGTTCGTGCATCCTTTATTCAGCTGTGGCCGATTTATAGCTGCTCACACCACATATGAGAGCAAAGCAAAAAACAAAACCACAGAAGTTTGGAACTGAGTAAGTAGAAAAAAAAAACACAAATAGTGTTTTACGGTTATTTACATCTGTGTAGTGTCCGGTATCTCTATAGCATCAGCTTTAGTACCATTCTGTCAAATATTTATGTTTAACTGTAGTTTAGCACACAACACAGATCAATTGTTTATCAATATCTTAAAAAATGTCATACTTGGACAACAGTTATCCCATTTCTTCCACTCTTCCTTCAAGAGGCTTTGTAGGAATTCAGATGTAATTTTGGATGCACTGCTGACACTGATTTTTGTGTCAAAAGCAGGGAAATGATGAAAAGAGGACCTAAAGAGATACAAACAGATAAAATAAATAAAAAACTCATGTGAAAATGTACATTTTAAGATGTTTACAGTAAAATTGTTAAAAAGGAAAAATATGTCAAACAGTTTTGAGTGCTGGTGGGATGCCAATGTTGATGGAGTCTATTGGCTTTAAGAATATGTTGTTAGAAAAAGTAAAATTAAAGGTTGTTATTTTTTATAGTGTTTGAAAAAATATTCAGCTTTTAAAAAGTGTTTTTCTTGTTTTTTTATTTACTCAAAACTCTTGTGTTTTACTCTTTCAAAGTGGCAATTTACTTATTCATCTCTGTATAAAAGTTTAATTGTAAAGCAAAGCCTAAAGAACAAGTTTTCCCTCATAGGTTAACTGCAGCTACAGGAATGACTGGCTAATCTAAGTGATGTAAGTGTCTCATATAGCCTCTAGAGGGCACAAGCTTCCCACCTAAAAACATCCCAAAACAAATTATTGCTAACAAAACGTTTTGAAAATGTATTAAACAAACTGTAAAACCCATGACATTTTTCACCCCAGCAATTTGGTCAAAGTAAGCGTGATATCATAAACGTTTGCTAGCACTTGTTTTAAACACAGTAATGAAATTGAAAGAGAAAAATGACTGATTCTTGTTGAGCAATAGAGTGGAACAAATGAGGTCCAATTGAAGTTCCTTTATTTTTATTGTGACTTATTGCACACTGTTTTCCTAAAGTTATTGGAAATTACCTCTCTGCTGAACTGTGAAGGGCAATCTGAGAGTTATTGCGTCGCTAGAACCCACTGAAAATCTCACGGATGGCTGAGGACAAGACACATCTAATAGCTACGCATTACTCGAGGGCATAAAATGTTGAGACAAGTTTGTTTTGAAGCCGTCACAAACATCATTATGTTTAGCTTCATTTCAGAGGAACTGCTCTAACCGGAACGGTGATGTTTCTTACCTTGCCCAGAGTATCTGAAATGAGCATTGGCACACCAAGATAGACATCATCAGCACTCAATATACTTTGGTCTTTCATGCTCAAGTTCTCGTATTGGATTAAGAGATAATGGCATGCTTATAGGAATGCATTAACTGTGCAAACATACCAATGGGTACAGAACTGTCAGACAGTGTTTATATAATATGTTTTCCATGTCTTATCCTCTAAGAATTTCCATAACTGTATCACCTCCCATGATTGGGTCAAACCGTTTCTTTATCTTTAGGATTAGTGCACTCACTTGGACCCTGTCAGGTTTTTTAAGCCTTGGGAGTCACCTCTCAAGGCACAGCTTGAGAAGAATGGAAAGATACCAGAGGGGGGGGCTTTAATTGTGAGAAAATGTTATGGTTTCAACCTATTCAGTTCAAGTAATCTTCTAATTTCTCTGATAGATAATATTCATACATCTGGCCCCAGCTTCTTATGCCCTCTGTTGTTATTAGAGGTAATGAGAAGAGCCAGAATATATGTTTTCTGGCTGTGGTTTTAGGAGGCTGAGTGAATAAAACAGGGCTGTGAAAAAAAGTTTCATCATTCCTTCAATACAAAGTGAAGCAAAAGTGACAGTAATTTTAGTTGTACTATGACAGCTAATGCTACAAAAGCCATCTTTACAGCCTGCACACGCACACTGCGACGTGTCTTTAGGTGGTGAGCCCACTTGGATGGAGCCTCCTGATACCTGTTTGGGCAGAGATCCAGGAACCAATTCTCAACTGGTAGGTGATTGTCAGCTAGGTCTCCCAAGGCCTGGCTCTAGGTAGGTGCCTGTTCCCCCCGTACATGTAAGGTTTATTCTCCACTGTGATCTACCATTAGTGCAGTTGTAGAATCACCGTCCGTCTGAACGATCCTCAACTATAGTCATGAACTATGGTCATGAAGAGCTGGTTTGGGCATCTGATGGAGAACAAGTGGAAGACCCAGGATTTTCTGGAGGAACTCTATGTATGTTTTGGCCTGTGATCTTCCAAAATATTCCAGGATATATTTAGGTTTCCTTCATTGACCGTCTCCTCTCACAATCTGATTTTGGACCCGTGGAAGCAGTCAGGTGGATTGGTTAATAAGATGGTGTGCAACAGGAAAAAAAAGCACACCTCAAAAAATGCTGTTACTTCTGTAAATTTCAAATGGAGACAAACTGTGAACATGTACTGTAAATACTTCTAAACTAATTACCAAATGGCATGAAGTGGAAAAAGTTCTCTTCATGTAAGTTCTTGCTGTATTCCTCAAATCGCTAATAATGCTGCACTGCACATTCCTTTAACTGCTGCCAGGAAGATGTATGTGAATAATTAAGAGAGAAGAACTCACCCTAATCTAATGATATTATGATTAATTTGTTTTGACTTGCAACGATCCCTTCTTTTTTCACTCAGGCATTAAAAATGAAAATACTTTTGCTGTGAGTTCAGACAGGCCCAGGAAAAGGTGTTTGTACAGTACTGTAAGATTCTGCCGAAGAAACATTCCATTCTCCATAAGGAATGTTCGCCTTGTAACTCATCTTCTGTTGACACATTTACAATCAAGTGGAGACATGGAGTACTTAATAGCAAATTAAAGATATAAATGCAGTTTAATTTACTGCTATACATGCACTTCAGTCAGAATTCTTTGTCCTGTCTGCTCACATCACCCATCTGCGTGCCAAACCAATATTTGTGCTGCTATTGCTACACAAATTGTAAGGAACAACTATTGCAGTGATGTTAAAAGTCCATTAACAACTCAGAGCACAGCTATGTTTCATGTCAAATTCTCAAAGTCTTACAAAAGTCTGGGTTATAGATGTGAACTTAACTAGGAAACCCCCCCAAATCAAAACCAATTTGTAAAAACGTTTTTATATTATTCTTTTACCATGCTATATCAAGATACTGGAAAATGCGTTGCTGTGATTATCTTTTAGGGCATTTCCCCTTTGTGAGTGGCACGGAGAAGAAGGGATTATGTTCTTTTCAAGCAAATGAAGCAACATCCTTTGGAGTGGGGTAGAAATCTGATAGTTTAACCTGAATTTTGTCTATTTTATAAATATTATTACAAATAAAAATGTGAAAAGTTTGCCATACATCCTAGTATAGCCTATATATTTTGTAGAAACACCTTAAGCTACAAGTCCTTTGGGCTAACAGCTTTGCACATTTAGAGACATTCTTGCCCATTCTTTGTCAAAAGGTTAATCTGGCGAGATTAATCCACTGAACTTTATGGTAACGATGTGAAAAAGTATAGAACAGCATATTTTTTCTACCATTAGGCTATGCTTAAACACACACAGACATAGGCTATTAAATTTTAAATTAATCAATTTTTTTTCAAGGCTTGCGAGTAGGGACAGGAGTGGTTATGTGTACAAAAATGTTTTGTTGTTGTTTTATCCATTTAAATAATGTGTTGCTTTACATTTTGCTGTCTGAATACACGTGCAATATAGCCACATCATGGCTCACGGGAGAAATGCCAGGTGGGACAAGCTCCGATAAAAAATCTAATTTAGTCAAGACAGGGGAATTTCAAGAGTGATACCAGTGGAACGCAAACATACTCCATTGCAATCTGCTGACATCCCACAAAACTCCCCAGCACGTCGATTGTTTTCATACTTTGGAATAAGATCACAACGGTGACGCGCAGAACAAGCTTTTTATCAAGTACATCAAAACACTTTCGATAAATATAAGACTGCTTGCCATGGAAACGGGCTACAGCTTCCGGGGCTTTTCATGTAAAAAAAAATAATAATAAGATAAGCGCACATTTCGGCATTTTGGAGGGTTGTTTTTATTTTATTTTTTTATTGACAATAAAAAAAAATACGTCATTATAACTTGTAATTTGTAACTGCTGACCGGAAACTTCATTTCCATGTTATCTTTCGTTTTGACGCCGAAAGGGCTTTGTAACATTCTTATAGATAAGCAACAAATCCCACTTCTTTGCATAATGTTAAGTAGCCTAAATGTATTTATTTTATTTAATAGGTCTACTGATTAACGCAACACGCTCTCTATGTAAACATCTAGGAGTATTTTTCTGTTAGTTTAGAAATTTGTTGTCTCATTTAATCAGGAATATGAATTAAATACCCCCTCTTTTTAACCAAGCAGATTATAAATGGGCCAGTTATTAGTGCCAAAGTTTTAGTTATGGTTTCAAAATAGTTAAAGTTTCCTTTATATCTATGTACATAAAATAGATTTTGGGGCCCGGGCAAGATGGAGCAAGATTTGGTGCCCTACTCATATAAATTTCTTTTCTGCATTTAAATCCCAAAAGATTAATTGTATGACACACATAAATTTAAGGTTAATAGAGCTCAAATCTGCAAACTTGTCGCTTTTTGCCAAAAATCATAGTTTTTGAAACCAAATATGGCGTGCACATGAATCATATAGATCCAAAGAATTTCTTATTTTCGGGGGTCGTGTCTGTACGTTTCAGTTGTTTTGTCAAAAAATCCATTTTACACAGATAGAAGGGGTTTCCATCTTTCCTGCAAAACATGTTTGTTTGTGACCTCATTTGACATGGAAACAGCATCTCTGTCTCTTCTTCCACCCCCTATGTATCAGCTGCTGGGATTTTGACAGTCAGCGTTTTTTCTTTTTGCCTGTTTATGGACTTCAGCGGTTGTTTTGAGATAAGTATTATCTGTCAGCAGTTTAATATGTTATGTGACTTAGTGTTCTGTGTCCTATGTAATCACTGTTCGTTGCCATTTTGAGCTCTTTAAACTTTAATGGAAAGTTTGTTCTGCCTGTTAGCTCCTCAGCTAAACTTAAGTGTTTTAAGATGCTCATGACACCAAATTTTTAATTGTAGAAAGACATCAAATGAAAACAATATACATCCTACTTAAGAATTTGGTTGGTCCAGTTCAATTCATAACATGATTGTAACTGAACAGCAAGCCGACATGTCCGGGTTTTTTTGCCACACTATATGCGCCTCAATACTAGAGCGCTGTGCGGAACATATTTACTTTTAATCCAACTGACCATCTATGACCATCACCACCTGCTCCCACAGTCCCTGTCTTTCAATCCCGCTCGCTCTAGCAATATCTGCGTCCAAAAAAGTGCACCCTAGGTCATTTAATTCCTACAGTTTAAATTCTTTTCAATGGGATGGTATAGAAAGCTTTCTCCATCTGTAATGGTGTGTTCACACCGAACACGACCAAAAAGCGCCACACTCAGACGCTTGAATATTCACACCTCGAAGCGTGTCCAAAGCGAACATGGTCACACTTCAAAATATGCCATATCCATGCGTGTGAAGCGTAAATACCTAATTTATGGGAGGACCTTCACCAGGACCTCTCCGTAACAGTTGGCTGGCCTCCTCCTCCTCCCTCCCTCCTTCTCCGGACCCTCTGGGAGCTCCCAGTGGACTCTGGTCTCTATGCTGACCGCCTTAAATGTTCGGCCTGTCCTCAGGTCGAGCTGGGACCGCTCCTGAGGGGGAAGACTCAGCGGCGGAAAGATCCAGTAACAGGGAGCAGGGCAATATCTCCATCGAGCCCAGCATGTGCGAGCACAGTGCCGTGGACTATGGTCTCCGAGCTCATGGAAGACTGCGTGGACTATATGTTCGGTCTGACCTCCGGCGGAGCTTGGACCACTGCAGTGGGGGTTTGGCGAGTTAAAGACTCAGTCGAGTGGAGGGATCCATAAACACTGGCTACTCGCTGCATCGGAGAACCTGGCCTTCTCGCCCAGTTTGAGGAGCTGTTGTCTGGCAAAGGTCCAAGCTTTGCCGGCCAAGACACCAAGTACTAAGGTGAGTGGCTGTCCATCTGTCAGCGGTTAGTAAAAGTGTATAATATACTATGTGAGTGGTGCGGGACATGCTGTGGTGGAACCATTTATAGGCCTGGGTTGTGTTGCTGCGAAACACCTCCAGATAGGCTGTCCAGTTGAGGAAGCTGTTCATTGCTCATTTCACGGCGGAGAGAGTGTGGCTCTTTGTGGTAGCAATGGCTCTTTTAAGACCCACCTACAAACCTCTTAAGAGCATTCATGTTCTAAATAGTTTAACCTCTTTATAATGATTTTTTTTTTATTCCTGTCTCTCGATAGAAAACAGCTTGGGGTGATCAGCCACAGAGTTGATCAGTATCCATGTCCTGCTGATGCTGTGACTCCATTAACTCAGTCACAGCATCACCGACACCCCGTCACCTGATTGGTTGACACAGCACAACTTGAAGTTGGAGTTGAGATTTCTCCAACTTCAGTGGCAGACGCGATAAGCGTGAATGCACAAAATGCACCACATAAAATGCAGCTCGTATTTTTGGTCGCACCACAAGCGCATCAGTCACACTACTTCATCTCGCGACTCAATCAGAAAAGCTTTTTTGCAACGCAAATCTGCTTCTGACGTGATGCGGGACCCCCAGTCGCGCTTAATCACGCTCCTCCATTGACCTTACATGTAAACCTGACTCTCTGGTCGCGTTCGGTGTGAACACACTGTAAGAAGCAGTGAGTAGCACAGCACTGCCATTTTCCCTATCTGTTGCTGTGCACCGACAGTCAGCAGGCTGTGGAAAAACAAGCCTATTACAGTTCAGCCGCACTTAAAACAATTTTCTTTGTTTGAGAATGTTTCCAACTGTTATAAACAACAGACAGCCATAGTTTTTAAACTAAAGTAGCCCCACCCATATCTCTTATCCAGCTAACCCTGTTTTAAAAGTACAGTTGTTGAGCTACAGGAAGAGGGCTGTTAACTGTTACCTTGTATTTCTTCAAATGCTCTTACAGTTATATTAAACAGAAAGTACATTCTATCAATTCAATGTTCCATCCATCCATTTTCTGAACTGCTTAGTCCTCCAGGGGTCGCAGGCGGGCTGGTGCCTAACTCATGCATGCACGCACCCACACCTAAGGACAATTTAGATTGATCAATTAACCTGACAGTCATGTTTTTGGACTGTGGGAGGAAGACGGAATACCGGGAGGGAACCCACGCATGCACGGGGAGAACATGCAAACTCCATGCAGGTTTTAATGTAACTTCAAGACAGATCAGATCTTATCATGTCACTAATAATCAACAAAATAGCAAAACACAATAAAAAGGTTTTTCGAAAAACCCACTGTACCCCAAAAACTTCAGACGTGTGCAAAACATGTAAGAGTTTAAAGCATCTCTAAGTTTTTTTATTATTATTATAAACATAAACAAAATGGATTTATTGCTTGCCTTTTTTTAATCTCTTATGCCTTCAATTTTTGGGGAACTTCTGTGTTTCCTCCCATTCATATTTTAGTGAACTTCTTCTGTCATTGTTTAACTCCTCTGGTCTACTTCCTTATTTTTAACCAGTGATTGGGTTCAGTTTTTTTTTTTCTTGAGATCACAATATAATTATGGTTGTACTCCATAATGTTGTCTTTTACATCTATATCTCTTAACAAAATAAAAATTGTATGGACGTTTATGGAAAATTCATGGCGGGATTGTTCTTATGTGTTGACATCTAAGATGAATGGAGAAAATTACATTTGACTCGATAAGTGAGGCTCAAGCTTGAAATAGATTTAGTACTTTGTATGAAACATGCAATGTTTTTCTAAAAAAAATCAACAGACCTTTCGTCATCTGACTGGTATCAAAAGAGAAAAGTCAGAAATAGTTTGATTACATAATTGTTCCATCCACAGATAAGATTCCTTGTGTTTTGACCCATTTATTCAGCCACTTATCAATTTTGCACAGGTGGGATGATGTTCTGATCCAATCTTCAACCTTTTTCTTTCAGAGCTAATGGTGGTCACAATTAGCAATTTTGACATCCTCCAGAGATTTTATATGGGGCTGAGATCTGGAGACTGGCTAGGCCACTCCAAGACCTTGAAATGCTTCTCATGAAGCCACTCTTTCATTGGTTGTTGTGTTTGGGATCGTTGTCATGCTGAAAGACCCAACCGCATTTCATCTTCAATGCCCTTTTTGGTGGTAGGTGGTTTTCACTTATATTGTCACGATACATGGTTCCATTCATTCTTTCCTTTACATGGATCAGTCGTCCTGGTCACTTTGCTTCACCTCCATGCTTCACAGTAGGTATGGTTTTATTTATATGCAACTCAGCATTCTTTCTCCTCCAAACTCTACCCATGTAGAGTTTTGACCAAAAAGTTATATTTTGGTGTCATCTGACCATATGAGATTATCTCAGTTCTTGTCTGGATCATCCTCATCATGCCCTCCATCAAGTTTCAGATGGGCCTGGACATGTACTAGTTTTGCACTGCAGGATTTGCATCCCTGGCAGCATAGTATGTTACTCATGGTAGCCTTCATTAATTTGTTCCCAGATCTCTGCAGGTCATTCTCTAGGTCACCCCCATTTGGCTCTCACCCCATGGGGTGAGATCTTGCATGGAGCCCCAGATCAAGGGAGTTTATCAGGGGTCTTGTACATCTTCCATTTTATAACAATTGCTCCTACAGTTGATTTCTTCACATCAAGCTACTTACGAGTTTAAACAGGTGTCATTAATACAGGTAATGGGTGGAGGACATAGGAGGCTCTTGAAGAAGTAGTTATAAGTCTGTGAGAAGCCGAAATCTTGTTTTTCCCCATAAATTGGAAATAAATTACTTTAAAATCAGACCATGTTTTTTTCTGGATTTTTTTCTCTCATTTTGACTCTAATAGTTGATGTATACAATGATGAAAAATATAGGCCTCTCTCATTGTTTTAAGTAGGAGAGTTTGCGCAATTTGTGGCACACTAAATCCTATTTTGCCCCACTGTAAAAGTCTGAAAAACCCAACATTTCTGTCTTTCACTTCTCTGTTTTTCAATACTTATGAAGACTTAGAAAATGATAAAGGCAAATCTGACTATGTTTGTGACTCTTCAAGCTAATTGAAATCCTTCGTGAACTTCTGAATTTTAAAATAGTACTTTTAAAATTCTGCCAGTAAATAAATGGAAATTATTTAGTTATCCGTATTGGCCTAAAGCAAGCAAACAAAAAAAGTTCTGTCTCATTTAATATCATATCAATTGAGAAAAAACGATAGTGTGTTCTCTTAGTGTGTATGAATATCTGGTTTCAGCAATATCTTTTTATGTTTTAAAATTATCTTCATGTCTTGCAAATATGCCTAAGTATAGCTCCCTTACAGAAGGGAGTTATACTTAGGCAGCGTCTTGCCTTGTAATTAGATCTGAATGCTGTGATTTGACTTGGCTTAATTAAAGTGAAAGTATACAACACAGACGGCCATTTGAGATTGCATTTTAGTATGTTGCTGTTTTAGGACAAATAAATTGGCTGGTCATGTTTTGTGAACAAGATCTGTTGTGTGAATACTGTGCTCCTTTAGTTTTGAAACTTCCCCTGGTCTCGTCCTAAAAGTATACCTAATCCCTAGATTGAATGCTCCATCCGCAAGTCTCTCTCAAGAAGCTTCTCTAAGCCTGGAGCCAAAACATACCTATTATCCAGTGGCAGGTATATACAGGATTGCTAATCCTTAGGTGTTCCTCAGAATTACCTTTTAAAAAAGAAAAACAAAATGGTAGAGGTTAGATCTGCAACCCCTCACAGTGCATTACGAATTGTTCTTGTCATTTTTACTGGCAATTGGACTCCCCTTCTTTTCTTTTTTCCCCCTAATGGCTGTTTCTGAGAATTAGACCTGGCCGCCACTGTTGAGGAAGGGTAATTTACTAGCTCTGAGGCAATGTATTACAAGGAAAATCATTGTGTTCAAGTGCTGAGTATATTGCCAAGAAATTGAGACATGTGATTTCAGTAAAGCCAGTCCCTAAAGCTTGAAGACTGCATTGTCTTTTAGCTCTGTTGGGAATTTACTATATACTACAGAGAGCCACCCAAGGCACATGGTAGACCATGCAGTATTAAAAGAAAGTGATTAATTCCATCTGAGATTTATTTTCATTAATTAGTACTCTTTGTAAAGCTTCATCAAATGTATCCTTCTAGCATATTGCAACAAATGCCAGTTTACCATCAGCAATAATAAAAAAACGCACACACTGGCCTCTGTCACTGTCTTAGCAGAGAAACAATGTTGTGCCTATCTTAAGCATTCATTGGGCGAGAGTTGGGGTACACCCTGGGCTGCTCACCAGTCCATTGCGGGGCAAGATAGAGACAGACAGGACAAACAACCACGCACACACATATATCTAAGAAGAATTTAGAGAGACAAATTAACCAAACAGTCATGGTTTTGGACTGTGGCAGGAAGCCAGAGTACCCGCAGGGAACCCACACATACACAGGGAGAACATCTAAAATCCAAGCAGAAAGACAAAAAAGCCGGGATTCAATCTAAGGAACTTCTTGCTGGATGGCAACAGTGCTACATAACAGCCAAAATGCACACCTTATTCCTTTTTTCTTAAAATGAACGTTAAACGAAACTTTGAAGAAAATTTGTAACACTAAACTCAACATTCTTGTAGAAGGTAAAGCTTTAAGTAAAGAAAAGAACTTGAAATTAATGAATTCCCTTTCTTCAGTTTTTTTTTTTTTTTGTGCTGATATTGGATCAGATTAATCAACCTGAAGAGATTTCTGCGTCACCGGTCTTTCCAGATGATATGTCTCCATTGGCCTTTTTCAGCACTGGCATCTACTTTTGCTTTAGGGTTGTCTGTATGTGGACGTCAGACATGAGTCTTTTGGGTCTAAGGTCAGCTTCAGCGTCAGCTTCTCTGCAAATAATTCTTCTTTTTCTATCCATTATTTGTTCACACTGCATCTCATGGTGCCTCTCCAAATGACTGAAAGGTGCAACATTTAATTCACATTAACAGAAAACACAATATGACTCACTCTGAAAGCATTGTTTTTCTAGCAATGGTGACATTGTAATGCAGTTTAAAGCTTCCTTAGTTGTGTTTTATTTTAAAAAGGTATCTAGCTTCTCTGAATAATAAATGTTGCTTCGCACACAGCTGACTGCTTGCGGACTACATCAGTATATTACCCAACTAATTATCCAGCTGATATTTGCTAATTTTGTTTATGTTAACCGATAAGAACAGAACAACATAAACGTTTGATGTTTTGTACTAATGCATTCATTATCAACAGAAGGAAAATAGTTCTCTTTGTGCGTTAAAGAAAACTAGATATTAGTATTATTACATTAAAAATTATTGTTGAATAGGGAACTTTGAAATATTTTTAAGATAGATTATATATTGTCGGAATAGTATACCATCAAATACCTATTCACCTGAGAAAAGGTAAAGATAATATTTCTTTTTACCAAGAAAACCAAGATTCTAACACAAGTTTATTCACTGTCACTTTTTGTAATAGTAATGTATGGGACAAAATGTGTATCATAATTAAAATTAAAACACCCTACCTGAAATGCTTTTTCATTTTCACAATGCAACCATCAATTTTGACTAATAAATAAAATAAGAAAACCTCCTAACTGTTTTAGATTTTATTGGTTAACATGGCTCATTCTGTGATTAAATAAAAACGATGAAGACAGAGACAATTTATTTTTTGTTTTTTCTACCTACCCCTCAAAAAGTGTTTCATATTTTAATTGGAGTTTGCAATCCAAAGAGAAGCAGAAGAGTGATATCAGTGCTTACTGTTCTTCTCCTGGCTGACAGATCAGCTGCTTTATTTGGCCTTTTATACCTTTAGATACATTATATACCTTATGACCTTTTATACCTTTTTTATATCCTTCTTAACTTAAAATACAAAAACTTTATTTTATTATTTTTATTTAAAATAGGAACTGTATCACTTTGAAATTGAATCATAATTGGATGTGGGTAAAGAACTGACATTTTAGCTAAGTAAAAATCTGTCAGCCTTTAGAAAAATCAAGGCTAAGGGATTCAAAAGATCCAGGGAATTGGTTATTGCAAAATAAAAAATAAAAATTAATCTAAGTGGTCAAATATTGAATCTTAGTTTTATATTTAAAAAAGTAACACTTCTAAACAGCTACTCTCATTTTAATTTTTTCTGTTTGAATTGCACTTTCAGACCCAAAATTCCTCACTTTTTTCTATTTAAATGTTTTTCTTCTCTTCCTTTCTCTCTTAAGCGCATGAGGGGAGTGGTCCTTGGTCAGTCATGTGACTTTTTGTCCGAAAACACAATTGCCGGTGTTTGCCATTGGCCGGTTTTCTTTGAAAGAGCGTTGGTTTCCAGGGTGACAGGAGGGAATGGCGGCACCGCTTTGCTTTTCTCTGTCTCTGCCCTCCGTCCCTCCCCTCTGCATTGCTCTGAGTTGGTCTCCCTGACACTGCAGCCTGTGGTGGTGGATCAGGTAGCAAATGAGAACAACACAGACAGTCACAGAGTTGTCTTGCTTGCTCTTCCCCACTCTTCTGCTTTTCTCATCGGACAAGCACTTATACATAATATTAGACTGCAGGAGGTAAGTTAAACAAATGTGTTTTTGCTGTAATTGTGTTTGAACTGTTTTACTTATGTTGCTCAACATGTGGCTGAAGCTGTTTTTAGTGTCAAAACTAAAACAAATGGATAATAAAGTGCAGTTTTTCTAAGCAATCAGAACACAGTTTCAAACTTTTTGAGTTAATCCAGTCCTTCATTTTGTCATCATAGCTACTCCATCATTTATTTGTTATAGCTCTGACCTAGTATTTTGAAACCAAGGATATTTGCTTCCTGATTGCAGAATGAAGATATTATATCTCAGTACATGACAAGGTAACTTAAAATTTGTTTATACAATTAGAATTGGGAGGTCAATAGTTTGTCTTTTGATTCTTGTATAAGCCTCTCTGACATAATGGGAGTACTGCTTATATAGTGGTGAAAGAACCAGCAGCTTAACTAACTTTTACTTTGTTTAGTGAAAAAAGACTATAAAGGACACTTTGTTAAACAACTCCTAATTTAACAGCAAACAATTTAATTAGAACAGGCACAAGCAGTATAGGTATTTACTTTAGAAAGAGTCATTATTTAATTTAGAAAGTCATCAAATTGCTTTTGATATGATTTTGTGTGTTTTCCGAGTTTTGCTTCGTCTCAGACTTCTTCCATGATGGTTTAATTAGCAGACAGATACCTTAAATGCAGTGGCATACAGTACAGACCAAAAGTTTGGACAGAACTTTTCATCCAATGAGTTTCCTTTCTTTTCATGACTATTGACATTGCAGATTCACACTGAAGGCATCAAAACTATGAATGAACACATATTGAATTATGTAGTACTTTTACAAAAAAGTGTGAAATAACCAAAGTCACTCGATCTGAACCTGAACGTGCTGCTGGCTTCAGGCAGCGTTGACTCAGCGCCCTGAGCAAACAGCTCAAACTGAACGTCGTTTGGCCAATGCGCTCTATAAAGTCTCTCTTTACCTTGGTGGATGGCAGAGAAGAGACCTCATTTCCCATTTTACCGTAGTTAAATAGAGGCTTTTCGGAGCTCTGCGGCCGCATGCCATAGTTCAGCCGTGACTGTCTTCCAGACCACACCCCCCCCCTCGCGTTCATCCTCCACACTTGGCCATGCCCCTCCGTGTATCCTGTGGTACAGTTTTTCTAATGTTGCCTGGGGGCGGGATGATTCTTTTTCATGGGTTCAGTTACTCTAAGTATTTTTGCGAACCACTCTAAAAGATGGCTGTCCTTCAGAGCCCCCATGATCTCTCTGGTAAACTGCTCTACAGCTCTAAAGGCCAGGTGCTCCCGAAACTCTGCAATCTTAGCTGATACAGTCTACAAATTTTAAATGAATTTCCCATGTTTACTTGTATTTTACATACTGTTGCCAGCTGGGGCTATGCGCATCTTCAACACATCATCATGACAACACCCTCTGTTGCGGCATGCCAATATGAATTCTGCAAAATTCCAGAAACGACATGCCACCATGGTGCATTCATAAGACCCAGTGCCTGGTATATGTACCCAGACATCCCTGTGCGGTGTGTCTTCTGAAAGAGGCTACTGAGTCAATAACGCTAGCTAAGAGTAACCACCAGTTACTATAAAAGCATGTTCTGTAAAACCAAGAAGCCAACGTGTTCCAAAACGAGGAGGGGCTTTCACGATAGAAGCAGGCATTCTAGCTCTCAATTAAAAGAGTCACTGGCCATAACATCTGCAAGCCACGTTGTTTATTTACAAAGGTGCATCTGTTCCTGGACAAAGACTAAAGTGTAACACAGTTATGCGCCATGAAAGTCGGTATGCACGTGTGCACTGGACCAAGGGGTCCATACTGAGAAATTCTAATACAAAAGAGATGGACTCACACACCTCTAATGCGTAGGCACTCTGGCTTCCTCCCATGTTAGTTGAAATGGTGTCTACCAGGAGTGAGTGTTTTGACACATGGCAAAACACACAATAATTCTGGGTCAGCATCTTGTCAAGGGCTTATCATTTTATGCCATTACCTAAATTTCTTTAAAACAAATCTTATTGTCATGTTTGGGCTCAAGGAGGACCCAGATGCGGAGCGGCGTTTGTGGCTCTTACGGCCCATGTTTATTAATTGTCCAAAAAGACGAGAAGCACAGAGAACTAGGGGAGGTAACGACGACAACGACCCGACGAGGACAGACAGACACAGAAGGGCATATATACTGTGGGGAGGGTAATCACAAAACAGGGAACACCTGGGAGCAGAGGAGGGAAACACAGGGAGGACAAAAGAACAGGTGAAACAAACTAGGACTAATAAACTCAAACAGACTGGGAGGAAACAGGGAGGAAAAAACAACACAGACAGGGACGGATCATGACAGTACCCCCCCCTCAAGGTGCGCCACCTGGCGCACCAAGTAGGAAACTCAAGCCAGGGCGGGAGGAGGGGGTCCAGGACGGAGGGACAAAACCACAGTCCCCAGAAGACCCATGACGTGGCGGCCGGCGGCGAGGGATCAGCAGGCGAGGAGGCCGGCGACGAGGAACCAACAGACGAGGAGGCCGGCGACGAGGAACCAACAGACGAGGAGGCCGGCGACGAGGAACCAACAGACGAGGAGGCCGGCGACGAGGAACCAACAGACGAGGAGGCCGGCGACGAGGAACCAACAGACGAGGAGGCCGGCGACGAGGAACACAGACGAGGAGGCCGGCGACGAGGAACCACAGACGAGGAGGCCGGCGACGAGGAACCAACAGACGAGGAGGCGGCCGAGGAACAGAGGAGGCCGGCGACGAGGAACCAACAGACGAGGAGCCGGCCGAGGGACCGTCAGAACGAGGGGCCGGCGGGAACCACGGGGCCGGGCGTGGAACCTGAGCCTGGGGGCCGGCGGCGTGGAACCTTGAGCCTTGGGGGCCGGCGGCGTGGAACCTTGAGCCTTGGGGGCCGGCGGCGTGGAACCTTGAGCCTTGGGGGCCGGCGGCGTGGAACCTTGAGCCTTGGGGCCCGGCGGCGTGGAACCTTGAGCCTTGGAGGCCGGCGGCGTGGAACCTTGAGCCTGGAGGCCGGCGGCGTGGAACCTTGAGCCTTGGAGGCCGGCGGCGTGGAACCTTGAGCCTTGGAGGCCGGCGGCGTGGAACCTTGAGCCTTGGAGGCCGGCGGCGTGGAACCTTGAGCTTAGGTGGAGGCGTGTTCGCCTGAACACCCTCGGCAGAGTCAGGAACCGGAGGCGTGTTCGCCTGAACACCCTCTGCAGAGCAGGAACCGGAGGCGTGTTCCCTGAACACCCTCGGAGAGGCAGGAACCGGAGGCGTGTTCTCCTGAACACCCTCGGACGAGGCAGGAACCGGAGGCGTGTTCTCCTGAACACCCTCGGCGGAGTCGGGAACCGGAGGCGTGTTCCCCTGAACACCCTCGGCGGAGACAGGAACCGGAGGCGTGTTCTCCTGAACACCCTCGGACGAGGCAGGAACCGGAGGCGTGTTCTCCTGAACACCCTCGGACAAGGCAGGAACCGGAGGCGTGTTCTCCTGAACACCCTCGGACAAGGCAGGAAGACGAGGAGACCGGCGGCGAGGGACCGTCAGACGTGGAACCTTGAGCCTTGGGGGCCGGCGGCGTGGAACCTTGAGCCTTGGGGGCCGGCGGCGTGGAACCTTGAGCCTTGGGGGCCGGCGGCGTGGAACCTTGAGCCTTGGGGCCGGCGGCGTGGAACCTTGAGCCTTGGAGGCCGGCGGCGTGGAACCTTGAGCCTTGGAGGCCGGCGGCGTGGAACCTTGAGCCTTGGAGGCCGGCGGCGTGGAACCTTGAGCCTTGGAGGCCGGCGGCGTGGAACCTTGAGCCTTGGAGGCCGGCGGCGTGGAACCTTGAGCCTTGGAGGCCGGCGGCGTGGAACCTTGAGCCTTGGGGGCCGGCGGCGTGGAACCTTGAGCCTTGGAGGCCGGCGGCGTGGAACCTTGAGCCTTGGAGGCCGGCGGCGTGGAACCTTGAGCCTTGGAGGCCGGCGGCGTGGAACCTTGAGCCTTGGAGGCCGGCGGCGTGGAACCTTGAGCCTTGGAGGCCGGCGGCGTGGAACCTTGAGCCTTGGAGGCCGGCGGCGTGGAACTTGAGCCTTGGAGGCCGGCGGCGTGGAACCTTGAGCTTAGGTGGAGGCGTGTTCGCCTGAACACCCTCGGCAGAGTCAGGAACCGGAGGCGTGTTCGCCTGAACACCCTCGGCGGAGTCGGAACCGGAGGCGTGTTCTCCTGAACACCCTCGGACGAGGCAGGAACCGGAGGCGTGTTCTCCTGAACACCCTCGGACGAGGCAGGAACCGGAGGCGTGTTCTCCTGAACACCCTCGGAGAGTCAGGAACCGGAGGCGTGTTCTCCTGAACACCCTCGGCGGAGTCGGGAACCGGAGGCGTGTTCTCCTGAACACCCTCGGCGGAGTCGGGAACCGGAGGCGTGTTCTCCTGAACACCCTCGGACGAGGCAGGAACCGGAGGCGTGTTCTCCTGAACACCCTCGGACGAGGCAGGAACCGGAGGCGTGTTCTCCTGAACACCCTCGGACGAGGCAGGAACCGGAGGCGTGTTCTCCTGAACACCCTCGGCGAGCGGAACCGGAGGCGTGTTCTCCTGAACACCCTCGGAAGAGCAGGAACCGGAGGCGTGTTCTCCTGAACACCCTCGGAAGAGGCAGGAACCGGAGGCGTGTTCTCCTGAACACCCTCGGAAGAGGCAGGAACCGGAGGCGTGTTCCCCTGAACACCCTCGGAAGAGGCAGGAACCGGAGGCGTGTTCTCCTGAACACCCTCGGGAGAGTCAGGAACCGGAGGCGTGTTCGCCTGAACACCCTCGGAAGAGTCAGGAACCAGAGGCGTGTTCTCCTGAACACCCTCGGCGGAGTCGGGAACCAGAGGCGTGTTCCCCTGAACACCCTCGGTGGAATCAGGAACCGGAAGAGTGTTCGCCTGAACACCCTCGGTGGAATCAGGAACCGGAGGAGTGTTCGCCTGAACACCCTCGGTGGAATCAGGAACCGGAGGAGTGTTCGCCTGAACACCCTCAGAAGGGTCAGGAACCGGAGGCGTGTTCGCCTGAACACCCTCGGGAGAGTCAGGAACCGGAGGCGTGTTCGCCTGAACACCCTCGGGAGAGTCAGGAACCGGAGGCGTGTTCGCCTGAACACCCTCGGAAGAGTCAGGAACCAGAGGCGTGTTCTCCTGAACACCCTCGGAAGAGTCAGGAACCAGAGGCGTGTTCTCCTGAACACCCTCGGCGGAATCAGGAACCAGAGGCGTGTTCTCCAGAACACCCTCGGAGGAATCAGGAACCCGAGGCGTTCTCCAGAACACCCTCGGAGGAATCAGGAACCCGAGGCGTGCTCTCCAGAACACCCTCGGAGGAATCAGGAACCCGAGGCGTGCTCTCCAGAACACCCTCGGAGGAATCAGGAACCCGAGGCGTGCTCTCCAGAACACCCTCGGAGGAATCAGGAACCCGAGGCGTGCTCTCCAGAACACCCTCGGAGGAATCAGGAACCCGAGGCGTGCTCTCCAGAACACCCTCGGAGGAATCAGGAACCCGAGGCGTGTTCTCCAGAACACCCTCGGAGGAATCAGGAACCCGAGGCGTGCTCTCCTGAACACCCTCGGAGGAATCAGGAACCGAGGCGTCCTCTGAACACCCTCGGAGGAATCGGAACCGAGGCGCTCCTCTGGACGCCCTCGGAGGAATCGGAACCGAGGCGCATCCTCTGGACGCCCTCGGAGGAACTCGGAACCGAGGCGCATCCGTCTGGACGCCCTCGGAGGGAACTCGGAACCGAGGCGCATCCGTCTGGACGCCCTCGGAGGGAACTCGGAACCGAGGCGCATCCGTCTGGACGCCCTCGGAGGGAACTCGGAACCGAGGCGCATCCGTCTGGACGCCCTCGGAGGGAACTCGGAACCGAGGCGCCAGGTGAGCCTCTGAAGAGCGCTCAAAAACAGTCTCCACAGGGGACCTGGGCTCAACATTCCCTCTGTTCCACCGACCCTGGGTCAACTCGGCTCCACCCGAAGGAAACGCCGGCGCCTGGCTGTGCTGGAGAGGATGAGGAGGCAGACCCGAAACCGGCCGTGGGCGGCAGGAGGAAGCGGCGGTCGAATCACCGAAGCGGGAGGCAGCACCAAGCGGGACAGGAGGAGCCGAGGCGCTGCAACTCCGAGAAGGAAGCAAGAAACCTCCTGGAGCCGATGGAGCAGCTCGGCGACGCCTCCCTCCTCGTCGCCGGGAAGCAGGAAGAGGGCCAGTCCCAGAGGGATCACAGATGGGTGGCAGATCGGCGGAAGGAGCCAGGGAGATCAACCGGTCAACCCAGGAGGCAGAAAGCCGCGGCGAGGGCGGCGCACCCCGGGCACCGCCGCAAAAGTCCAGCTCGTCATCCAGGGAGTCGGAGAAGAGCTCCGGGAAGCCGTCGTCGTCCTCCTCTGAATCGTCATACATAGACGCAAGGAGGAACGACGGGGAAACACCAACTGCGTTTCCAGGAGGACGCCCAGAAGCGCGGCGATGACTCGAGGCCCGAGGAGCGGAGAGGCCGCCCTCCTCACGACGGCGGGGCCCAACACCGGGCGGACAGCGAGCCAGCCGCGATCCACAAAAAGGTGAGTCTGAATAGAGTCCTTGACTTACGCTCCAATCGATCAGTCTCCTCCATTCATTGTCAGTGTGGCGATACTCCGCTGGGTCCAGTGGCAGGTCGGGTCGTACTGTCATGTTTGGGCTCAAGGAGGACCCAGATGCGGAGCGGCGTTTGTGGCTCTTACGGCCCATGTTTATTAATTGTCCAAAAAGACGAGAAGCACAGAGAACTAGGGGAGGTAACGACGACAACGACCCGACGAGGACAGACAGGCACAGAAGGGTATATATACTGTGGGGAGGGTAATTAGGAAACGTGGAACACCTGGGAGCAGAGGAGGGAAACACAGGGAGGACAAAAGAACAGGTGAAACAAACTAGGACTAATAAACTCAAACAGACTGGGAGGAAACAGGGAGGAAAAAACAACACAGACAGGGACGGATCATGACACTTATTACATTTTTAGACAAGTTTGACAAGATAAATTCAGATGCAGGGAAGAGCACCAGCAAGTCCTTCAAATTAATTGAGAGTTATTTCCATAAGAATCTGGATTAAATTTAAATCTATCTAGATTAAATCTATCCATCTATCAATTCAACAGCTGGCCATGATCCCTGCTCCACTCATCATGGCATGGACACAATGAAGCTTCTGTTCAAGAACCCGGCTGCTTTGGGAGGATTTCTGGCACGGTTATCATCCTGAAGTGGTGTCCTTTGAGCACCCAGTCTTGCTCCCAACCAACTAGGTGGCTGCAGCTATGTTTGGTTACTGTGGCAACTCTAGGAACTGACTCGGTACACCACCCTCAGGTGCATTTTATCCGATGATCTGCAGACTTACTTGAACTTAGATGCTTGGATCAGTCGATTGGTGGTTTATTCCAAGACTGAAAAGTAAATTTCCAAACAACCCTTCAGTTGTATCAGTATGACAAATGTTATCTTTATATATCCCCTATAAAAATAAGGAAACGTTTGACTTTTTTATTCTATATGTCCCATCCAAATTAAGAAGAAGTGACAGTCAGGAACATTTATTTTGATTTTATCAAACCTAACAACCTTCCAATGACATTGACAGTGGAAGCCCACATGCTAATGTGTTTTTACTCTTTACTTTACAAGTCTGATTTCATATGTGGACAGAAAGGCTATGTTGCTGTTCTGTATCTATTCAGCAAAAAAATGCTTAGGGGTAGTATCAGGCAGTTGTAAAACAACCTGGCCAGAATGAGCTGAATTTGAAGAAGCTCGCTTAGCATATTGTTCTTCCCCTTTAAAATAAAATGCCATAGTCAGTTTTTCAATTGGCTTTGGTATTTTGTAAAATTTCAGGTTACTTTTACCATAGCTTCGCAGTGTGCTCGACAGGAACATATCTGAGGCCATTCCAGGAACTAATAAGCACTGTTCTTTGGGTATTTTCTTAGCAATGGCCCTGTAGATTTGCTAGGCGGGAGCTGTGGTAAACACATGCTGGTTGGTTGTAACTCAGAGAGAAATGTTATCAGCCGACATGATATTGCCACACCGGCTTTCTTTGTAAAACCTTAAGTGTATATAATATAGCAAACAGAATGGAAGCAACAGAGCAATTAGAAACACAGAAACAATCCCTACTTCGTGGACTATTGAAAAGATTTACCTCATCAGATAAGATCTGGTAAAATGTATTTTGAATTTCCAATAGTGGAAACATGCCTAATTTCACCTAAGATTCAAATTCAATTCAAATTAAAACATATTTCATTCATCCCGGAGGGCAATTAAGTCTGGGAGCCCTAATGTAGCACTACCAGAGAGCAATGAAGTTTATGTTTTAGTGCTATGAATTTTCAGTTTGTGTTGAGTTTATAGTAAATGTTTAAAGAGTCAGGGTGAGCAGGAAGTAGGGCTGGAGTCTGTGTCATCGATCCACAGCCTGGTATTGTATTACTGATGCAACCAGGTGGAAACTGGCAGCGTGGCCTTGTCTTTGCCTCCAACTGCCTGCCATAATGTCAGTGCTGCTGACCCAACAATCCTAACATTCCTGCCGGTTGTGCTTTATGCCAACGTGGAGCAGAATATGCAAGAGACATGTGGGAGAGATGCCCTGACTTGCACACATATGGCCTTTGTCTAAGCACTGATTAATAAGCCGGCATATCCGTCGACAAACACACGTCATTAATTCAGTCTCATGCGCATACCCCCTCAAGCGCACACTCAAGCACACTTGAACCTGAATAGAGACGGTAATGGCAGTCTCACCGGCCTAGTTAAAATTCAACCCATCTCCAAGTGCCTTTACTTGAAACTCTGTCAAATCGGTTATGCATTCATCCAGTACTTTTAGCTAAAATGCCTGTTATTAGAATGCCATGATTAAAGAGATCCATCCTTTTTATGTGCCAGCGTTTGGTGCAAGCACTCCTTTTTCCTGTTTTTGTGTGTGTGCTTAGAGTGCATGATTGTAAGTACAAAAGACATGCTAGCTGTAACACAGCTCCTGCTTTGCTTTGATCCTGTAAAGCCACTGGAGGAAAGGGATGACAGACTTACTGCAGTGAAAGCTTTTAAAGGCTGTTGTTCCTGCAGGTGTTTACATTGGATGGATTGTTCTGTCCCATAGACATTCAATTCAGACCTGGTAGAGATTAGTATGGTAAACAGTGTTAAAAACGGAAGGACGGCAGTTGACATGGAGTATATGTAGAAAACTTAAGTCACTACAGAAGTATGTTGAGAAACAAAGTAGGACCAGTTCATTTTGGTGGAGACTGATAGGCAGGGTGTTGGTGAGTATGTGGGCTTGCATAACACTTTTTTTTACCCATCACCTTTGACCCCCACCCACATGATAGCTCTTGTCTTAATAAAGAAGGATTTCCCTTCCAGACAGAGCCCTACCTCGCTGGGCTTTTGTTCTTGAGATCATCATTTATTTCTTGGTTCTAACCAGCTCGGCGGGTCTTAAGTCATGTTTTATTTCTGTGTTTTGCTTGTCTCTCAGTGGACAGACTGTGGTTAGTTCAGATAAAAATGGCTGTTTTTGTATTTATCCTTCTTGTACGGAGAAAGCCTGTGCTCGGACATGAGGCATGTTCGAAGACGCATGGGACAGTCTTAATGAGTCCACTTCCTTTTGTTCTTGGAGAAATGGAACTTCTTGCACAGAGGACAGAAAGATATGAAAGGCACTGTTTGACCTGTCATCAACATCCCATCTCTGACTGAAAAGTTGAGGTCTCTCTGACAGTCCTAGCTTTCTGCTTAACTTCATTTTATCCATTTTCTATTTACATATAGCAGCAGTACAGGGCGGTACAGTGTGACACTAATGGTGCAGCGTTATCTCAAGAGACAGTGAATTCTCACTGAAATTTGACTTTAACATCCGCACGGTAGATGAAAAAAAGCACAGGCTTAGATAGAGCGGATGAAAGAATGACGTCAGACATGTTTTGCAAAATGTAAAAAAAACTTTCAAGAAATATACAGCATTCTAAGGACTGTGCATACATCAACCGATTCTCATTAGTTAATCAAATCATATTGACATGCATTTGCTTTCAAATTGTGAATTTTCTCTGGAGCCAGATTTCTGAGAAGAAAACAGAACTCTGTCAGGTCTCAATGCATGTTTTGCTTTAATTACATCCTAACAGGGCAATTACCTTAGCTGGTAAACACCAACCTATTATCATGCTATACAAGACACAGCTAAAGTCCTGAAGCAACAGCACTGGTCTGACCATAATGAGACGTTAGTGTTTTATTTAGGCTTGTTTGGCACGACCGTTTGTCGCTTGAAAGCCAGCCTCAACAAAAGTTTAGGATTTTGAAATGCTTTTCCGAACAGAGATGCTGTTTCAAGTTAATACTTTGATCCTTGTCCTTGTCTTAGCCTTCTAGTGCTCGTTTCCCACCTGTTAAAGGCCGTTCTTAATAAAAGCATGAAAAAATAGAGCAATTATAAATTGGGTCAACTTTGTTTCATTCAGCACTCCAGTATTAAAGGAGACAGTTTGTCTGTCTCAGAGCCATCTTTTTGACTAAAATGAACTCAGTTAGCCATGACTGACCACTTTTTAGAAACGCACGGCTTATTAAATACTTAGCAAGTTGGATATAAAATCAAAGTCTTTTTAGCTGTTTAGGCAAAACAAAGTTCGGGTTTTTATTTTTTATGAAGCTGAATATATGATAAAAGCATGCAGGGTTAAATTATGTCCATTGTTTTCTGTAGTTTTGTCTCACAATGCAGAGGGAGGGTTGGAGGAGGGGAAGAAAAGGGTTTGTGTTTCAGTGCCACAGAAAGTAGGGATGATATGTGGAGTTTGACAAGGGGGGGGTTTGGCGAGTGGGGGGCACAGAGGTGGGAGGTGCCCTGAGGAATGCCTGGAAGGTGTCAGCAAATTCTGAAAGGCTTTGCACTGATAATCCTCTGGATCATAATACCCCTCCCTCACCTTTAAATGAACTGAATGTGATGTAGGACAATCATACAAGCCTGTCAAGGCCCGTAAAGTGTAGTTACTTTAATACCCCGCTGTTAAAATGTCACATCTGCTTGGCACCTTAGGTTTTTCTCACAATGGCCTCCGGTACTTAAACCCTGCCTCAGGAGGTTCTTCCTCCCCTGTATGATTTTTAGGGAGTTGTTAAGGGGATTTGTCTGACAACACAGCTTTTAGACGTGCCAAAAGCTTCACTTTATAGACAGAACTGCAAAGTAGTTCATGTAACTGTGAACTGGCTCTCGATCGGCCTGTGTGACTCAGCCAAGTTAAAAGCTGCTGCAGTCTTTCACAGTGGTCTTTTGTTTGGCCGATTTAGCTCATCTAATTAATGCAATTAATGCCAGCCATCTATTTTTGGAAAACTTCTGCAATGTGCACACTGGTTATCAGGTGCTGTAACTGCTTTGGATCATTAGTTTGCTGAAAATGAAATGTGTCATTAAATAGAGTAGAAAAAAGGGAGAATGACTAATTAGTCTTGATTGCCTTCTGGTGCTTAATTATCGCATTGTGAATACAGAAATACAGTTTATAGTTTTACATATTTTGAAACTAGCATTAGGATTTCTTTGAAATAAACTTGAGACATACTTGCTACTCATATATTAATAAGTGATAGACAGGTAATTCTGTATTTTTTATCTGTTTGGCTCAACCATGGAAACAGAGTAAATAAATAAAAGAACCAGTTATATGTTAACTAAAAGAGATCTCTGAGAGCAAATTCATTGGTCTCAGTCCAACTGTTCCTGCAAATCCAGGAAAAAATATCCATATGTTCTTATTTGCAACGATTCATCGCTTTATTCTATATCTTTACTGATGTAAGATAAATTCAGCAGTATAATTTAGTGTGATCTTCCTAATAGATAAATCTCCACATTAGAAAAAGGATTTCCATTTCACAGAAGAGAACTTAGGAACCCATTAAATATTAAATTTATATTTCTTCCCCAGTTCAAACCACTTCATACCTGCTTACAAATCACTTGAGTCCAATTGTCTACTTATTCAGGAATTTTAATGAAGAATGGAGAGAAAAAGGTCGTACAATGCTCAAATATCACTTCTGTGTTCTTTATAATTTGATCAAGAGTTTATATAACAAACTAGTTCCACTTATTATGGTTCTGTTCCCCCTTTAGGACAGTCTACTGACAAATAATGGCAGATAATGAGGCCTGATCACATTGACGATGAGCATTCTCTTGGTGGATAACGTTTATTGGAATCACATATCATTTACACTTTCTTGTTGTGTGTGTTAGAACTAGTTCTAGTTCTTTTTGTTAAAAATAAATTATGTTCATAGTTCAGTGCCAAAATATTCAATACTAACTTCACAATCCCAACATGATTTAGTTTTTGCTTATTTGTCAATATCTTTAAAAATAGCCTGACTTTTGACAGAATATTTAGATCTGTTTAATCCTCCCATTCATTTTGCCCACAAAAATGATCTCAAAACATTTTTCAAAAAAATCTGTTCTCATTTACATTTGTTCATGCTTTAGCTGTTTGAAAGTGAAAACCAGAAAAGTAGATTGAAATTTGGTCAATTGAGATTATGGTTTTAACTACGTTCATTGATAATAAAGATAGAGGTTGGTTTTGTTTCAGAATATGAGCTGACTTAATCTTCTCTAATGTATTGTAATGAAGACCAAATCTGTGTTGTTATTTCAGCTACAGTTACTCTAACATAGTCAGAGAGCAAATGGGCTAGATAAAGTCAGTTTCATTTTTCTGTTTGTCTGTGCTATTCCTGCAGACTCCCCCACCCACCTAGAAACTAGGTGCATTTTAGGGGGTTCAGGGGTGAGGTTTAAGTTTATGTTGTTTAATTTGAAGTGAATAGGGAAATGTAATAGTGAAGTTTATAGCAAGAGCCATACATTATTAATAACAGGAAAAATGTCACAGCCCTTTCCAGCATACGGAAGCAACAGTTTGTTTTAAAATGTTTTTGGTTTACAGAACTTCCTTTTCCAACTAAAACTGTGCTCGGTTTATGTTTCTCATGTACAAAACCCCATATGACTTAAGAGGTGTCCAAAAAGTTAATGCCACCACGATTTGAGTGTATTCATACAGAATACAATTAGACAATAGTTAGATTGTAGAATTTTTCTTTAAATTATTGTTTGTTAGACCTTGTCCAAAATATCCCCCAGTCAGTTAACTGATGCATGGTCATTACAAAATATCTTCCTTCTTTTATTGTGGGCCTTTGTAAAGACAGAATACATACATCGCTTTACTTGTTACCTAACTTGTTACCAATAATCTGCTTGTTTATTGGTGTTGCTTTGAGCTGGAACTGAACATATATAGCATGTAATAGCTATTAAACTTGTCTCTTACAGTTTGTTTCAACAACAGAAGCTGGTCTTGGCTTCAGATGTTCATGTTTATTAATTTGATATCTTTAAAATCAGCTTGATTTGTAGGTTAGAGTTCTTAAAGATTTTTACTCCTTTGCCTATTTCACCATTAATTAGTCTTTAGTTTTAGGTGGGGATGCAGCGCAACCACTTTTTTCAAACCAATACGATACCGATACTTGGCTCTGAGTACTGTGAGTAATGCCCACATTTCTACCGCAGAAACAAATACAATGAGTTGGAAGACAGGTTTTTATTTTCTTCCTTGCCTGTTACAACAAATTATGTTGAAAATGACCACAAAACAAAAATTTCGAGGGAAAAATGAATAATTTCTTTGAAGGTTTGGCAGAGTTTCCACAAGTATTGGTTCATAGTATCAGTTAACTAACTGAGACCGATACAAGTAAATTAGAATCGTATTAGCCCCAATACCAGTATCGGTACATCCCCTAGTTTTAGGCTTTGGAGTAAGTAAAATGAAAATAATAAGATGCTGTTATTTCTTTGACTTTAAAACGGGAAGAGACTTTGTAGATTTTTCCCCATCTCTGTTTCTTTGTTCTTCATATAAAGCAATTTGAATTGCACTGTACATGAATCATGCTGCATATAAACTTGCCTTGCCTCTGCTTGGAAAATAAGAGATGTTAATAAAGAGCGGGGTCTCTCTCGCTGTGAGGGGCTTCTCACACAATCAGCCCAGCCCTTTGGTCATGCATTAGTCAGCTCTGCATGTTTATTTGTGTATGGGAGGGGGCAGTCAACACAGGGGCACAGTTCAGGAATTCCTTTAAAATTATTTTTGAACACTTTCTTTTCTACATTTTTTTTGTCTCTCTTGATTTTCGTCTTGATTTTGGCTTATTTCTAAAGTAGTGCTCTCTGCACTTGAATGGTCAGGTTTAAGTGCAGCAGCTTAGCTGTCCTTTTTGTTCTCAGGGCGTTGTCCAGCTTAAACGCTGATAGTTGAGCACATTTTCTCCTTTTCCACCTGGTCTGTCGAAGTATGACCTCATTCCAGGAAAAGGAAGAGCGAATCACCTGACGGACTCATTTGTGTTATCAGCTGATTGTGTAACTGGAGGGCAGAACTTCGATGTCAGATGGCTCAGGTTATTGACCGTACAAACATTGGAGGCAGAAATGTAAATAAATGCAAGGACTTTTTTAGTTTGTGACTTATTTTTTTTCTGTTAGCAGATGCCTGTCTGAATAGGAAATCTTGAACAAAAAAGAAATTGGTAGGGAAATTGAATTTGGCAAGGAAGAAACTGCGCATTCAAATACCTGAAAGAAGGGAAGGTATTTGATCTGTCAGAGCACATAGAAAAGAGGGTGGAGAGAAAGAGAAGAGTGACGGGGCGGGTGTGTTTCTGTGTGGGTGAGAGAGATAGAGAGATGAGGAGCAGTGCAGGCAGAGAGTGAACTCGAGCACACACACTCAGGTCTCGCCTGTGGTGAGGACGTCCAGGAGAAGGGCATTCCTGAGGCAGCCAGCAATAAAAAGACAAGCAGGACAGAACGGAGGAGAAGTGGTGGCACCCTTTAAATCCACACCTGACTGATCTCTACGGGACTCACATGCTTCCTCACAGACTTTACTCCCAGGCTTCCTCGCACACCAGCTGAACAGCCGGCACCGCTGCCTAGAGAGCGGGGAAGGGTTTCCCCCACAGAGCTGGAAGGAGGGAGAAAATAAAGGCAGACTGGAAGTTTAAAACACCTAGAAGCAAAAACAAAAAGGTGAGTGTAAGGGCGTCTTGACTGGTTTCTTGAATGTTTCTTGATCTGAGCTGTTTGAGTCTTTGTGACAACAACTTTCTTTGAACTCAGCTGATCTGGCTGCATTTCAGCTTATGAATAGACAGAACAGTATTATGATTGATCATAAATTAAACTTTGTGTTGTGATTAGCAGAGAGACAAGGATGATTTTGTGTTGTGTCTTTGCCGAGTTGAACCGTGTCTTTACATGTACTCACCTGTTGAAGCTAGACCCGCCACCCAAGTACTCTTGTATGCAACAAAAGAACTCAAACCTGTTTGGATTGAAACTTCTGAATGTTCTTTATTATTATTATTATTATTATTATTATTATTTCTCCTATTTTTAATTTCCTTTGTGTATATAGAACATTCATAAGCCTCTTGCCTGCTAACAAACCATATACTAAAAACCACAGTACAAAAAAGAGATAAAAGCTTAAAGATTCATTTATTAAGGGGATGGAGAGAGTGCATCTGCATATTCTTGCTTTTTCAGGCTCACATCCCAAATGCCAACAACATGCTAATCCAATGCACCAAATCACTCCAATCCAGCCTGTTTAAACACTGGCTTGTCTTTATGCATGGCTTAAGATGTTGTTTAAAAATTCCTAGCATGCTATGTGTCAGTCAGTGGAGCTCATTAGCAGGCTGCACTTGTTATCCAATCAAGACCATCGATTGGAACCCCAACCTTTACCCCCACCCCCATCAGGGGGGTGATTATGTTTTCCCTGACCAACAGTAGGAGTTACATAAATATACTTCAAGTTATCTCTGTGTGGTTCATGCAATTAACTTCTTTCCAGTGAGATAGTGCCAGGATAAAAATGGTAGTAAGGAGTGAATAACTGGAACATACTAGGTTTTATTTTGCATCAGTTCAGTTTTCTTTACACATTTTATTTCAATAAACATGTTTCAATTTTCCATTTACAAATTAGAAGTAAACAGCATTTAAACAATAAATTGTACCAAAAATGTATGAATACCAGGTAAGTTTACATTTATTTTCCTTTTTTCAGTACCGATAAGAACCAACAAGTGGCTTATTTTATACATTTTTCCCTGGTAATTTGTCCAATAAATTAGAGTATTGAAAAGTTCAATAATTTCAGTACTCGGCTCACTAAGTGAAACTTATTATATAGATTAATTAAAGACATTTAAGATTAGAGTATTTCATCAGACAATTTAGAAAAGCACTCAGAGAATGCAGACCAAGGCAGCCACTAACCTCCTTGGTGGATCTAATCTAAAATTAATACAATTATGTTAAAAAAGTTTTTCTTTTTAAACTTGTGTTTAATCTGACAAATGAGCCTGATTAAAATAAATATTGTAATTAATTAAAGATTAATGTAGGGTGTGAATTTCATGTTCTTCCCTTTGGATGAGAGATCAGTCACTGTAAAATGTTTTTTTTAAAACCAAATGCTACATTATCACAGCGTTAACTTGTTACATTTTCTTAGCACCTTTTAATAGTTATTAGTATGAATAGATGATTAGATATCTATAAAAATTCACATAACATTCTTACATCCTGCAAGTTGGATGATAGCCAGAGGTTGAAAGATGAGACAGAGCAACTTTATTGTAATCTGTTCAGCCTTCCTGTTATCTACTGTAAGTCTGTTTCTGTCTTATTCTCATGCAGCCTGAATGGACTGTAGAAATACATTAATATTTTTAAATACTGTCTTGCATCTCTGCGCTTCTCTGATTTCATTGTTGGACATCTCTGGATATACTTAACTTTGAGTTCTTCACCTAACAAATGTTTCTACCTCAAAAAAGGAACCTTCATGCTCTTAGTTTTTTTTCTTTTCTGTTTTTGACCAGGGGTAAAAAAGCTTAAAAACATTTTTAAATAAAAAAACAACTAGATTCTATTACCACTTTTTTGGGAGCAAGGTCTTTTTTAGTTGGTTGTAGAAGCAAATTCCCATGTATTATCCATGGCCAATGATCTCTTAACCTACCCATACTGTCACAGCATGTATCCTCATCATGTTTTCTTGTTCCTTTAAAAAAAGCAGTGATATTATGATGTATTACCTTCCCTTTTTTTCCAGCATCACCACAAACACGTAAAGCGATAAACTAGCTGGGTGATAACTGTGAAGTTGTCAGTAGCCGGGATACATCATAAAACTTTTAAACTCTTTTTTTCCCCGGTCTTATTTAGTTTGCATGTCTCTTTTCTCTGCTTTCATCCCTTTATGTCCCCCTCAGTGGTTCGATACTTGTTATTTCCCATCGAATGAATGAGGCTGTTTAGCATGGAAGGAGCAGAAAGTCCTCTGAGAGAGCTCGTACCTTGTTCTTTGCTGTGTTTTTTTTATGCTCCTTTAATGCTTGAATACACAGATGGACTCCCTCCTTGTCTAAAGCAGTCTCTATCTCTGTCAGCGGGTCCGTCTGTCACTCAGCTCTGATGGCAGGGAAAGCAGGTCTGCCTGAGCTCAGCGTGTTATCTATTGGGAGTCTTGATGGGAACTTTCTGAATCACTCTTCAAGCCGGGAAGTGACTTAATTTTTGCTGTTCTAATCACTCGTGTTTCCCTCCTCCTGCTGATGCTCTCGGGCGCAAATCTAATCAAGGACACTATGACCGGACTGAAAAAGAATGCGTTTGCAATTATTTTTTGGGGGAGGCGGCTCGAACCGATTTTCTCCATTCCTGTCTGTACCTTCTTGCTCAGTTACTTTCTCCGTGTCCTTCCCCTGCCTGTGCAATGTGATGGAAAGCAGCTCTGTGCTCTGCTCATGCCGGATCCATTAGGGGTGAAAGCACACTGCAGTGATAAAAGATTGATCCATTCCTCCTTGCATCACATTCTCATCCCTCACACCCTACCTCCTCCTTCAACCCAAAATCAACCCAATTTTCAATATATCAAACCTTTGGCACGACGCTAAATAAATCATTGTAACCAAGTGTACAACTGTAAACTTTGGCCCTCTAGATTTTTAAATGGAAAACATTTTATTATTCTTGTGTGGGATGTTGTAGCCTACTTTGCAGTGTTACAAATTCTCAGGGATACAAAGAATATGCAATTTCATCATGTCTGCAATTCTTTTAAAAATGGGACAATTCTTTTGGGCATTTCCCTCAGTGTTTTTTGTTGCATCAAGATGAATATCGGTTAGCTAGCAGAACCAGTAAGAGACTGGCATCCAGCCCAGCTCACACAGGCTTTTCTTCACCTGTTTTATCCCAGAAGGCGAAAACAAACACGGCAGACCTGTAGTTTGTCACCAGGGAGTCTGTAATTACTGAGAGGAAGGAGGGGATTTATAAAGGCATTTCACTGCAGTTCTGTTTTCAAGTCTTCAGATATGCACAACTGAAAACTTATTTCGCGTGTGCAGGCAAACTAGTGCATTAGACTTGTGATGTCAGCTGTTGCTTGACATTGTTCCTGTGTTTCTGTTTTCTGTCATTCTCTTTTGAGACATGATACTGAGATAATTAAAGCATACAAAGTGCCACACATCATGTGCATTGAAAAAGCATTCATACGTGTTAAACTTTTTCCCATTTTCATATCTTGGAACCACAAAATCCAGTGGATTTCGGTGAAATTTGATGTAGTAGAACAAGACAAAATACTAAACAAGTCAGGAAAGTCATAGCTATTTTTTAAACATGTTTAACAAATAAAATACAAAAAAGTGTGGCATGCATTTATATTCAGATATGCCTATCAGCTACATAGTGCATGTCACACTTTTTAGATTTCTTTTTTTAATTACATATCACATAATATCAATATGTCTTATTCAAATATAATAAATAGAAGTTTGTGTTTATAACACTTATGAATACATTTGCAAAGCACTGTATCCCGAGTTTGAAGATTCATTCATTCTTCCTACATATTTGTGTCAAATATCTCAGAAAAAAAGAAGCTACTGCTGGAATTGTCATGTTGAGTGTTTCCACTTGGGGCCATGTTCACAGTCAAACCAAGCTAACCGTAAAGTTCACCTGAGTGAACACTGTCATGTTGTGTCAGTGTGAACTTCCCATGGCCCTCAATTGTACTCTCTTTGACATCATCAGAGTACTTTCCTTCACTAATACTGCTGTTTTCAAACTTTTTGTGACCACGGGGATGCTACGAGCACAGGGTTTTGAACGCAAAGGGTCTATGTCTCCCTCTTTCCATGACTCCTAATTGCTCACATACAGTTAATGTTGCGAAGGTAAACATCTCAGCCTCTGGGGACAAACATGTGACTGTTGGTTGGTATCTGTGGAAAAGTGTACGTGTGTGTAAGGAAGCAGCAGGTTGCACCTTTGCCCGTACTGTGTTGATTCTCAGCACACAGAGGTCTTTGGGCAGAAAATAACACGGCGGCCCAGCCAAAAATACGTGGACAGGACCACAAAGTGGCGGGGGTTGGTGAACACAGCAGAAGGAAAGGCACAAAAGAAAAAAAGGTCTGACTCAGGGGGCAGAGACATTCAATCAGCTAGTTATAGAAGAGACGTGCAGGTGGATTTGACAGAATCATCACTCATGCTGAAGGGGCTTGACGGTAAACTTGTCTGAGAAAGTAGATGTGTTTGATCAAGTAGCTTACAGACAAAACAAGTGCACTCTGATCATATCATAGCTCCTGGTACAAAAATGTAACCCAACAAGGAAAAACGTTTTTATTTTATTTTTTTGTTCAATGAAACTCTATAAATGGATTAATTTGATGTAATCAAATTAGTTATATCTAAAAATCGTTTTGCTTTGGACTTGGCAACTTTAGCTGCCATTAAAAGAAGACAAGCAAGCCCTAAAGATCTCCACATGAATGAAATCTGAAAGTGGTGTTTTTAAGAAGTGTGGAAAAGAAATGAAAAACACGTGAGACAGGTTCTGAGGGGTTCACCATACGTTTATTGTTCATGCAATATGTAAACAATATGATGAGATTAGACCATGAAGAGTTAGAACCGAGAGTTCCTGATATTATCTATCTGGACAATTCTATCCATTGTTCCTCTGTGTTCTTGCATCAGTTTTCATTTATTTTCTCTGAAATTTAGTAAACTACATCTAAAGTAGCAAGACTGCACTGGATTTGGGTACTGGTGCTGTTTGAGTCCTGGTGCTGTGCTTTTAAAACCAAATTCAGATTTACAGTTTGACTAGGTAGTCTGACACTAAGGATGCTTTCAGTCTTTTTTAGGCACTAATGCCTTGATAACCTTGTGAAAAATACAAGTGTTATATAATTGCACGAAAAGTCCAATATGTACAATATGATTTAGTTGCTTTCTTCTGAATCAGAATAACAAACTTTCTTAATTGATTTTTGTATTTCTGCACTTGTAGAGTTACACCGGAAGTCCAACAGGCTAATATTAGCTCCTTTTTTACTTCCAGAAATATTTCCAAAAAGCCACATTTGTCATTTTTTTAAAGTAAACTTTGAATGAGCTCCAGTAAGCCTGGAGAAATAGACAAGAGAATAGTTAAAAATTACAAAAAAAGTCTAACTGAATAGCCTGGTGAAAGTAATGATGTTATACAAAAGGATAGAAATATGAACCTCTCAGAAAAATATTTTGCTGGTACTGTATGTTAGAGTTTCTAGAAGTACCTGGTAAGTTTACATGCATACACTATTATGCACACTTATCTTTCCTATGTGTACAGTTTAGACTACGTATATCCAGACTCAAAGAAACCACGAGGATACGATTTGTCATCCATAAAGATGATACACAGATAAGTCTTGTTGGTGTCAGATTACCCTCATCTTTGTGGTTTTAAATGTATCATAGTTCAGACTTGGGTTCTTTCCCAGGACGCAGGTTTACCTAGTTCCCTGGGGAGAGCTTGGATGAAATGTGGTCAGTTTCTTTTTTATATATCTAATTTAGAAACTGTGTACCGGCTGTCTGAATAGTCCCTCTTCAGCAAACACTTGTCTTTCTGCTGTCTAGTCCAGCCTCCCCCATCTCCTGCCTCATCCCTCATTGTCATTCCCAAGGGAGAGCCATCTTATCTCTCTCATGTTAACTCAGCAACAGCATTCTCATCAGCACGTACAGGCTTGGTATCCATGCCAAAGTTGCCTCGGTGATTATGCGTGAGCTTTACGGAAGGCAGCTTTCTAGAGCTGAGGGCACATCCCACACAGATATACTATCTTAGTTCCTAAGACGCTCAGAGGTTGCCATAAATATCCACCATACCCTCCCACCTTCTCTTTGCTCAATTCTACTCTCCGGACATCCTCCAACCCGCAGCTCTGATACCCGGGATCATTACTCCAAGGAGTAATGACAGGGAGACAGAGACATGTATGACAGCCACAGATCAAGCTATAAATCAGACCCTATTGAGAGGCCGACCAAAGCCCCATGAACCACATGAAACACAAACACTCCACCCTTTACTTTGTGTGAGTACAGTTAAGGCTGGTCATCAAAACAGTGCTACACATATGGGTATCAAACAAGTTCGAGAAGGTTTCATTAAATGTTTCTACTGGTTCATCATTTTATTTTATTTAAAGTTATTGCTACAATGTTTTTACCTTTACAATAAAACTGCTCTGCATGCACATAGATGCACATAACGTTCTTTTTAGCCAGTATTCCTTCTAAAGTGTGTATGTTTATACTTAATGTCCATATTATGAGTGATTGAAAAAGAAGTAAAATTCTTTGTTGGCAAAGATTGTGTTTGCCAACAAAGTTGATTTCAAAACAATTCTTTTTATTTTTTTAGGTTTCATATTAAGATCCCAATCTTTAGAAATTGTTTTACAGATTTTCCAAGAAAGCCAATTTTCCACTCGATTTATTTCTTACCTTGGCTGTACGAGGTCATGATGACCACAACCACAAAATGTTACTGTAGGAAGAAGACTAAAAGTTAGCTATATAAGTGGGTTTAGAAATGTATTTAAAGAAAGCAGTATATTTTATGTAGATATGTTAGTGAGTTCTGGTAATTTCGTTCAAATACTTTTTTACACTTGTGGCTCTGTTTTTAGTAGGGAGGTTTTTTGGTCAGTTTGTACCTAATTTGGAGGTATTTTGTTGAATCAGCAAATGAGGCTGTTGATTTGGAGCTTACTTCAGCAAAGTTCCTGCATTTCATTCTTTTTGGCTTTTAACCTCTGTCCTACATATGTACTGTATCTACATAAATCTCCCTAGTTATTGTAAGGGTTAACAGGTTTCAGGAAATACATACACAGTTCCAAATCATTTCTAATACTAATCATGCTAACTGTTACTATAAGAAGCCAAAAGAAGCTTAAGCTGGTTTTGTTTAAATTTTAAAATAGTACAACTCATAGTAAACTAGCTACATAAATCATGTACAATGAACTGAGTAAGTTAAATATAATTTGGCCTTTGTCAACCATTTATCTAGCATTCTGTTATTCATAAAATTAAATTAATCTCCTTGCTTCTTCACTCTCTGATGTAGAGATATTACTTTAGCATGATTTTCTTGGCCTCGAAATAAATGCGTGAATGAGAGCTAAGTAAACATGAGTCTGAGGTCTGTTGTATGTTGTATTAAAAATTTTTGGATCAGTTTAAAGCCCCCGTGTATTAGAATTACCTCCAACTAGTGGTGCGCTCAGTGAATTCAAGCAACTGAGCAGTGTTCTCAGGCTTTATTCTCGCCGTTATAACATGTCATTACTACTATGGAAGCCATGGAGTAAATTGCCTGAGTTAAACGGAAGATAAAGTATTTGTTGGACTAACCTGTTCTGTGTCAAACAGAACGCTAACATAAACTTCATTGTTTCATGTAATTAACTAACTGTTCAGCAGAAAGCCTGCAACCTCTGCGTCTGTCTTGAATAGTCTCCATCTGGTAAACGCTCCACCGATGTAGATTCTTTTTTTCTCCCGGTTATTCTCCTCTATGCTCGTTTCTTCTCTTCACCTCTCCCCCTCCCCTTGCCGTCACTGGCTAAAACGCGTAAATCTAACAAGTTTAACCCTTTTGGCTAACGTATTCAAAGATGGCGACGCAAAATGGCAGCCTCCGATGGGGGGCGATGCACCCTCTGTATCTATAAAAAACGTATTCTAAGACACAACAACGCTTTCATGATAATACGATGGTGATTAGACCTCGGTAAAATACGTATTTATGAAATGAGTACTTGATTTTTATTAATTTAAAGCCAAATTTGTTACACACTGGGCCATTAAATATTTTTGGTTTAGCATGAAAAACAAAGCTTATTCTGTTCAAAGAGTTCATGAAAATAGTGAAACCTGTTTTACAGAAACTTTCTCTCACACACACAGTGGCACATCACCTCTGCTCCAAATATAAACAATGCCCCTTTTCCACTAGGGTCTGCTCTGCTCTGCTCTTTTTTCAGACTATCTCTGGCTCAGTCCGAAGAAGTCCAGTGAAGTGATGCCACTCTCATACCTACCTACGTAGTGGTATCCACTGATTGGCCCAGCTGTGAAAGGATGTCACAGAATAGCGCCTGACCGACCCCAAATAAATAGCAATGATGGCGCGTTATTATCTTTTACTTCTTATCGTTGTCTTTCGAGATGTCTTACCAGAAGAATCTGCCTTGGAGCATTCCAGAGGAAACTGTTTGCCAGACTCATGGCACTTACAAATGACATCACAGACTTCCACGCTCCTGAGATAGCGTCGGCGACACAGCCAGGTCATGCTGGGATGGGCTGACCTGAACCCATGCCTGGGCCCGAGCAGACCCTAGTAGAAAAGGGGCTAAAGATAAATATTTTGAGTGCCGTTGCTTACAAGACACATAAGAATCAGCTGAAGTCAGTATCCACAGATAAAAGCTTTATAAATGCTGCAGATTGGAAAACTATTTCATATCAGATTAGAAGATTTCTAGTATTTTTCGAGTGTGTTTCCCCTGATTATATTCATTTAAACTTCAAGTGTGACACTTCTTATTTCCAATGAAATTCCATGTTTGACAGTTCTCCAAAAGAATCATTAAACATGGTATTGTATGTGCGTGGAAAAAAAAATGCAAATCCTAGTTACACTCAACATTGTAACCACAACATCAATCTACGCTTCCAAAACATCTACACAGACTTCACTAAAATATGTGAGTTCATGATTGACTGTCATCACCTTGATTCATGGTCCTTTTAAGCTTTCTTTACATGGTTTAAATAAAATAACAGGCCATATCTCTAAAACGCATTGAGTTTTTAAAATTTGGAATAAGACTATACAGTCTTATTTCATGTAGTTTCATGACGTATTACAAATAGCAGCGACGTTATCTTTTCAAACCTCCCCCAGCCCTCATCTCAGCATACAAGTAGCATTTTTATGGGATGAAGCTCATTTTGGTAACAAAATGAAAGATCTTATCAGTTCTTAACAAGATTTGTTTTTACAAGGTTCAGCTGAGACAGGTTACTTAAAGGTCTACATTCCAACTCTCAAACTATATGGCTGTTTGCCCGTATCCCACTCCAGGTGTGTTGGAACTCCCTAGGTAAATATTGGGAAGGTGCGAGGGGAGATGTTTTGCATACCAGAGGCACTGATCTGTACAGCTGATGGCTGCCTCAAACCTTTGGACACTTGCTTAAAGATTGGCATGTTAAGGGAACCTTGCTTTCCATTTCAAAGATTGTCTGGCATCAAAAACCAGCAGTGCGTAGATTAGATTAGTCATAGTGATGGTTTGTGAAGTACCCGTGAAATCTTTTTGATGGCAGATTGATGTATTGGGATGAAACTGTCCGGGATTCCACAATTTCAACCATGAAATCATAAATTCAGTCAAGAGGCCTGGGTTTCCTTTTCAAAGGCTGTTGTTGTGGTAATACTACCATTCTAAACTCGCACAAGAATGTGCACCTGCTTTTTCCTGGATTTATGACAAACTGACCTAAGGTAAAAAAGGTCAGCTGTCTGACACTAAGACACATTACACATTACAATTCAGTGCAGCAAAACCTTTCACAACACTTAATCTTTCTCATATTTTTTCACATTATAATCTCAAACTTCTGTTTATTTTATTGGGATCTCATGTCAGAAAATAGTTCCGGAAAAAGATGCATGCTTTTTAACAAACTGGCATGTGCCTTTATATTGCTTCAGAATCATATGGGTTTGATGTGATCTTCATGTCAGTAATTATTGAGGAATCTATCACAGATCCCAAAGTTTTTTTGTACAAAGAGTGCACAACATTTTTGTGGAAAACTGTTTACCAGGACCTAAAATGAAAATCATGTCAGTAGAGTATCTGAAATAAATCCCTACCTGTTTGAGAAGTTTAACATGGAGGAAACCAGTTGTTAGTAAAAATTTAATTCCTTATTAGCAAGTCAACCTTCATTTTCCTACACAAGTCTGGTTTTTGCCTTGTTTATTATTTATGGCTGTGTTTCCATTCCCAAGGGGAAAAAAAGTGGAAAAAGAGGAAAACAGAAAACTAAATTTAATAATTGAAATACGCAGATGTGGAAACAGCTTCTAAATTGCTAATGAGTTCTGATTCAAAGATGCGACATTGAAGCCCTTGGCGGTCGTGACTGCTCAATGACGCATGGGTGTACGCAGGAATTCAAGGTGAATCGTTGCCAATTTAAAACCATATTTATGAATGATATGGTGGAGTTCAGACTACTGTGTTCCTATGATGTGCTGTGTAAATTTCACCCTTTTGAAATCGTGATGGATTACTTTTACAGGTACATGTAGATCTATTCCATAATGAACCATCATCATTTAGTTTGAGTCAGACCAATTGCGGCCCATACTTAAACCCCTGTAACATATGATTTTGACTGACTAACTGAATATCTTCTTCTCTCTGTTTGCAAAGTGAATACATGTTCATGTAGTCTTTGCACAACCTATATGGGTGTGCATATTATTTTATCTTAGATTGGCTGGGAAACATTTGATGCCCTCCTTCCCTTGCAAGCAGTGCTGAGTCAGATCTAAGAGTATGTAATTACATGTATGCGCCTGTCAGCACTCTTGATGGCATCTTCCCCGGCTCACCCATCAGTGTAAACTCCTGCATAAGTATGGCTCACCCTGCAGGGCAAGCAAACTTCTTTTCCTGAGCCGCGCTCTCTCTGGGCTACATGCAGTCCTTTATTATCATTCTCACCATTAGCCGCTGGCTCCGGAGGCGGATTCATGAGTCAGCGCAAACAAATTCCTCATCTGTAATGTACTTGCCTCTTCTTAGTTTCCGGTGTTGGAATGAATGCTGACTGCCACAGCAGACAGAAGTCTTTTACCTGACTGGATGAATAATACAGTAGTACTTCATTGTTCACAAGACTGTGTAAACTCTTGTGGCCACACGCTCACAGCAGTGTGCCTAATTAATAAAATACTAACGTTTCCTGAGACTTACTTTGTTTTCAGAGCATGATAAATACAAGCTTGACTATAATTCAATTCAATTTTAATTCAATTCAGTTTATTTATATAGTGCCATTTCACAACAGATGTCATCTCAAGGCACTTTACAAGAAGAGTTATTACAATAAAATGTTTAATTTAGGAATTAGAAAACCACAGAAGATTGCATCATGACTTCTCAGCAATCCCTCACACTGAGCAAGCATGAAGCGACAGTGGAGAGGAAAAACTCCCTTTTAACAGGAATAAACCTCCAGCAGAACCAGGCTCAGCATAAGCAGTCATCTGCCGAGACCGTCTGGGGTTTGGAGAAGGCATCAGAGAAACAGAAAGAGCTACAGAACTGATGCAGACGTGGAGAACGTTCCTCCACTGGAATGCCATCTTAGTCAGGGTTGTCAAGCAGGGCGGGTCAGGAGCACCTACTGTAGGAAGAGACTAAGAGACAACAGGTCAGCGCTTGAATTGACAGCACATCATGCAGTTGGAGAAAAGTAGGAGAGAAAGTAGGAACTGACTCTAATAATGTCCTCCAACAGCCTAGCCTAAAGCAGCATAGCTACTAACATTAACCTGTCTCCTAGCTACTAGGAGACCTAGCTACTAACACTCTCTACCTGGCTTACATTAATCTATCTCTACCTAGCTACTCTACCTCTTCGTATCTCTTCCTAGCTTTTGACACTACCTGACTATAATCTATAATCAGGTTTGTATCTCATAAATGAAAAACATTCTCTATTAAACCTTCATTGGAGATATGCTGATCATAGTTTTGTGTCCAGTCTTTAAATTTAGACCTACAGATTGTAATTTTCTCTTGATGATCCATGAATAACAAAAGTCAAATACTTTTTTTTTCTGCCTTTCTACTGTAATAAGTACTTATTAATTGAAATCAGAAGTAGAGGCAATTTCACCAGGATTTTAATAAATTAGCACAGATTAACACAGGTAGCATTACTAACTAACAGCAAGATGTAGACCCATACCTTAACTCTTCTGATTTTAACAAGGCTGCAAACATTTCTAAGTCAGGAATAGATGGATATCTAAAAGTATAAAACAGAGGAACTTGCTGTAATATCACTAGGCTTTCTGTTATACACTGACCAATTTACTCTGTTTCAATAGCAGCCTGAAAGATTACTGACATACCTTTGCAGCAAAAGCAATTTGTTTTGTTGCTTTTTTTTACCTTTTTTGCCTCCTCTAAAAATACTGAAAATGCCTAACTTTGTTTCTTCTTCCGTTTGTAACAACTTCTACAGTAAACTTCGAAAAGTGCATTTTTTATCTTCATGCTTGCCTTCTCTCTTGTGGTACAGGATGAGTTAGCAACACTTAGCAACAGTACTTAACAGCTATGTAAGTAATGCTGCTCATTCATAATGAGTGGAAATTCACACTGAGTGCTTTTTTAAACACTTTTTGACTGCAGTGGTAGTGACAGCTAGACATTATTAGCAGAATCTCTAATACCCTGTCTCAGATCCAGTGGATTGTTTTTACTTTAACCCTTTAACTCTCATCATCTGGTATAGCATAGCAGTTGCTCAGATAATGCACATTTGGTGTTACTTGAGATCTGTTTGATTCTGGTTATGCTAGTTATTCTTGTTCATATTTTTACAACAGCTAAGGTGCCCCCTGCATTCATTTACCTCTGATCTTTTTACTGAGATTTCACACTTGACTGAGACAATTATTATAATGTAAAAGACTCAGTGTGAGCAAAAAGATCACTGTTTGCAAGTTAGATGACAAGAGCCGTTTCTGATTCATTCCTGCTGAGGCATTAGCATGTCAATAGCAGAGAAACACAAGCTCACTGGGGACATTTTCAAAGAGCCTGTCAATGACAAGCATTTAGACTTAGTTCTGAACAGTACTGCTAAACAAAGATGCTATTAAAAAAAACAACACCCTATTCGTCAGGTGCGTTAAAGCATCAGTGAAGGTTATGTAAGCAGAAAGCCAGGCATACTGTCTAATTAACAAGCAGCGTGTCTGAAGAATGTGCCGCAGCCTGGCCCTACCATGTAAAGTTATTAAGTTTTAATCCCACCCAGTAGAAGCTCTCAGATCCTATGTACTTTCCTCACATGCCCAATGGACCACTCCCAGCTCCCTGCCTGCAGGTGCCGGAGCTCTGCGGTGGAAGACTCCTGCCTGGCAGTCATGGCTGTCGAGAGAGAAAGGAGTCAGCTGGAGAATTTAGGAAGCATTTCTTTTGAAATTTTGTGAAGAAGACAAAATCATTAGAGTTAAAGACACAATCTTAGGCAAAGTTAGTGAGTGTTATATATTTGGAGTTTTCTCCCCAAATGCCTTCTCAGAGTAGCAAGGACAACTGCATGTTTTGTACAGGGATTAGTACAGCTTAGAACTGGAGGCAGCTTTTACTTTACAGATGACACCTGATCCTATAAAATTTTATCTCTGTATTTTTTTTTTATCACTTAAGCTTGTAAATATGCAGTCGAGGCATTGGTTGGTCTAAGATTCATTTTATATGAGTAAAAATACCAAAGTGACGTTGAAACAAAAGTCTATTAGTAAAATCCTAAACATGATGTTATTACTGTTTTATTGTCATATTTAATTTGTTCTGGATTTGAAAAACATTGTTGAATAAACATTTTCTTCTATTTACCAGAGATGGATCTCATAAATTTCCAAGTGTAAAACTGTACTATGCTATTAAAGCTAATAGGTGGCACACCATGACTGTAGTTTTTCTTTTTTATACAACGGAAATAGTTAAAAATAGAAATGTATTTTTCTTTCTTGTAAGCTACTCCATGCCAAACGCAGTTTATGTGAAAAATTCAGATAAGACTCACAGCAACTTTTTGATAAACTGCTGAGATATATTTGAGTTACTTTACTTTTGCTTTTGTGAGGTGTGACCAAGGTAATGGCATGTGTAGAAGGAAGTGTTTCAGTACAGAATGCAAAACAGGAGATGAGGCAGAATAATAAAAAAAAGCTATCTATTCTCCCTTTCACTAGTTTTATCAGGGGTACAGCTCACCAGAATGGTTGTAAATGTTGGCATGACAGATGACTCAGTAATGTCAGAAGTCACAAAAGACGCAAGGCTCATTGCCGAGTGTAGAACCAGAGAAACAATATCCATGCAGTACAGATGAGCCCATGCTGCTTGGTGCCAGTGTGTTACAGGCTCTTTGAATGATTGTCTTTGCCAATGTGGAACAGAGTGGCACAGAGGCAACAGCTTCTCTCAGCGCTGCCCATTGTTTCTTAACACTAATATCTTTCTTATAGAAGCTAAAATCAGACTGGGTCAGGGCTTTATTTTCTCTGCAGATCCCGATAAGGATAACTGTTTGCCTACACTTGATTTGTCGTATTTTTGCGCCCATCTGTTGCAGTGTGTGTTGCACGCTCTGCCCTTTACTCCCTGCAATTGTTACTCAGACTTGTGTTGCTTCGGAGATAGCGCCTCAATCACCCTGAGCTGGAACAGCCTCTCGTAAAGATAGGACTAAATGACAAATGTACTTGAACATACAAACCTAAATGCATGCAATACAACCTTTGACCATTTAACTACCAGAAGCATGAAACAGTGCTGATTTTTTTTCGTCCACTTTACACACACCCTCATAGTAGCCTCAGGGCACTGACTAGCTACAACACATTATTGTTGCGCGTTATTCTTCAGCTTTTTGTTCTTATTAGAAAAGGAATTTAAAAGTAGAAGTATGTCCAAATGCAGGATTAACACGCATTCCGTGATGTGTTTGCAACTGTACGGCTGTTGGTAAGAGGTTTTATTTCTTGTTTTTTTAACAGATTATTTTTTGTGCGAGATGTTTGTGTTTATTACAACTAATGTGTAATGATACAAAATGTTTATTAGATAAATCTAATTGTTCCTCCAATCCACATTAACAGCGATTATAGGACTGACATCCATTTATTTACTATGACACTGACAGCTCAGTGTAAACAGTATTTCACTATCACGCTACGTTATATTTACATAAACTAAAAATTAAACCAATTAAGCAATGTGGAGTTTCTCATAGAAATCCTAAAAAAATTAACAGTTGTATGAAATGTTGTTTAATTTTTTTTTGCATGTTCTGTCCCATTATATTGGCAATTTTTTAGCTCTGACCCCACTACATTGTCCATTGAATGATTCATGTCAAATCTGATGTGACTGACCACAATTTGTTGAATTTATTTATGTATTTGTCATTTACCAATAGAAATGAAAAGTGGTGCCTTTATATTAAGCTCCCTTCACTCTTTGTGTCTAAATAATTTAGGTACAACTTGTTGTGTTAAAAAGTCACCTAACCAGTAAACAGAGACTGGATATTTTGAGGGCCACCAATTTACAGCTCAACACGTCGGTGTGCCCAGAGGGGCTCAGAGACATGCAGAGTCATGCCCCAAGTGTCTGCAAGGCCCTGCCGCTAACCAGCTCTGCCTTGAGTCCAATCACAGAGCAGCTGCAGGAGTTTTTACTGAACGCAAGCAGGCTGATGAAAGACACAAAGCGGACTAGCTAGACTGATGAGTGATAATGAGACGGAAAGAAGGAAGAATCATATTTTCTTTCTTTTAGTTTTTCACGCTTTCCTTTTTTATTTGTCTTTCAGCGTTTTTATCCAGCGTCTTAGTTTGTATCCCTCTCCCTTTCATCACACATGTAGCATAACTTGTCAGCTCTCTTTTGTCAGTTCAACAGACTAGTTCCTCAAGTACGTCATTTTTTTCTTCTCTTTGTTTTTTCTGATCCTGGAGATAGTTTGACTTGAGAATTGCTCCAGAGTTGTGGGTTACCAGCAAGTTTTTTGTCCTTCCTTTCAGAAGATTTATGGGAGGTCAGCATTAAGAGTTTCAGCTGAAACTGTGTCCTCTGTTGCATGGATGGGTGGGGCAAGGGTGAAAGTCAGCAGGGGGGTGAGATGGGGGAGTTGTTCTTTGGAAATTGTAGGGTCAGGGCAACCTGTGGTTAGAAAATTGTTGTGGGAGGTGTGGAGTGCTGTTACGTGAGTCACTCCACAGTGTGAGTTTTGAATAACTTTTCATGGTTTGGATAAGAGTGAGCATGTGTGTCATGACTCAGACCATGTGCAAACTACCTGCTGCATGTGTTAGTTCATTTTTAACTCCTTATTGACTTTGACATCAAACATTACACAGTGAAACTTATTAACAGGAAAATACCTGATTGAGCAGCTTTGAATTGTGCATTATTCCAGATTCTAATCTTTAAACTGTGTCTGTTGTAGATAATTTAGACTGCGTCCTGCTTTGTTCTTCACCTATTACATGAAGGAGCCTACCTTTCCGCCTGTATCTCCTTGGGAACTGACACAAAACTCCGGAGCTGTGTCAGCGAGGCGGACATTTCGTTCTCAATATCCTTCTGTTTTTGACAAAAGGACCAGACAGCAACCTGAAACCCATAGACCTGTTTGTTTCCTGTTAGTGCAGATTATCACATTTCAATTGCCAGAGGTACAAAAACTAAGGATTATGGGAATAAACAATTCGAGCTGGGAGATTTTTCTGTAAAATGATGGTAAATGCTCCTTAGGCTGAGAGATAGTATTAAAAATATTTGACTGATACCCTGTTTTCAAAACTGATTTAAATGTCCAGTGATGTTAGCTTTTGTTCTATATGTTAGTTATGTTTCTCTTTAGATCGTTTGTATTTTTTTTCAAATTGTATATCTTTTGGTCCCTATTAATCTCATACCCCCAAGTAAAATGCAGTGCAACCAACTCCTAGTATTAGTAAAGTTCAGTGTGTGTAACTCTAGACGAGCCGATGAGGTTTGGGGCTGTATAATATTGTTAAAATATTCAATAGTATTGCCAAAAATTGCAATGGTTAATTGATAACTGTTTTTAAATACTATCAAATACTGAGTTCAAGCAGTATGTGACTGCAATATTGCACACATGGATATTGCAGTAATGATTGCTTTTCAGTATATTGTCCAGCTTTACTCAGATGGGAGAATCTGTTGATTGACAATTTGTTAGGCACTCTTCAAATCTTACCCAAAGGAAAGCCATAAATTCAAGTTTAAAAAATTACACATTTTTGTGTGACAACAATCGTGTGGATAAAGGTTTTCTACTTAGATAAGGCCAAAGTAAAGTTTCTATAAGAATGGTGAAAAACTAACACTGCACGTTACCCTGAGCATACTATCCCGCAGTTAAATAATGCAATGGCTGCATTATAATGTGGAGATGCATTTCTTCAGCAACAAAAGAAAAACAGGGTAGATGATGGGTAGATAGATTGAACCAATTCAGGGTAATCCTGCAAGCATCCTGGCTGAAAAATCCTTTCCAGAGCGGACGTTTCCATTTGCTACAATAGAAGGGCTTAGATGATAGCAAACTTGTTAGCATGGCCTAGTCAAGCCCCAGATCTTAACCCAACTGTGAATGCATGGCTTGAAATTGATTTCTACAGACACTATGCATTCAGTATCACTGAGCTTGAGCTATTTTACAAAAAAGAATGGATAGAAACTTTAATTGTCTATTTACAAAGCTGGTAGAGTCCACAGGAAGAAAAAAAAACTTCAAGCTGTTTTTGCAGCAAAATGTAGATCTATAAAGTATTGACCACAATGCTGACTAGAATTTACTTTGAATCAGATGTTGAAAACCAGGAAATATTTTCATTTTACATCTTAATTATGTTCTTCTTGTGCTAGTCTAACATGCTAAATTCAGATATAATACATAGACATTTTTCTTTTGTGTAAAATGGTAAAATGCAGAAAAGAGGAGCAAATGCTTTTTTGAAAGCACTGTGAATGTATGTTTTTAAAAGACCAGATTCAGTTCAGTCCTTTGCCTTGAGATTCTTCTACAGAAGGCTTCCCTCCAGCTGTCCTGTTCTCTTGAACTTAGTTGAAGCTTCACCACTGCTTGACCACGCTCACTTTATGACATCCAAATAGCCTTAATTGTGTATTACAACAATGCACACACTGTGCCCACTCAAAGAAATTGCACTGTTGAAATTTCGGGGATTGGATATCTGATAAGCGCTCATCTTTCAAATCACATTTCCTGCCAGATAACACGGCCTTCACTACATCCCTCAAATGAATTCCTTTGACATGTGATCACCCTCTACTGTCTCCTTGTTTTCCACTGATCCCGTTCTGCGGGTTCGATTCTTGAGTCATACTGTTGTTTGTTCTGCATGCAGTGTTGTATTCAGATGTGCCGTGCAATGTTGCCACATCAGATAGTTTATTGCTCCCCGTGAGACTTTATGTTTGGCATCTAAACAGTGGAGAGTAATGGTGGCGCAGGGCAACCAGGTCAGCGGTGGAGCAGGGGTGGGGTTAAAGGCTTTTGTTAAAGAAAGCAGGAATTCTTCCGACTGGAAGTTGAAGTCTGTGCATTCCTCCAGAACTGCTCCCAATGGGCAGCCAGTGGAGCAAAGCCACACTTTGAATGAAGGGCAAGATAATGGTGGCAGTCAAAGTAAAACACCTCCCATTGAGAACCAGAGAGACAGAAAGAGAACACCATCTGTCTGACAGGCTGAGGAGTTCTCTTTGAGCAGCCTGAATAGAAAAAAATTCTTCACCATGCCAAGTTTAGGAGACAAACCCCTGCAGCACTTTCGAAATGCGCTGATGTGATTTATTGCGTTGTTTTGAAGTATAACTGTTAAAGTACAGACAGAGGGGATGGTGAAGTGTAATGATATTTCTCTAGGTTAAACCTAGAGAACCTGCTCGGGTCTGCAAAATTAGTTCGGATCCAGTTCTGGTTCTGTTAAAGCTAGATGAATCCAATGTGCATACGCACACTCTTGTTTTTCTGTGCTTCTCTTCTCCCAACACACACACATTAATAAAACACTCATGACTGGCTCCGCCTGCCCTGTCAGTTCCTCTTGGCAGGAACCTGTCATTGAGGCTTTGAAGGTGGGCAGCAGAGCATTTGGAGTGATTACAGGTCAGCATTTCTGCTCAGAGGTCTACAAGTTACTGCCAGGGCTCCTAACAAAGCCTCCGGACTAAACAAAATCCGACCTTATTATACTACTGCTCAGCCAGTAGTCTTCAAACCTGTAACTGTAATGACGAACAAAAGTATTTATCCCTATTGATTTTTATGAAGATTTTATGTGATAAACCAACACGAGGTAGTGCCAAATTGTAGAGTTCAATGTAAATTGTTTTTTCAAGTTCCTTTTAAAGAAAGTGTGAAAAGATCGGTGTGCACCCTTTACTGCAACAGTACATATAATTTAAAGCAAACAGTTGTTTTCAGAAGTCACCTTTTTAGTAAACAGCGTCATCCTGTGTGTAATTTAACCTCAGTATGCATACAGCTGTCCTATGATACCGTCAGAGGTTTAATAGAGAACACTGATGAACAAACATCACAGTAAATCATCTACACTGCATGTTCGTATCTCTGAGCATGGCACATTTGGACGTCAGTACTGTTTGGTGTATAAACTCTAACAATAAAACTACACATGTGAGATAGTTCTGTATGCAATCACCTTTGGTGTGGTTTGTTTAGGCTATCGACAAGTTATGCAATATGTTGGACCAAGATTCCATGTGATATTTGTCTGCAAGGTCCAGTTACATTTAGAATTTAATTAACTGATTTAATCAAGCTAACACACCTCTTTCTTTACTGTGTATTACTTTGCAGAGTGTCATGCAGCGGTGAAGTGGTGCCAAGCCTAACTGCGTTGATCTGTTTTGGACCTTCTAACCCCTAACCCTGTCCTGTTTGGTCCAAGATGGAGCTCAAAGTGTGGGTAGATGGAGTCGTGCGGGTGGTCTGCGGCCTCTCTGTAGAAACTTCCTGCCAGGATGTCGTCATCGCTTTGGCACAGGCCATCGGTGAGTGCTTCAGTTACTTTAAGTTGTGGCCTATGCTGTGTTGTTACATATTGCACTTGTATATTTTTGCTCTTTTTTTTCACAGTTTATCTAAAAACTCGTAACAATTAGCTGTGGTACCGCTGTGTGTTCTATCATGATTAAATAACAGAGAAGAGATCTCGTTTTTCTTGCACCTTTTATCTCTCTTCGCTGACCTGAATCAAGTCCTTAACTGGATCTTGGATTTCAGCAGGGTGTCCATCCCTGTATCCTCCGGCTTAATGCTAGCCACACGCTGCAGCAGCATTAAATAGCATCACTCCACATTTAGACTCTCCTCCTTCTGTGAGTGAGCTTGCTGCCAAGTCATTGGGGAGTGTTTGCCCTAATTTCTAGATCCTTGTGGAAACTTCCCTTTTTTCACTTGTGTAAGTTTTATACATCCAATTTTTTCCAAAAATCTCATTGACAGAGATTTAAAAGAATTATAATTTAATATGAATCATAAATGCACAATTTGTGCACAGCTCATCATCCTAAGCAAATTTAATTTTATTGATAAACCATAGTGATGACAGCTTCATTCTGTTAGGAACATTTTTTTTAGCAGCGACAGAAAAGTAGGAGTTGGTGGATGGAGATAATTAGATAGGAATCCTAAAAGAAAACTTTTAGAGGTTGCAAAAAACTTAAAACTTTGGCAGAAGTTCATCTTTATGGACAACGACCCAAAAAATATACCAAGAACTACATTGAAGTGGATTAATTTAGAGGTGACCACTTTCAGCTCTCAAGGGCTGGTATCCTTTTTTCTGGTTTAACACAACGGAATCATAACTGATTAGGTGGTTTCTGCAGAACTTAATGACTTGCTGAAGAGTTAAACCAGCCATTTTAGTCATCTGTGTTGGATCAAAGACACCTCTACTACTTGTGGGACATTGGCTTTAAGGGACTGGACTACATTTAAAAGGCGACAGTGACTCGGGGTAGGAAGTCGTTTCATAACTGGTGCAGTTACCAGTTCAAACCCTTGCACCATCAGTCTTGGTCCTTGTGTCCTTGGGCAAAAAACTTCACCCACCTTGCCTGCTGGTGGCGTTCAGAGGGCCCGGTAGTACGTGTGTGTACGGCAGCCTGACGTCTGTCGGTGTGACTTACCATCACCAGAGTGTGAATGTGTGTGTGAATTGGTGAATGCCCGAATGCAGTGTAAAGTGCTTTATGGTCTCCTGACTGAAAAAGTTATTTACAAATGCAGGCCATCTAGGCAATGTACATCACACGTTGTTTAGTTTCAGTGCTCACTCTGAGTCTTTCTATTTTCCAGGTCAGACGGGTCGATATGTTCTCATTCAACGTTTGAGGGACACTGAAAGGCAGCTTTTGGCTACAGAGAGGCCCCTGGAGTCTTTAGCAAAGTTGGGCCAGCATGGCAGTGAGGTTCAGTTCTTCCTACGGCGTACTGGCCCAAGCAGCAGTGATGGACCTAGTTCAAAACAAGAAAGACAGTCTCCCCTTCCACTGCCCAAACTTCCTGAGCCAGAGCCTTTGAAACGTAACCAACCTAAGAAAGCGCTAACGTTTAACTTGGGGCCATCTACTTCCCCAAAAACCAAGCCCAAACAATTTAAAAGGCCTCCAGTGGACTCAAAAGAGCAAAGAACCTCTCCATCCTCTTCACCTAGTCCTATATCCCCTCATGCACCATCACTTTCTCCCTCACCTCCTATTGGACCTTCTAAAGATGAGGTATTTAGAAAGGTTCTTCAGCAACAGGAGAGACTGAAAACCATAGAGGGCCAGCTAGAAAGACTAGAGAAGGAGTCCCATTCCTGGAATCGTCCTTGGCCCTCTCCAAGCCCCTCACCAGTTTCAGACTCTCACTTCCAAGAAGAGATTGATGTATTGGAGCAAACAATGCGAAGGAACCAAACTGAGCTCACCCATGAGCAGTACTGGGAGGAGGAACTTCAGGTGGAGGTAGAAAAGGAACGCGGAATGAGGAGGAGGCTGGTGGACCTACATGCCAAGCTTGATGACTGCGGACGGCGGCTGCATGATTTCTCGGTTCGCTCTGCCCAGCTGGAGCAAGAAATCCAGAGGGAGAGCCAGGCGGCAAGCAAAGCCAGCGGGGCCGAGGAGTCACTCGATGCTGCGAAGGCGGAGCTCCGGATCCAGGAAAGGAAAGGGGCCGACTTTGAGGAGCAACTGTCAGAAGCTGACAAGGCTCTGGAGAAGGCAGAGTCTCTGCTGCAGGTAAGGAGAGAGGTCACGGTTATGGAAAAACGACTGTAGATTCATGCAAAGGGGGTAAAATTGACCCATGTTGCCGTACATCAATCTGTATTCCTCTCCTACTTGCAAAATGCAGCAGACGCGGCACAGTGAATAGACATTAAAAAGGAGAAATGTGAATTCTGAACAAAAATTTATTGTTTTATTAGTATTATGACATGATTGCTGGTTACTCATATCTTCCTTTTCATGGAAGTGTTGTATTTATACTCTAGCTAAACCCGTTTAGCAGGTATCATCTTCAATGAAATTTCTGTTCTAAATTCATGGTGACTAATTTTGTTTACACTATATTTCCACTTGTATGTCTGTGGTTGTACTGTGTATAGAAAAATTGAATTAAAAATAATTTATTTGGATTACAAAAGCCCCTTTTATTTAATTTACTTAACCTTGACACATTGTCGTGTGTTGTTTTATTATTTGTTGACTTTGAGTCATTTGCACAGACTTAGGTGTTCTACTAAAAGCCCAACTCAGTTGAAAGAGAAGATTGACTTTAAAAAAAACTCAGATGCCACCCAGAACGAACCCAGCAAGAAAAATAAGTATTGAACACATTAACATCTTCCCCTTTTGACATGAAATTCACACCGGATGTCAGTTACAAACCGTATAATCTTACAGCAGAAAGTAAATACACATTTCTTAGCCCATAAATGAAGTCATAAATAATGAAGTAGAATGACACAGAAAATAAGAATTGAAAATACTTCATGAATTGTCATAGTAGTTTGTCAGCCTGTCTAAATATTCTGCTGATAATAAATATGCTTAAATGTAATTTTTTTTCTTCAGCAGTGGAGTCTAGCACTGCGAATGACTACAGAAGTTATTGCTGTTTAGAGAATGAATTACTGTAATTATGAAAAAAAACTGTACCTGCTAATTCCAGGTTTTTCTGGAGCTCTCTGCAAGGTAGTCCTTCGATAATTCATCAGATTATTTATTTGATTCCACTGTTAGAAATCTTGCAATGAGCACCTGTCCAGTTTCGGTTTATGGTGCTCATTGTTATGGTCTATGTTCCTTCCACTACCGGATTATGGCCTCAGATGTACTCACTGGAACACACAGTACTTTCAAAAAAGCTCTTTGCTGTAACCTATCACGTCATATTGATGAGCACTTTAATAGGCCATCAGTTTGCACTGGCATGGAGCAGAATTGCTTTGTAAATATTGACAAATCTCAGTTATTTTCCGGGCTTTCGGTGGCTTTTTGCACCTCTTCTTTGAGCATTCGATGGTTACTCCCTAGGACATTCCTGTCTATAACACATCTTTGCTCTTTTTAAATTATTTGTATGTTCATATTACTTGGTTACCAACATCTGGTGTACATTTTATGTCATTAGCCTCAGTAGAAAAATATAGAAAAAAGTTGAGAGGAATGGGTTATATGAACCTTATGCGGTACTGTGAAATTATAAAAGTGACATTAAAAAGTATTTAAAAAGTAATAAATGTTTTTTTTTCAAAATAGATTGGAGAGCTATGATTTTTAAAACCTCAGAAATACTGCTCTTGCTAAATAAGCTGCCTCAATACAGCAGTTACATAAAGTAATGCAATTGAACAGGTAAGCAGACTATTTTTTCTCATATTTTGAAATATAAAGATATACACTGATGCTGTCACAAAACCAACAGTGTAAAAACATTAAAAGCAGCAACCTCGACCTTACTCTTAGCGTTTCAATTACAGTTAATCGTTATTACAATAAGCTATACTTCCTGTTGCAATTACCATTACTTTAAGATAATGATAAATGATACAATTATTAGCCATACCTTGATTAAATGTACCATTTTAATTTTCTCTCTGCTGTATATGCTTTTAACTGAGTTCGCATTAGCCAAAGGATTAAAGAAAATATAATTGGTAACTTAGCAGAAACGAGAATGGTTAGGTTGAGGCCTTGTCAAAAATGGGAAGTAGAATTATTTTTTACAGTATTATAGAAAGCTCATTTGCCTTTTAGACAGCGAGCCTTTCAAGGGAAAATCCAAACATATTTACTGCTTAGGTAAAAGGACAAAGAGGAACTGTATCATAGACAGGCAGAACACTCTACCTCTGATTTACAAAGGTACCTGTGATATGGAACACTAAATTTTTTTTTGTTTTATATAGCTTGTTAAAACATCTGATATTATAGTAGGTAACAAACAGCACTGCATGTGTTGTAGGACAAGAATCATGTTGCCATGCATACGGTAAATGCCAGAGAAAATAGGAAGCCTTCACTTCCTCAAAATGTTAACACTTCTGAACATAAAATAGTACCAGCAAGCTCAGTTCATTTTGATGAAAAACATCTTGTGTCAGTCATCAGTCAGCGGAATGGGTTGAGGCAGCCAGCCGAGCGTTAAAATGTTGCCGGTGATGAGCACAACGTTCCTATCATCAGGCTAATGGAGGCAGACCTGCAGGTGTGAACTGCCTCAGCAGGCTTTCTCAGTCCAACATCAATTATCCAAACACACACACACACACACACACATATATATATATATATATATATAAATATATAAAATATAGGGCCACCAACATGGGAGGGAGGATTTGCCTGGTCGTCATGTGTGCTGATCAAGAAAAATGGATTGTCAATTAAAAGTCTGTGTGAAAGAAAGTTCACTTTGTGAGCATGAAGTCTGTTTATCATGAAAAGTTCAGAGCTGTATATTTTCATCAACGCCTGCTCATAAACATTGCATTGCTTCATGCTGCTTTAATCTGATCAAATCAGACAGTTGTATGGCTCCGGCTAATGGACTGATAATTACCTGATAAGCAGTTATCTCTATCAGTACCTCAGGTTTAGATCAGCAGATTCTGCTGCCCTCTTGTGGTCAAAGCTGGAAACCATTTTTTAAAATTATTTTCATAATGAAATTAAACTCTATATATGTTAATGTTTCACAGAAATATGCATCCAACAACACCCAGTCATATTTTATTTTTTGCCATCTTTACTATTCAGGCTAAGCAGAATGAACTGGAGGATCTTAATAAGGAGCTAAGGCAGTGCAACCTGCAGCAATTTATTCAGCAGACAGGCGTGTTGCCGGCTCACACCAACTCACGCGCAGAGCTGCAGGAGCATCTTGAACAGCTGGAACTGGCACCAGGTATTATGCATACTACACATCCTGTACGTTTATATAATGGCAGGTTGGTAATTTTCTGATGACTCTCCCCCCCCCCCCTTAGGCCGCAGTGCTACTCCCGTGGAATTTCCGCTTCGTCCGACAGCCAAACAGTTTCTAGGACATCCACGGAACCTGCAAAACCCTCTAGTGTCCAGTCTCAACCCTGAGGGTGTGTATGTGTGAGACCCTGCTGCTTCCCATGTCTCCATCCCCTGGTCCCAGTACCCCTCGCACCCCATATCTACTCCAACTTTCTTGGGCTTAGGGTTGCCGCTTTTAATATTGGTGGATGATTCTAAAGCCACCTGTGTACTGGTGGTTTATTCTGCTTCTCAATTTCCCTGTGCTCAACCATCTCAAGATGGGAAGCTTCTGTTTAACAGCTTCCTCTTGTCCTGTCCCTAACTTTTACATCTGAGGCAGTCTTCCACATTCTTTTTTTAGTGTTTCTCACATTCTTTTATGCTTATACTCTCAAGGGGTTATGTTCTCTGTACTTCCATGTCCTTCTCGCCTAACACTATTTGCTTCTGGACTAACAGTAACTGCTTCTGTTATACTTTAATGCATCTTGGGATTTGCTACTAATCCCCTCCTTTTGTAATTCTGAGTGGCCTTCCCATCCTCAAGTCAAAAATCCACTCCCAGCAGCTGTTCTTTCTGTATCTTAATGTAACCTATTGATCGCACTGCATTTTACCGTGCCAGACGTTTTGATTGTCGTTTTGCTTGCTTTTTAATGTGATACAGAAGAAGAAAAAAATTAGGTCAATAGCATTTCAGTTTGCCTTTTATTTATGGGTACCATAAAATGACATGTGATGGCATGTATCTGCACAATGCCTTGTACTTTGGTGATGCTTGACTTCCAAAGAACAAGAGCCCGTCACAATTTTCCTCGCGTGAAGCACTAGGCCTTGTGTGCCTACAAAGGAATGTATCGATATCTTTTTGGAACCTACTTTTTTGAAGGATTGTCTATTTTTACCGAGATCCTTGTTTTTGTTTTTTTTAAACGATACATTTCCTATGTGGAGCCACAGGCGCTGGGTCTGTTGATATGTTTGTTTTGTTCTTCTCTGGGATGGATTTACCTGGTCCTTACCCACAGTTTCACCTTTCATATGTGCTGTGCCTCACTGTACTATACAATGAGGTGAAACAATGTATGGTGCATTGTAAAAGTAGTTTTATTCCTTGAATTTTTCCGTTTTTGTCAGGTTTCAACCACAAACTTTGATGTATTTTCATTTGATTTATTTGATTGAATAACACAAAATAGTGTATAATACTATGAGTAAGAAAAAATAAAATACACATGGTCTCATTAGTTGTTTTGACAAAAAAAACACCAAAAAAACTAAACACTGAAAAGTGTTAAATATATTTGTATTCTGTTAACCTTAAATCACCTGAAGATGGTGCCTTTGAGGACTGGATGTTTAAGTGACTTAAAGGACTGACCTAATTAGTCAAATAAAGGTCTACCTGTGGTTTACGGTTTACATTTTTATAAATCCACCTGTTCGATGGAGGTCTATAATTTGCATCACCAACACCAAAGAACATACATCAGAAAGGTCAATAGAAGTTTTAAGCAGGTGCATGTAGGTCTAGGTTCGGTAGCAAACACCCTGAAGATGGTTCTCTAGCCAGATTAGACCAAAATGTAACTTTTTGGAATTCACAGACTGCACATCCTTCGAAGCACATCACTCCAAAAGTAAAACGTGGTGGTGGTAGCATCATGCTCGGGGGAACGGATTTCTTCAGTATGAAAAGGAAAGCTGCTTACGGCTCGTTTCCACTGAGCGGTATGGCACAGGTTGGTACGCTAGTATAGAGCCTAACGTGGCATCACCCTAGTATGACAACAAGTGTGACATACATGTATGTCTATTGTCATGAACACCAGCTAAAGAAAACCATTTAGAGGCTTCGTTGGATTTAAGGGGGTGTGGAGGTTGACCTTCTCACATGACAAAGGCCTAGAACATACACACATCTTAGAATACATAGTTGTGTTTGAGTGGCCTAGTTAAAGACCAGACCCAATCGAAAAGCACAGGGTTTTATTTAAAAAATTGAATATACATCCATGGCACACTTTGATAATTTTGATAACTAAGTATAATTTTCCTTCTGCTCCACAGTTATGTGCTGCTTTGTGTCATTCTTGGAGTTTGTGGTTGAACTTTGACAGATTAAGATCATTAATCCTTTTCCCAGGCACTATTTGTCCTAAAAAAATTATAAAAACTGTTTCTATCGATGTGACTCATTGCAATCCAGATTAATCTACTACTTTAAAACATTTAAGATGTTAGGATAATTCATCCTAATATGCTGATCAGTCAAACTGTTGTGTGTCTTTTGTGTGCATTTCCTTTACATTTGCAGTATCAGTTCTTTTAATAGACTCTTTTATATTAACGTGTGTTCAAATTAACTATTCTGACTACAAACCTTGAGTAATCCCTAAAATCTTTAGGTAAATGAAATAACCCAGCAACTGGTCCTGGGTCAGATTGTGTTCCCTGCAGGCGCGTGTGTGCCTGTCCAGATTGATTTAACTCTTTAATGATGTCTCCTATCTGAAAAATGTTTGACCACCCTACTCCCTCACAAAAAAAAACAAAAAAAACCCCACCCAAAACGAAACAAAGGGATCATCACCCCCCACTTGTTTTTGTGTCTTACAGTCCTGACATCCCAAGAGTCGACATGGAGATAAAACACGGACCGCAGGGCCAAGGGAAAGTTGTTCTCTTTTCTATCACCCTCACCTCTTGTTTAACCTCTTTCGCTTCCTAACATTTCCATTCATTATTAATTTACCTTAGAAGTACTTTGTATAAATAAGAAAGGATATATTTACAAAGTTTTGCTACTGTAAACATTTCAAAGTAACTGTATGAACTGTAATTTAGGAACCTTTGACCAATAGAGATTGTTACTATTACTGTGTATTTAAATAATAAAATGTGAATAATGTTTTAGACATTATTTTGTCGTGTGATTTTTTTTAAACCATGTGCATTAAAAATCCTTGCAGTAACTAACTGACTTACAAATGTTCACTTGCTCAAAATTACAATGCTTTACTCCAGCTTTACAGAATGTATCATGAATATATCTGAAAGTGTTGAAGTGTTCTTGCTTTTCTCTGTACTTGATATATAATGGGTACATGATTTCTGGACATTAATAATCAACTATTTACATATAGCAGAAATAATCCCATAAAGTAAATGACTGATACAGGATATGTGGTTAAGATCCTGGCATGCTGCTGCTGTTGTTGATAATGCAAGACAACAGGAACACATGATATTTGCACAAAAGCAGAGTACACTTAATTAAGAAGTTTGTAAGTGGCAACCTATCGTGCCTTGCTAAAGTATTCACAGCCTATAATGTAAAAACTTCAGTGGAATTTATACAATTTTGAATGATAGACCAACAAAAATTGGAAATACTTTTTTGGGTTTTTTTTGTAAAGTAAACTCTAATCAAGTATGACTGATATGCAACCATTAGGCCCTTGGTAACTATGAAGGAGTTGTGAAGATCCATAAAATAGACAGGAGACAGGACTTCTGCCAGTCATGCAGAAATAGGTGTTCTATCCGAGGGTGTTAAAAAGGGAAATCATGTTTGAGCAAAAGCCGAGTTTTAAGTTTACCACTAGGCGCATCGACAACACACATTTGCTTAAGTCTTTCTCCTTATTGCACGGTTTGTTTACCCTGGAGACCAAATTTGCCGTCTGTCACACTCCGATTGACCCCTGACTGATACTCTGTAGGCTTCTAAAAATACCCTCCTCTGCCATCTCGGGACACCATCATCGTATTTCTAGCTTTTTCTTTTTAGCTTTGTCTTAAAACATTTTTACTCTTTACTTCATCGTAGCCTGCACATGAAACGAAAAGTTTGATGCAACGATCAGCTTTCGCAGAATTGGATTAAAATGAGGAGATTTAGAACAGTCTGGTTTTGCAGGGGTTAGGTAAGCTTAAAATCCTTGTTTTGCTCCCACTGTCTGGTCTAGACTTTAGCCTTTGACGCCCTCTGGTGGACATGAAGAATATTAAAAAAGCGTCTTAGTTTGAATACAAAACTGTTACGTTCATCATTTCGCACCAACTGTTTAATTCAAATTTCTAATATTGAGTGATGTATTGGGGTTCAATGTATTATTTTTTCATAATTTGATCATTATTGGAATTTTATTTTAATTAAATTAATTAAATACAATATTTATTATTTGAATTAAACCCAGAGGACTCCAATCACATAATACCAGTTTAAAAAGATTTCTCAGGGCGCTGAACCTTGGGAATGAAGCAGCTTTTTATGTAATTCTTTTGGGGGGGATGAAAACATGATCAAAACGAGCATCTGGAAAAAGAATCTTCTCTGAGAGGATGAGGGTGAGCGTCTGCACGTCCCATATTAGGATGACAGTGACAGGGAGCTCAAGATAAAGAGCCTGACAGAAAACACTCTTGTCTTTTTCCTCTGTGTCACAGTGATGCATCGTGTACAGATGAGGTGGAAATAAAGAAAATCCTGTGAAGACATGCACCACATGACTGCACAAAATGAGCAGCGATTATGCAACAAAGGATTTAAGTCACAACTTTACTTCTCACTTTAGGCACGTACAAATACACTTGGCACAAACTGTAGGAAGTTACTCAGAAGTTGGGTAAATATCAGTTATGTACGTCCAAAAGTCAGGAAAAAAAAATAAGTGACATGACCGCCTTTAGGCATATTGTGCTGAAGTCAAGTTCAGCAGTTTTACATATGTAACACACATTAATGGCAACTGGGGTAAGCCCCTGCTTCTCCCACTCCACACACAACCAAACACACAGGTACCAAAAAAAAAACAATTTTATACTTTTTGTATCAAGGTATTAAGAGCTAAAGAACACTGATTGACATTGGCTCTTAGATGGTCTTGATTGATAAATATAAAGCTTTAGATATACATTTCTATTATATTTTTTAAACTGACAAGAACACTTTGATGTTGATTTTTATTTACATCAATCAACATTTATGGCACCAGTGGCCTTTAATTGGAGATTTCAGATACGATGGGGCAGAAAACACATCCAGCAAAGGTCAGGAGTTGAACCCCAGTTGGTCTCACAAACTCTGTTTTACTGTCAAATAATTCAATCCGGATTTAACAGATTCTTGTCCTTTTAACCGATTTCTCAAATTAACTTGATCCTAATGCAATGAAAGTATAGAAAAAACTGTGACTTTTAGAATCAATGTTTAGTGGAGAATACGTTTTATTTGGGGGGGGGGGGACAAGTAAGTATTTCAAGTTTTGTAACAAAAATATGTCAAGCAGGCTAGGTTCATTGAAAACAACACAAAATATTAGTTAAATTACTAATGACTCACTAATGAAGAAAAATATATTAGCATCATTTTTGAGCAACTGGAAACAACCTTTTTTTAGCTGCACTGTGGCAAAAACCCACATCTCTTCTATCAAAACCAGTCACTGACGTGACAATAACCTGTTCTTCTGGAGAGCCTGAAACCCCCAACTTGTCCTTGAAGAAAGCTGATCAATCCCACCAATATGAAACAGAAACTGAAGCAAAACTCACCAACAGCCTCAACTGATGGCAAAAGGCCGGGGTGGGAGGTCAGCTGGGAGGGCAAAGCAAAAGCCACCTGGGTCCCTAAATAAGCTATGTCAACGTAGTAGGAAGTTGGCTTCAGTTGAGACCACTGGGAGGGCATCCGAGTGGATCGGGCCTTTCCCAGCAGCGCTCAGGATATGATCAGGAACAGCATGTACATATGGGTGTCTGCCTTGTCCGGCTGAGGCTGGTCTGAAGGCGATGCGCAGTATACTGAGCGGTTTTCCCAAAACCAGGTTAGCCGCTGTCACACGCACAGTGGAACTGGCAACTGGCGCAATGTGCGTTAGTCAGTGGCTTACCTGCTTTTAGATCTCAGAGGTTACAGTGACAGTGTTTAGGCTCTCATACTCTGTAGAGCAGAAACAAACCCTCTATCATCATTCATTATTAAACCAAACTAAGACGCAATAGTCATTTCAGCATAGTGTCATATCAACTGAATAAAACAAAATACATCTATATTTTCTAAATGTAAGCTACTATTGAAACAACAGACTTCCTGCTCATGATGTATGGATCCTTCAGTACATTATGATACAGTTCTCATCACATTGTTTTCAGGCGGTAAAAATAAAGTTTCATTCTCAAGTATTGTTACAATAAAAATCAAATAACTACATTCATATCAAAATTACACATACTTAGTTGATTAATGTATTCTATTTAAGATTATATATTGGTTTAAAATAATGTAGCGTTACTTACCAATCCCAAGTTTATTTTAGAATATTTTTAGTTATAAAAAAAAGTTAAATTCCTGCTCAAACGTTCTGGTATTTCATATCCACATTTTTGAAATGATTATTTTTCTTTCATTAGTAAAGTAATCTCAGCGCTAAATTAAACTTGGACGCATTTAAGGATATTCTTTAGCCTTCACCGCCGCAGAAGTTCAGTTCACTTGCATTACCCCCGCTCAACCCACTCCCCTGCATCTGCAACCCGACCTGGTTATGCAAATTAAAAGCGAACCGCTCAGCCAATCAGAGGCCACGATTTAGTCAAATGTCCCGCCTTTCGGTAATAATTCACATATAGGGAGCTCTGTGGGCGGGATGTTCAAGAACAGCAAGTTCAGTAGATTGTTCGAGTTGTAGTTGGGGTGCGGCGCGTTCAGTTCTGCACGTCGTACATCAGGACTAAACCATTACCTTGTTAACAGTTTCCTGTCCTCCTTTGTAATTATGACGCACATTTGTGCTATAAAGGTTCATTTACCCTTAATTAGAGGGACTGTAACACGAAACCCGCCATTTGAGCTGGTTTTTGCGGGTTTAAAGCGGATTTGACTTGGAGCGCTCCGACCCCTCCGGTGTGAAGTGGTTGAACTCGGCTTACTTTGTGTACTGTGTTGCCATGAGCGGAGTGTGGCTGTGCACGTACCAAGGATGCTGCATGACAGTCTGATCTGACGATGATGACGCGGAGGAAGGGAGGGCAAGGAACCGAACACTTAATTATTTAAGCAATGAGAAGTGACTTCATTAACACGTTGTATAATATTATAATAGTTTAAAAATGTATACATAGAATAAAGTTACAATCATTCACGCTGAAAGACCAAAATGACCAAAATAAATAAAGATAGCTGATAAATTACATAAATGAAATGTCTACAAAGTAATTAAAAATAAGTTTTGATATGATTTATAATAATAATAATAATAATAATAATTATTATTATTATTATTATTATTATTATTATTATTATTATTATTATTATTATTATTATTATTATTATTATTGTAATCATTATTATTAATATTCATTCTGTTCTTCATTTTGTTCATTTGGGTAACTTATTCAGCTTCTTTAAAATAAACGGGAATGAGCAGTAAAGCACTGCTCAAACCAATATTATATTAGAAATCCAACAAACATTATATAATTACAAATGATGGGGCTTGAAATTGTATTATGGTTTCCATCACATATTGGGGTAATTGAATGAAAAAAAGGAAGAGGGCACTATAAAATACAAAAAAAAGTTGGAAAGTTGAGGGAAGGTGGGTTAAACAGAAAAGAAGATATAATAATATCAAGATTAAGAGTAGGACATACTGGTTTTAATTGCTCATTATTTAAAATGGAAGAAAACTATTTTTCAATGGGAATTGTATTGATTGTACTGGCGACCTGTCCAGGGTGTACCCCGCCTCTCGCCCGTTGACAGCTGGATATAGGCACCAGCCCCCCGCGACCCCTTGAAGAATAAGCGGTCCAGAAAATTGATGGATGGGTGTATTGATTGTACTGATTAATTGTAATAAGTATACAATGCAAAGAAGTATCATGGCACAAAATCTTGAAAAAATTAAAGTAAGATATAGAATAGCATAAATGTTGGGGGAAAATATTTGTTAACCGGTAATCTTGAAATTTCTTATGTATTTGCTGAGTACATATAGAGTACTATTTCTTTTTTTTTTTTTAAGACACGAAAGAGGGTCTTATTTTTAATACTTTATGTTTATGGATGTAAAAAATGGCCAGAAATATGATTAGATCAGTACGAACTAACTCTTTCTGATAGTCTACAAATCCAAACATGACATTGTGAAAATATAGTACAAAGGCCTCATGAATATGGCCCAGTATTAATGGACAGATGCCGTGCCATAGTTTCTGAGTTTGGTCACAAGTCCAGAATAGGTGGAAGACAGTCTCTCTGTGCATATTAGAGAAGCTGCATTATACATGATGTGTTTAATGAATTTCACCAAGAATGTTTTAACAGGATAATAGCAATCAATGAGTTTGAAAGAAATTTCAATTTGTTAACGAGTCAATATCTATTCTATTCTAATATCTATTTTTTCCCAACACAGGTTCTGAAAAAGTGTATTCCAGGTAGCAATCACATATGGTATTGAGACACAATCAGCTTGACACATAATTTTTCTGGGAACCAGGTAGAAAGCATAATTTCCCATAAGACATAAAACAAAGGAGTCATATTAGAAGGTGGGGTGATATAGCTTTTGAAGAGTATAACAACTCCAGATGGAATGGCGTCAAAGACAATAGCAAATTCTTTAGGGAGTCACAGGAATGTTATTATGAGAAAGAAAGTCTTGATAAGTAAATCATCGTCCTTATTCAAAAGCTGATTGATCTTTACAATGCCATTTCTAAACCTAGTGTCATACAATACGGATTTCCTTTTGTAAAAAAACACATCTGTATTGTTCCATATAATCCACATTATATGGAACAATATGTAATATTGTTCCATATTATCTATTAGATAAAAAGTTGTGATTATAAATATGAAACGAGACCAAGAGTGTCTGCTTATGAAAATTTGAAAGAGAGACAGGTAAACAGTCAATATTATAGTTGCACAGTAAGATAAACTTCAAACCACCCATATTGAAGCCACTGATCACGTTTCTTTTTTGTTTCTTTCAAATACTGGTATAAAGTTCAGGTTACATCTCTCCGTTTGGTTTTTTGTTACAACTATTTATGTGTCATGTTATTATGTTACTTTCTCTTTAACTTGAATATTGCACATGAAAGATAACTCACATTTCTTGACTGCAATTAATTTGCATTTTATTTACATATAAATAAAGACCTGGGGCCTTAGAAAATACAGTATCTAAATAATTTTGAGAGCTGGGGATATTCAAGAAAAGGGTTTTAAAAAAAAGGGTTGTGTCTTCAGCCAATTTATTTATGATGACTTCCCTATCTGTGATCAAAATGCCATTCATGTTGCTTGTTCTGATAAGAGGGACCAATATCTGAGTGGCTAAGATATTTGAGGACTGATAGGACATCCCTGACATGTCCCATGTTTTAACTCAAATCTGGGAGATGTGCCATTTTTTAGTTTAATCAAACTATTTCCAGTAGTGTAGCCTATAGAGTTTTAATTGTTCTGCAGAAATATAACCAAAATCAACATTTCAAGTATTTTAAAGATGAATTTGTATTCAATTGAATTGTAAAGTCCAAAAAGAGAATGATACTCTTGTTGTGAATTAACTCTGGGTAATCTAATATGTCAAGGACAAGTGAATATTGTTAGAAATATATATGCATGTTCCTCATAAACCCAAAATGACTTAGCATGTTATACTAAGCTACAGCAGGCTGCTAGCAGTGAGCGAGAACAGCTATCCAGGAAGATCAATGTTGATGTAACAAAATGAGCATGCAGGTCCCACACAGTGACTCTGATTGGCTGATGGTCTTGTTTTGTGGACAAATGCTGTTTTGAAATATATAAGCCATTGGGGAAAACACCATGAATTAAAAGCTGATTTATTTTCTGAAAAAATACATTTTGGAATAAAAACTAATTAAATTCAATAAAAATAACTGAAAAAATACAATATAAAATCTATTTTTTAACAATTAAATTATGTTTTATATTAATAAATGCATTTTTAAAGAAAAAAAAGTTTTTTTATAATGAACTTTGACTTTTATATGAAATGAGTATTCACACTTTCATTGTCACATTATATATTTGTCTATTATTTATTATTGTAAACATTTAAACCATAAAGTTTTATTAATTAATTTAAATTTGAGCACTTTGGCATTCCATACAATTTGGTTGTAGCTGGTTGTCATCGCGGAGGAAGAGAATCTCACATTCTCAAGTCTTATAAAGTACAGTTTGTACATTTCCTTCTTTCTCTTAGCTAATCAAATCTAATTAATTTTCTTGCCCAGGCAATAGAAAACATCCCCACAGCATAATACCCACACAACAACAATTCACTGTGGTGTAACGATTAGTAGTGCTGTATTAATAGTATTATTGAAGCCCAGATAATTGATCATTTCTTAGGAACAGGATCCAAAGTTTTGTTTTAAAAAATATCTTTGTAAACAATTTTACAGCTGTTATACTATGCAATTAATTTCTATTCAGTTTATTTATACAGTGCAAATTCACAACATATATCATCTCAAGGCACTTTTACAAGAACAGTCATACAAACATTAATAATTACAGGATTCCTCAACCCTTTTACATAAGTTATTTAAGTAACACTTAGATTATCCACAATTTCTTCGTTCAAATGGTTTTGATAAACATTTAGTCAGCCTTTCGAATATTCTTCTCAGTTGGCCTTAAGCTGAGCTATCAACTATAGTCAGACAATAGCTCTTCAGACAAACAAAGAGTATGAAGGGAAAATTAAAATGTGTACTTTGGTTTGTTTTGCTTATGTCTGCAGACATAACCCCTGGTTAGCCAATTCAATTCTGTTTATTTATTCACAACAGATGCCACCTCAATGCAAAAATAATTTCTATTAAATCGTACATAGGCTTACATTCCAATCAGATTAACAGTTTTAAATTTAAGGAATCCCAGAAGATTGTGAGTTTTATTCATAAAATAAAGCAAAGTGGTATAAACAAATTTAACAATTATAGATGGAGCAGTTTCAAAGTGATGATGTGCTATCAAAACAGTCAACCCTGTTCTGAAAAAGTTTTCATTTAAATTTTAATTTCAACTTCACTTTTTCTTAACCTCTAAAAAGATCAGATTTCAGTCATATTGCATTAACTTTTTTGATACATATAATTTAATTTTTAGAATTTAACCAACCAGCTACGACTACTACTAAGCTGCTACTACACTGCACTTTTGGCTGGGTGTCTAGCTGCACTATATCAAACGCTTGTTTTGTACTCATCTTGCAACTGCAAACAGTTTATACATATCTCAGTCCTCTCCAACTTGTATATTCTTGTAGTTTTTGTGTTACATTATAGAGTTTACCCTTTTCTATTCTATTTTTATTTTATATGCTTAAGTGTCTGCTGGGAAAACTTTTAACTGATTAGAATATTTGTATAATTGCATTGAAATGACTTTTGTTGTAAAGTGCCTTGAGATGACATGTGTTAACACCATTCACAGTTCACAGTTTATGAGCCATGAATGTAGCTTAGTCCTTTTTTTTCGTGCACTGGTTCTTTAAGAACCCTATATGCCGAAGTTCACTCGGTAATTTCCGTCCTTAGCCAGCCGTTGGTGTCACTCACCGACAGTGGAGACTTATAGAAACCTCAATCAATATATATTTTACGACTGAATAGGGTAGGTTTAAAATTCACACAAATGCTTCTGCGTGACATTTTAGGTGCATGAAATGAGCATTAATGTTACGTAAAACGCGCCACAAAATGTTTTCGCCCAGAGTGTAAGCGAGCTAGTGGTTAATGTTCGGCTAATTTTAGCTACTCCGAGGCTAGCTGACAAGCTACACTGAAGCTAATTTTACTAGCTAGCGTCATTTAACGAAAAGAGAACAAGATAAAAATGGGAAACATTTTTTGTCTTGACATAAACAGTAAACGTTAATATGCACATTTGCGCAGTATGTTCATCTTATGTGAAAACCACTTATAATCAAATTTCACTCACGAATGTTGTTCTTTGTTTACAAATGTAGCATTTGTGTAATGGTTAGCTCTTAAACATTAAGTAACCTTGGGTAACAATACTACTTAGGATGACAAAAATACGGTATTTTGTCAGCTGATGAAGAGGGAGTGCACGATAAACTGCAGCTGGTGTTTAGTACCATGAAACACCAGAATTTGATAGCGTTTTATAGTTTGGATTGATGTTAATGAACTGTTATGAATGAGTGCAAAGACATCAAACCAAGGAGTAAAAAAAAGCATAGGACAGTTATAAGCTTTATGTGAGATGATTTAGGATTAAAACATTTTAGTTTTTGAACCTTTTTGTATTCGGTGATCGTTCTTAGACCGTTTCTATTTAAATAGAGTAGAATCTATAAATGCTATTTACCTCAGTAGGATAATTCTGTTTTTTAATGTCTAATCATACAGAATAAAACTTACCATGTATAGTATATTCAGCTGTGCAATATTTATATGTGCAGCTAATATGTGAACACCAACACTCTTCTTGTTTAGGTTTTCTTATTTGGATACCAGCAGTGCTTATTATGAATCTAACAGCTGGTGGAAAGAACAACCTAGCTGTCACCAAACGTGTTTACCATTGCTGTTACGGTGTCATTCCTGGATGCCTTGGAGTGCTTTTAGTTTGGCTAACGTTCTTCCGCTTCCTATAATCTACAATCGGTCGAGTGGCATCTGACACAGCGTCAGAGCATACATTTGTTATCGTTAATTTCCTTCCTTTTATGGATGTACCGATACCATCTAATGTGCATGTATCACAGATACTCAAAATGTGAAAGATCTGCAATAAATTCGCAAAAAAATATAAATTTTTCACTTAATTTTATTTTTGTGGTAATTTTATATTTTACATCTGTTATTTTGTCTTACGTATGTTTAATTAGTAAATGCTGGTGCCTTTAGTCTCTTCAAGAAAGATAAAAGGTGGAATTTATACAGTTTATTAATTCAAGGATAGTATCTGATCGGTATTAGGTATGGAAAAAGTTGGAAAGATGCATCAACTACCACCTCATTTAAATTTGGATTTACTTGTGGATTAAAAAAAAAAAGTTGAATCTGATCATCACAGTGTTTCAATAACAGAATAACTTGATTATGGGAGACTTCTAACTCTGTGAGTGAACTGAACAATAAATAAATGACCGTTACCTAGCTTAAACTAAAGATGAAATTGTTGCATATTACTTTCATCTTATTCCACTTGCTTCATGTAGGACATCACTCAAATCCTTTAAATACAATTCCAACAATGTCAATCCTTTTTTTTGTTGCGTTTTTTTTCTTCAGTATTGCAATCAATGTGTATTATAAACAATGTTAGATTTTTTTATGCATAATTTATTCTTTATAATTTTAAGATAAAGGCAAATGAAGCCTGGCTGAATATAAACAAGATTATTTATCAACATAAATCACCACATTCAATGTGATTTCCTTCAGATTTTTTCCCCTGTACATCCCAGCTGGCAAGCCACTCTCCAGGCCGGCTGCAATGTTTTCCCCCCTGGGGTCATTTGGTGGCTGGTATTTTACCCGTGCAACTCTCTTATATAGTGGTCTGATGTTTTTTAGGTGTTGATAAAGGTTCGTAGTGAACATCGTGAGGTAGCAACATAATAACCTGCATAATACCTGGTGTTGTGCAGCATCATTGTTTTTATAGCCAAAATAATTTCCCATGTACTATTCCTCTTTGGTACCAAATGTTGAGCAGCGTTTGCTTCTGTCAAGCTTTAGACCATTTTATAACAGGTTAAAGCACAGCGTTTCCTTCTGTCCTTGCATTGCTTGAGCTGCTCACAAGTCCTGTGACTATCCCAGATCTCATGCTCATGACCAATTAAATTGCAGCCTTTGCGAATAGAAAATCAGATTTTGTCAATTGTTCAGCCCTAGTAAAAGGAAACCTCTGTATGTTTATAATAAGTTCTGCATTTCTTTTAAGTTTCCCTAATTAATCTGATTTTAGATTTTAGAGAAGACGTTTCTGTGCTGTTGTTTCGATGGTCAGCCATGGATGAAGACGACAGCCAAGATGAGCTGATCAACCGCAGTTCATCTCACAGCAAAGGAAAAAGACCTGCATTATGGGCCATCTCAGGTCATTTATTAAAACGAGTTTGACTTCATTTTCTGTTTTTTTCCATTCCCCCCGATGTTTAAAATTTATTGTACAAAATTGTCTTTTTTTCTTCTTTTTTTTAGATGATTCAGATGACCTAGAAGAGGAGTCTGAGGAGGGAGACTCTGATAGTGGTGATGATGATGAAGAAGAAGAAGAACATAATGAAAACGGGGATGAGGAGGAAGATAGCGATGAGGAGGATGGTGACTGACACACTGCTTGATCTTTTCTATAGATATGGATAGCTTTATGGCAACGTTTCTTGATGAATTTTCTTCATGCTTAATGTTATTCTGTTGTATCCTCTGTGAATGCAGTTTTTACTGCATATATACTATAAAAGTATGTCCTTTTTTTTTAGATAATGATGAGGAGGAAAATGCTAAACCGGGAAGAGAAAGCTTCGGGGGGAGTTCTGCTGACTTTGCAGAGATGAGCTCAGATGATGACAGAGAAAAGTGTCCCATTTGTCTGAACTCCTTCAGTAACCAGCCTGTTGCGACACCAGAGAACTGTGAGCATTACTTCTGTTTTGACTGTATCCTAGAATGGGCTAAGGTGAGTCCAACTTGGTTGTTTAACATGTTTTTTAACTGCATTTTAAAGGAACACAGCCTGGTTAAAAGTTTTTGTTTCGCTCCCCTGTTTAGAATGCAAACTCATGTCCTGTGGACCGCATTGTCTTTGACAACATATACCTAAGGAAATCCTATGCAGGAAAAGTAAAGAAAATTGTGAGTATGGCTACTTTTATATATGCTTTGAGAAGTTCAATGACTCAGATTTCCCTTTAGTATCATGTAGGCTGATTGTTTAAACTGTGGGATTCAGGTCACAGTTCAAAAGCCTGTGAAGGCAGGTCAGGAGGAAACCGTAGACCTGGACCAAACCAACTGTGAGGTGTGTGGGGGTAGTGACCGTGAAGACCGGCTCTTGCTCTGTGATGGCTGTGATGCGGGGTGAGATGGATAGGATTTTACCAAATAAAGTTTTGCAGAGTGTTCTAAGCCATTTTTTTAATGAATAAAGCGTTTCATGAGTTGAGCCTTAATTGTGTCTTAGGTATCACATGGAGTGTCTCACGCCTCCTCTCGATGCTGTTCCTGTTGAGGAATGGTTTTGTCCCGAGTGTGAAGCCAACAATCGCCAGTCAAGTAAGTGTTTTAGTTAACTTCCAAGGTCAAAGTTTTTACAAACAGAAATTATAATAATAATACAATTTTTATAACTTGAAGATTACTCATTGCTCAGCTGTTTCTCTTCAAGTCTCCATTAAAAATACAGCTTGTGCATACCAAGTGGTTAATTCACAGGCATGCCTAAAGAAAGCCTTTATCCTACCAGCACAAAGAAAAACATGGATTTGAATAAAATTCTACACAGACTTTACCTCTATTTAGTTTTACTTCGTCAGATTGGATTCAAATGTCATTCTTTTTTTACACAACTCGCACTCCAGGTGGGTCTTGCATGAGGAACCAGATGGGTATTTAGAAATAAGCCATTTCGGTATTGCAATGCGTGCAATTCATTCTGGGTTTTTGGATCCAAAACAGGCAGAAGCAAGCATACATATAGATACTAAAAGCAGCAAAAAAGATTATTTTAAACAGTGGAAAGTCGACAAACTTAAAACATAGATTTGCAGTGCTATGGCTAGCAGTTAGCACGTAGCTTATTAGCTTCAGTCGTGCTTTTAAAGTCTTACAATTTGTATTTTTGAATGGAAGTTTTACTTATTAGAAGCAGTAAGAGCCCAGATAAGGCTGTGATGCTCTAAACATTAATCCTTCACATCGACGTCCAGCAGTAGGCTATGCTACCAAAACTAAAACTGTTAGATCTAGACGATCAACCGAAATATTGAGCTATTAACATGTTTAATCACACATTTCTTATCTTGTTTATCCACCTCGTACATCCATTTGGACCCTTCTTTTCTGTATGTAATGTATATAAAATAAGTATGGGTTCATTACAAGGGTCTGCATCATTCATTCTCTGGTGCGTTTTGCATTCTCCACCGTTTAATTTGGTAACTACCGTTTCCACAGCCAACCACAACATAATGAGTACCGGGTATACTTGAAAATTCCACCAAAGCAGCCTTTCAGAGGCTTCAATAGGCTCTGTATTAACGAAAAGACACAGATGCGTACACTGTTTAGTTGAGCCGGGGGGTTGTTTGGCGTCCAAGTCTCATTCGTGAGCATGCGCACTCACAGTACCGATATGGCTTATTGGTGGAGGATCTTTATTTATTAAACATCTAGAGTACCTTGAGAAAGTTAATGGCATCATGAGCTGTTTGAACTACCAGCAGATTTTAAATAAAAATATGAGTCTTCTTTAACATTCTCTGATTGTATGCTTCAACTCAAGTTAGGAATATACGCAAATGAGAGGGAGAGAGAGATATTTCATATTTCAGTTAATTATAAATCAGATTTGTATTTGTTAAAAATACATTTTATTTCTCAGTTTTTTCAATGACTTTGTCTAATTCTTTTCTGTGTGGAACATAACAAAAAGGTGGGATAAAAGAAATGTTTGTAAGGAGAGTTCATGAGTCTGTGTAAATGTGTTAATTTTAGGAGGTTCAGCTGAGGAGCTTAGCGACACAGAGAGCCTGTCCTCTACTCCCCGTCCGGCCACCAGCAGGACTCGAACTCACACCGTTGGTCCCACCAGAGCCATCGCTCGTACGCAACAGAGTGAGAGGGTTCGAGCCAATGTCAACCGACATCGCATAACCCAGGCACGCACATCACAGGTTTGGCATGATGCTTCTGTCTTGGCACATCTCCTAACTCTCATGCAAAGCATTTGTGCAGTGTTGTACTTTAACTGACTTTCGGTGCTCTCATCTGTTTGAAACTAACTGGTTACTTCAGCCTAGTAAGTTCTGTGTTTGGATGAGGTTCGGTTAAACACTTAAGATTTAGTGCATGTATTGAAAATGGTTTTGAAAATGGTTTTTGTGAAAGCATTGCAGCAGAGTAATACAAACATTTATTTTGTAGTTGGCTCCAACATATCTGATGCAGTCGACTTGGCTGGATGAAACCATTAACGCTGTGGTTGCTGGACTCAACACCGCTGTGTATGTACGGGATATCACCCCTCGGGCTCCGTCCACTCGGAGACGCAAAACTGGTAAGCAAGCAAGGAAGGAAGTGGATACTCACCAATCAAAGCAGCATTTACATAGGCAAATGTTGAAGTGGAAGAGGTATTGGAGAGTTTCTTGCCGTCAGTGGTTATATGATGGTAAACCATGCTTGTTTCAACAGGAAAACGTAGAAAGGTGAAAAGAAAAAAGACATCTGCAAAGGGAAAAAATGGTCAAGCAGAAAGCACAGGAGTTAAAAGGAGGAAACGACGAGTAAGGAGGATCAGATCTAGGAAAAAAGCTGTAAGTGCTTCAGCTTTTATAAAGATATTTAAATAATAGCTTTTCTTCATTTTATAAAGTATTATTAAAATTAGTTGCCATGTTGGCAAGGTTTGAGACTGCTTTCTGCAGTTATTCATGTGGTTTTTCCCCCCATTAGATTGAAAGAAAAGTGGTCACTCCAAGAGGCCGCATCGCCAATAATCTTGGAATCGTTAGGGATAAGAAGAGTGCATCACTTCCAACAGTATACCGACCAGCAGAGAACACTTTGAGTAGCATGCGTGCCGACATTGGAGCAGCTTCTCTCTCCATTTACGGAGATCCGTTTGACCTGGATCCATTCGTTGACCAGTAAGGTGTCTTTGTTATTACACTGCACATATGTGATTAGGCATTTTGGTTGAACTATGACAATAATTTTGATTTATGGTTTTCGTTTGACCAGTGAAGGGGTTGAAGAGCAAGCCCAAGTTACATCGTTGTTGGAGGCAAAAAGGCGAGGGATCTCTCGCTCTGCCCTCCGTTCTCATCAGCCTGTGGCTTGTCCAGTTGCCGCAGGCCTCTCCAGGTAATGCAGTCTTTCACTTTATAATTTAAAGTCTTAACAATTACTCTTTAGTTAAAGTTGAGCCCCTAAAACACATTTCAGTGCCTTTTAATTAGGGCTGAACGATTAATTGCATATGCAATTAAATCGCAATTTGATAAAATCGATTTCCTAATCGCAAAGGCTGCGATTTGACTTGATGTAAACTTATTTGGTAAAGTCACGTGACTTGCGAACAGCTCAAACAATGCAGGGAGAGAAGGAAACGCTACACTTTAACCCGTTATAAAATGACCAAAAGCTTAACAGAATCCAACACTACACAATATTTGGTACCAAAGAGGAACCGTACATCAGTTGTGAGAAATTATATCTGCTATGAAAACGTTGATGCTGCGCAACGCCAGGTAATGCAGAACCCGTCTTGGTATTGTTGTTGCCTCACGAGGTAGGCTACACTACGAACCTTTATCAACACCTAAAAACATCACACCACCATATATGTGAGTTGCACGGCTAAACTGGCTGCCACCAGTGTTTAAATTTCCAGTAAACAAACTTCGAGGCGACAGGGATCGCTGACCGAGCTGTTTGAAAGAATCGCTCCTTACGAACATAAAAAAATGGCACATGGAAATAATTCGTGCTATAACGGGTTTTATAGCCAAAAGTATGCTTTGTTAAGCATGATGAATAAGATAGGATTCAATCTCACACACTCATTTTAGCCACATTTTACCTGCGCTTTATAAAAAATGCCGACATAAAGTTATAGTCGCACCGAAACCAGCGGAGTATTTTGCAACAACTAACTTGTGATCAAACCGCACTACGGAGCCATACCAGAGTCTGAAAGTGCATTAGATCGATGGAGAATTAAAAATCAGAGCTTGTTCCTTCAAGCATCCTACTTCCTGGATAACCATATGGAGGAGGAAAACATTGCAGCCAGAGGGAATTACTAGCTGGGATCAAAAAGGAAGAAAACCTTGATTGCAGAACGACGCCGATGACCATCGAGTGTGATGATTAAAAGTAGATAAAGTTGTTAATATTTGCCTTTGTCTTAAAATAAGTAAATACTCTTATGGAATAGAATAAATTATGTATAAAAAACTGTTAAAATATTTTCCTTGCATTAATTAAAAAATGCATGACAAAAGCCCCACAAAAATAATTGCAAATTAAATCGCAATCGCAATATTGAAGAAAAAAATCGCAATTAGATTATTTTCCAAAATCGTTCAGCCCTACTTTGTGCTTAAACTATTTTTTTTGTTGTTGTTGTGGATGTACTCCTTTTATCCATCTTGTCACTAACACTAGGTGGCAGTAGTACACCAAACAAAGCAAGACGAAAGTTCAATTACTTTTTGTCCTGGGTTTTGGATATCTGCTATCTTTTAAAGTATGACGTTTAAGAATATATTTAAACCAGCTACATCTTACCTGGGTATAAATTATAGATACAAAAGAATGCTTTTATAAAAACGAGCTGTTGATTAGAATATAGAATTACATTTTATTTTTCAGGTCTGCATGGGGGGGTGAAGGAAAGTTAATGTAAAACAACAAATAAAGCAACTGTTGCAGTTTCCAAACAATTTTACTTATTCCATTATTTAAAAAATCACAGCACATTAAAACATGATTTTAACCCATTAGCCATCACTGTTTTTATTTTTTTTAAATATTTTTTGTCCTCTTTTTTTTTAGTTTTGGGGTCAAACACCTCACATTAATATGCACTAATTTAAAATAAAAGAAGACTGCTTTCACAGTTGTTTAATTTTAACCCCATGACCTCATCTAAATATTAATAAAATACTTCAATCATCATGGATTGGAAGTGATTTAGTTTAATGCTGTTTATGACACTGGCAGATCAGAATCCAGTTTCACGGTTTTGCTCTTTCATATTTACTAAGACAAGCAGATGATGTAAATAAACTTCTGTTAGAGCAATTTAAATAACCACAAGTTTTTGTCTAGAAAACTTTGAAGCGGAAAATACATAAGAACACTATAAAATAGGAGAAAGATTAACCGAGGGCCACACTATTAAAGAATGTCTTCGACTAATACAGTTCTTTTGTCTATGGCGATTACGATATTTCTTAATCTGGGTTTGCAATTGAATTGAATTTGTCATCCTCCACTAGGAGAGGAGTGGACGTCCCATATTCGGGGGGTGTTGTGGAAGCTGCTCCTGTTCCTGATTTACTGGGAAGCATCCTGTCTGGACAGAGCATGCTCCTGATGGACAGTTCTGATGTCGTCATTAGTCGGGATGGTTCTCTTAAGGCTTCAAAGCAAGGTAAGTGAGTGTTTCATGTTTTAAAAAAAAGCATTATATAAATATCCTCCTGTCTTATGTTCATCAAAACATAATTAAAAACGTTTTTAGAGCTTTTGTTGTCCACAAAATGAAAATTTTAGCGGTCGTGTTGTTTTTAAAGTTTTCTCCATTTCTTCAATAGCTTGAGAAAAACATTGGAGAAATAATTTTGTGCAGTATATAAAATCATCTGGCTTCCAGTTTTTCCAGACACCAAGTGCTTTTAGTACATGTGTTCTACAAAGAATTACTTGCTTCATTATTTAAAAACTGTAGCAGGTATGTGTGAATGTTACTTTGCTTTCTGGTTTTTGGTATGATAAACGGATGTAAGACCTTGTAAATCTTATCTCAGGATTGCAAATACCATACAGAACCTCCTTGAATTTGTCACACATCATGAATAATTCAGTCAGGGCTCTGCAGCATCGGCTGCAATCCTGTTACTATTCAGACTTTAATGTTGTTAGAGATATTTGCAGTATTTGTGTGCATTTGTCTCTTTGAGAGATGTTTGTTGCGGTGACCTGTGGTAACTATGAAATTATTGTTTGGCTGTTTTAGTTCTTTGTTTCCTGGGGCTGCTGTGATGAGTTGACATAGTAGAAACCGATAATTTTTCTCTCCTGACTAAAACAAGATCTTTTTTCTTAATTTCAATTTCAGTCAGTATTTTTAACATCATACAATAATATTGGTTTCATGTTGGAGTAAAAACAATAAGATGTTTTGTACTTTCAAGTATTTTCATTCTTTATGATTTTGTTACGTGCAGTCCATTAAAGAAAAGGGCTGGGAAAAGACATAAATCCAAATAAGATTGCTTTTAAGTTTTCTTAAGAGAAAAGGGAACATTTTTATTTAGATTCTTCAAAGAATCAAACATTTGGCTAGGGAAATATGTGATTAACGTCAGCCTTTCTGTTTACCTGTAGTAGAAAAAAAAAACAGTGAAGCGTTCCTCTTTATCACATTAAATCAAACATGACAATGTTGGGTTAAACACTGTAGCTTTTGTAGATTTAAAATAAAATATTATTGTTTTATTTCATATAAAATCTGGTTAAATCTTCAACTGTATTACAGTGATGCCATCAACACCAATTCCAAGCAGTAGGAACACCAGAAGTTCAAGTGATAGCATCAACAGTCCAGGGTGTTCGTACAACTTGGGAGACAACTCTACATCTCTGCACCACAATGGGAATCACGCAGGATCCTCACCTACCTCTGTGAATGGACTTTTAACGCCAAGCTCATCTCATTTACCCTCTGTCTTGCCCCTGTCTGCCAACCATAACCAACCAAGACCACATCCTGATTTAACCTCCAGAGCGAACCCAAGTTTGCTGCCTCCTCGTCCAAATAGACCAATCCCAACCAATGGGATGAGAGGCCTAAGAGAGACGCCTTCTTCATCCATCCACACGGACCAGGGTTCCAACTTTGGTGACAAAGGATCGATTCTGCCACAGTCCCAACCTAAGAAAGCACCCGTTAAGCCCATGTGGGTGGATGTGTCAGTGCTTCCTCGTATACCAAAAATAAAGAGAGAGAGCAGTAGTGTCACAAATGATTGTGCTGGTCATGGGGGCATTTCTGACAGTAGTAGAGGACGTAGTACTCCTGCTGCTGCTAGTAATGGTCCTGGGTTGCCTAAAAGCGGCATGAACAGCCTTTCTGGGGACAAAGGAAGGCAGCAGAGTGTTGATAAGCAAAAGGGCCACTCTGATGGCCATAAGAACAGGCCTGAAAGAGCCAGCTCATCCTCAGCATTCTCAAATTCATTTGCTTCCTCTTCCTCTGCTACTCCTTCAAGCCAGGCTCAGAATGCTTCCTTTTCTTCATCTTCATCTATAAGTTTTCGCATCAATTCCAGTGGGAACTCCTGGCACGCCAGGCGGCTAAGCAGTGCATCATCCTCTCCAGCTGGAAGCAACATAAAAGAACAGTGGAGGGAAAAAGAAGAGGAAGTAAAAAAGAAGCAACTGCACAAAGACAAGAAAACACTTCTGGCATCATGTGCGACAGTCACAAAGGAGCAAGACAATATTTATGATCCTTTTAATCCCACGCTATCTGATTCAAGTAACTCTAGTGACGAAGCTGAGCCCTCAAGCTTTAGACTCAGCCCTCTGTTCAGTGCCAGGAGAGGGAAACTTTCTGCTTCAGGAAGTAATGAAAGTTCAGTGCTAAGAAGCCAGGATACGGTGCAGGTAAAATCCGAATCAGAGGAGACTGAGGAGTCGCAGGAAAAACCTCTCAGTTTACAGCGTACTGTAGCACCAGAAAGGATATTCTCAACAGATTTGATCAAAGTTGAAAAAGAATCAGATTTAGTTGACGTTAAGCCGGTGAAGCAAATGGTATTCCTTGATACTATTATCAAGAAAGAACCAAATTCAGATGAATCTGAAAGTTCTAATGACAGGGTTATAAGCGAGCGTGAGATAAAAAGTGAGACTGCAGACACTACATCCCCCGCTTATCAACATGTAGAACACATAAAAGCTGAGAAAAATACTGAAGAGAAGAGCAAACTTTCTCCTGAAGCTTCCAGTGGATCTCTTCTCAGCTGCAGGAATGATTCATCAACTTCCTGCTCAAACACCATCTCCAAGAAACAAACGGAAGACACTATGTCAGATTCACCAACCTGTTCGAGTGCACTGTTAAGAGATTTGGGCCACAGGAAGCAAACCTCCAAAACTCCAAAGGATCAACCGTCCAGCAGTTCGGAGACCGACAGAGGCAGACGAGAAGACCATCATGCCTCTCATAAGGATTGCAAAAAGAAGGATAGGGACAGAGATAGGGAGAAAGACAAGAGCTCAAGGCGATCGAGGTCAAGAGAGAGGAGGGGACACTCAACCTCTGACAGCTCTCAGTCCAGCTCACCGGACAGAACTTACAGAAAGAGGCGGCGATCACGGTCCAAAGATAGGACGAGGAGGCGATCTAGGTGAGTAGAAGAGCACCCTGACTTTCAAAATGAACACATTCCTGTTAAAATGTGTCTAAAACTGTTTACATATAATTTCACGTTTATCTATTAACAATTAAGCCGTATGTTAGAAGGTAAAAATTCTATCCTCCTGTTGTATAAATGTGTGCACCTATAAACTAATAAAGCGCTAATTAAAGCACTATTTAATTTCAACATTTGGTCTTCCTTGGTAGGAGTGGATGAATGTATTACAGTGACCTGGTAAGATTTCAGGGCATCCGCGGATTCTTGAAAAGTATCGAAAATTGATTTTCAGCTAAATCAATCCCAAAATCAATGCTTCTCAAGCATTTGGTCACCACAGGAGGTAGCACTGTAGGTCTGTAATCATTGAGACTGTGGAATACTTGGGGATTTCAGGCAGTGTGGGACAGTGGCTTGTGACAGGGAGTGGTCGAATAATGGAAGGTGGGGGGTCGTAGGTTTCCTTCCTCTGATGTCCTGCCCTGAACATTGTATTAACCTAATCTTGAAGTGTGTGTGTGTGTGTGCAGAGCTAATGAGGGGGTGTTGTCAGGGGTGTGTTGCTGAAGGGAAGGAGTGTGGTACTTTCAAAGCAGGTGAAGAAGTGATTGAGCTCTTTGGGTTATGAAAAGTCTATTTCTGCACTTGACTTGCTTTGTCTTACTTAGTAGCTGGTGATACATCAGTCCCTCCCAGAGAGGTCTTTTGACAACTTGTTAGCATAGGTCAGATTTGCTTCTCTGGTTCCCTTGCACATACATGTTTGATTCAAGATTTCTTATGGTCTAAATCAGTTGTAATTTTGAGTTTAATGGTTTTGTCATTTTTTTCCTTTAGATCTTTTTCGAGCTCCAGCAGCAGAGACCGTTCAAGAAGGAAGAAGCATAGAGATCAGAGCAAGGAGAGAAACGAATGCAGAGAGAGAAGCCGAGGGTCTAAAGGAAGAAGACATGGTCGATCTCGCTCCAAGTCAAAGTCACGGTCCAGATCCAGGTCAAAGGATCGTAAGCGTCGCTTGTCTCGTTCAAGATCACGCTCTAGATCTGGAGAAAGGAGGAAAGATCGCGCAAGACAGCATTCAACAGTCTCTTCCAGAGACAAAGGGGATTCAAAATCTAAAGATGGGAAACAAACCATTAAAACCAGCTCAAGAGAGAGAAGGAAAGAAGGATCCACCAGAAGTACAGACAAGACCTCAACTTCACATGTTTTATCTTCTAGAAAAATAAGTCTTCCACAGGGAAGACTAAAGGAGAAAGAAATTTCACATAGAAACTTAGAGAAGAGCAAATGTGCTGAAGTGAAAAAACAAGAGTCGCCTTCTTGTTCTTTTGTTTCTCAGGTAAAAAACGAAGATAAAAAGTTAGGGGAAGGAGATAGCCAGGTTAAAGAAACCTTAATAGAATTAAAAAAGAAACAGGAAATCAAAAAAGAAAAACCTAAACCTGTGGATATGTTTGAAGATTGTCCCATTGGTAAAGGAATTAAAAGCGAAGAAAATGAAATGCCCTCCTTAGCCGTATCCAAGAGCGATGATGAGGAGGTGGTTGAAGATCATAACGAGACAGAGCTTTGTGAGGCAACCACAATCAAATCTGAGACAAATCCCACACTGGAATGTCCTTCACTGCCCGTCTCCTCACCTCCTACAGTAATCGTAGAAGACCACCTCTATGACTCTGTATGTCCTTCTCAGCCAAATTCATTAGAGTCTGACGAACAAAAAAACACAGCTGGGGAAGCGTTCCATGGGAAAGCGGAGCCCCCAGAGTCTGATGATGAATTTAATGTTGATGTAATGTTGGACAGACTCGATCACGTCAAATCAGAGCCCGCAGAGGGTCGGGTTGCACCTGCTGAAAAGGAGAAAGATGCAGTGGGGGAGAAGGATGAGGAGCAGCAGATATCAGCCGTATTGGGATCAAAGTCCAAGACTCAAGTGAAACGTGTTACCTGGAACATACAGGAGCCAGAGGGGCCTCGGCCAGAGAAATCTCCAAGCAGTAAGTGTTGCCATTGGCTCGTTTCCCTCTAGGTACTGGTTTTAGATGTAATTTTTAGAAGTAACTTTCCGAGAGGTAGTCTCCATCTCATCTCAGCCCTGTTTGTTTGACTTCTGCAGAGCTAGCACTGTATAAATTGAAGCTGAAGCAGGAAGGATCTCGCAGACCCTCTTTGTCTGTCCAGGCGTCCACTCAGGTCAGAATCTCTTTCTCCGTTTGCTTTTCAACACGTGTTCTCAGATGTACACACAATGTAATTTTAGCAATGGCCTACAGTTGGCAGTGTTTAGCCTCCAAGGCTTTCTTTGGAAAAAGTCACATGGCTGAAATAAAACCGATACTGAAGCATTTTCAGATAAAACGAAACTAGAGCGGTCTCCACAAAACATTTTCCCAGCCAATCTAAAAGGAATATCAGATTTGCAGCTCATACCTACACTGCTGGATGCACAACATTCAATCTTGTTTTGATATATGTGCATATAAAGTTGCATGCTAACAAAGTCATATGGATACACCACGTCTCAACAATGTAAAATAACAATGGTAGTGGCAAACGCAGATCAAATATGATTGAGTTTTTTGTTTGGAGAATCCTACCTTACTTTATTGCTACATGTATACAGTAATTAAACCTGCAATGCAGGGAAAAAAATAGTTAGTCTCTACAGATTACCTTTGATTTTCCTTTTTTTTGTCACAGTTAAAGGTTTATGATCTTATAACAAATAATATCAACATAAATTGAGTTTGGTTGGAATTGCTTCCACACCCCCTTTGCCATTTGTGAAAGTATAATTGCTATTCTTGTCAAATAATATAGTAATTATATTTAAACTTAAGTTTTACTCAAACTGATTAGCCAAACCCAGCCCCTTTAGAATCAAGAAATCGCTTAAATAGAACCTGTCTGACATGAAGTGAAATAAAGGATCTTGAAAAGCAACACACCCCAGTATAAATAGTCAAGAGGAGATAAGAAACGTCATGGATGTCTATCCATCTAGAAAAGGTTGCATAACTATTTTTAAAACTTTTTTCTGTAACCTCAAGCGTGGACGGAAATCTGATTGAGATGCAGTGGCAAAACCTTAATATACACTAGGTCAATATTTCCCCAGAGTAGTTTTAAAGACTCCATGCTAGTTATTACACACTTTTAATTGCAGGAACTGCCACCAAGTAGGACTCAAGCATCCACTATTATAGAGCCAGGACGGTTAACATACCCTTTTCTCTTTATAAATAAAATAATCATTGAAAACTGCATTTTGTATTTACTCAGATTATTGCTGATTGATGGTAAAATCTAATCTAAAACCTTTAAAGGTGGAAGAAACAAGAAAAAAGGGAAAAAAAACTTTCTCATGACACTGTACAATCCATTTTCTTTTGATTTTACAGATTGTTAAATTGATCATTTATACTTTTACAGGGCACGGTGTGTGACCCCTCGATAAAAAATGTTGCTGATATACAGACTACAAATTCAAGTTCTGGAGGCCTCAATCCTGGGGAGTCATCGTCCACTGAGCACAGAGAAGCAGAAGAAGGGGATATGTCAAGGAAAGACCAGGTGAAAATAGCATTTATTCCTTTTATCTTTCAAATAAGGTTAATAAAGAGGCATACATTTTATTTTACTTTCAGTTTTATTCTTATTAAAAATAATTGATAACTTCTTTCCCTTTAAATCCAGTCTGGATTATTTCAGAGCAATATATATATATTTTAATCCAACATATAAAGACCCCTCCCGCAAGCTTCCTGCTCCCTCTAGCCCCACCTCTACAATTGGGCACGCGCATCACCTGTGATTTCACAGCATGTCATTGTGTTCTTAATTAATAAAACATTGTATTGATCTGCTTGATTGAGAATATGACTATGTGTTAAACAGAATTGTCACCAAAGCTGCTTTGGTTTGAAACCTTTTAAGATTCGAATGCATCTCCATTGTTAAAACACATCTGTGATATAAATCCTACTCCAGTCTTTTTAGCGTTTTTCGACGATTTAATCTCTGGACTTTTCTTTGTTTTCCTTTCTCAAGTTGATGTAGCCCTCTGTAGCCGGGGAAGCGCTAACTTTTTAGCAGAAGTTTGCTCCGACTTCTCCATGACCGCTCTCTGGCATTATGGAAACTGTAAACAGGAATACACGGCGCAGCCTGTGTGTTCTGCCCCACCTTCACAGGTTTGCGTGATGCGCTTGCATGTTGATTGACAGCCAATGCGGAAACCCAAATTCTATTGGCTAAAAAAATTTGCCGGTCAGTGTGAATTGCAGAGGGGTCTATGGGAGGAAGGCGGGGCTTAAGAATGACAAATGATGTTGAACACTAACCTGTTATACTAGTGAACCCCACTTTCATTTTAAGGATATGTAAAACTGATTGAAATAGATAAATATTCTGAACGGCAGCTTTAAAACAATTTTATAAGTTTTTTTATTTTTTATTTACAAGAATCCCAAAACAAAACCACACCCCACCTACCCTAAATGAGAAATCACAGCACAAGAGGGAAATATAAAAAAAAACTGCAATACAAGACTCTTAAAACAATTCATCCTTCATGGTGATCGCTCATCAGCTGGATGTGTCTCAACAGAAAGTGTCTGAGATCACACTGCAACAGCCACACAACAGAGTCAAAGATTGAATATGTCAGGAAAGAAACTTGTGTCTTAAGTAGTTTGTTGCTGTGACTCGGACAGGGCAGGAGCTCTCAAAGGCACCAAATATGGTTGCTGGTGTCATCTTATCTAAGGAATGAGTTTTAGGAAGAATAGTAATGGATGGAGGAGGAAAAAACTCTGTGTGGGCAAATTAAAAGTCCAGGACCAAATACAGCTCTTTTCCTACCCAAGTAATTGAATTTATATCCTGCCAGTGGCCAGTAGTTTAAGGAACAGATATTAGCTGCCTAGTAAAGAAAGCAGAAGCCAGAAAGTGTCGGTGCACCGTTGTGGTGGGGTGATGTTTAGCCGTTCCAAATGTAAGATGAGTTCATATATTCTAGGGTCACAAAAAAAAAAAGTTTTTGGATTAAAAACAGATAATCCCTGAAATTAATATAAAACACTTCAGAAGATTATGTGGTAAGATTTAATCATACAATGAGCCATATTTTATTCCTACCAACAGTATTTGAAAAAGCTGCACATGCAGGAGAGAGCTGTTGAAGAAGTGAAGTTAGCCATCAAGCCTTTCTACCAAAGGAGAGACATCAATAAAGATGAGTACAAAGAGATTTTGCGTAAAGCTGTTCAGAAGGTGAGTCAAAATAAATGTTAAAATCATCTGTAATCAGTTGTAAATTACTTTTGTTTAAGGAGATTCTTATGGGTATACCTTTTGTTCCTCGTCACAAGGTGTGCCACAGCAAAAGTGGGGAAATCAACCCGGTGAAGGTGGGAAATCTGATCAAGGCCTATGTGGATAAATATAAACATGCAAGGAAACATAAAAAAGGAGAAGATTCGGCGAATGTACATGAGGATCAGAGCGAGCCAATGAAAATATCCGACAGTCCATGACGAACCACAAACACTCATTGACACCCACATCCCCGGAGCAAAAAATGTATACTCTGTTCCAATATGGAACAGTCTCTTAAATGTTTGTTGCCAGTATTATGTCGACCAGAAGCTTTCTTTAAAAAGGACTTGAATGCCACCCATTTGTGTCCTTATTTTGGGTCACCAGTCAGAAAGTGATTGTTTAAGTTGCCCAGCTGTGAAACGTTAAAACGAAGCATTCTGAGGATTTGCCTTAAAGAGGCAGAACGTATAAGGTATAAATCAGGTAGCCTTCTCTGCCATCTGCCATTTCCCTCAGTGAATATGGCATGATTTTGGCTTTTTTTTTATATACAGATGTTATTTCCAAGTGGCTAAACTAAATGTCTAGTCTCAAGTGGTGAAATTATGCAGCTAATGCATATTCCTGAGGTCTGTCACATTACAGAAAAATACTGTTATGCAATTTTGTAGGAAAAAAATACCAGCCTGTTAATAGTTTTAGAATAGTTGTAAATAATGATATAAAATACCTGAGGAATTCTGTCATCCTTCTTGCCTGTTGTGAATAATTGGTAACTTTGTTTGTTTTATAAAAGGTATTTAGGTTTTGTTATTAAAGCTGGTGTCATGTCTTCCACATCTAACTCTATTGTGCTAAATTTAGTTGAACAGAGAAAAACTGAATTCAAGGTTTGTGATATTTATTCTGTTTCATTTGGGCTGAGGGGTTAAAACCAGGTTAACTTGTCGTTTCTGCCCAGAACAGAAATCTAAAAATCTGTTTCAAGTGGTTTTTTTTGTCATCATTTATAATAAAAGGAATCAGTTCTTTGCATATGTCATACTTAGTCTGATTTTTTTATTATTAATAATAGCTTTTTCACATGGGAATAATATGGATGTTATTTTAAAATTAGAATGAATTTTATCTAAGCCTACTGCTTTCATGTCTTTTATATTCTTTATCTTCTTTTCATTTGCAGCTGCTTATGCTCTTTGCTCAGTAATTATTGGTATTTTTGTATTTGTTGTTGTGGTCAGGTTGTCATAGACTGCACACATGTACATATTTCTCACTGGAGGTGCAGCAGAATTAAACATGCCTTTTTGCCTGCAACATTAAGGTTCAAACCCTTCTGCAGCAGATAAAGCCTGTTTGTGTCTTTGCTCTGAAGTTACACTTTGTCTCCGTCTTCACTTCTGTGTTGCTTATGCTTTAAAAAATATTCACAGCAAAACAACTTTTTGATTGTGACATCTACTGTGCATTATTTGATTACTGTAAAGATGTACTAGCAGGGTGGTTGGACTTTGTTTTTACAGCCTGTATATATAGGCTTATAAAGCCAACAACATACTAAAAGAAAAGGTGCTCATCCGTATCTGAATGCTTTTGATTTTTGTTCAGTTCATTTGATGGAACAGGCTGGGTGTTTTTCAAATGGGACACAAATAAAACTATTAAAAAAAGAGAAAAATTTGTGGTGTTGAAGTTCTAAGTCCAGTACCTTCTCATAGTGCATCCCATTTTAACACTGCTGTTAATGCGTTTTGGGTTTTGAAGCAATTACTCTAAATAATCTCAAGACTGTAAGACCGGATCCCATTTCACTCTTAGAGCTATGGGTTGGGCGCCCCATAACTGTACTTTAGCTTTGTAGCCATTAAGAACTAAAAACATTAAACACTTGCAAATGCATTTATAAATTTAGATATTTTCCAGTTAACATTTCTAGTGACACAAAAAACTTTAAGTGTAGATTGAAGTGCAGTGACAAATTGAGGTTGGTTTGATCATAAATGCATTCTAAATTAGCAACAACAAAAAATACAGCTTCCTATTAATAGTTTAGTATCCCAGCAGTCATAATGTATACCTTGTTGATTACTGATGTATTTTTGTTTTGTAGCATTTTTTTTACTCTTAAGCAAAAATAGAAAAAAATACCACAGTATTTTCAAATGTATTGTGTACATGGATGTTTTACTTTAGTTCTACCTTGATCACCTGTGATTTTCTGGTGAGGATGAAATAAGAACTATTTTTTATTTATTTTCCTGGATCATTGTGTATGAAAAGATAAATGAATGCCGTCTGGATAATTTTGTCATTATTGAGCGAGGAAAAAAAGAATTAGCTTATGTTTTAACCAGTCCGATCTGGAAATGAAGAAAAAGTATTTTTAAGGCGATTTAACAATCCGTAGCAATATTAAAGCTAAATTAGTTTGTAATAATGTTCATAAAAACAACTTTTCTCATCTAACAAAAATCTTACCCATCTCTATCTCTCCAGAGAGTAATACCTTTTGCACTTAAAGAATGGGGAGATTTCTGTGTTTATCATGATTTTAAATTCTGTATGAAGATTAATGAGTTCATCTAATGACTAAAACCAAGAATCTTTTTTTATTAGTAATCAGGCAACCTTACTTTTCTAATGATCAAATAAGCAAATAAACTAAAATACAAAGACGAACACTGATAATATACAAACCACAGACTAAAGGGAAACTATTTTTCAATTAGCCAAATTTTCAATCTTATTTGATCTAAACTAAAGCTAGAAACTAGCTTTATCTGGAAAAAGAAAAGACAAAAACTGGGAAATGAAACAGATTCAGAGCCAGCTTTGATCTATCAGAATTAGCACCATAACAGCTGCAATAGAACAAGATAAATATACATGCAGTGTAACTTTCACAGAACCAGCTCTCTTTTGCTCAGGTGTTTTGCCCACCTCCATCTCTCTGGAAGATGGTCAGGTCTGTAAACACAAGTGTGAGCAGCAAAATGCAACAGTAGAAACCAAGAATTGCAGGGGATTGATATAAAATATATGAAGATTAGACAGTAGACGATGCAAACAAAAAATACACAATTTAATCTTGAAAGGCTGAATAGTCGTTTGCCCATATTAGGCAAGTCTTGTTTTTGACCAAAGACGTTAAAGTTCCGGTACTCAACTCTTTGGACCAGAATACTCCCAGGGAAGGTTCTGATAAACCACTCAGATGTGGACCTGTGGTAGGTAAGAGCCACATAATCTCTTAGTTCCAAAAGTGTTCACAATCTATTAACTTTAGCCATCATTAATTCAACATTGTCAAAGTTTTCAAATTTAACAATTTGAAACGGATAACCATTCCTGTTTCAGAATCAAAATTTGCTCTATTCAAAACACAGAGTTAAAAATAGGTGATTGTAAAGTTTAAACATAAGTAGGGATGTTTATATAAACAGTGAAAACACTGCTTTAAAAAAAAGGGCTAACAATTGGAATGAGAGTTTGTCTTGAATGAATCTTGGGTCTGGCAAAGCCTTTACAAATTATATGGAAATGAAGAAGCCTTGTTAGTCAAAATCAAGATGTGTGTTTGGATGTGCACTACAAATCATAACTTTACAAATGTACATGTTTAACAGTCTTATTTGGAGCAGCATTGTCTACAAAGGGAAAAAATAATCCAAACATCTACTGGCACAAATTCACCAACATACAAGGTGCACAGAAGGGAGATAAAGGTCGAATGAGATAGCATGACACATGTTGGTCTGTCAATAAAGTTGTTTAATTAGAACTAGTATCGCCAGAGCTCCTATCTTACTCAACAAAGGGAAAATTGCCTTGATGACATCAATGTCCTTAGAGATATCTGTTGCTATTCCTCATATACCTCCTTTCATCTTCCCTAAAGATAAAAGATCACAACCAATCACACTCTCTGGGTCCTGCCGACCCCCCTTCTCTTTCTCTCTCTGGGTCCTGCTGACCCGCCTTCTCTCTGGGTCCTGCCGACCCGCCTTCTCTCCTTTCCTGGGTCCTGCCGACCCGCCTTCTCTTTATCTCTTTGGGTCCTACCGACCCACCTTCTCTTTCTCTCTCTGGGTCTTGCTGACCCGCCTTCTCCTTCTCTCTCTGGGTCCTGCCGACCCGCCTTCTCTCCTTTCCTGGGTCCTACCGACCAGCCTTCTCTTTCTCTCTCCGGGTCTCCGACGATATCTCTCCTCAGACCTTTCCATCCTCCACGCCTTCAATAAACCGTTAAAATTCAGAATATGTAGCATTGTTCATGCATGTGAATAGTTTATTCCATCTGTAGCGTGGTCCTGGCTAGTGAATCTCGTATTAGGAGAGTTCTTTGGACTCTTTAAAATGGAGGTTCATTAACAGTGACAATAAAAAAACCTTAGAAATATTTACCTTTTTTTATTTTACCATTTGAAAAATTTATATTCTTCGTTAAATACAGAAAACATAAAATTGCACCATTCATATATTTACATTTTACATAGTTAAAAGCTCTTTGGGATAGAGCTGTATAAGAGTTGTAGTAAAACCTCTGATTTCCTATTTACAAGTGCTTAAGAGACTAACATTTGTTGCAGAGGTATCAAAACAGTCATGATTGAAGCTTATCTTAAAACCAGTACAATCTTTTTCTAAAAATCAGACAATGAAAAATATGTAAAAAGAGAATGACATATACAGTAATTGTACTGTAAAAGCTTGTTCTGTAACAGTTTACTAGCTGAGATTTGTATTTTTTAAACTTTTGTAGTGGTTTAAGAGTCAGTGTTTCAATAGTGCAAACAAAAAGTGAAAAGGAGATAAGCGATGTTTAATCTTGCCTTAAATGAAAGTAGCCAGTTCATATTATGCTTATTCAGCACTCCAGTGGACTGGCTACTGTTTTATATGTATTTCACTAAAGATCAGTGAGAATTCAAGCTTCAAATCTGATCAATGAAGTGCGTAGCAGCAGACAGTGCCTCTTCAGCTCCTGTCAGGGGAAACACAGAGCTGATGAGGTCAAAGAGGCTGTTGTGTGAAATCTGCAGGCTGATACTGGCGCTGTGAAGAGATGAAGCCCCCTCCATCTGCATCATGTCGTGAAAATATCTACAAAGCAGAGGCACCACCTGCAGGAGTAAAAAGAAGGAATGTAAAATTATTTTTTTTCCTGACTGGAGCGGCAAGAAACGGAATGAGCGGCGAACCCTTACTTTCACAACAATGAGCTTCTTTTCCAGTGGCTTTCCGTCTGGAAACTTCTCTCCAAAGCACATGTAAATGGTGTATTCAGGAGAGCGGCCGTTGCTCTCCTTGAACTGTTTCAGCTCTAAAACAGGAACACGTAGAAGATAGGTTTATTATTCCCGTTTAAATCAATACTGCTTTAACGAAATCTAACAGAAAAATAAGAAATGTTACAAAATATTAAAGAAGATGGAAAGTTCAAACCAACCATTAAAATATTTTTCAAAACTAAGGAGCTCCACCACTGTGTTTATGGGCATTTTTTGGGGATTTGGGTGAGCTACACTGGGGTCGCTGGTGCTGGCAAACACGTGGCATTTGTCCTGCCTCCGGGCGTATATACCGGTGTCCTGTACCTCCAAGAGCAGGCCTCGCTGGATGCTGTTCAGTATGCGGTTGGTGTATTCAACCTGGGGCACAAAGGAATTTGATCAGAACAACCAATCACGTTTGTCCCAATTGACGATCGAGCCTTCTTTAATAGATGTCAGAGAAAACCATTTTTATAAACTATACATTCAGAGAGACAGAACACATATACATGGATACATTTCAAAAGAACCATGGCTTTTTGAGGTATTTTAGCTGCTGGAACTCTTTGTGGTTTCCTATATATCCGCGAGAAAAAAAAAAGTGATTTTTTAATTCCTTTGTTCTCCTTATTTACTACCATCCTAAAAATACAGAGGTTACACACAAAAGGTATTGATAGTGTCCAAGATCAATGTTCACATGAAATGTCAGACTTAAAATAGAGTGTCAGTTAATTTATGCATTTTGTATATTTGTTTCATAAAGCTTTAATAACTGACTTAAATACACTTATTTTATACATGGAACTTTTTTGGTTTAATTAAAGGTCAAAGTTTTTTTTTATTATTTTTTAAAAGTGCCTTGACACAACAGTTGTTGTAGTTCAGTGCTATAAACATACACTGAATTGAAATTTACCCCCTTAAGCCAGTTAGCCCCAATTTTTGGGGGCACGCCTCCTAGAGTATCATTTAACTTCCAACTTCCAATTAGTTTTTATTACAGACACCAAAAGCTGGTCTAAAGTAAATAAGAGTGAGTAGTTAATATTTTTGATGTTTATTTGCATCAGGTGGAAGACATATTTATATTTAATATTTTCTATCTTTCAACCTCAATTACTCATGCCCACTGATTTTCTTGAGAATTTTCCCATTCACAGTATCCCCATAGACCTTTATATTATATGAGAGCAATGTGAACATTTTAGACCTTTTACAAGCTGTAAAAAGCCTTCCAGAGTGTAGGTATGCCAAATTGGGGGGGAAAAACAACCTAGGGCTTAAGAGGTTAAATTACATTTTGTATTTCAGCTTTGTGTTAATTCACTCACTGTTATGAAATGTGTTGTTGTTTTTTTACTAATAAGTGATATCTACCAGCGGGAAGTCACTCAAAACTTCTTTGTTTTTATTGGGGTAATAATTGTCATACATCATAAAAGTCAGTTACCCCAACCATGTATCAGAACCAGAAATAACATATATTTATCCAAATAAAAAGTTTTCAGAAAATCAATTTATGAATTGTATGATTATTTTTTTTAATCCATAAGAATATTTTCCAAAACTAAATCAAAGCTCATATAAATTTATTTAAGAACTTTAGTCCAAACTTTTTGGACTAAAGTGTGTATGACGGGGTGAAGTGCGGCTCAGATCCCAGCGAACGTCCTGTGAGTGTAAAGTTGCACCTGTTTCTGGTCCAGCAGGCATTCAGCGGAAGGAAAGCAAAGTGGAAAGCCGTTGAACTGTGGCTCCTCGCCGTGGTAGTGGAGCTGAAGACGGTTGGTGTGCAGCGTTGTCTTCAGCATTTCTTTCTTCCTGTAGTGGATGGAGACCTCCAGATCATAAAGACTGGGCTGCTGAGGTGAACTGACGACCGGAGCAGGATTTACTGCTTAGGAAATAGAGTGATGGAACTCATAAGGGTCACATTGCAAATGTTTCTTCAAGTGAATAAAAAAAAAAATAAAATAAAAAAATCATCTTTCATCAAGCGTACCCTGATTGTAGAGCATCTGATCACCTGGTAAATATTGCGGGAGGTTCTCGGTTGGAGTATGGTAACTACTGAGATCAGGATTATCATGCTGCACATAGCTCTCCGTCCACAACTGCTCCTCTGTTTAGAACAAAATGGTAAATCTTTTACTTAATCTTCATCATAAACACCTTTGACAATTGTAACGTTGTCTTTTACACACAATTTTTACCTGACGGTTGGTTGCCAAGATCCAAAGCCATAAAATCCTGGTGCAAATTGTGCTGGATGGAGAGAACAAAATATTATGATAGCATTTAAATATTAGGCTGTCTGTGAATATTTAACTTGTTAAAAGAAGTGAAAGTCCACTTTAGGTAATCCCCAACCTCATTTCCTGTTTGGACAAACTCAACGGTTGGGTTGAAGATAACTGGGCTCACGTCAGAACCTTCCTGGGAGTGCTGCGATGGAAAACCTTCATAGATGCCTGCGGTTAAACAAATAATATCCTCCTACTGAGTTTTATTTGTCTTATGCAATGGCGCTCCACATCTGAAAGTTAGGATTAATCAGATGATCTCTGACTTACAGTCAGTGTTCACAATCTCATAGATCTTATGAGGGTCCTCCTGATTCTTGGAGTTATCTTTAATCATCTTGAAGCGCTGAGACAGGTTGTTAAGAGCACAGCGGAAATTGGTTTTCCACCTGGCCTTGTCATTGGGGAACTCGTTGATTTTGCCACTGGCCACTGCCCAGGCCTGTGGAGTACAGACATGCAAAGCATCAGCCAAAGGCCGGGAATAACACTAAAGATGGCTACTTTCGACCTTATAAATTGAAGTTTAGAGACTCTAATAAGACTAATAAATGTAATAATACATTAATTACACACTTATTCATAGATATAATAATAATAATACATATTCTAGCGTCCTCTGGACGTTGAAAGGACGAGCTGGAGAGGCTTCAACAGCTGATACTTTATTTATGCTTAGTACAGCTCTTTTAACTCTATCTACGTGCTTCTTATTTCCTCGTTCCCACACACGTCCCAGCCCCCTGGTGTCTTAACACCCAACCACATTGCAGCTTCGCCTCCAACGTCACGCTGCTCTTAATCAGACAGCACACAATAACCTCGGTGTCCAACTAATTACAAGGATCCCTCACGATCGCTACAATATTTACATACATGAATATCAAATAAATCTTGATTTCAACACCCTCAGTCACACAGCTGCAGAGGCACAGCTTTGGTCAGAGACGAGCGGAATGCATACCCGGAATATTTTGCTGTCCTCATCGTTACAGTCTTTCCTGGAGTTGTGCTTCCACGGCACTCTGAACCTGTTTTGATCCACGTAGCACAGTCCCGTGTACTGGCCCGTCTCCACTTGCTCGATGAGCCAGCTGGCAAACTGTGGTTTCGGTGGGCTGAGAGGAAACGCGACAAATCAGCACTGTTGTTGTCGGACGAGATTCATTCAACGAGAAAGCTTAACAAAAGGCGTAGTGCGCCGACACATAGCAGTGAAAACAATGTACGGGGTACATGTAGGCTAGGTCTATTATTATCAAAAATCATGCATTCAGAACGATCGAAAAAAATTATAAAAAACGAACTAGTTCTAAATAGATTAGATAGATTACAACACATCAAGCTCAAAATAAGTGAGATAGCAGATGCCCCAAAGTAGAAAAAGCAGAGGTGTTTCATCATACCTTTGCATTGTGGCGCAGAGACATAAGTGTTATAACTCATCTAGTTTGTCTCAGTAACTTCATTGTTTTTATACACCACAAATCTGTGACATCATGTGGGCAGGAGGCGTCTCCGTGGGAGGACTTCGCTCCCTTCAAGAGGGTGTGTTTAATCTACAAACTCACACGCACCCTCTTCGAGTCTCTACGCTGGAAACAGCGTCGCCGCATTGCTGAGGGTAAATAAATCAAGCGTACCTTGTAATGGACCGGATGCGGAGCAGCCAAGACTTTAGGGGAAACTGAAACTATCGCCTTTAAGGAGGGGTTGCCTCATCTAGTATTTCATCACGACTCATCACAGCGTCGTTGTTACTGTAGTTTTAGCTGGAATTTCCATTATCTTGGTCTTGGGTTTACAGTAGCCTACAGACAGGGTTTTATAGTATTTGTCTTGATTAAAACAATAAAACTTGATTTCTTTTATGACGTTTCATTGTGCTGCATTTAGACCAGTGAAAACTTGTAGCTGCATTACTTAAAAAAGACTTTAAGGTTTTGTGCAGGGTTATGTACACCTGAGTAAAAAAAAGGGTTCAGATGAAAGCTATAAGAAGAAGCTTACTTTCATGGGCCAGGTGTAGCTTTAGATCCTCACTTAGTGCGACAGGAAACCACCCAGTTCTACAATTCAGACAACTCACTTATAGCTTTCATGTGCTTGTTCACAGTTTCAGCATCTGAATCGTGCAGGTGTGGACTTGTGACATGAGAATGAATCAGAGAGAGCGAGTTGTTTTTAGTCAAACAGCATGAAAAACCGCCTGGTTTTGCTCCTTGATCCAATGTGGGCATCACTTCCTCTTTCTAGAATGAGCATTTTGTGACAGCATAGTGCAACTTCTTATTTACACTTTCTTCTACAAGCCAATCACAAAAGTGAGTTAAAGGTCAAATGTCAGGTTCTCAGTCCTGAAAGTCACTGCAGCTACTTCGCTTGACCTCTTTCGTCTTGCATCCATGGGGAAACTGTTTCTTTTATGTAGGCTACTGTTGAGTCCCGACCACAAACCATGTTAGTGGATGCACTATCGCATCACTGTGTAAGGACTAGAGAACTCGGACATACAAACGGCTTAGCAAATGTATCGGGAATAGGGAAACGATACAGACTCTATAAAGGAACACTTCCAGTTTCTTGGTCACTGGAAGCGATATGCACGCCATTTAAACAGCCCCTCCAGGGTAAGAAAAGCCCCGGTTAAGGGGGGGTTTAAGGAAAACAAAAAAAGATTAAGCTTCCACTACACAATCATTTATAAAACAATACAGCATTAATATCGTGGAATGCCAAAGTAAGTCATACTTCTTTAAGTTTTCTGCATGTTGTCATAAAATGACCAAACACAGCAATGTATTTTATTTGGATCTTAGCTTGCAGATCTTTGCCAAATTATGCCTAAATCTGAAAATGACACATGGTTTTATGTATTGCTAAACAGCTCATGCTCCATCAGATTGGAAGGAATGAAATTGTGAACTTTAATGTTTTAGTCTTACTACATCTTCTCAAGGAGGATTCAGATTTGAGGTTGACGGAGTCACTCTAAAACATACATTTGCTTTGATATAAACTATTCCAACCTCTGAGCAGTCTAAAGTATTTTGCAGACTCTCAACAGGTTTTCTTCCAGGATTGATGTCTCTATTTCCTCTATTGTCCCAATCACTCTGACCAGGTTCCGTTTCCCTGCTTAAGAAATGCATCCCCATAGCATAACATTGCCAGCACTATGGTTTACTAGGGCAATGATGGTGTGCACAATCTTTCAGACATACCATTTTACATGGCTGTCAAAAAGTTTAATTTTGTTCTCATCTGACTGGAACACCTTCCTTTACATGTTTCCTGTGTCCTCTATGTGACAGCGGCAAACTGCCTTACTCTCCATTTTTAGAAGATGATTGAGCATTGCTTGATAAGATAATCAAAACTATGCGTGCTGTTTTATAAGCCCCGCTAGCTTTTAATATCTTCACAACTTTATGCATGACCTCAATACTGTGTCACCATTTGTTCATAAAAAAATTCTATCCAAACTCAGTAGACTGTACAGTTTACTAAAATTTTAATTTCTGTAGAAATGTTTTTGGATGGAGGGGGACTCTGTTTACTCTGCTTACATCTCTAGTGAGTTTGAAAAGCACTGCTTTTTGTTTTTTTAAATCAAAATAGAACAGGTTAAATGTGGCCTTTTTAGAAGTACTTTTCTGATTTCTATTTGTAGAAATCTCACTTTACAATAGATTGAAGTTTATGTTTTTATTGAGACAATATACCGTAAAACTGTGAAAACTAAACTGCAACCTAATAATTTAATTTCTCTTTAATGGCCGAATCTCTTGTTGAAATATGCTCTATGCCTTTTTTTGTCTTTTGGTATAAGAAGTACTATCAGACCAATGTAATTTTTTTCATTTCATTTTCTCAGGGTGAAACTTGGGAGACTATCCCTCATGTTGAGCCTGGTTCTGCTGGAGGTCTCTTCCTATTCACTGGGAGTGGTTTTCACTCTTGCCACATGCTTTCTGTGGATGATGGATTCTTGCAGAGTAGTCAGTCGAGCTTCATTAGATTTATCAGTTGTACCAGCTGGTATCAAATGGTCAGCTGAATCTGACTTTATTATTTCATAATGTGATTGTAACTTACTGTGTATAATATGATTTGAAACTGGTCATGTAACTGGCTTAGGCTGATATAATTTTGACTTTTTATTTAGGGATGCAATGATACCGATACGATACGGATACTTGGATCTGAGAACTTGCTGATTAGGAGTACCAATGCGATAAAAAAATGCAATGATTTGGAAGACAGATTTTATTTACTTCTCTGGTTGTTACCAACAAATGATGGTGAATAAGATAAAAAATGTTTAAAGCAGTAATAAAAATAACCACAGAATAAAAAGTCAAGTGAAAACTAAACATTTTCAGTGAAATCATTGCAGTTTCCACATTGTAAGTATCAGTTCATGATATTGGTTAACTAACCTATACCAATACGAGTACAATAGGATGGTATTAGCCCTTATACCAGTATCGGTATCGGTGCATTCCTACTTTTATTTAGACAGGACATGAACTAAAATTCCTTGTCTAATTAAATACCCTTACATAAAATTTGTTGTGAGTTAGTGTCATATAATAAAAACTGAATTTATTAACAGGAAACAGATTTAAGATTAGTTGCATGTTGCCAAAACCAAACATGGAAATTAGTTCTTAGATGACAAACTTCATTGTGCAGCTGCAGTCAGTTGTAAGTAATTGATTGTTCTTAGGGGATTTTTGTAGGGAATTCTTAAAACACTCTTGTTTCTTATTCATTCCCCTCTTCTAATCTAATCTCTAGCTTCATCTGTGTGCCATGTGCAAATTTCTCACACAAGCACACAACCCCAGTCAGCCAATCTCAATCCTGCACGTATGAGTTTTTTCAGAAACCGTTGGAAAGGCTGAGTGTAAAACAAAACGATCTCTCTGAGAACCAGCTTCAGTCCTGTAAACAGCCACACCTTTACCCGTCACAAAGAAGCTGGCAGGCTTCATTGCAGTACCATGAGTCTATTTCTATACAAAAGTGAAACTTTGCTTTAAATTATGTGAAACATAATATGTGACATGGTGTCATATTACAGATATCAAGTTTAAACAGATAGAATCAACCGTCTCTTAAGACACCAGAATTTTGCTTCAAGACAGTGAAGATCATAAATTTGAAGAGCAAACATTTCAATACAGGTGAGATTTTAAAAAGGTAAACTGACATTTTAACTGTAATAGTTTTATAAGAGTACTAAGGCTTGTTATGAGTTAATATCTAAACATTTAATTGCGATACAATAAAAGTATTCAGTGTAAAAATTGGCTTCCTTGAGATTAGGATATTCATCTAAATATAGGAAGAGACACCATAACACTAATATTGACTTTTGAGAAACCTGAAGAGATAGTTCTATAAGTGCCCCCTGCTGGTGATAATAAAATAACAAGAAGAGGGGAAAACCCCTGCAACACCTGGCAATAAATACAGAATTATGATATTTGAAAGGATTATATACTCTTAGAAAAAGGGTCAGGTACATCATACAGATATGACACAAAATTATTTTATTTAACTGCTGATTTTCTAATAGGGTGACATCAGGTAAATTGGGCCATCAGATAAGATGAGCCACTTAAGGTTCCACAAAATATTTCCAGTTTTTGACACAAGTGTTCTCAACAACAACACCAAAAATCTATATGTTTAATTGGTCTATACTTGCCAAAGGTGGCCCAATGCAAATAACCTGTTGTCACCCTAAGCCATATGAATAATTCATATATATTAAATCTAAACTCCATAGTTGTTGGAGGACATTGGAAATGCCACGATTCTCTATAAGAAAAAGTAGAGTTTGGTTACATACTGTGATGACTCACATGTACTTTAATAAAACTCAGAAAATATTTTGGAATAAAGAAGCCCATTTGATTTACATTTTGTTTTCAAACCATTTATTACAGCTTGCGCCTTCTTTTGTTTAACAGGTTGATGATTAGCAACTTTTAACAGAAAGGATAGATTTTTCCAGTTGTATCCATTCGTCTGTCCTGGCACTCTCAGGCAAAAGGCAATAAATAATCAATGCTGTGATTATTTAGTTTATCTGAAAAAGATCAGACCCCGAGGATCCTAAACCAGAAACCCACGTCTCCGACTGTCTCAGTTATCCTGTTCATGAATACCAAAACAAGATCAGTCACTGTAGAGAAGTCAAATTCTGGCAGTTCTGGTAGTTCTGGTAGTCTCACAGACATTATGTTGTTACGTGGAAATATTTTGAAATTGTTTCCATAGTTCAAATTTATTATTATGTTAATCAATTAAAGGTCTCATTTAATATTTATTCTTTAAAAATGTTCTCTGTGGTCTCTAAAATTAATGAATGCATTGCTTCTTTTTCTGTGAAAAAAAAACGCTGTCTCGCTCCTGTTTCAGGAGGTTGCAGTTTGTCGGAAGAGTGGGTGAATCGTTGGGGTGAAACGGCAGGATTATGAGTCTCACTCATTAATATTTCTGATACACACATCTTGTCAAACAGCAATGCAACTCTTGTTCTTCCGTCCAGCGCATAACTAACTTAACTCACTTCGCTGGTGTTGTTCCAAGATGAATGCCAACAGTTTCTTCCTAAGCTCTTCTTTATTTGATAAAAAATGCAACACTGATATGCTACGTCCACAATTAACACAAGCCTGAATGTGTTCGGCCATGTTGTGAGGTTGCTAATGATTAGTTTCCACTAGCTGAGATGCGCTCTGCTCTCTCCTGGTCGCAAAATTAAAACAGCCCTCTAATGGGTGGTAACAAGCCAAGACAATGAATATGCTACTACTTATTTTTCTCAATGACATACAAAGGACTGGCTTTTTATAACTCACTCGTTTTCGCCGTCTATTTCCTTTCTGTGGCTAATGCAGGCAATGGAGGCTAAAGAAAATGTTCGCGCATACATTTGTATCTGGGAGTATCAGGCATCCAGGTGCTTTGGACCCAAGTTAGTAATTCTTTTACAGTGTTTTATTTAAGGATGGAGGTAGGAATGGAGACAAGACACTAGACTGACATGACATGAGCAGGAAGTAAACAGTAGGAAACGGTAGGGAGTGAGTGGAATTAGAGAGCTTAAATACACAGAGGGAATAAACACAGAGGGAATACAGATCAGAGAGAAACTTGGATTCACACAGGTGCAGACAATGAGTAAAATTGGGAGGGAGCAGCACAGAGTGCTGATGGTTCTGAACAGAGAGTGACCGATTGTAATTCAAAAAGATCAGGTAGGCTATTACACGGTTTCTCAGTGAACGAGACCTTCAATAATAGTAATTGGACAGAAAGAGTTTTTTTTTAAACACAACTTAATTGATACTAATTAATCTTTAATTAACTGACTGAAAAAAATGCAACACAGTGTAGTGTGTAAGGATCAGGGAAACAAATGATCAAAACCACATTCATGTGTCAGAGCAATCAAGTCAAACATTGTGATTTTTCTTTACCTGCTCGACAACAAACTAAGCATGTATAATTTTAATTAAAAAATCAAGTACGGTAAGTGATTTAAAAAAATCTATTACATTTGGGATCTGGGTCACTCAATGAAAACAATTATATTTTCCATTGTAAGAAGTTATCAATTTGTTAAGGGCCAATTGCTTCCTGAAATGATTGCTGCAGTAATAAAGAGCTTACTTTTACTTCTGATACTTTGTATTTTTAAAAAAACTGATTGATATGCAATCTATAATACTGAACATGTTGCTTTACTGATGATAAGTACAAAATGCCACATACATTGTTAATACCTTGCGTTGTCCATAGTCTGGTCACTGAGTATACCATTCTAACATCCAGTGGTTTTCAGAATTGGAACTGAAGCAGAGCCAGGTTGGGATTGATCTTATTTCAAGATCCAATTTCCAACTTTAGAGGTTAATGGAACACAGCATAATAAGCCACCAGTGCTTATCCCGGATTCAAAGTGCAATTTAATTCAATTCATGTGCATCTGCCTTTCAGTTCATATTAGAAGTTCTTAAATAGTTCTGTAATACCACAACAAGAAGAGGGTCAGTGGGCATATATTCCTTTTACTTCTAGTTGGGTTGCAACGTGCAATGTCCCTTTAAATCCACCAGATGGTGTAAGAGACACGCTTTTATTGGTAGCCTACAGCCGTGTATTATTTCTACGGGGACTTCCTAGTGGTGTTTCCGCCACAGACTTTTAAACATAAACAGCAGTTTTCCAAGATTTTGTACGACAATATATGAAGTGGAAAAAAGAAGAAATATTAGTAAAGAATTGAACACATTTAAAAGTTAAGTGGTGAAAACTTGCAAAGTTGTCAGATTGTTTGACTGTCCAGTCAGATGTGGTGCTGAAATTCTACATCCGTGACTCCGGACTTTAGGGACCAAGGTTTTGCTTGAAGGCAATTTGTGCACGCAAAACGATTGGCAACTTTGATTAACTAAGTTGGATTTGCGTTGAGTCAAGTGGTCACAGCTCTATCCGATCCACACACAGTAAAACCGATGCTTACATGAACTCGTCTCTCTACGAGCTTCATCACTTTGAATTTCTTTGAGCTTTGAGAGACACTTGCAATTTATTTTTCTCTGCTAATGTGTCGCCTGGATACGGCAGTAAGCGTCCTTGGTATTTGTGATTGTAAATAGCTTCAGGAGAAAGATGGTCGAAGCTGGGGGGGCGGTGGTGGGGTGTGCTGATAATTTGAAGACGTGCCAGAGTTACAATGTTAGATTCAAAAGGCATTTCAAAGAACCAAACTATGCACTTTTTTCCTTTATTCTCTACTCTTTTTCTTCTTTCTGTCTGTATTTTTTCTCCCTTTCTTTCTTTTCGCACGGTTGCAAGCCGTTTGAATCGACCAATAGGCCTTCAAGTTGGAGACATTGGAATGTAAATGAGCCCAGCGCGTGCTCCCGGCGCAGTGAAAGCTCGGGATTGTTTATTGAGCTCCCTGAGCCACGCGCCTGGCCCGGGGGGGAGTCGGGCGTGCTGGAGAATCACACAGCGGGGGCGGGGCCTCGCCACGAAAAGCGTGCGTCTCCCCAAAAAGAGGGGTGTGGGTGGGGTGCGTGCTGGGGCGCGTGTTGAAAAAGAGGAGTGCTGCCAAAGTTTGGGTCAGATCGGCTCGTGGAGTGTAAGCAGTCAAGAGAGAGTTGGAAGAGAGTTAGCCACACGGTCCACACGCGAAGGACACGAGAGCTGAACACTGCCAACCCACTCACTTACTCCCTGAATTCATCACCTTAGAAGATCTGTCAGCGAGATGGAAACTACAACCATCACCACTACGCAGACAGCTTTTACCTTTGGACGTGCCACCATCAGCCTGCACGCGCCGGCCCAGGACGCAGCGGAGCCAGCAACGCACCAGAACACCAGCGCGTCTGTCGCCCTTCAGAGCAAAACCAAGGTGCTGAAGAGACAGCGCTCCAGCTCCCCGGAGCTGCTGCGCTGCAAGCGGCGCCTGAGCTTCAACGGGCTCGGCTACTCCATTCCGCAGCAGCAACCCGTGGCTGTGGCCCGGCGGAACGAGAGGGAGCGGAACAGGGTCAAGCAGGTCAACATGGGCTTCCAGACGTTGCGTCAGCACGTGCCGAATGGCGCCGCCAACAAGAAGATGAGCAAAGTGGAGACGTTGAGGTCCGCGGTGGAGTACATCAGGGCTCTGCAGCAGCTCCTCGACGAGCACGACGCAGTCTCGGCTGCGTTCCAGTGCGGGCTGCCCTCCCCGACGCTCTCTAACAGCTACTCCGCCGACCCGGAGTCACCTCACTCCGCCTACTCATCAGACGAAGGCGGCTACGAGCCTCTGAGCTCAGAAGAGCAGGAACTGTTGGACTTTACAACCTGGTTTGACAGATACTGATGTTGTCAGCGCGCAATCAGACTCTTTGGCATGAATCGGACTTCTTGTAGAAGTGCTGACACAGCTTTCTTTAGCCTGCGCGCTGCGCTTGCAGGTGATTTGTCTCCCTTGAAGCTTCCGAGGGAGCAAAGCAATAGTGAGAAAGAGAGAGAGGGAGTATCCTGTCGCAGATAAATAGCGCCCCCCCACCCCCCTCCCTGAAAGGAAGAGAGGAGCTGGACTCACACTGACGCGTGAAAACGTTGACGCTCTGTTTGATTAAGTGCAATTAAGCTGCGACGCGGCGGGACAGTGCAGAGACGGTGCTGAAATTCCTGCAGGAAAACACGAACTGCCTTCCTCACCTGCTGCACTTTGTATTTTTATCCATGGAAGATGACGCGTCAAGATACTTTTTTTTTTCAGTTATGACGTAGTAGCTTACATTTCGTAACACTGTAACATATAGGGACGGATTGTTTTAAAACGGAGAAATTATTTTTGTACAATGAGCCAAACAAAAATGTTATTACTGCCACTTTTCTGACAGCGGTGTTGCCCTGAGAAGCAGCTGTCAGGTACGGCATGTGTGACGCGTATGACTACCTGTGACCGATTGTAGTGTTTTTCTTCTTTTTGATAGAGGCATTTATCGATGTATGCACTTGTTTCTCGTAGTCGAAAATGTAAATATTCGATTTTAACAGATATATTTTGTGTAAAACAAGCTTTTTTATATAAATAAAATTAAACCTATTTATATTATGTCTTTGCACTGTGTTGGTTCACTTTATCTTGTGTGAGTATGTGTGTGTGTGTGAGAGAGAGAGAGAGAGAGAGAGAGAGAGAGAGAGAGAGAGAGAGAGAGAGAGAGAGAGAGAGAGAGAGAGAGAGAGAGAGAGAGAGAGAGAGAGAGAGAGACAAGTGTGCTGGACAGTAATTGAGCAAGCAATAGGGAGCTTCTCCTCTATTCAAAGCCCCATGCGTGACCTTTTCCCGACTTGGTTGTGCACACGGGGAAAATTGCGCAGCTGGGTGAGCACTCAATAACCATTATTGACGCGCACCTTCCACGGCGCTTTGTCCGCATTCAGGGCGGGGAGATTAATATTACGTTTCATGCATCGCATTGTTTTCTTTTGCATACACCAATAATAGCTCGGAGTGCCTGGGGCGGAGGGTAGAGGAGAGGGGAAAGTGGGGGCTGCAATTCACTTCACTCAAAGGCTATATAGACACTTTGAAATATAGCTCGGGGAAAGTCAGCGAGACAATGAGGCGGGTCAAAATTCTTATTGCCCGATTGAGATCAATCTAAATAAAAACCTGGGGTTGTAAGGCTGCTTGTATCCCCGACTGTGTTTTTCACGGAGCACACAGGCCAATCAAGAGGCCCGTCTCTTGCGAAAATGGGGAGCACAACACCCCATTGTGAGCGCCATTGTGCAGAGCTTCTGCGCCTCATTATGTGAATTATGGAAGATCTTCTGTGGTAAACAAACACCACAAATTCAGGGAGGCAGAGATATAATTAAAAAGGATTCCTTTTATCTGGCTTTGGAAGCCATTCCCCGCTACGTTTGATTAAAACAATGAAATGAGATATATAGTGACTTTGAATGTGATAATTATTAGATAAGTTAGACTTTCTGTATTTTCATTTTGATCCCAAAGCCACAATAATGACACTGCGATATTTATAACTTTCCTATAGATATGTTTTAATATCGGTATGAAAGCCAGAATTACTGGTACAACTTAAAGTCATACATTGCATGTATTAAGTTGAAAACGATGACTTTGAATGTTAGAATGATAGCTGAATCTCATAAAAGTATAATATTTAATCTCATAAATACGACTATGAAAGTCATAATTATGACAACGAAGCTCTATTATCAGCGTACCCCCTCCCCCAAAAAATAAATAAATATATAAATTGAGGTATATAATTAGGAGTTTGAATCTCATAATTGACATTTTGAAAGTCAAAAGTTTATAAGTAAGTTTGGAATTTAAAATTCTGAGTAAAATGTTATAATTGTCTCAGCCTCTCAGTAGGCTTGCACTACACAAAATTAGAAATTCAGAAATTTTACTTTAAATCTCATAATTATGAGGTTTAAATGATAATTTAGATGTTGTAAGTAAAGTATGACTTTTAATGCAAAACATTGAGACTTTGAATGTCAAATGTGTGACTTTAAATAATGTAAAATCATATAGCTCAAAGTGAAAACCACGAGTTTGAATTTTGTATTTATGACTGTATTAACATTGAATCTCATTATTATGAGTTTGAAATCTAAAACTATTTGTATCCGATAAATATGGATCTGTATCTTGAAAACAACCCAAAACGACGTACATCTTACTGATATATCTTATATTTGGCTTTCACCCTCATGTCCAGTTGTTGATATGTATTTCAATGGCGGAAATGGGCTTCCACGGTTCCTTCTGTGGGAGGAGAAAACTAGGAACAAGAGATTGATTCGTGTACTATAGAACTTTTTATCAACTAAAACAAGAAAGTTCCGCTGATCCTTCTTTTCAAAAGCAGACTGGAAGACAAACACAGCAGTCTGCAGGTGTAAGCCACGTGCCTGGGCTCAGTGACAAAGCCTCTCGCGCTCCTATTGGCTAACGGCTCGCGTATGTGAGGCCTGTCAGGTGGAAGTTGCGACGGAATCAAACAAGTGATAAATGACATTAATTACCCTCTGCGTTATAACCTTTAACGCCACGGAGGTTCAAAAGACGGATCAATGCGAGGCGCAGAAGAACCCCCGCTGGTCCACTATTGTTGGCTCGAAATGCGGTTTTCTTACGCGGTTCTGTGTCAGGCAGAGGCCACGGCACCGAGTGAAAGTAAGAGCTTGTCCCTCGTCCCGTTAGGATGGATATGCCATTCTTTCCTTTAGGAGCTGAAGGGGGAAATGATTTATCCACGTCAGTTTGTGCATGGGTCATTTTGGCCTCGACAATAAATAATGGCCGTTTTAATTTTAGCTCAACATCAATCACCAGCTGTTCATGACCGTTATCGTGCGTAAACGTGGTGATGCATGGGTAGAAACAACTGTGCTGATTGGTCATCTGTTGCTCCGAATGCAGCATTCAGAATAATGTTGAGATTGGTTTCAGATTGTTGTGAATGGGAATTTGAGGGGGCGTTTGTGGCAAAACAGTTATATCCTGATGTGCGTAAGTAAGAACAAAATGAATAAAATCGCTGAAATATTCGGTAGTGTTTATTGATTTGCACTTTATTTGTGCTCCAATCATCCTCCTTTAGGTAAATACTTACGAGCTTTTTTTGGAGAACACTTTCTGCATCCTATTTAAAGCTGATGCAAAAAGATTCACATAGTGCCTTGCAAAATTATGTATACCCTTTCAAGCTTATGACCGCTCGGCACATTATAATTAACAACCTAAATGTATTTTGTAGGAATTTATGATGGATCAAAACGAAGAATATAGCAAAGAAAGGCATTATTTAACAAAATTATTGAGCAATGGGGTGTCTGCTCCAAATAAAGTCAAATTTTAACAGGCTTCACGAGAGAGGACAGACTAAGACCGTATATCACCTTGAACACACCATTCACAGAATTAAAACACTTCATCATGCTATGTGGGACTCTTTTCTTCGGTAGTGATATTGAAGTTAATTAGTGTCGACAAGGCAATGGTGGGAGTTAAACAAGGGGTAATGTCACCAAGTGCTACAGAAGCCTTCCTCACTCATTCATTTATGGCAGGTGTTTAGCAGTAGGAAAACACATAAAACATGTAGGACACTGGATCTGGAGGAGGTTAATCAAAGCAGACCAAGTTAAAGTCTAGACCATAATAGAAAATTAGAATCTATAACAAGACTCGAAAATTGATGTAGAAACTCTATCTAGTCTGACCAGCGTCGCAATATCTGACAAAGAATCAATGATCAAACTTGAGAATTTTGCACTGCATCTGCAAATTCATATAACATTTCTCAGAAAGCTAAAGTTTCTAGTTTTCTACGAAATATCTAAAATAATTGTATGCTTGACAGAACAAAATAAGATTCTACAACACATTAATGTAGGGTGGAGTGGGAGCAGAACAAAAATGCTTACCACACTTATCAGATTGGTCTTTTTGATAAATTTAGAAAACTATGTGTTGGTGTTGGAGAAAAAAAAAACATTCTGACAAAGCTTTTTATGAAGTTTCTGGTTGCAATCAATATTAGAAGGGGGGATATAACAAAGGTGATTTAATTAATTAGTTTTGTTAGATCCAATCACAGAGTGACAGGAACCGGAAAAAAAAGTTGTCATTACACCAATTACATCCATCATTAATGCTTTTCATCATTTACCTATCATACTGTAAGTTTGTCCAGACTATGACTATGTTAGTCATAAAGAGAAAGATTTCACTTGTGCGTAAACATCTTGGAAATGTTTCATTTATACAGCTATGAACCTAAATGCCAGTTAAGACGGCTTTCAATTCATTCTTTCGATTTTAGCAGCGATTTCTACCAATCATTTATGAAAAATAACACAAATGTCTTTGGTTTATTGTAAAAAACAAAAAAACTGAGGATGGTTTTTCAAAGTATACCAGAGGTAGACACAGGCATAATAACGAGGTGCTGTGCAGCCTTGAAAGCTGCTTGCAGAGGCGTTAATGTTTAAGCAGAAGCTCCACATGATCTTATCTTTAACACAGAGAGAGAACATGTTGAACTGATGTAGAGTAGCCTCATGTATCCATCCACTTGCCTCACACAGCCACCCACTAAGCAGTCAACTCAGTTTAGTCTGTTTCAGGAATGGTGTCTTTTTATAAAGTAGTTATCTGAGTTGACTTAGTGTAAACTTGTACTATAACGCTCCTTTACTAAATGAATATTGGCACTTAGCTAATATCATACACATGATGCATTACTGTAGCTAAGTTGCTCTTCATCAGTACTATTGTGTCCTCATTGTTTAGAACTATGTTACAAAGCTTTTTTATTATTTGGCAAAGGTGCCTTTCAGCGTCGTGAGTTTGGAGGCCTTGGGTATTTTTTCATAGAGTTTGCAAGGTCTCCTTGTGTATGCATGAGTTCTCTCCAGGTACTCTGGCTTTTTCCCACTGTTAAAAAACAGGATAGGTAGGTTAGGTGCCCTTAGATGTAAATGTGAGTCTGCATGGTTGTTTGTTGTGTGTGCCTGTCTTGCTCTTTGATGGGCTGGTGATCTGTCCACTGGTACTCTGCCTCTCGCCCAATTACCTGTGGAGAAAGACACCATCTCCCCCTTGACCCTGAATGGACAAGTGGGTATAGACAATAGATGGATGGATGATCTTATTCAGAAACATATTTAATAGATGTATAAATATGTCTTTGAAGAAATTAAACATAATTAATTCAAGTCAGATTAGTTTTTGTCTGGTTTATTCAGCTCCTGAATACCTTTCATACAGCTTAAGTTCACAAAAAACCACCTGATCATTTAGATGTTCTTAAATAGCCTTCTTCAGAAAAGAAACAGAGAAAATAGTCAGACTTTAATTCAGATATTTTAACAGTTTTATAAATCTGCTAATCATTCAGCGTTTTCAAATGTATACAGTCGGAGATTCTCTTTGATATCTAAAGGTTTTATAGAGAAGCTCTTATACATCTTGATGAGAAATACTGTAAGGCAAATAGAGCACCTTTGAAAAGTATTAAATATTGCTTGAACACAACTCTGAATTTGAAGGAAAGCGATACATAAATTACTTACTTACTTAAATTTCTTTTATAAATAAAAATTGGAAAGTGTGGCATGTCTCAGTATTCAGCCCACTTTAGCCTGAACCAAAAGATTGCTGTTCAACTAATTCATTTTAGTAGCAGGAAATTGAGTTCCCATGTGCATCGTGTAATCTATATAAACACACCTGTTGTTTGAGGGGCTTAGAGGTGTATAAGAACCATTTTAAACAAACAGCATCACGAAGAACAAAGAGCACTGGAGACGGGTCTGAGATAAATTTGTGGGGAAATTTGGAGCAAGGCGTATTAAAACAACATCCCAAGCTCTAGACATCTCTGGAACATCATCTCAATATAGAAAGAGAACAACTGCAAAATTATCAAGACTTGACCATTCAAACCTTGACTGACAGGCCAGGGAAAGAAACCATTAATCAGAAAAGACAGCCTGGGGATTAACTTTGGAGAAGTTGTAGAGGTCTACAGCTCAGATGGGAAAATCTCTGGATAAGACAGCTGTTAATGCCATGGTCTCGGGTAGTTTCCTTATCCACATGTAGACTCAAAGACGGAAGGCAAATTAAAAGGTGAAAAAGGTTTATTTACAACTGAAGAAACACAATGTACACAAAATATCATTTGGGGTTTCTGGGTTCTTGACAGCGTCTAGAGGAGAGAGAGGAGCGATTAACGAAGGCAAAGGCAGCTAAAGGTTATCCTGAAAACTGTGGACCCCCACCTATTCTGATTTAACTATTCGCTGATTCCACTATTTGTTGATTATTTTGCAACCCACATCCAAAACATTTGAAAGAAAATGCTGCTTTGGAAGCTGGAATACAGAAAGGCAATGTTACTTCACTTACTTCTACTTTGTTAAAACCAGTCAGTCCAGGATTGCCATTTATTTTCCACTGGCTCTGATTGGCTGTACCCCCAATAAGTGTAAAATAGAAGGACTGTGAACATCAGCTTCTGTGGTTGTGCTAAAACTGTGTTTACAAAGCATTTTATTCCAAATTAAGGTATATGCAGTATCTAAACTATTAAGGTGTGGTTTAATAAGCTTTTATAGAGGAGGTCTCAAGTATTCCTGGATTTTAGCTAAATCATGGGCTACTTTGGTCCTTAACTCCTGTGAACACTGTGGCTCCAATCAAGTTTGCATGAAATGTGTATTTATTTATTTAGGTACAGCAAGGTTCCTTCAAGAAAAGTGGAGACATAAGATCTAAGAAGTCAAGTGACTGGAGTTGTGTGACTATTTAGAGATCCATTATTTTCTTGAACAGAGAACGGTTGAAGAAAAGGTTAAGCTGATAAAGTCGGATGGTTGCAGAGCCAGAGGATGCCCTTGGAACACAGGGAATCTGAAGAAGACCCAGAAGAAGCTGAGGCTTTGAGGACATAATTCAGGGTGATGTGAAAACCACCAGAAATCTAACTTCTAGGAGATAGAAAGTCATAAACACTAAATAATCAGCAGAAGCAAAAGAGGAGGTTGTTTGGCTTGACTCTACCAGCGACAGCTGATCATTGGGCTGCAGTTGATTTTCCAACAGCTCTTTAAAACCCACAACAAAAAAGGGAAGATTGCAGTTAGGTGTGGAGACTGCCGGAGTTGAACCATATCCTCCGCTGGAGATATTCTTTTTCGAGAAAGAGTTTACACGCGCATGAGAAGTGACAATGCACACAACCTTGACCTCATTAACCCTTTGGTTGTGGCAAGCATCACGCTGTGGGTATGCTTTTCTTCAGAAAGGACAGAGAAGCTTGTCAGAGTTGAAATGAAGATGGATAGAGCATGGAAGTTCTGCAGGCAAGACTTGAAAGTTGCTATTATGCTCCCCATGAATTCTGAATGAGCTGTATACAAATGTATGACACACTAGTGCATCTACTTCACAAATATGAAGTATAAATACCTTTGTAAAGTGAATTTTAAAACAGCTGCACAATTTTTCAGAATATGAATTTGAATCTATCTTGTAAAATACTTTTACCATACAAAATTCGTCCATGACATTTTATTTCAGGAAATTCCCCAATGTAAGCAATTACGATCAGACAGACCAGTTTGTTTGAAACATTCCATCAACTCCAACTTTTACTAAACTGGAACGTAGAGCACACCCACCAAGTCACTTTAACTTCCTAAAAAAGAAAAAAAGAAGTCAGCTGAGGTTTTTCCTGTCTCTTCTAACGTATAAATCCTTATTGTTATGACAGAAAAGCAGTGAAAGAGATTCTGAAAGCATGCAGCCAAGCACTTTTAACCGACACCTCTCAATGTGAGTGAACAGGCCCTAAACTTCAGATGACCCAGTAGAAGAAGAACCAAGCTTGGGCCTGAAGGATGGAAGAGGTGGGGATGTGTGGCTGGGTGGAGGTGGTGGGGCAGTTATTTGCATGGGCCATTGTGCAGCACAAGTTTGGGTGCTTTTTTTTGGCTTGGGCCTTTTTGGCCATTTACTTCCACTCTGGCTGGCTGTGGCGAGCTGTGAATAGTCTCTGCTTGGAGGAGACACAAAGGCGCTTTTGTGCTACGGCAGCACCATATTCATCATGTAATGCCTGTAAGACAAATCTGATTGGACGTCTCTGTCACTTTGATGTGGGTCCAGAGTGCAAGTGGCCCTGAGATTGCTAACTTCACTTTCTATTGACTATTCTGTGGCATTGATATGGGGGGTGGAGGCTAGGTGGAGGGGTGGGGGGGTCAGGAGAGGTAGCTTGGGGGAGAATGAGTGAGCAGGCAGGGGGTAGTCCTCATTATTTGCAGGAGCAAATTCATAATAAATTTCCCCATTCTACAAAACCGGGTCGAAATGATTGACACTACTTTATGCCAGGCTGAACAAAAGGCCTGATTTGAGCAGAATACCAAATGAATGGAGCGAGCGTGGATTCAATTCAAACAATTTTAATCTCTCCCTGTCCTCCCTTATTTTTCCTCTCCCCCTTTTCCTCACTTACCCTCTTTTTTCAGCTCCAACTCCACTGCTTCTTTTGTCGAGAGCATTCTCATTTTACGGGGTAATTCTACTCCAACGGATGTGCTAATTGTGCTGGGTTAAACTGGACGCTGGTGGATGCCTGTGATACAGAGCTTATTCTTGCCTAATGACTGTAATGATGGTTCAGAGAGACTGCAGCCTGCAGACTGGACGACTTTAATAAAACTTTTTAGAGGGAGAGCCCCCCCCCCCTTTGATTCATAGAGGCCAGTAGGGAACAAAGAGCAAAGAAAGGCACCATGGAGAGATTTGGTCAGGAAAAGTAGATGATAAAAGAAGCTATGTTATTTAACAGTGACTAAATCTGAATCCTTTCCCAGCAGGATAAACATATTTCTATAAAAGAGTAAAATATGTTCTGTAATCATTGAACTGTGCTTTTAAGCAGGTAGGAGAGTAAATATTACATCTGATGTAAAATGGACATCCAAACTGTGAAGCATTATATATACAGAGGTTTACAAAATAACTGAAATTCACATTTGTTCTTACAAGTGTCTACATTTGAGGAATGATCTCATAATTCAAGTTGTCTGTGACCTGGCCTCTAGTGGTTGACAGTGGAACTACATTTCAAGAGTCATAGCTTTCATTAGACTTAACTCTGTTTGAGGTTATTCAGTATAACTTTTTAGGTGGTCCACTTCTAAAATCCATCAAGCCAACAGTTTATTTTGGACCGAACAGGAAATCAGGTATGGAAGCGATGTAAAATACCTGGCAGTTTCAAAATTAACGCATGACTATGAAAAAAATATTTAAAAAAACAAAACACCAGTACCTGTGAGATCAGGGTGGAAGTCAGTCGGTCTGTGGGTCTAATACTTAAAGAGGAAAATCATCCAGTTTATTTGATATCAGTGATCATTTTTTCAAGGACAATGTGAAAAACAAAAAATGCATGGACAGCAATATCTGCAGTTCTGGGAGTGCATGGTGAATGTATGTAATTTATGAACATAAAATAAATTTTTTTCCCCCCGCATACTACCCTTTATGTAATGCAATTGCAATTCTCCTGCAATGTCGTGATCTCACGGGACCAGCTGGGTGGAAGGCCTTCGCGAGTTACACCCATCTAAAACGATTCCGGGGGGAAGGGATGTGCTGCAGTACAGCACATCTATTACGCTTACGCACCCGGTGGAAAGCAGGGGTTAACCAGAGTCGAGGGTCCCAGTTTAAATGTCAATCAGAAAATCTAATTATTGAATGTAGTCGGTTCAACTCTTTGACGCTAGGTGGCAACATGTTCCCTTTTGCACTGACATTATTCTATGGACTAGAGTCACACAGATAGCCAGTGTTGCCACAGTTACTTTGAAAAAGTAATATGATTTCTGACTAATGATTACTCCTTCCAAAGGTAACTTAGTTACTTTGCTTATTACTTTATTTTAAAAGTAACTAAGTTAGATTACACATCACAGTACTTTATTAGTTACTTTCAGCAGCTCCCAATAACACTTCCCACTGCCTCAACATAAACACAATAATCAGTTTGGCTAATACTCACTTTATTGGACGTGCATTTTTAACAGTAAGGCCAGAAATATACTTATTTTTTAACCTCACATTGACACCAGCAAATATGAAAGAATAATCTGCGTCTTGTGGATATATTTGCTTGCTCACTGCACGTACTACTGGAGAGAGAGTATGCCTACAGAGTACGGAACTCAGACTCAGGCCAAAACAAACATGGCGACCTCAAAGGAGATTATTAGCTGTTTCGGCAGCAGTGTTGTTGAAGGTAGGACCATATTTACCGCTACTGTTGCTTGTTTTCCTAATACTTTTGCCACCATGTACCAAATATATAATTTTGCTCCAGAAAATTACAAAAATAGTATTACACAGTGGCTTGAACAAGTAAATTTAATCTGATTACATGTATGGAAATAGTAAGGCGTTAGATTAGTCGTTACTGAAAAAGTGGTCATATTAGGAGTAATGGGTTACTAAGTAACACGTTACCGGCATCGCTCCAGATAACAAATAAATGTTAAAGTCAGTGAAGCAGATGGAGTAAAAGCAGGAAATGCACAATGAGCGTAGAAATTGACGACAACAACGCTGCAGCGTATTGTGTTACATTCGTTATTGCTGCTCAGTCGGTTGTGGTTGTTCCTGCTTCTGCGGTATCTTCAATTCCCGAAGGGGAGGTGCCCAGGCTGCAAATAGCTCAGCTTCTCCTGACTGTTGTTTACATGCAGAAAAGTTAGATTTTCCAATCGCATTATCTGGACCCATTAGTCGATTTCTCAAATTCCAGTTCGGTTCAACTTCAGTCAAGCTAAGGCATATACATGTGTTTCAAAAGTCCAATTTCGGTCGGACTAAGGGGATAATCTTAATTCTTTTGCTACATGTAACTACACTGATTGTAGCCTAATGATGCAGAGACATAAATTGTACTTTTAACTTGCATTTTAGATATTGAGTCAACTTCTTACAGTTCAATTAGGAGAAAACAGTTTTAAAGGTTTTAACAATTGGTCCTCAAATCCATAAAGAGAAATTTTAGCAGAATTGCAACATTCTAAACCTTTTAATTGTGTGAAAAAATCTAGGTGTCCTTTTTGACTCTGAGCTCAACTTTTATACCTCATATCAAAAATACAGCTAAAACTGGATTTTATCATCTTAAAAACAAAGCCAGAGTCCACCGATTTTTCTCTCTTGCCCTTACGGAAGTGTTGATGCATGCTTTCATTTTCAGTAGATTAGATATTACAGCCCTTGTCTATAGTACAGCCCTCTGGAGAATCTCAGGCCTTCAGAAAATGCTTATGTTTTTATGAAGAGGCTCAAGACCTACCTTTTTAGCTTTGCTTTTACTTAATTTATTTAATTTATCTGTTTTATTTTTTTCATTCATATTTATTTTTGTTTGTTTTTATTTGATTTGAATTAATTACTTTTTTAACTAAAAAGGTAATTAATTCAAATATTTTCTTTTTTTAAAACTGTGATGGACTGGCGACCTGTCCAGGGTGTACCCCGACTCTCGCCCATGGCCAGCTGGAGATAGGCACCAGCCCCCTTCCACGACCCCTTGAGGATTAAGCGGTTTAGAAAATGGATGGATACTTTTTTTAACATATTTGTTATTTTATGTTAAATGGTCTGTACTTGTATAGCGGTTTAATTATTCCCTACAGACCTACAGTCATTCACACATTCACAAACTGGTGATGGCACGATACAGTGTAGCCACAGCTGCCCCAGGGTGCACCAAAAGAGGTGAGGCTGCTGGGCATTGGAACCACTGCGCCTTCTAACCACCACCAGTAGGCAATGGATGAGGTTGGCTGCCCAAGGACACAACAACCGAGACAGTCAGAGCTGGGGCTCAAACCGGCAACCCTCCATTTACAAAACTAACTCCTGAGCTACTGTCGCTGTGTCTCTCTATGAAATATTATATCCAGACCAACCCCAGTTTTTCCTTCACGATGAAGCTCATGATGGGAGCCCTGCCAGTTTAGCCGTGGAGGTTGCCGCCACTGGGAACGTTTTTTGTGATGGTGGGCAGGGCTGTTCACTGCAGCCTTATGGATGTGGTGTGGATTCCTGCCTTAATCATGACAGGCCGTGTAGTGAGTCTTCTTTGGCTGTCGGGTGGCTTTCTGTGTGACAGGATCCCCATATTATTGTTTCCTTGCAGTAGTATCATTCTACAGGTTTATTTTTATTGTATGCTCACTTAAAGACAGAAAAGGATGGCACAGTGTTTTTGCAGTGAAGGGGTGGGGGACAGGGCGTGTAAGCATCTTCTGTGTGCTGAGAGTTTAACCAGTTGTGTATGATTGATTTTGCTTTAAATTTGTTTTTGTTTTCTTATGTATAATGTGTTCATATTTTAGTTTTATTATGTAAAGCACTTTGTTCTGATTTTATTATACAAATTGCTCTACAAATAAAATTCAATAGCAAATATTTGCTGTTTTCTGAGCTTCTGTCAGCATCTTCCCCTTATAAGTCTTCTGCAAGCTTTATGAATGTACTAATATGCTCTGTGCTCACATGTTTGAAAAGAAAAATACTATCTCCCTATTTATTAGAAAGATGAAACGTAGGCCTTTGCTTGCTGTGTATCACTATTTTTATGTTTGTCTTTATGTTGGACAGTCTTTCATTAATGGCTCACCTGAGATCAGGTGGATTCCTTCACTCAACAATTTGTGGTCATGCCTTCGTGTTTGTGTGTACATGTGGGTTATTGTGCAAAATCTACCATTGTCTGTATGTCAAAGGTTGCACCTCTTTCTTTGTAAAACACTTTTTTACTCTCTTCTTTACATCTTCTGTCCCCTCCCTATGCAGGCAAACACACTAACATGTCCTGGGGTCCTCAACAGGCTGCAGCCTGCCCCTGGAGAACTTGTTCGCAGTGACAAAACACGGCTTCATCAGTCTCTGACACGTCTTGCCCTCAGCTTTAGATCGCATGGCTCACTCTGCTATTGTCTGATTCAGACAGACAGTAGGACACTTGGATATTTTCCTTTATGCATCTTTTGAATATCTCAGCGTGACACAATGGATTCACCTTCTGTATGGTGTAAAAGCACAGTGTACACTTGCCCCTCAACATGAATGGCTTGTGTGCGAGGACTCTGAGTGCAAACATGAAAGCATACAGAGGATTAAGATGATAAACGTAATAAAGAACAGGTGGTTAGTTTTGGTTAAATAAAGTTTTGTCTTGTCTTTTTTGTTTGATCATTTTAATATTATGATTATCAAAGTAATATGTTGTTATTAAATCCCTGATTTTTTTTGCTCTCTGTTTGATCTAGCTTTTCTCTTATTCTTGAAATACCACAGTTATGCATAAACGAAAGGCTACTTTGTAACTGTGGAAATGTTTTTCTTGTAATAAAAACAACTACTCCTTTGGTTAGATTGGTTTTTATGCATGATAAGACAGAGCCGAGCATCCTAAATTCCTTATCAATGAAAACTGGTAAAAACATTTTACATATCAATATTATAGGAATGGTGTGTGCAGCTTTTGAGCTCAGTTCTGTAAACAGTCACACATGTAACAATGTGCTTATGTCACACATAATATTCCATGATGTTGCAAAAGAGGAAGAGCATTTGAAGCTTTGCCATACATCCACATTGCTCAAATGCAAGTCTGGATTGATCAAATGTTCTTTTATACAGGACTTCTTTTTCATCATCTTCTGAGTTTGAAAACCATTTAAAGATTCAAATAGTTTTTTCTTTCTTTCTTTCTTTCTTTCTTTCTTTCTTTCTTTCTTTCTTTCTTTCTTTCTTTCTTTCTTTCTTTCTTTTTTGTTCATTTGCATGGGGACAAGTGTCAAGCATAAGCAAATACTGAACACCATAACACTTATAGCCTTAGCTAATATGCAATGTGCGTGCCCAGGTGGGCCTTTCAGAACATAAAACAGTCCCTTTGCTATTAGTAGTGAGGAACTTCATTGACTTCCAATCCTTTTAGTGACTGTATTATGCCTAACCCAGACACTTTTCCTAAACCTAACCATTATCGATTTATTCCTTACCCTAAGCCTAACTAAGACTCAATCCGCACCATACATATAAAACCAACCAGTAGAGCTCAGTGACAGTGCCCAAAACTGAGGACCAGGCAAAATGTCCTCACTTTGTATTAAAAGTCCTCACTTTATAGTTAAAACCCCCAAACATTAAAAAATCGGTCCTCAGTCTAAATTCTAGACAGGAACACACACACACACACACAAACAAACAAACACACACAGTCTCTCTCTCCCTCTCTCTCTCTCACACACACACACAAACACACGCACACACCCACACACACACACACACACCCACGCATGGTTTATATTGACATACAAATCCATGGTCCCACCAGGCCTCCCAACTCCCCACACACTATTATCAGCAGTTATGGTCAGGCCTATAGAGTCCTGCCCCCTCCCTGAAACAAGGTAGATGGAGGATTAGCGAACACCATTTAGGGATTTCTTTCACCCCTCCGTTTCATTTCATTAGCGTGTGACCTCTCCAGTTAATTATTTTGATCTGGCCAAAGGCTTGGCCTGCTTTTGATTATCCTGACTGACTCACCGCCCCCATTAAGATGCACAATACTTAACACACCCATTGAAGGCAAGGAATGGCAGTGGTGAAAAGGAAAGAGGCAAGAAAAGAAAGAAAGATTGAAAGTGGCATTTACCAGTCAACAGCAGTGGCTCCGTGGAAGACAACCTGGTGATGGCAGGGTGGCTTAATGCTTTCTGAGGTTTTGTCAGAATATGCTATTGTTCATCATTGACAGGGAGGCCCTTGTCTTTAAAGGGGAATACTTTTCCAAAGTTGCTCTTTTAAACTGATTTTAGAGCCAAAACATGAATAAAGAAAAAAAGAAAGCCTTATTTAAAAAATACCACATGGAAGTAAAAGCTGGCCCTTGGTTGCTTTTCAGTGAATTGTTTTTTTTTTGTATTTGAGTTACAACTTGCTTTACTGCAGAAAAAGTATTGAAGAATCTCTAAACTTTTAGTTTTAGTTTTCAAGCCCTAACCCTTTCAAAGTAGCTTTCAGGAAGATTTCTTGGGGCTCCCTTCAAATCATAACTTTGAACTTTTCTTCTTACTATGTTTCAGTATGGCATGTAACTATTTTAAAATGATCTATTTTTGTTGAACCTCCCAACTTTAACCTATGAATAACAGAAATAAAAAGAAAAAAGTTTCAGAAACTATGAAGCGTTGTTAAAGAGGAGGAGTCCCGACTAGGTATTTGACGAATAACATGTGATTCAGTGGAGAATTAAGATGAGGATGATGCATCTCTCAGTGCCTGAGTCAAATCATTGTTATTGTTGTTTTCAGATCCTGTTCATGTTTTTGATATAGTTTTTTTCAGGTCTTTTTTTGTCAACCTTGGTTAAAATTAAAGTTGAATTTGTGAGGAAGCCTTCATTAGCAGTTCCCACACCTCTAGTAGAGAGATGTCATATCTCAATGACTTTGCACAACATTGAAGAAATCCTTAGTGGCAACCACCCAACCCAACCCCTCTGCACCGACAACCCCACTTTTGCTGTTTTAGAGATAAAAAAAAATCTGACCAAATATGCTAAAATACCAAGACTACTTCACATCTTAAAAAGTTATAAATAAACAGATTAACAAAGATTGCATGTGAAGCTAATCAAGGCTCCATTTATGGGTAATATTAATGTAAGAACTTTAAGCTCCCCCTAGTGTAGATACATACTTTTTTTAAACATTTGTTCCTCTAATAATGTGAAAAGAACTTTGATATTGTTCCTGTAGGGATATTAGATATCATTTCCAGCTATTTTCTGAGGTAAGCAAGCGATGTAGCTACACAAAATCTATGTGGTTGGTTCCTGTTGGATATATTAAATCTTCCTGATGTCCTGTGATGAAGTGTGTTCCATGTGTTTTTTGCAACAAGCATACATTTGTGCAATAGCACTGAAGATTGTGCTTTTCCAGATATTGTAGTTGTAAGTATACTATCCTTCAGCTGAATATGCTGTCATGTTCTTATAGATCGACTTGGAAAAAAAAGGATCCAAAAGTGTTCAAAAGAAAAAAACTCTTCAGAAATCTTAAAGAACTGTTCTAGAATTGTAAGCAAATGTGGCTCATTGAAATCAAAGTAAGCCTACATCGAAGTTAGAGTCATTTTAAACTTTTTCGCATTGCATTTGGACTTCTAAACAGTGACTGCTAGATATACTTTCACTTGAGTCCAATGATAAACAAATAAAAATTGCCAAGTCTTTTCTCCTTTCTCTCCACCTGCCTCACTATCGCTCCAGCGCTCAAATTGCAGATATTTGCTCATGCTGTGAGTGTTTGCAAAGGGATAGCTTCCGTTTACCCATCCCCCCTGAGCTCCATATTGAAAGCAAACACAATAAAATCGTAGTCGTTTGCGCTGTATAATGCACTACAAGCATGCCACCCGATGCTTTTCACCCTACAACCAAACACGAAGAATGTTTTTCAAGGCTGATCTAACTGATGTTAGTGATGCTCTTAGATCCCTGTTTTTTTTCCCCCCTTCTACTATCACCAAGTCTGTTTTGGTACTTTCTTTTTTTTGTTGCTTCGCCTTGAAACCAACAGTGCTGGCCAGTTCACTCTGTCTGGCTGTGCATGTAAAGAGTGTCCCTTCTTTGTTCCAGCTTTGGGCCTACAGCCAAGCTTCCCCTTGAAAAACTTAAGCCACACACACACCACAGAGAAACACATACACAAAATCACACAAGCACAGTAAGGACCCCTCTCACTCCTTTTTTTTTAGCTCTCCCTAACAACTACCCCCTCCTTGTCCCCTGTGCTGCCCTTAAATTGCAGATGACAAAAAAGAGGAGAGAACCTCAGAGACAAGCATCATTTTAAAAAAAGCAGGTGTCCCCAACTTTTCAGAGCTCGCCGATTTCAAATGGGGACCCTTTAACCTCGATGCTTTGCTGGCTGGTGGCTGAGGTAGCCAGTCAGAAGCCTAATCAGCCCCGCCTGACAATGCTGGGAGGTTGAGGGCTGTCAGTCCTTCTTTCAGATGAGGGCTTCAATGAAGCCGTGGAAGAGGGAACCCCTGATTGATTAGTGCCTTTTTATGGAAGTGGAAGTGTGTGTGCGTGTGTGTGTGTGATTGTGTGTGTGTGTGTCTATCAGGAACCAACCAGAAAGCCTTATTTAAATCCTACAAGTACCATAATTATGACTTTTTCTTTCTGCTGGCAGGTTGAAGCTGACGGAGAGGGTTCGTAGGGCTCACTTCAGCCTCTCAGCCTCCTAAAGAGCGATTATTGCTGCCCGTAAAGTGACAGGACCAGTCAAGCTCATCAGCGTGGCTTTAAAGACCTGAAACCCAAAGACCAGGTCCAGACCAGAAATTGTAGAAAAAAGAAAAACAAATCTGTGTAATCCCATTTCATCCCTATTAATGGACAAGAAGCGACTCAACAGTTTGTGTTGTCAGTATTTTCAGTAGTAGAAATAATCTTTGAACTAAGCTAGAAGGTAAAACAGACATAGGTTAACTTGGGGTCAGATCCTGTGTGGCCTTGTTCGTAGATGGTCCTCTAAATCTCCTTATCTCACTTTATATATTTTTAACAGGTTAACCAGTATCAGTCTGTGTGGGTCTGTTATGCTGTGTCCCTCTTTAAATCTCAGTAGCAACATCTACAAGGGATGTACCTCTATTGTTTAGTGGCAGCTCCTATTTGCTGACCACTTACAGGTGTGTGTGTGGTTGTGTGTTTGTGTACTCACCTGCTCCGTAGGACGGTTACCTCTCAACAAGGCTGTTTTACCTGCAGATTTGATTTTATTGTTCTTATATCAAGATAAGTACATTAACACTTTCTGGTTTAGTTCCAAAGGTCAGGAAAAAAGGTCAATAGGAGAGATAACCATGCACGCAGACGTGCTTACCAGTCATGTCTCTGGACTGTGGAGGGAAACCGGTGTACCCTGAAAGAAACAACAAATTCACAAGGGGAACAGACAAACTCTGTTCTACCGTGTTGTCTGAAAACCTTACGTGGTTTGTGAAAGTATTTGTAAATATAAATGTAAAGAATGTCACATATAATTCCACTGACACCCCATTTGCTGTGATACCCCCAAATATAATCCAGTGTGAGCAGTCACCTTTAAAAGTCACATAAATGATGGGTGCCTGCATGATTTTTATTCTGTGAATAAATTCAGTGGTTCTCTGAAGCCCGCAGAGGTTTATTTGAGAACATTAGGGAACAAACAGCATTATGAATTTTAAGTAACACAGCAGATGTGTCAGGGTTTAAGATGTGGCTTGATAGCTTGTTAAACAAACAAATGAGTTTGGAGAGGGAGTAATGAATGTAAATACACACAACTCTTTTGAATTGGTATTTATAAAAAAATTCGAAAAACATTTTCCCTTTTAATTCTGGTTTAAGAACATAACTATTCACCACTTTCTGTTGCTCTTTTACATAAACTCCAATGCAACGAGCAGAGGTTTTTTGGGTGGAAAAAATTCAGTAATCTCAAAGGTTATCATTGGCACCATTGATGAAACAATGATCATTCTTTTTTTGCCTTATCAGTCAACATAGAAAGAAAAGCACTAATGTTTATGGCTTATATAAATCTAAAATAAAACTATGAGACTAAGGCTCTTGTCTACACAAGGATGAAACAAGGTTTACCAGCGAAGATATTTAATCGATTAGGTGTCTCATCCACAACAAGCTGCCGTTTCAGGACACCGATTATGTTTGAATCGGGTCCCAAAGTGGCAAAATCTCAAAACACCGGCTCAGTTCTCTCTGTAATTATGAGCTCACTGGCATTTTTCTGAGTGGATGACACCCCATTCCTATATTTAACTTGAGGCACAACGCTGTGATAAAGCAAACAAACATGGTGCTGTAGGTGCTGTATTGCTGCCCTTATAAAGGATATACCGACCTTGTCATTGATTCTAAAATACGATTTATGGTCCATCCTTTATCACAAGTAGCAAAAAATGGATACGCTTTTTTTTATAAAGCTCTCATTTGAAGCTAAATTTGTTGTGTTTGCCACTTGTTTGACTACATATGATGAGTGTTCTTTTCTCTGTTTCTCTGGCAGTGTCACAATGTGGGTCAAGCATAGGTACTATAGCAATTTCAACAGTTTGTATGAATCCGTGTGGTCAAACGTTTTAATTATTGTAGTGCCGTTTTTACAGACTGCATTTTTGAAACCATACCTGTATTTTCTTTGTGTACGTATGTCTTAAAACAGTTTATTTTCCCTTAAATTCAGATTATTTAGCTTTCAGAGCTTTTTTTAGCTTCTACTCAAACTGATTTTGCATCATAATCAGTTCTTGAACCACAAAGTCCTGTTTTTGGACTGTGGGAGGAAGCCAGAGTACCTGGAGAGAAAACACGAATGCACAGGGAGAACATGAAGACCCCATGCAGAAGGACAGGAGGGCGGAATTAAAATCCAAGACTTTCTTGCAGCAAGGCAAAAGGCCACCGTGCAGCCCAAGAAAAGCACACATTAAAAATAAATATTTTATTTGAATTATTTTATAAAGTTACTAAAGCCACATCTATTGCCACTAAAGGGTGTGAAACAAAGGATAAAAATGTAGAAAAGCACCTGATGTTGACTGTTGAAGTATGGTCGGGGATCTATGATGATAAGGGCCTCTATTCCACAGGTCCTGGGAACATTATAAGAATGAGAGGCATCACATTCATGTCATTAAAAATTCTGGCCATTTTGATTAAAGACGTAGTGACCAATGCTATATAAACCCTAAAATAATTCTTAGGAAAATTAAAAATGATCAAAACATATCACTGAAATAAACATAGGGAAATAAAATAAATCTGCAGAGACAGCTAACGACAAAAGTATATATATATATAAAAATATATATAATTTACAGTATAAATAAATATAATATATAAAATATATAAAAGAACCCACTCTAGAAGGTAAATTCTTGATCAATCTCTTTCTTTGCTGATCCTTCACTTATGAAATGTTTTGGCAGAAGGCTAAATCCTATCTTGTTGCTAAAAAGTGGCCTATAAAACCATACCAGCAAAAACCAGATATTTGTGCCTTCCTCTTTCATTGATTGGTTTCCCTGATTAATACTTGTACACAAATAAAAAGTTGTATTTTCTAATATTTTTTGGAGAACATTATAGGCAACTACTGTCATACTTTTTCTGTTAAAGTATTTTACCAGTATTTGTGCTATATAGTAAATTAATGGTCAAGTAAATTGACTCTTGTTTCTTCTTAAACTGCTATGATGCAAAATATTTTAGTGATAATCCTCGTCATCAACATTTAGTCAGAACCATAAGAAAGCGTAGTCGTCCAGCCCTTTTCATTCGAGTCCTGGCATTAATTTAAGTGAAAAAGTCTAATCCTAACACTTTGAAGTGTATAAGGGATTAGCATCCCATCTCAGAACCAATGAAAAAAAAATCCGCAATTGTTATTGATCTAAAGAAAACCACCCGCCTTCTTTTAGCTTTGAAAATTGCTCTTTCTTTTCTGCCTTTTACTCAATGAGAGGAAGGCCTGTCTTTGGTTGGAAAGTCATAAAGGCAGAGAGGAACACAAAGACGTGACTCATTGCATTCATCCAGTTATAATTATTTCTCGTGGTAGGCATAAACAGTTTTGTACATATATGCAGCCAGATTTCCAAGGCATGTGGCAACAGGTCTGCACACACGAACAACACACACGAATCAATTTTGAAACATCTATACTTTCTTAAGCATTAACCATGTCAACGCATAGTGACTAAATGCACAGGCCCTCCCCAATCCTCGCTACAAGTCAAACACACACACACATGCCACCTAGAACACACACCCACACACACCTGTGTTTTGCATGACTTTTAGTTAGAGGGGAGAAATTCCAGCGTTAGCCCATTTATCAGAGGCAGAAGCTCACAGAGTAGATATCAGTGATAACGATTTTAAGTCAACATCCCAGCAGGTGTCAAGCGAGTTTTTACTGCACACAAGTGACTCCACTCCTGGGTCTGCACTGGGCAATAAAAGATGAAACTGCGTTTTTCTTTATACCTCCATCACCCCACATCTCGGCTCCCTGGATAAAGGCCAGGCAGAGGCTCTACCCAACAGCACCTGAACACCAATGCATTTACCCAGCAGCACATGCACACCAAAGTATTTGAATTAATCCAGATAATGAAAATTTCACTGACATGCTAATGCTGGAGCCTTTTTAACATAATGATTTAGCTGGAGGTAAGCATGCTAAGATGCAATGCCTTGCTTATTTACTTTTTCTTCTTTTTGTCATGTTACATTCAAAAATTGCAGTTTATTTGAATTGGATTTTAAATGCAGTGAGAATGTTCTGCACCCTAATATACCCCAGAAGCACGCTCTGCTCGTCATGCTGTAAATGGCTCCAACTTAGTCCTTATAACTGATCCTTCAGGTATAATCAAATGGCGTATGTGCAAGGAAGATGTGTTGCCTGGTTTTGACTGCTGGGATGGGTGTTTCTGTCCAGTTTAGTTGGTGAAAACCTCCTCTGTGGCTGTGGTTGATCTCTCGGTTTAACCTGTGGGTGCCCATTGTGACCCCAGTGATAACTAATCTCCTTATATACGTAGGAATGTGTGATGTTCTTTCACCTCTACTGGGGGGTCCATGTTAACTCATCTGAAAGACACCAGCTATTGCCTACACCAGTAACAACAGTAGCATCTTCACAATCCTTACCCCCGCTTTCTGACAGGGTGGAGTGAGCCACTCTGTCAGCTTGACAGGAATGAAGCCACAGACTGTGGAAGTTAACTAAGTTAACCATTCAGATGCCCGTCTTTGCAGAGGAAGCCAGGAGGAGAGAATCTGTCCCACTTGTTTCCTGATCAATCAAACTCCCATACTGAGCGTCTCTGTGGTTTGGCATCAGAAAATCAGGTTAGATTAACTTCCTGGTGATCAGTTCCTGTGACAATTTCATCACAATAGACAACAAAAGAACACCATTTGCTTTTCGTGCAGGGATTCTTTTACTGTGTCACCAATACAGATGGAAGAACAACACAGCTTTGGTTGCTTTTGCTTTATTGTGGGAAGATTGTTCTACAAGGATCTCCTACCAACTGGTCCCAGATAAAACATTAATTTTCAGGAAAGCACATGCCAGTCCCATCAAGTATTGTTTGTATACTGCTGCATGTTGCTAAATTAAATGAAATTAGCCACCTTAATTGATTTTTTTGCATCATGTATCCCTCTGCTGTCTTTGCTTTCCAGAGGGGAGAATATAAAGCAAAAAAGTGCATGTCTTCCCAAATTTAGGCCCAATTTTATCTTCCTCTTCTGTTTCCATGGACCCCAACTGAGAACAAAAACTCATGAAACTCGCACAGAAAAAATAAATAAATTCCAGCCATACATTCTTATTTTATTCGGATATTCTAAAGATGCCTTCCTAATTGCCTCTTTAAAAGATAGCAGAATGTCATGAGAGTAAACAGATATATGATAGTGTAAAAGAGGAACCAATAACTGGTGGCCCCGTGTGCCGCCACAGTTTGCTTAATACTAAACCAACAAGATAATACAATGTTGTCTGGACTCTATTTAGAGATAGAGGTCAGATCAGGCAGTGTATGGCGTGTGCTCTCTGCTCCTCTATCAGCAGCTCTGATTTTCAGTTAGATACCAGAATTAAAACATTTCGTGTCTATGTGTATGTGAGAAAGGGGGGAGAGATTGCAAAGTTAAAATAGTGTTTGGATTGGCCAATTCATAGCAGGTGTGAGTTTAAAACCAAGCGTTTCTTCCTGAACTTTGCCCCCACTCACAGACATTTATTTTTCTGAGACAGGTGAAACTGTTAAAGCTACACCAGGAAGACTGGAAAGGGAAATAAAATGGAAAGCTGGTATGACAATAAAGATGAAAAGATCTTAAAGGGATTTGCCTCAGGGTCTTTTATCTCTCCCAGGGAAACTCCTGCACTATTCAGTGAGTTGGGATTTGTTAATTTGTGACCAGAGTGGCAGAAAAAAACGGTTACGAATTATAGAAAAATTTGCTTTGGTGCCTTGCAAATGTATCCATACCCCTTACACTGGTTCAAATTTATTAATGTTGCAGCAAGTGCAAATGTTTATGAAAGACTGACACAAAGTGGAACAGAGTTATAAACTGGAAAGAAAATTATACATAATTTTTAATATTTTGTGTTTAAAAAATCTAAATGCATTTGCATTCATTCTCTCTGAGTCAATACTGTATGATGTAGAGGCATATTGTTCTGCAATTACATCTACTAGGATTTTGGACTATATCTCATATGCCCCTTTTCCACTAGGGTTTATATAGAACCAAATGGTACATTGTACGGCGTAGAACGGGTAGGTTGTGATTGCATTACCATCTCAGAGGAATGGTAGTGGGTGAGGTTATAGGTGGGCTTGGTTTAACAAAAGCTCTAGCAAAAAGCAGTCACAAAGTCATTTTTACAACAGAGGTCTTCTCAAAAGTAAAAGACTTTTGACTCACCTCACATCTCTCAGGCATCAATCTGTTTATGCCTCCAGCTCCTGATCTGTGTTCCTCATGTCAGTACTGATCTAACCAGTGATCATCCCGTCTGTTGATACTTCCAATCTGCCGCCTTGCAGCCGATCCAGATCTCTCTGATCACGGCGGAGACCTCCTGCTTCTCTGCTACTATACCGGCTTCTCCCTCCCCAACACCGCGGGCTTGCTGCCGGCTTCTCCATCTATCACACACCGACTTTGCCTGCCACCGCTACCTGACAGAAGTCTGCGTGTGGAAGGAGATAGCCCCGATCGCAGCTCCATTCCTCTTGGAGACCTGACAAAAATCTGAAATCACTCACAGATTTCCAATGTCCTAGAATCCGAAGTTGCAGACCATATCAGCCCCTGCTGCAGGTTAAGCTGTATCCCATATCAATGTAGATTCTCCCCATCTCCTTTAAGCTTTATCAGCTTTATCAAAACCACAAGCCCCCCTAAAATCTATAAAATAGTTTATAAAGCACTCAGTATATTTAATATGGAGCTACTTAAGACAAAGAAAAATAAAAACATTGTGTGACACTTTGAATATTTCCATATTTTCTGATCTTGGTGCTGTTACTGTTATTGCATTCAGAGGCATCACTTCAGACAAACAACTCCAGGCTGATTAGTAGCTACCACTGCTAGGTAGGAGTGACAAGGATATCACATTACTGGACCAATCAATCCATAGATGGGCATGTTGGATCACTTAGGCATGCTTCGGACCAAGGCAGAGGTAGTCAAAAAAAAGAAACGGGTCAGCTCGGACCGGAACAGACACAGGTAATGGAAAAACGGCAGAACCATTCCAAAGCCCCCCATTCCAAATCACACAGGCCCTAGTGGAAAATGGGCATTTACTTATCTAGAGATTCATTTTTTAATTCAAATTCTTTGAAAAACAGCTCAAGCCAGATTGGAAGAAGAGCATTTTGGGTTTAGGCACTCGACTACAATGACTGAAATCACTGAGTTGTGGCTTGTATCTTGTTTGTTTCGGGATGTTGTTATGCTTCGCCCCAGTCTTAAACAGCAGGTTGCAGGTAAGAGACCCACTTAAGCCATTGTTTAGGGAAATGTAGTAGGAACAGTTTCTAAGTAAAAATGTACTCATACATAGATTATTTTGGCTTTTGGAGTTGTTTTCGTCAGAAAATTGAACTTTCACCAGACCACTGATGACATAAGAATTTTAATGTAGCTCTGACATAGAAAAAAGTTTAAATGTTTACAACTAGAGATATGTTATTAGGCAGGTTGTTGCAAGCTAGCTTCACATTCCCTGTAATCTTTCAACAAAGTTGGTAATTAGCAGATGTTAGACAACAGGACGTACAATGCACACATCCCAACTGCATAGAGCTGAGTCTCTGATCAATCTGGGATAATTTCTTGTACCCGGTACAGGCCCAGAAGCAGCCACTGACAGCGGTCCTGATGCAATTTGATGCACTGTAGGCACTGTGTCTGGAGTGAGTCTCTCCTGATCTTTTTCTTGGTATTCATTTTACACTCTATCACATCGCTGGGATTGTAATCCTCCAGTTTGAGTGAGTGCTACTAATGAAGATGTTTTATGTAGTTGAAGCAGAAGTGAAATCCTGTCTTTTCAGCTGCACCGAACACACTCACAAGGCCAGGCATGGAAGATAATGTATTTTTTGTTGTTTTTCTTTTAAACCTGTAGTCTTGAAGTTCTGTCAGGTTGGTGTTTGTACAGCCTCCACAAATACGAAAGTTTACAAGTACAACTTGTGAATGCACTGACTGTCAGTAAACATACTGCTCAACCCAATAACTTCCTACTCACCACACTGAGCTGAGGCAGCACATAGCATACAACTCCCCCTCATTACATCATACTTCGAGGTTACACATCTTTAAATAAGATTTGTCTTGTTATATATTGTAAAATGTTACATTCTCTCAATAAACATTGCAAATAGTATTTTTGGGCATTCATTTGCCAATCAACTCTAACCAGTCTCGATGTTTCTGCCACTGTCATTTTTTTTTTAGCTTAACCCAGAAGCAGACACAGGGAGACAGATTAAATTAAGAGTTTTAAGGAAAAATAATAATGAAACTTACAAACTGAGAGGAGGTAATGTGGAATATGGAACGGACTGAGAAAACCACACAGGAAAACCAGGATACATGGAGTGAGACAAAGGTAATGGAAGAATCCAGGAGAGTATGAGAGAAGGAGGACTGCTTTAATACTGAGGGAAGAGTGAGAAATGACTGTGTCAGAGAGATTGCTGTATTCAGATTGCTTCAACTGATTTAAAAACTATATTTAATTTTCTGATTTCAAATTTTCTGATTTCAAAACTATGGCTGAAGTGCTGCTTCAGACTCACAGCCAGTAAAATCTTCATAATACATGAGGCTTATTTATCTGTACAATGTGTGATGGCAGGATTTGGATTCTCTGTTTAGTTTGTTAGGATCTAATATAAACGAAAATGAATGAAAATGAACTACTGAAAATGTGATTATTTAAAAAAATGATGGAAAAAATGTATTACAATCTGGGTTTTTTTGTCCCTTGTGTGAACTCTGATACAGCTACAGATCTTAACAGAAACGTTCGAGCGTCAAGACCGTTTAATGCAACATGAGATCTACAATAAGATGTCAATAGATGGATTGTATAAAATAACATTATAAATATTAATAAATATTAACAGACTGTATTGGTGTCACAGTGGGGGCATTCACATGTTAAGGCATCACATCCATAAAAAACAATAAACATGGACAATTTGTTCTGATAATTCAGCACAAAGACGGATGCTCGCTAAGACTAAAAGGGAGGTTTCCTTGGTGGGATAAATTTCAGTTTTCTCCACACCAGAGTTAATTTGGAACCGCTCTTCAGCTGGGTCTCGGTTCGCTTGTTCAGTGGATGCCAAAAGTTTGCTGAGTTGTATTCACACCAGAAAACTCAACTGATTTGAATTAATTTCAATCTAATGGTATAAATATGCCCTAAATGGTAAATGGACTGCATTTGTATAGCACTTTACTCAGCCTCCCAAAGCACTTTACACTACATTCAGTCCTCCACCCATTCTCGCATACATGCACACACTGATGATGGCAAGCTAAAATTTAGCCAAAGCTGCCCTGGGGCGCACTGACAGAGAAGAGGCTGCCGGACACTGGTGCCACCGGGTCCTCTGACCACCTCCAGTAGGCAACGGGTGTCTTGCCCAAGGACACAACCGTCAGAGCCAGGGCTTGAACCTGCACCCTTCTGATTACAAGGTAAACGCCCAACTCCTGAGCCACAGTCACTCCTAAGACAGCAAAAGGAGGAAGAAATACAGAAAAGATACTGTATAAACTCAAAGCAGAGAAAAAATAACAGAACTATGATCCTGCTGTGAGCAATTAAACATAGCAGAACTAATACAGAAGAATGAGCTGACAACAATGAGAACTGAATGAAGATCCAAACCCAATACAATAAAACTAAAAACACAAATAACTAAGGATCATGACATCCACCACATTTCAACATTGGGCTAGAGTGTTCAAGGTGATGTGCCTTGAACAGTCCATTCATGCATTTTTATTGTTCAACATACCTAAAAAACCTCCCACAGCTATAAATACTTTTGCAAGGTACGTTGCATCTCTAGGGTGGGTGGAGAGTCAACAGGCTTTCATACAAAAGGTCCCACAACTAGAGGCTATAAACATGAGGCTGGAGGCTGAATGCTGGGGAGAAAGACAAACAGAAGAACAAATATTTTTTGCTCCTAAATGTCCTCCCAAGACTCCTTGATTTTGAAATTGAAAAAAGAGAAGTGTAAGGCATTGCTGTTTTGCTTTGTGATTGTGTTTTAGCAAAAAAACAAAAACCAAAAAAACTCTACATGGAACTTCCATATGAACGTGGGAGTGTTTGTCTTATTCCTTGCACTAGTTGAATTTCACAGCCAAAAGAAGAGCATATTGTCTTCTCTGTATTTCCCAGAGGCAAAAGCACATACACAGACAAATCTTTACACTCAAACACACCGTTGTTTTTCCTCAAACATCAGGCTATTTTGTCTAGCAGCGCAGGCAAATTAAGCCTCCCCAAAAAAAACACACAACTATTTTCCATTTGGAAGATGGAATGCAGGTCTCTGTTTATTCCTGGCTTCATTCAATTACCCCCTCTTTAGTTTGTTTAACATTTCATTCCCGTGAACTAATTTTTTATTTGGTTGCTCTTCAGATCTGTAAATTAGGCCTCGGCTGAGCACAGAAGCTGCATGTGGTGTAGAATTCATTAAACCTGCTTGAAACCCCCCCTCCCCACCCTTCATCAGTGTGTGTGTGTGCTCACACATTTCGAGCCCACGGCATCCCCAAAGAGGAGATGTATTTGTGTGTGTGTGCATGCGTTCACGTACGTGTGATGCTACGGTGAAAGGCACCATCTGTTCCATGTGACAGTAATGAAGTGAGGGGCATTGTGGTACAAAGCCTCAGACCCATTCATCACAGCTGTAGGCGGGCCACGCATATTCCTTCTGTCTTATAGGGATACCTCTACATGCAAACTCACACACACAAACACGGCAACCCCTCACACAACTGTAAGGTTATGTGTAAGGTTATTCTTTCTCACTATTATCTGAGTTTATGCAAACACTTGTAGAGCAGTGTAAACTTTCCATGAAGCTCCCATTTATTATAGGCGAAATCTTGATTGTGGTTAAATTTGCTTATTATCTATCACATTCTGTGTTTCACACTTATTTCCTTGCAGGAACTTCAGCATCAGTACGAGTGGAGTTGTTTGGTATTAACTGTTACAAAATTGGGGAAAATGCCAAGCGTGCAAGGCCTGAAAATAATTTGGATAAAAACAGTGGAAACACACAGTGTATGTAAATATTCCCCTTGAAAAACAAGTTTTGTGTATTTTTCAGTGTTTGTGTGTCTTTGTCATGTGTTTTATTACATTTGATTCTATTGTTTTCTTTTAGTTTCTGGTTCAGTTCTGATGTCACAGTGACTGAACTCACAGTCTGTAGATACGAGTGACATAAACAAGAATTCTTTGATCTTTTCTGAAAAAGTAGCATAATTGTAAAACAACCCTCTACATGTTATATAAGAAAACAACTGATTTGAAAAAAAAAATAATGAGGGTGCTAGATTAGGGGGATGGCAAAGAGATGATCCAGCGGTAAAGACGTTTTAAAGACAATGAATGAATTCTTAGAAGACTTTGATTGCTGTACTGCAAATAATGATCTTTTTACTGACTATAAAGAAGGGTATAAATTAGGGATCCACAATACCGATACTGGTATCGGGTACCATGATCTATATTGTTCTAATGTACTCGAATCGTTAAAGTTAACCGATACCATGAACAGATACTTCAAATGTGTAAACAAAAATTTCACAAAAACTGTTTATTTTTCGCATGTAATTGTATTTTTGAGGTCATTTTTATTAATATTTTATTCTTTATGTAATTAAGCATATATTTTTTTGGAACAAACAGAAAATAAATCCAATCCAATAAAACAAATCCAATTCATTGCTTTTTCTTTTGTGTGGTAGAAGTATCAGCATTGGTAATCGGTATCGGCAAGTAATAAGATCCAAGTATCGGTATTGTATCGTTTGAAAAAAATAGTGGTATCATTGCATCCCTAGTATAAATACTGTTACATACTAATTTAAAAAACAGTATAAACAGATAGATCCTCTTAGGAAATGGTAAAAAAAAAAAAAAAAAAAAAAAAAGTTCCTTCCTGTACATTGTTTTAACTTTTGAGATATTCCTGATCATCAGAAAAAATCAGCTTGGTTTAATAAAAACAATTTTGAATCCAACATTTCCAGGTCCTGAAAATTGCATTCCATTGCAACCGAAAGCTTCAGAGTATTTTAATGGTCGTGTATGTGACAAACAAACAGAACCTTGCACATAATTAGGAAGTAAGAAGAAAATGATGGAACATGTTTTTCAATTGTTTAAAAAATATGTAAATCACTACACGTCTGATGTGCACTTTTGTACAGTCCTCTTTATTCTGATACCTCCAAATAAGATTGCCTTCAGAATTCACCCATTTGGCAAATACAGCTCACCTGTGTGTAATGTGATGTCAGTATGAATCCAGCTGTTCTGTAAGGGTTTCTGAGGACATTTCACACAGCACTGTCCAATTCATCTTCTGAAAATACAAAAACCAAAATGCAACAACAAAAATGACCCACAATGAAACAGTTTATATGAAAGATTATTATTTTGACACAGAGGAAGATTTGGAACTCAATCTAATCAAAATATATGTGCCAAACCTTTTTTCTAGTTGCTAGTTAATTGGTGGTAGCCTGAATACGATCCAATCCGGTCATTGTGGAAACCTGCTGTATTTACAAAATGCCAAGAGTGGTCCGTTTGGTTGGGCTCAGTTCTGACACACAACCTTAAAAAAAAAATAAAGTAGAAGGGATCTTGTCATATTGTAAGGCTTAAGAAATCCTAAACCTTTACAGTTGTCTGTTCAATAGTTTATGCATATGGCTGATCTTTTCTTGGCTCTTTAAAAGCCATGAATAAATAACTCAGATTTTTTTAGATTAAATTTTAGTTCTCTTACTAATATAATATTTAGCTGTCTATGCAGCCCTTTCAAGTCTTACACTGCATCGGCTGATCTTAGGCAAACCAAGGCAGACCTCATGTCTTTGCAAATGATTAGAATCATTGTACAAACATTGACATCAGCTGGAAGCGCTTTATTCCTGGCTCTGTTTAAACCAGACAGGCTTTCCCTAATGCCACCAACACTAATATTGACTTTCATAGCCTAATCCCTCAATGTCTTGCCATGTCTAAAACCACTGAATGCTATGATAAAACAGCCCATTTATCATATTTTCAGAGGCTCAGTGGTGGTGTCTTCTCCGGTATAGCGCCCTCAACGTCCTGCCTCTGTCTGCTGATTGTTTTAGTCACTTCAAACGTCAATGCTAGTGCGCACTTTTAACTCTGTTGTTCAGAGCTAGACGCCTCCTCCCATCACCTACACAACCGCCGCACCATGCTCAGCATCTTTCCAACGGCCATACAATGAGCTTCATTCTCTTCACTTGTTGCCCTCTCCCTGCATGAGCTGCTTGTGTGACTTCCATCTTTATACTATATCAACAAACGCTTTGTGCATAACTGACCTCTGTGACTCCAAACTGAGAAAACTCCCTTCATCTGCCTCCCACAGACCCCACTCTTGCATTTTCATGTTTGTATGACCACACATGCTTGACAGAGTCTTTGGGTTGCTTGATTTTGAGTTTTCGGATTTGGAACTGGGTTGCTGGATGGCAAACTTCCAGTCCAGTGTTGGTCAAGTTGTTCTACACATGTCAACTCTGCCTGTTCTTTGGATTTAAGCTGATGGTACTGAACCCTTTCCATCATATTGTCTTTTTCTTTCTATAACCTTGGGAAAAAACAGTGAACCTTCAGATTTCCTAAAACCAAAGGCATAGAGTACCTGCTGCAACAAATTTAGTGATGCTATATGGTTTCCTTTTTAATGCACAACAGCGAAATATAAAGAAAGGTATGGACTTCTTTTTTAAGCTTGCACAGTACTGTGATCCTTTGGAGTATTACAAATTGCTCCTTGCCTCTTTTAATGGTTTCCCTCTTCTTGGTCTGTTGTGAACAGGTTTAATTCTTTAGTCTCTACATCGCCCTCCTTCACTGTTGGGCCCCGCCCTCTCTCCTCCCCGCCTTCTTCTCCCCTCTTGTTTACTGGGTTTGCCCATGTGCCTGTGTAGGCCCCCACTTTGCATTTCCCCAAGCTTGTGTGTATGTACGTGTCTATGTATAGGAACCCCCGCTTTCTCTGGCAAGCTGAAAGCGTAGAGACAGCGTCCCTCCCCTTCAGCTCTGAGGATAAGTCTACTATCATGCAAATGTCCGTGTTTTGAGACTAATAGGTCCTTTTACATTGCAGTTTTTCATTCCTCTTGCTTCACTAAGGGGTTTAGTGCCAAGGTCTTTTTTCTTCTCCTTAAACCTTTAAACAGGATAAATATTTCTGTGATTCGTCCGCCTAGATGAAGTTTTGTTTTTAATAATTGGCTTTAGTGGCCTTGAAACACTTTTTGTAAATGCATTAGGGAAAACTAGGAAACATACAATCAAAAATAATACAAATATTTTTTATCTTTGAAATGATGGCCTTGGCTTTACAGTTGGTTCTCTACATTATATGACTTTCATAATAAATCCCCCTGAACCCTCAAGTTATTTTTAGAAAGGCAACAAAAACGGGCAGTATAGTATTTGATAATATTAGTTTTATCTAAGGGTGTGTTGTGAGAAATAATATTTTTTAAATCACTTTCTCTTGCAATATGTACTCTTCATTTATATTTGAACCTGTCATAGTAACCTCTGACAAGCTGAGTAATTTCCATGGACTATCTCTTCATTTTTGTACATGTTAAGTGCCTTTTCTATAAGAGACCCTAAAAGACCCCTGCTGAGTATAAAACAAAGTTGAGTAGGTACTGTAAATTGTGGAATATATGGTGCTACTTTCTGCCCGTGTTTCTGGACCCTATATCCTAAAAAATGATGTGGCTAATTTATAGATCTTTACTAGCTAATGGCCTCCGGGGGGCACTATCACAGGAAGCAAAAAAGTGAGACGCATGTAGGGAAAGATTATCTGTCAAAGAAGTCACTGGGTTTAATTTTGATGTGTTATTTTGTGCATAATGCACACACCCTCATCAGTATAAACAAATTAATGAATGTATATGAAGCAGACCCCACCTATGTGGGCGGATACGCGCTTTATGTTGGATTAACCACAACATTTAATCCATTGTTCCTGGTCCCATTGCTGGAAATTTCCCGAAAATGTCCTCAATATCCATCCATAATTGCAGAGTTAGGATGCCAACAGACAGAAAAACAAACATAGACGGGCATGAAAACATCACCTCCTGGCAGAGGTAATTAAAACAAAAACAAAAATCTTCCATATGCCATCTTTCTGATGAACATGAAAACCTGTGGCTTCTATACAAACCCGGCCTATATATGTACAAAAATTATTCTATTTTAAAATTTAACTGGTGAGGTTTATATTCAGGTGTGCTCAAATAGTTTGAACATTACAGTAACTCCTGTCGTGTTTTTATTCAGCTGAAAGTAGAGGAGAGTAAAACCGAATGTCCCAGCAATAAACCTTGATAATTTCAAGTATTTTGATAAACCAATCATGGCCTGTGGTTTATGTTTGTAGTGAACCCAAAGCAGAAAGATGATACAGCAATACCATTCAATTAAGGCCTGATTCACACGGCAGAATGTTTAGGGTGATTTTGCCTCAATTTTCCCTTTCCGACATGCCGCGGTTATCAGGATGGTTTTTAAAGTGCAACTCACCGTAAAACTCACTTTTTTTGCTGATAAACTCTATAAATGAGTGTCTAATATTGCTGTGTACATGTCTGGTCATCATTTTTGGTATCATAGTAAATTTTAGAAAAACTATTCATTTTGTACCTAAAACCCTTAGGGGAGTGCCATATTTTGGTTAACAATTCACACTGCACTGCACTTGAATTTGAATCAGGGTTTGCTACGGGCTCAGCCTTGGTTGCTGACGTTGGCTCAGATTTCTGATGACAGCGTCCTGCTGCTGCTGAGTATAAATAGAGGTTTGGTCTTGGCCACACCTCTGCAGCGAGTTTGCAACTGATGAGCAACAAGCTCAAAAGGATACGGCTCAGGGCTGCTGGACAAAACATTCTGCCCCTTATGCCTTGTTCACACTGGTTAGCGCATCCAGGCATCAAATCACTCAAACGGATGAAAGTTGATGCTTTAAAATTAAAACCTAACTGCTTGCACACTTTGTACTCCACGTCAGCGAGTCACATCACGATTCCTCTGTTGCTAGTTGTTTACAACATGGCGCATCATGCCGAGAGTGACTTGGTTTAATTTAATTAATAAAGCCAGACAACGTGTTCGTCTGACACATTTGCGATGTGTGTGGAAAGGATACATCCCATTCTTCAGAGGCGTTCTGAGTTTATAGAGTTTCACCATTTGATCCATGAGCTGCTTATGTATGAGGTTTGGTTTCAAAGCTATTTTCGTCTGTCCCGCCCCTAGTCGGATGACCTTCTTACATCAGTAAAAAGAGTCTCTGGATGGTTGACGCCCCACATTTGGTGCCCCGTAGTTCAGTTTTCCCAACATCACGCAAGAGCTGCTCGGACAATCACCGAGTCTCAGCAGCAGCTGCATGGACGCTCTGATTGCATAGACTTTGCATGTAATCCAGCTGCCCTGGTGCCTGGATGTGCTGACCGATGTGCACGTGGTTTTAGTCAATTCCCTCTGAAGGATGTGGAGAGAAATATTCAACCTTCTGAGAACCAATTGCTCCTTCTGAGGAGATGGAGTTAACATTGCTAATGCTTTGGGAACTGCAGGCAGTCATTTCAGCTCACAGCGCAGACCATGGCCAGAGCTCCCCTCCGTGTTCCGCCAGGTAACATCTCATCTTGAGGCATTTTTCAAACCGAAAATGTGGTCAGATTTTTAATCTGGTATGGCGTGAGTTGATGATTAAAGGTGGGGTAGGTGATTTTCTTCTGAAACACTTTTTGCAATGTTGTTAGAAATGCTCTACACCAGGGATGTCAATATCATTTCCATTTTGGGCCACATAAAGATAATGAATGTCCTTAAAGGGCCGGTTGTGGCAGAAAGTATTGATAAAACTATATTTAATAAACTGCTAAAAAATGAATAAATATCTTTCTCAACAAGCACTTCTTAAAATTAATTGATACTGAACATCTTTTCATAATGATGTGATTTGGGAATATTCAAATTAACACGTCACAGTGGTTTACACATACAGATAGATTAATAAATTAAAAATTGTATGGTGGCCCTGAAGTGCAAACCACATCGACAAATCACTAAAGCAATACAACAATTCAAAAAAACAAAACAACAAATTCAAAAGTAATACAACAATAAAAAAAAACAATAAATTCCAAAACAATAAAAAATTAACACACCAGAAGTGAATATATTAATCATAAGTAATTAGGGGCACATCCTGCCTTCCTTGCCTCTGATTAGCTAGAAAGCCTCTCCAGCGACTACAAAACGTCACTGCAAAATGTTGGTGGGAAACTATGAGCTGGTTTATTTAAGTCATTTTGAAATGTTAGTCCTTCCACGAACAGAATGAAAACAAGTCAATATAATACTCTGGTAAGTGTGTGCTGTCATATTTAGATATCAAGTTTACAGCTCCGGTTGATGTGAAGTTGAAAAGGTGGGCTCTTTGTCATATGGATATGTTGGCTCTGTGATAAAGATGCAGATTCTTGGCAAGGAACCACGACTTCAAATCCAGGCTGGTCACTCTGTGTAGGCACCTTTTTCATACAATCAAAATTATTTTGGAGAGTTTTGTTATGAAAATGTAAACGAATAAAAATCTCAACACACTTAAGGCACTGTTAAATTTACTTGATTTGTTTCTGTTTGCTCTCAACTCTGAAATATTATGATATTAAAGGAGAGTACAAATCTTAAAGAGACATGCATTCATTGGGTGCAAGATGTATGAAATACAAAAAAAGCGGTGCTATTTTATTTTATGATTAAAATAAATTATCCTATCGTCTTGAACGGGCTGGCCAGGACGATTGGCAGCTGATCCGCCATCTCTCCCCTGCAGCGAGTTCTCTCTTTGTGCATGTAGCGCGCGGTCTAGGCTTGCGACAGGAAACAGGAGGTGAAGCTGAAGCCGAAGTGGCTTTAGTCATTTCAGCTTGCATGTTAGTTGCTGGGTCGACCAATACTGTCTATTGGCGCTATTGAGTGGTGGGGACGCCATCTTGGACCGGTGTGGCTTGCTCCACAGTGTAATCTGTTTTATAGACATAATGAAGCTATGATACATGAGACATAATGTGTAATTTAATATTCATAGTGGGATTAACTGTAATAATCAATATACTTATGATCTGGACATACCTATGAGATTTATGCAATACAATAATTATAAAATTAAAATGATAAAACACAATGATTCTTTTAATGCTAAATATATACAATATACACACATACATACATGAGCGTATATATATGTATAATTCTCTCCAGCATCATCTTGTTAAGTTGCCATGAAAACTTCTCTTGTTAAGGCAACTTCACAGTTTCTTATTTTCATCTTCTTTGGGAAACCTTCAGAAAATATTCAGAAAAAAAAAGGAATTTGGGAGAGTACAACTACATTTGGGAGAAATACACAAATACATTTTTATTAAGGAGGTTAATCTTATTAGATCAATTATTTCTATTTCATTAATATTTTTCTGTCTTCATATTTTATTTATATTTTCACCATTACCTTTTCCTTCAGATTTCTTAGAACTCTTCTTTATCATTTTGGTTGCTAATAAACCAAAGCTGATGAAATTATCAGTACACTTGTTTCTAGACTTTTCTACAGTCAGATAGGTGGGTATGAGATGTGAGACTTATATTTTACCAGTAATATTAATATTATTTCTACAGTAGCATTCCTTTGTCTGTTGTAATCTAATTCAGTGTCTTGTTATATAGCATAAAGTCTCATTTAATCTATACAGCTGGGGAACAGTGGCACTTAAGATGCTGCTAACATTAGCTAGCAAGCAAGATTTTGCTGGTGGACAATAAACATAGGGTAATAATATATTTACAAAATTCAAAGAATAAAAATGTTCAGTCTTAAAACGTAATTCCCCGAGCCATACTTGCAATAGACGGTTGATTAGAACACGAATATATCCCTTCATGTTGGATTGTCTTGGCCTGTTATCACACCATGTATGGTGTAATGGATGAGAAATGAGCATGCAGCTCATTGAATGCAGTGTGTAGCCATTCGGAAAACAAGGCGATTTTATCCATTATTTTTATTGCCGTTTGTGTGGTCTGAAACTCTTGCAAGGATTTGCTGTGTGAAAACTTCAGTTGTCCTTACCAGTTTTCCAAAACAAAAATCTCAAGGTCAAAAGTATATTGGTTCTGTCAAATAAAAACACTCAAAAATATGTCCAAATCCTATTTATAAATGACACATTTCTCAGGCTTTAGTTTCAGGTTGTGTTTTTATTGCTTACAGTGGCAGCAGATACTTCCACCTCCTCCAAGGAGATCTGGTTGCCTTCTGAGAACCTGAGCAGCATTCCAATGAAACTGATGAACACCCAGGCATGCTTGGCATTTATTATGTTTTGGGTTTTGCTTATCTTGTTGTACAGTAAACATACAGACACGGTGTTGGCAGAAGATGATCAAAGTGAGGGCCAACTGTCTCCTCTCTCCCAGTGAAACTTGCAAGGACATGCACAATGCTGCAACTGCAAAGCCAGCCATTCATTGTTTTATGTTTTCACCAACCACGGAGAAGAAGTCAGATACTGGCCTGTTTTGTTGTGACACGCAATAACTGATGATTCAAGACTGATGACTAAACAGGAGTTCAGCAACGACTTTTACAATTCCAGTTGCCATATCAGAAAATCTTAACTGAACAGGATGGGTGGGGGTTCAAATCAGTGTCCTGGGGTTGATGTCGCTGCTTTTGATGATGGATGTATGTAAATAATCAGTTAATTTGCATTTGTGTAATAGGTCCTATAGGGCCTGCAAACCTAATTTGACTTAGTAGCCTAGTTCTTTCAGAAGTCTTTTTTCAAATTCTGTCAATAAACTTATTTTATTGGGATTTCATGTTTGGTGGCACATAACTGCCAAGTGGAATGAATAGGAGGGAACTTTTTTTTTTTTTTGCAATAAAAATTCTTTAGCCTAAATGTATGTTTATTTCTTTAAGAGTCAATGTGGAAAAGGGAAGAAGATATCAGCAATGGTCTGACAGTTGGAAATCAAAACCAGGACAGCTGCAACAAGGACTATGGCTCCAATGGGTCGACCGCTCTACTGCGAGACGTTTTGCAGAAGTCTGTTCAAGCTTCAGATCTTAAAGGGCCTATGTCACGGATCAGGGCCTATGGCGCCTCCAGTGGTCCGCAGGTGTAATCCAGCTCAAAAGGACTGAGAATGAACCACAGTAGGGTGTCAGAGTAAAGCGACGATACAGTTTTATTTACACACCTCATTTTACCAGGTGAAACAAAAATGCAATTTTGGATCCAAAAAAAAGAGAAGAAAAAAAAAAGGGGAAAGGGAATGCCCCTAACAGTTCCAACTTTCTGGCAGTGAACAATTATTGGCTCCAAAGTCCACTCAATAAATCTCACAAGCTTCACTAAACAGAATGGCCAGGAACAACTGACTTCTGTGGCCTCCAAACACCAACTGACTCATTCAGCAGCGGTGAAGCCTTAATACACAGGTAGCCCCGCCCCTATAATCACTCAGAGGAAAAATACATTACAATATCTTAATATACCTAATTTTACAAAAACAGATATCCTTAACATCTTTACATTCATTGTCCGTGTTATCAACATCGATTAAATAAATAATCCTCACTTCCAACTAAATCCAATCGAATAAATACCTCCCTAGTCTGACACTCTGTTTCGAAACCGGGAAGCGCGCTGCAACCCGAGCCGACAGACACGCAGCCCTCCCGACACACAAACCGGTAAGATACTGACATGATGTTTGGGTAATTTGAGTTGTAGGAACGTGCTGAAGTGTGCACCCTTAACACGTACCGAACATGGGGAATGGAAGAAGCGGCTATGAGGTAGATGGCCGTTTAATGTGACACAGAGGGAGAAAGAAAAGGAAAAGACTCTACTGTCGGGCCCCGTTTGTGTGTGCATGTGCGCTGGAGAGGAGAGACGGGTCTACCCCGTAACAGCCTATATCATGCTAAATCAGGTTTTAGGAGTTTTCAACAATCTGCTAATGCAATCTTCTAATAAGAAAACCCACCAGAGTGGTTTTTGGCTTAATCCACGCATGTCTGAGTAATCGTCCTGAATTCTGCTCTCTGAGCAGCTGCCTCTCCCTCTCCTAGAAAACAACTGAGTGTTCAAACTGATCAACTAGTGACATCACTAGTTGAAAACAAGGGAGTGCTAGAGTTGTCTGCACCGTCCCTGCAGGGAGAGCGACTTACCTCTGCTAAAGTTGCAAACACACCCTCCTCCAGCTCATGGCTGCTTCTGATTTTAGCATCTTAAAACACTTTTTTGTTGGATTTTGAACTTTCTCTCTAAAAACGCCTGTTTGGCTCCATGGATTACAAGATTTTATTCTACATTCCTAAAGAACAGCAGTTGGATCAAAGAACAAAGACACCTGTGGACAGAGAAGTAAGTGGCTACAAGCTAATGCTAATGTGTGTTAGCCATTTATCAAGCTGCTCATGTAATCTTATAAAAGCATTGTGTGGTAAACAAATTTATCTGTAGTATCTCAGAATGTTCAGTAAATGGGTGCAAACAACATCCACAGCTTTTTTACATACTGGGCAGGAAAGATCTGCTTAATGGACTCAGCTAGTTGTTTTCGGCTCCGTCTAAAGCCTGAAGATTTAGCAACTTAAAAAAGCATTACTGACTCCATTTTTTAAAAACAAATAAAAATAAACCAAATGTCTGAGCCCTTAATATAACAGAGTTTCATTGTGGTACTTCGTGCTTTTCAAATTCACTGATATCAATAAAGAATTTTGTTGAATGAACTAAATGAAAACATGTAGGGTCAACATAATACATTTGGATTGCTATAAGGCACAAAAAGATACAGTAGCGGATGGGACTCAAAAGGGCCTCTGTTTTGTAAGCACCTGCACTAACCACTTTCTCTACACAATAACTCAGAACATTTGTATATTATAATACATATGATTTTTTTCCAGTGTTAACTAAACATGATTATAATATTATAAAGACCTTCCAATTCCCTTTTTTCATTTAAAAAGTGAAGGAATTGTATTACTGAAATCATTATAATGATGATTTGTTAGTTTTGAAACAAACTGCTGGATAAATGCAAAACTGCTGAATCACTGAACTCTTTTAAATCAAAAATTTTTATTTATTTGTTTAGACTTGCTTATACAACTTTTGAATGCATTATGTTTAATTACGGTTCTCTGTTTTTAATTTTCATTATTTAACATACATTTTCTTTTATGTTGCAATCACCAATTCTCTTAATTACTGTTGTTGTTAAATGTTTTAATTGATTGCTTTTATGCTCATTTTTTTTATCACTGTCATTGCTTTTGTCAATCGCTTTGTTTTTAATTATCATAATTTTAATTACTGTCGTTGCTAAATGTCATAATTGATTCCTGTGTTTAATTTTTACATTTCTGTAACCATGTAAAGCATCTTCAATTGCCTTGTGTTGAAAGAGTGCTATATCAATAAAATTACCTTGCCTTGCCTTGCATTAACACTGGAAATTAAGTCATATGTGTTATCATAAACACATTTTCTGAGTTATTGTGTAGCAATCCCCTGCTGTATATTTTTGTACGTTATAGCAATCATAATGTATTAAGTTGACTCAACATGTATACATTTAGTTCACTCAACAAAATTCTTTATTGCTAAATCGAACCACATCAGTTGGGTGGATATTATTTACATAATTTTATTATGTTCACCCAACAAGTTTTTTTTTGAGGGTACAAATAAAATTGCCTTGCCTTAAGAAAACTCTGAGGATATAATCCTTAGACCTCTTTTGGTATTTACATGAAAGTCCTCCTGTGAAGCATTACTCAAAATAAAGAAATTAGACTTTACTTAGGATTTTTGCACAGTTCTGAACATTTGAAATAGACAGGTAATTACATTCTCCTGCCATAATTTGGGATGTGACACACTACTGAATTATATTAGCCTGGGGCAAAATTCAATTTTTATTAGTGTCAAAACAAAGTGTGGTTAGCAAGCTTAGGAAATTCATTATATTTCTCTTGTCGATGTCTAAACTAAATTCAGAACAATTTCAGAACTTTACCCTGGCTGGACTTATTCTGTGAATTTGCCTGTCATACACCATTCTGTCTAATCTGTTCTATTTGTGTAAGTTTCAGGAAAGAATCATCAGGACAGGTAGATGGGTCGCCTTAACGGGCCTCACTTTGCATTCTACTCTACTGATCCACACTGTCAGATTTTGTATGTTTGGAAGTCTACCTTTTCTACATGTCAGAAAATTTGTCCTCAAGGATGAAGACACCTACTTTGCTTCATCCTTCCATACTTTAATGGAGGACTACATGCCCTGTACTACCAAAAGAAAGGGGACAATACAATGCATTCTGACAGCTCCATCAAGCATAAGAAATAGCTGCTGGCTGTCTCTGATGCTAGTGGGTTCCTAACCCTGTTCACACTTTCAGAAAAGTTAAGCTTTCCATGCTTTTTTCAAGGAAACATGTCAGTTTGCATGTGAAAATAAACTTCATATATGCACACACATTTGTATACGTATACTTTTTATCAGCGTTGGGAGTAATGCATTACAAATGTGAAAAGTTATAGGAATATATTACGTATTTCAGTAACTGAGTACTGTAACACAGTTAAAAACAGCAGTTATCAACCACTACTAAAGAAAAACAACCTGGACAGCACACTCATGCAGAACTACAGGCCAATCTCTAATCTCCTATTCATCAGCAAGATTATTGAAAATGCTATGTTTCAACAGTTAAATAAATTCCTAACGATGACCAACCACTATATAATTTTCTGTCTGGTTTCCGTGCTCACTAGAGCACTGAGACCGCCCTCATGCTAGCTTGCAATGATGTGGCAGAACCACAGTGCTGGTTCTCTTGGATGTCAGTGCAGCATTTTACACTGTTGATTATAAATATACTACTGGAACGACTGCAGAGCTGGGTCCGACTCTCTGGTACACTACTTGGCTGGTTTGAGTCTTAACTTAAGAACAGGAAATCTTTTGTGTCAATAGACAATTTCTCATCAGTACAAACAGAACTCAAATGTGGGCCCCCAGAGCTCCATCTTGGGACCTCTTCTGATCGATATCTACATGCTCCCACTAACCCAGATTATAAAAACCAATAACATTAACTACCATAATTATGCAGATGACACTCAGCGCTACATTACAAAGTAACCAGGGGACATTGATCCCATCCAGACCCTAAATAAAAGCATTGAACAACTTAATAGCTGGATGTCCCATAACTTTTTCCTGCTGACCAGAAACAAAACTGAAGTACTTATTTTTGGACCTGAAGAGGAACGATTAAGCTTCACACACAGCTTCAGCCACACAGCTTCAGTTAATACAATTTGAACCTACTGACCAGGTGCAAAATCTACAGTAGGTGATATAATTGGACTCAGGCCTGAAACTCCAAGGCCACATAAAAGCAAAAAAAAGTCAGCCTTTTATCACATGAAGAACATTTCTAGGATTAAAGTAATAATGTCGCAACAGGACCTCGAAAAACTAATCCATGCCTTTATCTTCAGTTTGATTACTGCAACAGTGTCCTCACAGGTCTGCCTGAAAAGTCGATCAGACAGCTGAAGTTGATCCATAATGCTGCTGCTCGCATTGTCACTAGGAACAAGAAAATAGAGCACATCATACAAGTTCTAAAGTTCTTACAATTACTCCCTATAGCTTAGAGAATATACTGATGTGATTTTACAAATATAACCATGATATGGAAGCCATGCAAAGGCACTTGTGACTTCAAGTTGAATTAAAAAGTGTTAAAAATACATTATTTGTGGTGTCACAGTAGTGTAATATGTAAATTAATAAGTTAGTTTAGAAGTTGTGTTAGACATTTAAGATATCTCTTCAAGTAAAATATATTGCCCAACACAAGTTTTTATCCTTCAAACAAAAACAAACAAAACTGCGGCTGTTTATGGTCAATTAGTATAAGGAAAATATCATTTTTCTCCAAATGGCAGAATAATAACAGATTTCCTTTTACAGTGTTGTTAACTAATTAATCAATTAATTCATCAAGGTCCAGTTTATTCCAGAAAGAGATGGGCTTTGCATCTTACAGAAGAACATGTTTTTGCTTGAAAGGTGTGTATCACATTTTCAACAGAAGCAAACAACCTAATGAAGATGCTGAAAGAAGCTGGCAAGAGAGTGTCATTATCCAAGGTGAAACAAGTCCTGTACCAACATGGTCAAAGGCTACTTTTTAAAGCTATTGTTCAGAAACTGTAAAAGGCCAGACAGCAATCTGCAAAAACACACAGCTTAATTTCTGGACAAATTACTTGTGGTTTAATTAAACAGAATATGAAAATTGTGTCCATGAGAACCAAAGCTAGATTTGGTGAGAACACCAAAGTAGATAACATAAAGTAGATGTAGGACAACAAAGTCAATGTTTTGTAGTGGCCATCGCAAAGCCACAATCTGACTCTAATTAAATATTTTTAGCTGAGCTAGAAAGGTGTGTGTCCTATGATGGACTGGCGTCCTTTTCAGGGTTCACCTTTTATACAACCATCAGTTCTTTGTCTAATGTTTCCTTGCAGGGTTGAAGAGGTCTGGTGCCTGTCTCCAGCTATCATTAAGCAAATGGCAGCGTATACCCTGGACATGTTGCAAGTCCATCACAGGAAAATACAAAGACACACAAGACAGATAACCATTGATACATACACTCATACCTAGGAGCAAATTAGGGTATCTACCTAACCTGGGAGGAAGCTGGACTACCAAAAGAAGAACCCATGCATTCCCCATATTTATTAAATTGTGATGTGAGAAGAGTGGGAGGGTAAATGAGGAAGTGAGAGAGAGGTTACAAGGAAATATTGTGGCCCTCCAGGCAATTTTTCCTCCATTATCTCAATACACCTTCAGCAAGGTGAAGCATGTATCAGCGTGGAAATGTGATAGGCAACAACAAAGACTTCTTTACATATTTGACCTTTTCAACTTTCTACACGTAACGCTTCCCTCTTAGCTTTAGGCCAATAACTGAAACGCAAAGACATGCAACCCAAGTCTAACAGAAAGTAGTCTGGAGGATATTTTGTCTAGAGTGACAGGTTATGTACTATGAATGATATTGGTGCAATTTCCTGGGTTTTGGAAATTATTCCGAATTTTTTTAAGTTACCTAATGCTTATCTATACTTAAGAAGTTACATTTGTGGTAAAAGACTTAAAGCTTTCAGTGTAATAAAGATTGAATTGGAAGGCAGCCAAGAAAAAAAAACAACTTTCTATAACTGATAAGTTTGCTATATTTTAGTTTCATTTGACATCTTTTGATGACAGATTTTTATTGGTTTTCTTAAACTGAACTGCAATGTAATGATTACATTTTTCTTTAGTTGAGTTAGATTTGTTTTTATTAATGACAAATGCTTACTTTTTCTGGGAACATGGCACCGGGTGTGGCAGTGCGTGTTAGGGGAGTTGGTGGATCTCATGAAAAATCTGAGATTTGAATATGTAAAACAAAAAATGAAAGTAATTGTAGAAGATGAACTCTTAAACTTTAGTGTCATCAAAATTAAGACTCTTTCGCATAGTGAAATTGTATTGCTAGTTTCAAACAATTTCTCCTCTGAGTGAATTGAAGAGTCTAAACGCCTGCTTTTTTAAATGTCCAGTTCTTCCAAACGCTGCATCAGGCATAAAGGCCCACAAAAGGATGTCAACAATATTAAAGACTGCCTAATGGCAACATGGATGAGTTGGCTTTACTCAGCAGAATAGAGCAGCTGAACGGGGAGATCATGAACCTGAAGATGGCTGTAGAGGCCCACGGAAGAGTGAACAAGAACCTTGGTGGAACTGCAGCGGCTATGAATCACCAGCTGAGAGTTTTGGAGTGCTCCCATGATCTACCTGAACAGACGGGCGGTATGTGATTGTGTGGCAGTGTTAAATAATGTAATGCATAGATTTGAACCAGCAGCACCAGGGTAGCAGTCCTGCATCTTGACCACTCTACTACAACAGCAACTTGAGTGACCCTGACCGCCAGGGTGTGTTATTATACATAAAGTACACCCCACATGGTCACACAGTGCGCATTTGTTTAACAGATTCATTAGCAAATGGTGACTTTTTGAGACTCCCCTAATGCTGAGGCGTTAGGGGAGTCTCACCACACTCACCACACAGAATTCGCTCACAAATGCAGAGAGGTTGACAAATGAGAAGCAGTCCATAAATGCACAATCAGTGAGCCATATGATCTGAGTGAGCTTATATTTGAAGTTTCTCCCAAAATTATATTTGTGAAACAGCTCATGCGCATTTGTGAAACAGATCATATGCATTTATGAAACAGCTCGTGTGCATTTTTAAACCTCATCGTGTGCATTTGTGAATTTATATTACAAGTGTTTCTCGAAATTACATTTGTGAACCACAGCGTGTGCATTCGTGAAACATACCTAGTGCATTTCTGAGATTTATGAAAAACCCTGCATGATGATGATGATAATACTTTGATATAACAAACATTATACCTTGGAAATTAATATGAGGATCTGCAAAGGATCTTAGAACATCAGGGAGTTACAGTACTAAGGAAGGTAAAGACTAAACAAAAATACGAAGAAGACTGGCAGCTAAACTCATGTCCGTACAAAGAACATGAGGCCAATATTTTCAAGAAATGCAAAGTAAAAAACATAGGCTCAATATAAAATATGAGGGCTGCATGATGCAACTTTTTGTACTGTTGCCTTGATACAAGAAAGAAAGTTTTAAAGGAACTGAGTATGCACTGTAGTACTATCAGTGGTCTGAAAATAGGAGTACACATAGTAAGACGAACACTAAAATTCGGGAAAATTACTGTTATCTGCTGGACATAATAGGCAGCATAATTAGGACCAGTTCATTGATTTGCAAGTCTCAAGTAAGTCTCAAGTCATTACCCTTAAGTCCGAGTCAATTTTCAAGTCAACTCCCAAGTCTTAAACCTCGGATATCAAGTCATTTTGAGTCATTGTTTTAAAACGACAATGCAATTTAATGTTCAGTATAAATGATAAACCATGTGTTCTTTTCAAAATCTTTATTTGAATACGCGATGAAACAAGTACAACTGAACTTTGAAAATTTAGAGAAAGTTGTTATGAACTCACAACTGCATGTTGTACTTTAATGTAAGGTACAATTTTATATAATAAATCTAATAAATGTAATTTAATCTAACTCCGTTTATAAGAATATTCTTCACTCGAACTATAATTTCACAGATTCACCGCTAAGGATTAAAGAACTTTTACAAAAGAGTGCAGGTGATGTTATTTTCAAGATATTACTTAGATTTTTAAGAGCTACAGATACTTATTTCAAGTCAGAAATTTGCAAGAAAAAAATACATTTGTCAGAAAAAACACACCTGATCTTTGTTTAGAATCAGACATTTCCAACAAAAAATGTCAGTCGTCTTAATTTGCAGTGCTCTAAAGCAATGGCTTAGTTTTTTTAAATCTGGCAATCTGAATGGCTGTTCTGCAGCTCTCGCACACACGTACCGTCTCCTCTTCTTAACACAGGATCAGCTCCACAGGATGAGTAAAATGATGTATGAGTAGGGAATTTTGAAATAATAGATGTTTTAAACTTTAATTATTGGGTAAAATATCAAGTCTTTTCGATGTAAATAGATTCAAAGACTAAAACTAAATTTGAAACTAATAAAAACTAAACTGAAACTAAACATTTTCAAAAAACTAAAACTAAACAACCTTACAAATTGTAAAAAACTTATTAAAACAAAAATAGCATTTAAAATCTTTAGTCAAAACGAAATAAAAACTAAAACTAATGAAAATTTTAAAACTATTATAACCCTGGTGCGTTATGTACATGTATGTACATGGAGAAGCTTCACCAAGCCTATCGCACCAAAAATCTATCATAGCAATTGAGAAAATTTCTGGCGGCTGTTGTAATCCAGATTCTCAGGAATGAACCCTGACATCCTACTTGTAAACCTTCAAAATACTCTCCCATACACACACACACATGCAAACACACACACAGAATATCTGATATGTGTGGGTATGATTCACAGTTTGCTTCTCTTTGTGGACAAGGGATTGTGTTGACAGGCGTTTCGCTCTAAGTCTGTTTATATAAAACACGTGTCTCCAAACAAACATACATATGATTACACTTACTGTGACTATTAACAGCTCCAAGTGTTTGATTACAGGTACTGAAGGTGGAAGAGGAGAAAGAATTAAAAATAGATGTCTTCTTGATGGTACAAATAATAAATATACTAACACCAGATAATCTAGATGTTCTAGAAAAACAACATGCAACTCGCCTTTCAGTAAAATGTCTTTTCAGTCTTAATCATGCAATTTATTTGCTAAATAATTAATGAAAATATATTTATCCTCTGAATGTAATACCAGGTAAAGCATTCTTATTCTTTAATTATGTACTCAGACTGCTTCAACTGTAATCAACCATATTTTTTTAAGAGTTCAGAACCAGTCACACCCAGGCACGATTTTTCCTTGACTTATAATTTCAAGAGATCCTCCCTGAAATAGAACTTTTCTAAATACATGAAATTGGCAAGCTCTCAAAAAGAAACCCACCAATGCAACGATTTTCAATAATAGAAGAGAAACAAACTCACTGATGTAAATCCTTCTGAAAAGGAATTACAAAGTCATAGCATTAGAACTCACAATCTGGGAAACGCAGATCTAAATAGAACATCTAAAGCCTTGTAGGTTTAATTTAATTTACTTAAGATGATATACTGGTAAAAATCGCTTCCATTAGATATTTCCAGGGTCAAGCCTGTTGCCATTGATCAAAAAGAACACAAAGCCCCAGCTCACATTTGCCAGAAGAACTCATGATGACACTCCCAAAATGTTGGAACTTAGGAAAATATTCTGTTCATTAACAAGACAAAATATGGAAAAGTAATGCAAGACATGAGCAAAAATTGGCACTTCAGGACCTGGTCGATTTGGCTGAATTGATGCAACCTGCTCTCCACCAGAGAACTACGAAGAAGATTGTCTGCCTATCATTTTGTCACCTTTTTTTTTACCAATTCACTTCAGTTAATGTATATAGTGCCAATTCACAACAAATGTTATCTCAAGGCTCTTTACAAGAAAAGTCACTTTAATACAAACAAACAAACATTCAAGTCAGTTAAAAAAGTTTTCTGTTTAAGGAATCCCAGCAGATTGCGTGAATGCATTGATGTTAGATTGTGCCCCATACATGCAGACTCCAACCACAGCAAGCCCTCAGCAATCCCTCATACTGAGCAAGCATATAGCAACAGTTGAAAGAAAAACTCCCTTTTAACAGGAAGAAACCTTGAGCAGAATCTGGATCAGTACAAGTTGTCATGTGCCACGACCGTCTGAGGGTCAAAGATGACAGAGAAGAGACAAAAAAACAACAAAAGGAACAAATATAAGAGTACTTTTTATATCAAGAAAAGTAAAAAGTTGATAACAGGACCTGGAGGATGACAGGTCACAGGGAGCATGATCTAAATCGATGTTCCCCATCCAGCAGGTCATTGTAGCTGAGCAGGTATACCAGACCTGGTATAGTTTCTATGGAGAGAGAAAAAAAAAGAAAAACAAGGTTAACTGCCTGACCCCCTTACTGGTTAAGTCCTGGTTATCCTCCACACCAATCCTGATTGGTAAACTAAAAAAAACTACTCACCAAGCTGCCATACTTCCATGACATCTGCCTGTCCGCCCTCCAACATTTCATCCGCAAGAGAAGAAATGGATCATCATCACAACCACCCATCCCCAGCCAACCTCAGTTGCGGAAACGTACTTACTTCTTTTAGGCATCACCTGTGTAATCATCCAAGTAAAACCCATTCCCAATCTTACACCATCAAGACTATAATATGTTAATCAACATTATAATCATCCCACTTACCTGTCTCCCTTCCAGTCTCCACTGCGTTGTCCTTGTTCCAGTTCAATAGTTCAATAGTCCAGTTCCCTTCCCCGACTCTCTCTCGATCCCCTCTTTTCAATAAAACTTTAAAAACTGTTGTCTGGAATTGCTACCTGAAATTAGAGTACCTGAACTAAATCTTGACAGATAAATGGCCAACAGATTACAAAAGTTAAAAAACAAAAGGTAAAAAAAAAAAACAATTTCAAAGATCTCTGGACTCTTACAATTCCTTAAAGGCATTTGTAACATCTTTGTTTTTGTGCATATGTTATTTCAACAAAGCAAACGTATTTCGAAATGCAAAAAGAGGACCCAGCTATTTAATGGCTGAAGGCATAAATGTTTTTGCAATGTTACAGGTGACCTACAAGAATTGTAGATCAGTATTTTACAAGTTTTTGGTATTTAAACCCAAATAAATAGAAAACAGACATGAACCTTATAGTTGTATAGAAAAGGCATCAAATAATTTCGTTACCTTACTTAAAGCAACTATGTGAAGTTTTAAAATGTTTTGTTTGCAAGTGCCTTCTCAGGCCAAAGGCGTAACTGCTGCCTAAATGGTAAGGTTGTGCATGAGGTGGACATTCTGTGTGAGGACTCACTCACGAAAGAACAGAAACAACAGCTGAGACAGTCCCGTCCTGGAAAATGTATAGATTTGCAGCCTTGACTACAACTGGGGTAAGAAATGTTACTGTTTTGTAAGTTTAGTTATGGTCTGGGCTAGAGTTTTTCTGCTATTTGAAGCTGCTCTCTTCTTTATGCTCTGCTGAATCCATCCTTCATTTACCTCTCGCTCCATGGTTGTTAATGATTGAGATAGTGTACGCTGCACCTGAGTGTGAACGAGCATGACGCCGTTATGCAGGGCACCCTGGAAAGCACTTGGGAAATTTGCTTCGATTTTCAAGGGTCGATCTTTGACTCGAAAAAAATAAAAATAAATACTATAAACCTGTAACCAAAGGGTTTGACAGGTTTTATGTTTCTCTTGCCCTAGCAACTAGTATTTATCATAGGTACACTTTAACAGAATTTAAAGAAAAATCCAGGAAATTAATGTGTGATTTTTAAAGAAGTTATTTTTATAATGGAGCAGAAAATACGTATTTAGCACCTACAAACAAGCAAGAATTATGCCCTTCACAGACCTTTTAGTTTTACTTTGAGAAGATATTCTCTCCACCAAAGGGAGTGCTTATGGCAGTCAATGAGATTAATAATTTATGGAAAAGTATTATTATTCGGGGCACCCCCTTTATCAGGAACTATTTTAATAGCCAAATGTCTATATCAGTCTCATAATCTGAATAAATTATTTACTGTTTATTGACCATAAACTTTGCAATTTGTGTGTCATTGTCATGATAGAAGACGGGCCGGGACATGTGCTGGTTTGAGAAGTGGGACATTTCAAGTGCACAGAATTTTAATCCATGATGACGTACAGTAGTGTTACTAACAATAACCCGAATCACTGTGGTTTCAGTTCTCTTCAGGTCATTGACCAGTTCCACCTGTATAGCTCTGGGCTATTCCTTCACCATTCTCAAGATCATATGTACATGGAGCCTCAAGTTGAGGGAGATTGTCAATTATCTATTTTCTAATAATTTCTCCAACACTTGATGTTTTCCAAGCTGTTTGCTTATTGTAGATCAGCTCATACCAGTCTTGCACAAATGTATAATCTTGCTTCTAGGATTAAAGGACTAATGTCACAAAAGGACCTTAAAAAACTCATCCATGCATTCATCTTTAGTCGGATTGATTGCTGCAACAGCGTCCTCACAGGTCTGCATAAAAAGTCACTCAGACAGCTGCAGCTGATCCAGAACGCTGCTGCTCTCGTCCTCACTAACCAGGAAGATAGAGAACATCACCCTAATTCTAAAATCCTTACACTGGCTCCCTTTTGCTCAGAGAATTTACTTCAAAATACTCATAATACTTTATAAAAGTGTGTTTAAGACCTGCTGTCACTATACCAAACCAGCAGACCACTCAGGTCCTCCAACTCTAGTTTACTAAATATCCCTAGAATTAGAAACAAACATGAAGAAGCAGCTTTCAGCTTTCACTTTCAGCTTTCACTCCTTCATTGCCCGCCCGGGCAATGAAGGAGTGGCTATGTAAAAAGCATTTCAACGTTCTGGAATGGCCTAGTCAGTCTTCAGACCTCAGTCTAATAGAGAATATCTTGAGGGAGTTGAAAGTCCCTGTTGCCTATCCACATCCCCAAAACATCACAGCTCTAGAGAAAAGCAAGTTAAATTATCAGAAACATTGAGTCCAAAGCTGGTATAGACCTACAAGAAAAACATTCGACCTCGGTCACTGTCAACCAAGGTTACATTATAAAGTATAGGTAAACTTTTGCTATTGACCAAATACTTATTTTCCACCATAATTTGCAAATAAATTCTTTTAAAAAATACAATGTGATTTTATGGATTTTTTAATTGACATTCTGTTTCTCATAGTTGAAGTGTACCTATCATGAAAATTTAAAAAACACTCTCATCTTTTTAAGTAGGACAACTTGCACTATTGGCAGTTGCCAAATACTTTTTGGCCCGCTGTACTCTGCACATTAGCAGAATTGGAAGTTACAGATCTCAAGATGTTGAGATCCTCTCTGGGAGTGACAGGAATGTACATCAGAGCTCATGTTTGATTTTTTGGGGATAAAGTCAGAGAAGCAAAACTGAGATGGTTTGAACATGTTCAGAGAAGGGACAACAATTATATTAGCAGAAGGATGCCGAGGATGGAGCCACCAGGCAGGAGGCAAAGAGGAAGTGAAATTTATGGATGTGATGAAGGAGGACATGAAGTTAGTAGGTTTGAGGGGAGAGTATGCAGAGGATATGACTAAATGGAGACAGATGAATCGCTGTGGTGAACCCTGAAGGGAAAAGCTAAAAGAGAAAGAAGAAGTAGTCCACTGTACATTTGCCCCACAGTTTTATATTTTAGTACTACTTAGTAGTACTAAAACTTAAACCTAGCACTTTAGTAACTACTTCTACTCAAAGGTAGGTATGTTCCTGCTGTTTCTCTAAGGTTAAATTAATTCTGAGAATATCCAGATATAATAATACTTTTAATGTTATATAGTGCTTTCAGACCTAAGAGCCTAGGACATCAATGAGTTCTAAAATTGTCTGAAATTATAGTAGAAAAGCTTATTTAGCTTTAATTTACCCAGTAACCTTTTGCACAAGTTCTGGTCAGGAAGCATGTTTGTTCTTTTGTCTTTTCTTAGAGGTGTATTTGGGAACGTCCCACTGGAACAGAGCCTGGGACATACCCAGAAGTTGTTACAGTAACTGTTGAAATTTTACCTTTCTTCGGGAATGCAAAAAACTTATCATCTAGATTTATTCTTCTTCCTTGTGTAACAATTTAAACCGTGTTAAAACATACATTTGTTTTATAAGGAAGTTCTGATACCTCTTTAAATATAATAATTCAAAAAGATAAATAGGTTCTAGTTTTGTGACACAAAGTACTTTATAAGTAAAACTGAAATTTATCTTTCTTTCAGTGCTTATCAGATGTATTAACATTTAATCTTTTAATCTTCTTTGCAAATTTTCTGTAGAAAACTGAATAAATCATAGGATACATGAAAAGAACAGGAGACATTCTAATTTTGACCTGTAGATGTAATTTGAAGCCTGTTGTTCTCCTGAAGAGACCAACAGGCCTCTGTAACGTGTTCTTCAATGAGACTTCAGTCATGGCCTGAGGCAAAACTCTTTTTACTACGGCATCATTAAGTCAAAACCACACTGTGCGCACACAGTTGTTTACTTTTCACATTTTGTGAACCATAATGATTCAGTTTGGTTTTCCCCTTGTGCAGACTTTGAAACCGGGCCAAGTGCAGTTGGTTTAAAACACACGGAAAAAGCCACTCCTTTAAACACATCCTTTATTTCTAAGATAGGGTATTCAGTTTTTCTCTCTCTCTTTCTATCTCTTGCACAAGTACTCTCACTCTCTGTGGTTGATTGAAATTATGTGAAAGTAGACAGATGGGCTTGGCAGCTAGACAACAGTTCTTCATCCTCTGTGCTTCATTCCCTTACTCGCCCCCACCCAGCGTCCTCCATCTCTGAAGATCACCCTGCCTTTCCCCCTCTCTCACTGCTCGTCCCGTCTTCTTTTATATTACTCTTCATGCAAACATTCATTGTCAACATGTGTCCCGAAATCTGTCCTGTCCCCCCCTGTTTTATCCCTTTCCACTCTCTCCATTCTTTTATTCAGTGCCATTATGGCCCCGTGCTAACGGAGGCCTTTATTAAATGTCAATTATACACCAGAGACCACACAGTGGAAGGAGAGGAAACAATGATTTCTGACCCCAAAAGGTCAACATGCTGATGGGCACTGAGCTCCTGCTGGAGAACAGTCTGCATACAGAAAGATGAGAGGAAATTTTAGTTGAAGTTTTTGCTGCCAAGACCAAGACAAATTTTTGGGAAACTTTAGTGTAATTTATCTGATAGAAATACATATCAAATACAAAGTCAATATCAGTCCAGTAATTTATGAATCTCTTTCAGTAGCTACGTTTACATGTACACAAGTAATCGTAAAAAAAGCCTGTTCGAAATAAAAATGCTTCTTGTAAAAATGCTATTCAGATTACGCTGACCTGATTACACTTATGAAAATGTTATTCCATTTGAGAGGGGTGGGTTATGCTGATAGTTAATCAGATCGCGGTGCATGTAAACCCTAATTTCGAATGTAGGCCATTACTGCGCATGTCTGTTAAGGCTGAAAAAAAATAAAGCAATTTGGCTCATTATTCGATTATGTACGTAACAATGAAGGCTTGTAGATATAAAACTGTGAATAGAGAAAATTTAAATCACGCTCTAAAGAACATCATATTGCTCCATTTTAAATGCACACAGCCTTATTAGTTTAGAATGGAAGTCTGTTTCTTCTTCTACAGCCATTTCTGGTATTTTAAATAGCGGTTCTGCGCATGTCAAGATAATTTAGTCCAATCAAAAGTGTAGTGGATGTAAACCGTTGTCATAATCTGATAGATTTGTTATGGACCCATGTACACAGTCAAATTCTAACCCGAACTATGACCAGATTGAAGATATTTTGCACATGTAAACGTAGCTAGTGTTATAAGTGGCTACTACAGTGGCTGTTTGGTGAGTTTATGCAAGCACAACTAAGTACTTTCTTTACTCACACTCCTTCTCTTTGCTACATTCAGACGTGTAGTGTCTGGTGCAAACCAATATTTCATAAGTCTCTCAATGATTAGTGGATGCATGCTTTAGACAAATACAAATCTTAAGTTCTGTTTATTAAGCCTAGGCTACATGAATAGATAGCTCAACTAAATAACTAGTTAATATCAGCTTGTTTACGCTGAATATCCCTTGAAAGCCGCTACTGAATTTAACCTGTTTATTCTACAAGTTTGTAAAATGTCAAAAGCTTTTAAATAAATAAGTTACCTGCGGCAGATAAGCATCAGACAATGACAAGAAAGTTATTAAGATAAGTTGGCCCCTTAAGGCCAAAGCTAGTTTCAAACCCATCAGCCAAGACAAAGGGGATTTCTACCCCATTAAAACAACTCTAATCCTCAAAATGAATTTGTGAATAGAGAATGTAATTTAATGAACATTTAAACTTTTATTATATTTGCATCATATTTTCATCAGTAGGTTAATATTAAGGTGATGATTAATTACAGCATGGAAATAGAGATAAGCCGCAGAACACACACAATCTTCCTTTGTTAAATATACGAAGAATAACTACCTAACAAATAAGGTAAGAGAGTGTAAAGATAAAAGCGCTTTACATGTTCTGTTCTTAGTAAATGTCACACATGAAGCTGTATTGTTGTTTTACCAGTATGTTTACAATCAAATCTAAAACAAGCTTTTAGTAAAGTTTGAGGTAATATCTTAACCAGAATGCAAACCTTATCCCAGTTTACATGTCACTGAAAGACTCAAATTATCATCCTCAATGTCTTGTTATTAACATTGAACTTTTTTTAATATAGAAAGTCTGTCTCTGCTCGGTCTTCATGAACCCCCAGTCATTGTTTCTGCAGGAGGTTTCTTCCTGTTAAAGGGGAGTTTTTCCTCTTCACTGTCGCTACATGCTTGCTTCGAAGGAGGGATTGCTGAAAGGATTGCTATGGTTGGAGTCTGCGTCAACAGGGCACAACTTCCAGTCAATGACTCGACGCAATCAGCAGGGATTTCTTTTTTTATTATTGATTGTAATGTTTGTATGATTTAATTAAAATGACTTTTCTTATAAAGTGCCTTGAGATGAAATCTTTTGTGAATCGGCAGTGTATAAATAAACTGAATGGAAATGAATGGAATGGAATTGGTGAATGAAGCGCTTGAAGCAGACGAAGTAAACGCAGGAAATGCACAATGAGTGAGTTAATGTAATACGACAACACTAAGTATTGTACTGTTTGATTTTGTTACACTTGTTTTTGCAGCTGAATTGTGTCAACCAGTGTTGATATTCTCACTTCCATGGTCTCTTCCCGAAGGGGCAGTGCCCATGCTGAAATTAGCTCTATTTACCTGGGATGCCGGTTTACATGCAGATAAATTTGGTTTTCTAATCACATTATCTGGGGTTTGTTACCTGAAATATTAGTAGGCCAGCTTGGTTAAACTTCAGTAGGACTAAGGTTTATACGTGCATTTCAAAAGTCAGAGTTCAGTCGGACTAAGACAATAATTAGTTGTTTTTTTTACTGCTTGTAAACATACAAACTGTAGAAGTCCACTTTGGACTTGGCCTTTGTCATGCTAGCTGGTAGTGTTAGGCACAACCAACTAAGTTGGGTTTTTACTGAATTAAGGTACCAAAAGATTTATTTAGTCCCAGAAAGATCTTTCAACACAAGACTTCTTTTAAAGTTCTAAGATGTTATATAAAGTCCATGTGTCAAAATGAAAATACTAATAAAAAATACATTGTTGTACCAACCAATTGTATGATACTTTGACTGGAATGATAAAAGAAAAAAATCATATTTTTTTGCTGAAAATTATTTGTTAAATTGTTTGTTATTTTGTGTATATTATCTGAAGCAATTAAACTCAGGCTTGTCATACTCTGAGAATATCATGCAATTCTGAACAAGCAATGTTTCTGATGTTTTTTGTTTTATTTTGTTTTGTTTGTTTTTGTACAACAACCTTAACACATTACAATGAAACAGCACATCCAAGTTATTTAAAATAAACTATAATTGTTAGCGTGTCAGGGAAAAAGTCTCCATGTGAGCACAATCATGGGAATATTTGATTGCACATCTGTGCACTTCAAGCTGTGTGGGACACTCACCCTGAAAAGAAGACCAGGCCAGATGGTAAGTATGTGTGTTTCTATGTGCGTTTGAGGAGGGTGTAGGGTGTGTCACATGTTGTGAGCCTTCTTTCAAGCAAGCTGTGCAGTTTGGATGTGTCCCCCAGATCTAATAAACCTGTGGGAGCATCCAGAGCACTGGGAGAGTGTGATGGGAAACATTCAACAGCAGTCTGTTTCTGTTTTGGCTGCACAGTTTGTATTGTAACATACTTTATCCTGAGTTAAACCTCGTAGGTGATTTTGTACTTCAAAAGTTCTGTTATTCAGCATAACTGCCTTCCCCCTTTAAACCTCAGTGAAGTAAATCGCTGTTCCCTTTTGTCCATCCCACTTACATGAGATTATTTGTTTAAGATTTATGTCTGTGCAAGGGAGAAATGAAAGAAAAGGGTTGGTATTTCAGGAAGCAAAAAGAGCGACAATTAATGCAAGTCAGCAAAAGAAAGATGAAGAACCATCTGTCAATTTTAGCTAGCCAAGTCAAAAGAGGGATTCGATGCCATCTACCAATTTTTTCCAGGGTATTTCTAAAAGAATATAAACCACAGTAAGACTAAAATTCAAATTATTTCTGCTAGAATGCAATGTAGATAAGGGAACCTTTAACACCTAAAGTTGGTACCTTTGGGAGGAACGCAGAGAGCGTTCCTATGGGCACATGCAAACTCACAGGCACAGCAGTTTTATCTTCTCCCCTTCTTAGGGAAGTACTCCCAGATTACCAATGCATCTCCCTGTCAGCAGTGGCTGAAAATAGGTGAGCACTGACCCATTTAATCAGACTTGTACTGACCCCTAACTGAGGTGAGAGCAAATGTTTGGTCTGGAACCACAGGAATTGCTCGGCTCATGCGTGTCCTGCAGGTCTTTTATGTGTAATAACAATAATGTGCAAAACACAGGTAGCATTTGAATAAATTAAGTTTACTTCGGGATAATCTAGTTTTTCAACACAAAGGTCATGGCATCCCTTTTTGCAACACTTTCTCACCCTTTCTGAAAATTTAAAGATACGATTCTAGACTTCCAGAATGTTTGTCCAGCTAACCAGTTTAGTGGTTTCTGAAAGGTGGAAAGAAGTGACACAGGAAAGATTCTCATGGGAGACTGATGGTTAAGTTCAGCTTGCCTGTTGACCCATGTCTATTACTCGTCCCTTTATGTCTGTCCTTGTGGGTGCCCTCTGTCCCTCTTGGTTAGCACCTCTGGCCTTCTGCCCCCTGATGTCCACCCCTATTGGGGTTTCTGTCCACCCACGCCATACTGAGCTGGACAGTCAAAAGAGCAGCAGTGAAGGAGAAATCTTATCTATTCCCAAACCCTGTTTGTTCTAGGCTGTCATTACGTTGGATGTGATTAAGAAACCAAGTTCAGCTCCAAACCAAACAACACCCTCCCCTTTATTCCCCCTGGAAAAGCACCCCCATGCCCAATGTCTTTTTCTAAAAGGCCGAAACCTGCTCCCATTTGATTTCCTTTCATTTCCTTCACTTTGGTATTCTGAACCTTTTCACCCTCATATGCCTATCAAGTTAAAGTGCTATTGTTTCTCATAACCTTATTTTTTTCACCACAAATATTTTTTAATGTAACTTATGTTTGCCCATCTCTTTTATCTTCTGTTTCTATCTCTTCTCAGATCTTCTGCCCTGCCTCCATCTCTCTTCCAGTGTGGCCTAGACACCCTGTAGTCTGGAAACTGGCCCATCGCTGCCCTGCCCTAAAGGCCCTCTGCAGGGCCCCGTGGGTAATGGGCATTGTGTGTTCCTACTGATCCCTGACGGGACCATATTGTGCCTCGGCGGGATGTCAGGAGCACAAAGCCAACCGGCCTGCCACATTGTCTCACAGTCCAAATGAAGAAGTTCCTCCTCTGGCTCCCAGTGCAGCCTTGAAATGTCAGAGGGGAGGGAGGAGTTGCAACGCTGCCACGATGTGAGTGAGGGACGAGGTGTTTTTTTTAGGACTGTGAATATGTGTGGGCTTATTGTTGTACTTGAGGGTTTTTTGTTACTCATTAATGCACCAACACTGCACTCATTTGGGTCCAAATCCTACAGGCTTTGGTCACACACAGACATAAAGATGAGCACACACATACACATGTGTTTAAAATTGATTCACAAGTTCACTGGTAATCCGTCTCCTCCTTCATGATGATCGTCTCGGCTCTCACAATCTCACATCCAGACTATCAGAGGTATGATTCAGATGCCACTCATGTGCCGTCAGATAAATAGAGATAAGGAGCTTCACATGCGTGTCTTTGCCTTCCCACCTATCACTGAGCAGGAGTGATTGGGAAGAGACGTGCCATATAGATATCTCTGTCAACCGTTTCTGTCTAATGAGTGTCAATATTAACTTTTTTGGTGATAAACAGCTATTTTAACCAGACCTCAGGACATGCTTTTTTTTCTTTGTTCAGCACAACTTTGACCTTAAACTAGCTTTAGCGATATGACTTTACTCCTATAGCCTTGTTGCTTTAAAACTTGAGTAAGAGTCCCTTTAATCTATTTATGTGAATATCATCAAAGAACTACAATTTTGATTATGTTTACTGGGCTTCATTTAACTGCTGCCATGGCTTGTTTTACTGAACATTTCTTTAAAGAATATATACTTTACACAAGTAGACCTTATTGCCACTTAAAGCAATGATTCAATTCTATTCAGTTTATTTATAAAACACTAATTCACAACACATCATCTCAAGGCATTTTGCAGATAATTTCAGTTCATACATACACTGCTCAAAAAATAAAGGGAACACTAAAATAACACACATTAGATCTGAATGTATGAAATATTCTTATAAAATACTTTCTTCTTTACATAGTTGAATGTGCTGACAGCAAAATCACAAAAATTATCCATGGAAATCAAATTTATCAGGACATAAAACTGGAAGCAACTCTGACTGACAATCAATTCACATGCTGTTGTGCAAATGGAATAGAAAACAGGTGGGAATTATAGGCAGTTATCAAGACACCCCCAATAAAGGAGTGGCTCTGCAGGTGGTAACCACAGACAACTTCTCAGTTTCCTTCTGGCTGATGTTTTGGTCATTTTTGAATGCTGATGATGCTTTCAATCTAGTGGTACCATGAGATGAGGTCTACAACCCACACAAGTGGCTCAGGTAGTGCAGCTCATCCAGGATAGCACATTAATACAAGCTGTGGTAAGAAGGTTTACTGTGTCAGTCAGTGTAGTGTCCAGAGCATGGAGGCACTACCGGGAGACAGGCGAGTACATCAGGAGACTCAAAGGAGTCTGTGGGAGGGCAACAACCCAGCAGCAGGACCGCTACCTCTGCCTTTGTGCAAGGAGGAACAGGAAGATCATTGACAGAGCCCTGCAAACTGAGCTCCAGCAGGCCATCACTCTGCATGTCCATCCGGGTGATATGAGGGCCTGACGACCACAGGTGTGGTCTCCAGACCTACATCCAATTGAACACATCTGGGACATCATGTCTCGCTTCATCCACCAACGCCACATTGCACCACAAACTGTCCAGGAGTTAGCAGATGCTTTAGTCAACGTCTGGAAGGAGATCCCTCACAAGACCATCCGCCATTGCATCAGGAGCATTCCCAGGCATTGGAGGGAGGTCATACAGGCACATGGAGGCCACACACACTAGTGAGACTTATTTTAAGGACATTACATCAAAGTTAGATCAGCCTGTAGTGTATTTTTCCACTTTAATGAGTGTGACTCCAAATCCAGACCTCTTTGAATTGATACATTACATTTCCATTGATACTTTTTGTGTGATTTTGTTGTGAGCCTGTTCAACTATGTAAAGAACAAAGTATGTAATAAGAGTAATTCATTTATTCAGAGGATGTGTTTTATTTTAGTGTTCCCTTTGCTGTGGATTCAAGGGAAAATGCAGCTATTTGGCTATTAATGGTTAAGGGACTGCTTATGGCAGTCAATGAGATAAATCATTTATGAAAAATTATTAATATTTGGGGCACCACCTGGTCTAGCAAGAACTATTTTAATAGCCAAATGTTTAAATCAGTCTCATAATCTGAAGGAGTGAATTCTTTACCGTCTATTGATCATGAAACCTTGCCATATGTCTGTGGAACAAAAAATGGCAAACAGTGACTTCCAAAGTACAAAAGTTTATTCACAAAGGAGAAAAGAAACATTTAACCACTCAAACTAATTACCAACACACTACTGATCAAACTAAATGAATAACTAAAAATAACAGAACAAAAATGGATAAAAATGCAATGAAAATAGAAAACATGAAATCTGATTTATGCTTTCAAGGAATCTGGATGCAAATCAAACCAAGGGCTTGATTTGTAGATGCTGAAATTAAAGCTAAATTAGTTTACCAATTGTAATTAGTTTAACTAATTAGCACCATTTATTTATGTGTAAACCAATAAAACTATGTAAGGAAAATTAAAATATTCTTTGGAAAGAGAAATGTTTGTTTAAAAACTATCTGGATAAGAAGTTATTGGTCTTTGGAAAATTACTTCTTTTTGGATTGAGCACCGAAGTAAACAACCTAATACCAGTATTTTGATACAAAAAGCAGTCTCAAACACGGCTAATAAGATGAGTTTCTGTTCTTAATTTTCTCCGAATTGATCTCTTTGATGGCTACTGATTGAATGCAGATCTGGGCCAAACACGTGGTCTTGCCCTAGCGCAGGGCAAGCGGCAAACACAGGATCCTGTCTGGACTAGTTCTAGCATGTTTATTAAACATTAAACAAAGAAAATGAAGCTCTTCTTGGATTGAGCAGCTCAAATTGCAGAATTTAAAGCGACTCTTTGTTGGGAACAGTCTTTTAAAACACTGATTAAAGTTTCCGAGGCCCGGTTTACCCAAAGATAGCAGAATGTAAACTTATACAAGTTAACAATAAAAAGGAAACAACTTTAAAATTAGTCATCCTAACTAATTTACCGCTGCCCAAACAGACCTTACGAAAGTTTAAAGTTTCCAGTTTTCTCCAAGGTCGAGGGTGAAGGGGGAATCGAGCGACGTTAGCCAGCAGGCTATCCAAGGGTTTCTAAGCTAGTTAGCAGGCCAGTTGCACCGGAGGCTTAGGATCCCTCTGTGGCTCAGCTACGTAGCGTAGTGGGGATGCAGTAGGTCATCCTCCGGTTTGCTAAGTAGCGATCAGCACCAACTTTCTTTTACTAAACAGTACCTTTTTTGCAGTTTCCAGCATGGCAATTCTTTTCGGCTCTGTGGTGACGAATGAATGCGGCTTTTGCTGGTTCAGGCCTGACTGCATGCGGCTTTCAGCTCCCAGATCTCACTGATCGGCGCTCTGAAACTCAGAGAACGTTTCGTCGGGCTTTGGGGATAAAACAATGACTTTGTTAATCAATGTTTAGGATTCACCTGGTGTCGGCATTCTTTGAGGTCCCTGGAGCGAGTTCTTCCAGAACCTCGTGCCTTCCTCCGCTCGCAAAGGAAGGCAGTTGATGAGTGTCTCCCCGTAGCGAGCCTGGCCAAGGCTGCTTTGATAAAGGGAGAACTAGCTAGGACTTGAAATACTGAGACCTTGTCTCACACGCTGACTAACTGTTAAACTCCCCAACATAGCTGCCACTTTCCACATGGCCAGATTCATAGTGGTTTTTATTCTCCATGGCATATTTCAGACGGGATCAGAAAATACCTTCTATCGCACAATTGACTCTCATTCATATTTTTCATTGTAGAGGACCCATGGCTGTAGAAGTGCATAGAAGGGCGTGACTCCCAATGTTCTGTCTACAAACATAGTGCCCAGTGATTGGCAAAGGCTTAATCCTAGTTTATGCTTCTGCGTTTTGACGTAGACGGATTGACGCAACGCCATTATCGGTCAACGCAAGTGCTCTCTATCACCTACGCAAGGACGCACAGAGTAGAGGCCCAAATTTTAACTATCCGTTTTCGTCGACGGAGAGCATACTCATCTGATTGGTCAGTTTCAGTAACAACCAGAGATCGCTTCACCATAACAGGGCTCTACAGTTGCTGTAATCAGTAGATAATGCAGCGTTTGGCCACTATATGCTTTATATTGAAAGGATAACTTATCTAATCTCGTCCTTTGCCGATTTTGAACACAAGAAGGTGTAGGAAAACAACAAAAAATGGCTGCTGTGTTTTGTTTCTATGTGTTTCTAGAGTATTCTGTAAAAAGCTTTACAGCTTAATAAAAACGTACTTTCTGTCGTTCATTGCTCCTTGAGGAAGAAATGCGTTCCCAAGCATAGAAAAAAAACAGAAGACTGTGTGATAGTAGGCAGTGACGCCATGGAAAATTAGCACCCCCTGCTGTCCTGGTCAATCAAAACAATAGAGAATGTAGTGGAAGAGCGGAGTACTACAAACAGAAAACGTCTCCGTCAACACGTCTGCGTCTGAGTGCAAATTTGCGATCGGGGAAGCATAAACTAAGCTTCAGCTAAGCCAAAGATAGACCTCCTGAGTCTACAATGCGACTTGGCTAGACCAATCAGCAGAGAAAAATATTTTGTTTCTGCATTTTGTCTAGGTTTTAAAGCATTTGGAAGCCCAGAATGCCTAATAATATGCTACGGTGCAGAAAATACAGCAAAAGTACACATTTTTATCCAGGAACCTGTGTGCACTTATCGAATTTGCATTGTATTTCCTTAGTTTCCCAAAGCCTCCTATAACAGAGTTACAAGCAGCGCAACCCCCCCCCCAAAAAAAAACAACAAAAAAACAACAACACACAAATACCAACATTTTGGGGGTTTTCAATGCTAGTGTATTCCCTGACATTGTAAAAGTTATTTCCAAAGCTAAAATTTATTTTTGGAAAACTTTTCCGTCAATAAAAAAATGTGAACTTTATATATATTACGTCGTATAGAAATATCACACCACAATCTGAAGTGTTTATTACACTATGCAGGCTTTAAATTCACACCAACCTTCATTTTTTTCATTTCAACTGTCTTCTTCCTTTAGCATTCTTTCTTTTTCTCTCCCTCCTCCTCCTTTCTCTAACTTATCTTTCCATTCTGCAGTAATGAGCGTGCAGTAGCTGCAGGCCTGTCCGTTAATCCTTCCTTTCAGTTCGAGGGCTGTTTAGAGCACAAACACCCAGAGCATGTTCCAGATTTTAATTAAAACTTATACGTGTTGCCGTCTTTCTTTGCACTTTGTTTTCTTTTATTATAGATATGCACTTATATACTTAGATATTCATACTTATGCAACAGAGAGATCTGCAGTTCTTTGCAAAAGTTTTATCCCCATACATTTTCACATTTTATCTAAACACAACCACTGTGTTATTTTAATGATAATTTTAAGTAGCTGAGCAACTCAGAAAACAATCTTATCGTATACTATCTTTTGCTGCAATCTTAGCTGTAGGCCTTGTAGCATGACTCTACCTGCTAACCTACATACATTTTTGTCAATCCTTTTATGCAAACTAGCTCAACTCTGTCTGTCTCACTCGATGGAGGGAATCTACAAAAGTGTTTGTCAAAGTTAGCTAAACATTCTTAGATTGAGTCATGTCTTGGCAATATTAAGACACAATTTTGCTTTGATCTAAACCATTCCATTGTTGCCTTGGCTGTAACCTTTGGGTCCTAGACCTGCTGGAACATGGGCCTCCGTCTCTGTGTTTTATAGCCTGTTACAAGTTTTCTTCAAAGAACACCTTGTTTTAACTCAATCCATCTCATTATTTTTAATCAAGTTCTTTGTCCTGCTAAAGTAAGTCAGCAGTTTACATGACAACTTTGCTGTTTTTGTTTGACTCCATGGGTGAAAACGACACTGCGTTTACACAACAGCACTGTAAAATTGAATATATCATGACTTGCTTCGGATAAGTTACCAGTACTAATATGAGATACTAAAGAGATTTTATAATTTAAAGTGTGATTGGATATAAGACATGTACATCTTATTACTTATTCTGAGTTACCTTTGCATGGTGTAAGTTACCACTATAAGCATATTTTATTTTAATTCAACTTGAGAATTTCTTAAGTTATTGTCACTCAGAGATGAAGGTTTAGTACATGCTTAAAGTAAGTACCTTGAACACGGTCAGAGTGACCTAATAATCATATTTCCCAGGGTGCTAAGGGGCATGTTTTTGAAACCATGAGTGACTTCAAAGTTTGATATATATTGAAGTACCCTTGCATGATTTAAATAAAGATCTTTTAATAGTTCAAACATTGGGGATGTTCCTGATCCCCAATCCCAATGATTGCAGTTCTACTTTATTTATTAGGTAAAAAATTAGCTTACATTCATGCAGTATGATTTGTGTACTATGAACAGCACCAACAGAAAATAAGAATAATTCTGTTTTATTAACACGAAACTTTAGCTAAATTTGTGTTCACTAACTTTGATAGTATTGTTGGTTTATTAATCTGGTTGAATGAAACTAAAAACCTACAGTAATTGTCAATAACTAAAATAATAATTAAGTGGCAGGGTAAAATATTTTTAATTGTGAAATTAAAGATTTCAATAACATTGGAATCAAAAATAAGAAGTATAACTAAATAGTGAATTTAATTTTGGGGAAAAAATCAATTCTTAAGTTTAAGTACACTGTATTGGTATGTCTTAATTATAATGACCTTTAAGTTCATTTTTCTTTCTATACATTAATGGATCCAAAACATATTACCTAGTCCTGTGTACTTATTATTTTAAGTGCAATTGGTTTGCAAGCTGTTTTAAAGTAAGGTGAACTAATCAGATTTTACAGTGAGGGCGAGCAATCTGATTTTGTTGAAAACAATGTAGTACATATGCCTGCCTTTAGACAGCAGTGTGCACTAGGGCTGCACAATTAATCAGATTTTGATCGTGATCACGATTTTGGTGGCCACAATTAAATGAACCTGATCATCAATGATATTTACATTCAAAATGCAAGCTTCACTGCGTGCCTCTTCATCATACACTGCCTCAACCAATAGTCTTCCAACCACCATGCAAACGCATGGCTAAAGCCTCATTAAGCTGACCAAATAAAAACCGTGCACACGCCACTCAGCACTCATAATGGCTGCACTACGCTTTCTATGTCGCAGGTGAAAAGGAGTATTTGAGCAATGTAGTAGATCCAAATCTCCATTATGGATCTGACTAGTAAGCAGTAACTTCCCAAAAGTGTACTACCACCACAGTAAGCAGCAGGTGGATGCTACGCTATCCCACAATGCAGCGGACGCTCCGAAATCATAGAAGAAGAAGGACCTAGCTAAAAACTCTCTAGATACCAGAAACAAACATGGAGAAGCAGCTATCAGTTTCTATGCTCCCCACGTCTAGAACAAACTGCCGAACGAATGCAAAGCTGCAGAGTCACTGAACTCTTAAATAAAAAATAAAAATGTATATATTGGTGTCAACCATTGACACCGCCGCAGTTTCTGTGGATAAATGTACGTGAAGCATTGTTACTGATTACTGTAATTGTTTTTGGAGTGATTAAACATTTAAGTTGTTAAGTCATACCAGACAAAATAAAGGCAGGACGACAGGCGAACGTAACGTAACCATCTGGGTCAACAGAACAGTCATACGGGTCAAAGGAAATGCAAAATGGTGGAGCAGTACGTCTGATTTCATGCCTATTATGCAATCATTTGCAATGCAGTATTTACTACATTAACGGGTGAGTAATAGTTGCTACATGGCATATAGTAAATACTAAGGATTTGGATGCAGGGAATGTCAAAGGCCTTTTCTGGATAAGCTGTAATTGTTTCCATTAAATAGCACTTTGAGATTACACTCTGCAATAACATACTTAGCTTGTACTTACATATATATATATATATATATATATACATATATATAAATATATATATATATATATATATATATATATATATATACATAGTATAAGTATTGGAGTTTGTTTTTGTTCGTTTTTTTTTTCATTATTAATCATCTATTCTAATCTAAAGTTTTATTTTTCACAAAAAAAATTTCAACATTGTACATTTATAATTGGTGCAATAAAAATAGATATTTTACAGGACTGGATGACTGATCGTGATTAATAATTGCGATTTAAAATATTGATCAAAATAATCGTGATTATTATTTTGGACATAATCGTGCGGCCCTAGTGTGCACCAAGTATGGAGTGTTCGATGGTTTCCTCCTCCAAACCTGGATAAGAGTTGAAGGATGGTGGAGCACGCAAGTCCAGTCGGCAGAGTTTACCTGACTGGGATGTCATGGTTATCGAAAGACCCGGACTTGCGTTTACATGACAACAAATCAAACATCATTGTCAGAATTCTCCACCCTGGAACCAGTTTTCAAAGGGTTAAGTTTTTACCCTCTCAACACCTCATTCTTGTGTAAACGAGATGCCAAATTGCAGAGAAAAGCCTGAAAAATGTTGTGTTAACTAACCCTAAAACATGCATGATGATGCAACCACCGTTGCATGGGAGCCAAAATGTTCCAGTGTAGTCTAATCTGGACATAGGACTTTTTTCCAAGTTTTTTAGGTCCCCAACAGGACCTTTTGGCAAAATTTATGGAAGCTAATTCTTCTGGTTTTATTCAAGCAATTCAGCAATCATTCAACTCTTTCACAAAGACAAGATTTGTGCAGTGAATGACTACTAGTTGTCCTGTCTCTCACCTAAGCCATAGATTTGTTTCCTTCAGAGATAAAATGAATATCTTGACTATTTCTCTGAATACATATCCTCCTTGCCAGGCCATGTCTTGGTAGGTCTTGGTAGGCAAACCTTTCCATGATCACATCATGAATTTAACAGAGATCTGTGAGATGTGTATACCTTAGAATATTGTTTTAGAAAGAATTCTAAACCTCTTCAAAAATATTTACAGTTTACCTACTATGTGTGTCCCTTGGACTCAACCATGCTGTTTGTTCTCTTAGATTACTACTTATTAACGCTACTGAGATTTAACTGCACAAGGGACCTTTACTTACGTATAAGGAGAGGTCTTGAGGTAACTGTTTGGATTTTTTCAGGAAATCAAGAGGAAAGTGAACTGAAGACAAATATACTACTCAATTTTCAGAATTATTTAAAAATGATTGTGTATTTTTAATTTTGTTTTACAATCAAACACTGTTTTGTCTTCATCTATCAAATAATATTCCAGTAAAATACATTGAAGTTTATGTCTGTCACAGGGCAAAATATTTTAAAATAAACTTCAAAGGGCATTAAACTGCTGTAAGGCACATAAATCAAATTACAAATATGCTAGATGTAGCGTATCTTTATTGTCAGCATTTGCTTTCAATTTCAGTCCCCCTATGGTGAAATATTCTGTATATTCTGTTTATCTTTTAAACCATCACTTAATAAGCCTAATAGAATCCTACAATACTTAAACATGTTGTCATCCATCAACTTAGCATTTTTAGTTCTTCTAACATAACCAAAACAGGAAAAACAATTACCAGTGTTTTGCATCTAGCTTTATGCTGTTTTTTTTATAAATTGAGAACACTATTGAAGTTAGTCCTTAATGAAAACTTTCTGACATGATGATGTGTTGCAAAACGGTTGAAATATTCCACTACTTTGTGATTGAAGGAGGGCAGCCTTACCTTTTATTTGACTGTGAGGAATGTGCTCCAGGTGCATCTGTGTGCTCACATGGCAGATACAACTTGAACTCCATAAATCAAGTCACTGTAGTTCAACAACACCTCAGCCCAACTGTGAATGCGTTACACCAAGAGCACCCGTTATGCGCACAGTTTAATCAGAGAGGATTTTGTAAATTACACAAATATATTATCTCAAATTGTTTTGAGCTCTGACACTGATTAAAGAAAGCAGAAGACTATTTATCTCTTTTAGAGAAGATTCAAACAGATACTGTGTCTTGACGTGTTCCATGCACGCATAAACACACATCATAAAACTTAACTGTTGGACAGGTGTACAAATGATCCAGGTCAGTTATATTCAGCCTCCAATCAGGCCTTCATCTTTTATCAGCATAAAAACTTTCTCTGGAATAAAACTGTAGAGGGGGACTATACAGCTCTGGTAGCTCCCCCTGATTGTTGGGTTGTTATCTTCCCTGGAATAACACAGGCCCTCATTCATACTCAGGGCTTTATAACTGGCCAAAGAAGGACTAATTTGGGGGGTGGGGGGGCTTTCTTTGGAGGAGGGGGCTGCCTTGGAGGAGCTGCATTGTTTGCCTAATCCACAGCAACAGGGAAGTTGTACACTGTGCAAATAGTGCATATTTGAGTAGCTCTGCTGCAATGTAAAGCCCCCTACTGCCCCAAACATCGAGATAAGCAAGCGTGGTTTTTATTCAAAAGATGCTCTCTCAGCTGCCTGTTATGAAGACCATTAAAGGTCTTATTACTGCTGTAAAAATAGCTGATTTTTGTAAGGACTTGTTGTGTAAAAAGCACAACTAAAGAGTGTGTATCCCCCGTTGCTTTTTTTTAGTTCTCTACCTTTTACTATCTGACCATGGAGTTTTAAAGATTTATAAATGAAGGAGTGCAGAGGTGCAGTCATTAGTGACGCTATAATGTCATGTGAAGTTAGACATGTTTTGTTTTTCCAAAATAATGAATATCATCAAATTACCACTCACCTATACACCTCTAACAGCAAAAAAAAAACCTCCAATAAACAGCTTGCAAGTATTAATGTCCCTTGTACTTTTTCACATTTTGTCTCATTACAAATACAAACCACCATGCATTTTAACAGGACTTTATGTGCTAAAGCAGCACAAAGTACCACACAATTTTGAAAAAAAAAAAAAAAAACCACAAACAAACACCACACAAAACCCCAACCAAACAAAAAACCCCCCAACCAAACCAAACAACAAGTATTAATGTCCCTTGTACTTTTTCACATTTTGTCTCATTACAAATACAAACCACCATGCATTTTAACAGGACTTTATGTGCTAAAGCAGCACAAAGTACCACACAATTTTGAAATTATGAAGAAAAAAAAAATAAGCGCGTGTTACATTTGATGACAGATACACGGCAGGTATGCAGCCAAGAGACCGGCTGCAACTCTATAGGATGCAGAAGAAAGCTCCTGTCCCTTTTGCAGTTTACCATAAGCCACGGTTGTGATGTGTCAAGCATACTAAAGAAGATGCTCCAGTAGCAAGAAATGAAAATTAGCTACATGCAAAGCAAAATGGTAAACATAGGCACTCTATTCTCTGAACACACTATCCATGCTGGTTGGAGTGTTATCTGTGGGGATGCGTTTCTGCAGCAGAGGCAAGTGAGCTGATGAGTATTTAAGGGGAGATGGATGGAGGTAAATACAGTGCAATCCTGGAGGAAAACCTCTTACAAGCTACGAAACACTTGAGACAGAAGCAGAAGGTTCCCTTTCATCAGGACAATGGCGCTAAACCCAGAGGTAGAGGAATAGCTTAGATCAAAGCACATTTATGCGTTAGATTTGACTAGTCATTTTCTGCTGGGTTGAATGGTCCGAAATAATCAATCTCTATAAAGGAAGAGGGGAACAAGTGTTGCTATGGTGTCACAATAAGGCGTTTTTTTCACTTTTTGTCTTAGTGATGTAAAAGAAGGCACAGCGGTTTTCATTGTTCAGAGCAGGTTGAGATGGTGACACTGTGAGTTTGACAGTAACCTGGCACAGTCAGACCTCAGTGAAATGTTTCACCTTTTTCAAAGAGGGTCAGAACTGCTCCCACAAAACCCGGGGCTGCATGTGGACTGTTTTGATTCTGTCATAGTGAATCAAAAGGTTCTGATGTACTGCCTTTTCCACATCTTAAAGTTTTCTTTTATATAGCCGAAGGCTAATTTTAAAATCTTGGCCACTGCATGACTTTCAGATTACCATAAAAATGGCTTTTCCAACACTGTAGACATTCTAGTTTGGAGTGGAGTAAGTCAAACCGAGTGAATCACAGCTTTTGATAAGAAATGTGGGACCAACAGCGAAATTCGTTGCTTACTCTGTTGCATTTCAAAGCTCAATAAATTCAGACAGCTGCAGCAGTGGTATTACCTTTTGAGTGATTGTGATAAAGCTCTGTATCAGAACTTTAAAGGCCTGTGTAGTCCAAGGCTTTCCTAATCTCCCAGTCATCTGCACAAAACTGCATAAAACCGTTGCTCACAATGGCTGTGCAGATCAACACCAACAAGGCTAACTTGTCTAACAAAGTACTGCTTTATTTTAAAACACACAAGCTATAATCTTCGGGGGGAATGTTTGGATTGGAGGATTGAATCTTTCAAATGCAGCGCTCCCCTTTCTTCCCTTTCTGTCTATACTGAGGAATTCCCTTATCTTGCCTCACCAGTGCCGTAGCGTAGAAAAGAGCAGGCTGCTTCATTGTCAACGTTTCAGAGTTCCAGTCCTGTTTGATAATATTTTCTGTGGGTCACTTGACATCCCCCCCTCCTTCTTATTTCCAGCACCCACCCATTCGCCCTCATTGTTTGCCTCTTCCATTATTCCTCTAACCAGATTCAGGGTATTTTGGGTGTTTTTTTTAGAGGGGGTGGGAAGGGATGATATTGAGAAGTAGGATGAAGGGAGGATAGGGAAGTTTGTCACTGCTTTCAAAGTGAAAGGATTCAGTCTGCCAGCAGCCAGCAAGGGTGAACCTAAAAGCAACAGAACCATATGGAGCTTGGCAGCAATCAAATTACTTTTCTCTCACGTCGTCTTCTTCCTCCCTCTGTTGTCTTTTCTTCTTTTCTTTAAAGAAATTAGTGAGGACCTTTGCATTTTGCAGTCCAGGGCAGCAAGGGCATGTCATTGATGTGAACAGATTCCAGCGCTCCTAATGGGTTAATGAAATAAGGAGATTTTTCAATGCCTATCAAGCACCGAATAGTTCTAAGAAAGAAATGCTATTGATGCACCACTCAAGTCATTGGCAGTTCCAATATGGAATAATCTAATTTTTATGTTTTTCCCCTCTTTCAAAAACACAACTCCTTTTTCTATCACAAAAAAAATTTACAAATCATTTTTTTATGTACTTTTTTGTTTTGATTTATTAAACATAAACAAATGATAACTTCACTATTTTTCCTTCCGTTTCTTTTAGATTTAAAATGATTTTTACCTGGAATCTCTAGAAGTTTCTTTACTTTTATAGTCGTTTCTTGCATTTATTCTTTTAAAGTTTCTACAATTGAATTTTTGGACATTTAAGAAAAAATAGAATAATTCAGTCCTTTAAACAAAACACAAGAAAAGGCAATCAGCATTGGCCAGAAAACATTAATCATCCAAAGAAGCATTTATTTAAGACTATAAGTAAACAACGGGAGGGAAACTAGGGCTGCACATCCAACATGAAGAGCTCTTCGTTCACAAGGAGACAAGGTGATGGCACCATAATGCTGTGGAAATGTTTTTCTTCAGCAGTGACAAAAACACATGCCTCTTATTGTCATCTCACTAAATTCAGCTTCTTTGGGGGGAAATAAGTAGCTTATATAGCTTATATATACTGTATATAAAAAACAGCTTGGTGCTGTTTCAGACATATTTTCATCATCTCCTTCAGGAACTGTAGTCACGAGCATTCTGTGTGTCATTTAAATGGCAAGGTGAGCAAAGAATAGCTGTGTGTGTGTGTGTGTGGGGGGGGGTGTAGGGTGGGGGGTGTCCATGGGATGGAGGCATGGACATGCTAGGGGCAATGCCTGGGTGGCCAATTAGCAAAAAGGAGAGAAAGAGCCTGTGCAATCAACCAATGGCTGCTGGGAGAGTAAAGGAGAGGGACATTTTTTCTGTCTTTTCCTCTCCGTTTCCTCCCTCCCTTCATTCCTCTTATACTTCTCAGCTCTTTCTGTCAACTTGGTGTCCACAGCAAAACTCAGTCAGAATACTCAATTAGGATTACCAAACTGGATCTCCAGAGTTGTGTCTGTGTGTTTATGTATGCATGCATGACTGGGGGTGTGTGTGTGCATCTCACTTGTTTGTGGAATAGAAATGTCCTAGTGTCTCCCCAGACAGACATTTGGCTGTGTCCCATTGGCCGTAGAGGATTACAAACCCTCCTTTTGCCTCTTCACACTGCTCCACAGTGCTCGATTCCCCTGGCTAATGACCCAGTGAGACACATTCATTCCTTCAAATAGACATCACATCTTGGCTCAGATCATGATAGTTCCTGTGTAATGAACAATAAACGCCAGGCCCCGATTAACAGTAAACCCAGAAATCTTTTTCTTTCTAATTCTTGTACACTTGTCAATTATTGGTTTCGTTACCGGAAAAAAGTTGCAGGAAGCAAAACTTAAAAGAGACCAGCTTGTTCGGATTGTTGTCTTTTACGGTTAAGTATTCCAAATGTGTCTAAGCAGCGTTTGCTTTTTGAAATTAAAGCATGCTTGCTCTAAGGTTGCTAAACCAAATTCTAAACGTGTTAAACTCCTTGTTCAGTTGTCTTAAAGGATCAACAGACTTATTCCTGAAGTAAGGTTAGATGCTTTTCTCTCAGGCCAAATGGTTAATGATTCAAGGAGAGGAAGAGTGTAAAAGATACTTGTGGGAGCCTGTCTTACACTCTCCTTTCCTACAGCCTTCATCATCTCACTGTGCCCCTCCAGATATTCATCTGAACTGAACCTCCCTGATGCCACGCCATGTCAGGAATATGGTGCCTCCAGCAATACAACTCATTTAATCAAACCATTTTAAATAGGAATGTTATGAAAAGGTGGGAAAATATATGCAGCTTTAGAGTTAATTTTAATGTAGAAAGGGAATGTATAATTTTTTCCCAATGAGAGAAAAACTGGAAAAATCTATTGACAACTCATAAATTACAAGTAATGATGCACAGAGTGATATGATATGTAGCCTCTTTGTCCAGCATGCTGCCTCGCAAGCTAAATTCATATTAGGTGGTTTGCAATACCTTGGTTAACTTCCTTAACTATAGGGCTGTAAATCAGTAAGTTATGTTAGTACTTTAGTTTTATAGAAACAAGCAAAATGTACCTGCAAAGATCCCATAAACTAGAGACTAACTAATGAGCAGCTTGTGTGAAAGCATGCAGTCTTGTTCATGTTCGCGTGTTTGGGTGTGTGCTGAAGAACACAGGCCTGCAGTGGGGTGCTGTTGCTGCTGCTTTCGGGGTCTTTGAGGCACTCTGTGAGGCGAGGTTGACCTTGTGGGGCTCTCCTCTGGGGCTCAGACAAAGCCTGTGCAGGATTATCCATCCTGGGACAAAGTGTGTGATTACCATGACAAAACAGCCAGCTCTAGTCCCATAGCTAAGGTCTGCGAGGCCTGCTGGAGAGGTGGTCCACCACTCATTAGCCACAGGGAGAGGCTGAATGCAGACGCACACAGCAACAACAACAAAAAAAATGACAAAGACGCAAACAATGACTTGCACACTAATGCTTTTGCTGATGTGAATGTGCACAAAAAATGTTTGTATACATGAACTTTGGTTTATGAAAGATGTATTAACATTTTACTGTATATGAGTCACTCAGAATGTTTACATACACATCTAAATCAAGCTTTTGGGATTAATCGGACACAGGGCTTGCCTCCTGTTGAGAGCTGAGTCCCAGTTTACATGTAGCTCAGAAAATCGAATTATTAAATTAAGTACGTTCAACTCTGAGATGCGCCCTTACATGTTAGCCTTTTACTGGTTCGCCCCGAGCAGCAAACAGGCTGTAAACAGAGGCTGGCAGCAGTGAAGTAGACAGAGTAAAAGCAGGATATATACAATCACAATGCACTGCCTCATCGTTACTCCAAAATGCACTGATCTGCTCCTTACATTTGTTTTAGCAGCTATATTCCTCTTATACTTCTACTGTGTTGTTGTTGATTCGCACTTCCGCGTCTCGCCACTTCCCATCGGGGATCGGGTGTGCGAGTACGGGCGAGGGTTTGGTTGCAGAGAAGTGCAATTCCCAATAACATTATCTGTGAATATACAGATTTCTCAAACTCTAATTCAGTTCCACTTAAGCAAAGCTAAGGTGTATAGATGCATTTCAAAAGTCTGATTTCAGTCAGACTAAGGCAGTAATTTAAATTTCTCTTGCTGCATGTAAATGCAATACCCTGATGGAAGAGAAGCCCATGGGAACAAAATAATTGTTGTCAGAAAGTTAAAATTATGACTAGTATGTGGTGTAAGTCATTTATTAGGTCTAGAGGTGGCTGCTCCGAAAAACGTGCTAACAGCCTTGGTAACTCACTCTGGTTCTGCCTCATCATTAAACCCCAGCTCGGTCGGCTTGACAAGTATCCCATTCTCATGGAATAGTAGAAATATGGTAAAATACCATCAAATCACAAATATACACAAATATTTTTAACAAAAGATCACCTAACCTTTAATGAAACTCACACCGTTTCAAAGTAGTAGAAGACAAAAACATAAAAACAATTGTAGTTATTTAGTTAGGCTATCTGCTCAAGCACAAAAGATCATAGCACCCCTTTAGTTTTGACACCATGACATCTTTTTATCATAAATATTTCCAAACTGTCATATTTGGTCTTAAATGAAAGGAACAAATTTGGCTGCCTTTTATAGCTACCTGATGGGCACTGCAATATAACAGCTGGGGAAGCGGCTGTGTTCCAAAAGAATGTCTTTGTGTCAATAAGTACATTTTCATCACAAGAAACAGAAATCACATGCGGGGTCCCCCAGGGCTCGATCCTAGGGCCCCTCCTATTTAGCATTTGCATGCTTCTACTAAGCCAGATAATAACAAATAACATTAACTACCACACCTATGCTGACGAAACTCAACTTTATTTCTCAATGTCACCAGGTGATGTTGAACCCATCCAAATCTATAATAAATGCATTGACCAAATTACAAACTGTCCCAAAATTTTCTCCAACTGAACAAAAACAAAACAGTAGTACTTATCTTCGGACCCAAAAAAGTTAGATTAAGTATCAGTACCCAACTTTAGTTGGTCCAACTAGAAACTACTGACCAGGCCAGAAATCTAGGTGTAATAATGGACTCAGACCTGAATCTCCAAGGTCAAATAAAGGCAATAACAAGGTCAGCAATCTATAACCTGAGGAACATTTTTAGGATTAAAGAACTGATGATACAAGGAGACCTAGAAAAACTCATCCATGCATTTATCTTTAGTCACCTTGATTACTGTAACAGTATCTTCACAGGTCTACCTAAAAGATCAACCAGACAGCTGCAGCTGATCCAGAACCCTGCTGCTCGTCTTCTCACTAGAAGTTGGGAAGTTGAACACATCACCCCAGTTCTAAAATCCTTACACTGGCTCCTTGTAGCTCTGAGAATAGACTTCAAAGTGCTTTTATTAGTCACCAGAGTATATTAAAAATCTGTTATCGCGTTACAAACCATCCAGGTCACTCGGGTCCTCCAGCTATAGTCCACTGAATGTCCCTAGAACCAGAACCAAATATGGGGAATCAGCTTTCAGTTTCTATGCTTCCGTCGTCTGGAACAAACTACCGGATGAATGCAAAGCTGCAGAGTATCTGAACTCTTTTAAATCTAACATTAAAACTTATCTATTTAAACTTGCTTATGACGTTTACTACGTTCATTGTTTTTTTATTTCTGTTATAGCTTTTGTCAATTACTAAATCTTTTTACGTTTTTAATTTTCATAATTCTTTTGTAATTTTCATAATTTTTTCATACATTTTCTTTTATGCTCCAATCACTAAATGTTTTCTTTTCTTTTAATTACTGTTATTGCTATATGTTTTAATTGATTCTTGTGTTTCATATCAATGCTCTTTTATGCTTTCTTTTACTGATTCTCTGCTTTAATTTTCGTATTTTTGTAATCATGTAAAGCACCTTTAATTGCCTTGTGTTGAAAGTATGCTATATAAATAAAATTCCCTTGCCATGCATTTGCTTAAATGCATCAGTCTTTGCTGGATACAGTTGGAGTACAATCTCTCTAGCACTTTCTGTGGAACATTATAAGCATACTGATGATTACAACTTTCTAAAAAATAATTTACAAAAATGATACATTGACAAATGATTGATATTTTAATTTGGCATTAATGTCAGAAAGCGTTAGAGTTTTTTTTTGGCATTATGTGTGTTACACAAAGCAAGATGTTCCACCTTGACGTGACAAGCCCAACTACAACCACAGGTCTTTTGTAAGGTTTGCATCTTAAGCTCCTGATCAGTGGATTTTGCCACCTCTCTGTTGAAGAGTCTCTCCATGTCTACCCTGGATTAAAGGGATGAACCCCTGCTCCTCTATCTCTTCATCCGTCTCCGTGTCTCCTTGGAGAAGGATGATGAGAGAAAGACGTCTTTTGTTGGCGAAGAGGCAGCCCCACTTGAGTTTAGCTAAAGAGTGCCCGTGACAGAGGAGGTTTGGGGGAGGAGAGGTACAGAAGGAAGGAGTGTAAGAGACATGATTATTGATGATGTTTTTTTAAGACAGCTACTAGGAGGTATCTCCGTGCACATGGGGGGTACACTTATAGAGGTTCTGAGAGTATTGTTTTGATTGGGTAGCAGATCGCGGTCAGCAGGTTAAAAGTTCAAACTGTTGCAAATTTGACCTTTCACCTTTACAGGCCTTTTTTCTTTTATTTTCTTTGTATTTTACAACTTTGTGGCATTTTACAGCTCTTTTGTTTGCTCATTGTGACAATGAAGTGATGGACAGGGCAAAGAGGGCTGCTGATTCTTCTATGTTATACTTTGATGCATTTTTTTCCATTAGTTCACCTTCTTTTCAATTATATTCCAGGTCGTCTCCTTCTTTTTTTCCCTTTTGTAGATTTCTTTCTTGTGTTTATGAAACTGGTCCCACCTTTAGGGCAATGGCTAACCTATCTGCACCAGAACATAGTGCCACAAGTTAACCTGGCTACTGCTACTACTCTACATTAAACTGCTGGAGGAATAGCAGTTTCTCCTCATTGTAGTAATCTCTAGTGGCTCCACAAAAGGTCACTTTGAATTTTAATTTCCTTCCAATGAATATGATTCATGATGCAATCTTCTTTGGAAGCCTGTTGATGTTTACATTTGACTTCCAAGAATGCAAAAATAAATTCAAAATGTGATTGGTTACGCAATTATTTATCTGACTGGAGATGGCTGCCAAGGCAATATACGCTGAAACAGGAATTAGTGAATGTCATGCAAGACAAATGAATCCCAGTGTGCTGCTCTATAAATATTTGACTCTCCTTCCTTGAGTTCTCACCCTGAGAGGAGGCTCTGCCTAGTCCTGCTCTCTTTACCAGGGGGAACAGGGTGGCAAGTCGTCTGATTAATAGACTTAAAGCGAACATACATCATGTTTTTTAGGAGTCCTAGAAAAGTTTGGGCCTATCCTACATACCGTGCAGAACATCTTATTCAGCAGTAAATCTGAGCCTTTTTTTGTTAGGCATTGCACAAGCAGTGCAGGCCCTGCTTCTTTCAAAATTCCTTTGCAGTCGTTTCTTCCACTCACAACATGCTTGAAATCTATTTTCTTTCTCTCCCTCTATGATCAGCTCAATATACTTGTCAACACAATAGGCATTAACGTGGCTATTACCTTATTTTTCAAGATATAAGCCAAGCAAATTAGCTAACTCAGCAACTTCCTTGCTCACTTAGATATCTGAACTCTTAAAATGTCTTATCACGGGATTTGTCCCAAATCAGGAAAGCCTCCTTTACCCCTACCAAGAAATACATTTTTGACTTTCTCTGCTAAATTATCATACAAAATATAGCTTTTAGTCATTTTGTCTGACTCTCTAAGCTAACTTTTAGGTCAACACCATAGACTGTAGAAAAAAGATAAGCGGAGCCTTAGTGACATCGCCTGTAGATTTCTGGAGAGGTGAAATTAAGCCAACTGGGTGGTTCCCAGTGGATCTTGGATGCATCAAGCGCCTCGTCATGGCCAGTTAAAAATGCAGAAAATCTGCAAAGAAGTGGAGCTGAGAGTGGGGCTGTGAGGATGGGGCAGATGATTGACACTCTGAACCAATGTAGCTACAAACTAACTGAGCTAACCAAAACTAATGATGATTAGCAGGTGCTTTTAAACAGAAAACCGCGGTTGAGCAAATATTTTACCCCTGTGTCTTCTAGGCAGATTTAATCATTTTGTCAAATGAAAGAATAAAGCCTTGTTGGTCCATAACTTTTACCAAAAAAAAGTGAATTTTAATTAAAACAGGCTTTAATAATCAGTATGTAAAGAAGAAAAGTGATCATTTGAATCCATTTATGACCAAGCAGAGCAGAAATATAATTTTGTTTAGTAAAGAAAATGGAGCAGACATTTCTTGTTATTTGTTAGGGCAAACAATACAACAGCCAGCCATCTTTGTCCAATAAGTACACAAACAAATATTGCGAATGCAACTGATTGTCAGGTTCAGATAAACAAAAAAGCCAAGACTGTTAACTTGAAGCAGAGGCCTTCCCTGGAGCTGGTGCTGGCAGTTCATCTGGGACATGTCAATCAAAAGGTCCCCCTCAGAGTTGTCATGATGTTGAACTTGACATATTAAGCCTGAACATCTTTATTCAACATTTTTATTTCTGCTGTGAAGTTTAACACGGGAGTCAATTGGAACTTACTTCAAACTTCAATGTATTTTATTGGGATTTAATGTGATAGACCAACAATTCAATTAATTTTACTTAGAGTACAGAGCAAAAGTTTGGACACACCTTCTCATTCAATGAGTTTCCTTTCTTTTCATGACTATTGACATTGTAGATTTACACTGAAGGCATCAAAACTATGAATGAACACGTGGAATTATACACTTAACAAAAAAGTGTAAAACAACTGAAAATACGTCTTATATTGTAGTTTCTTTAAAGTAGCCACATTCTGCTCTGACTACTGCTTTGCACACACTCTACATTCTCTTGATGAGCTTCAAGAGGTAGTCACCTGAAATTATTTTCACTTCACAGGTATGCCCTGTCAGGTTCAATAAGTGGTAATTCTTGCCTTATAAGTGGGGTTGGGACCATCATTTGTGTTGTGCAGAAGTCAGGTGGATACAGAGCTGATAGTCCTACTGAATAGACTGTTAGAATTTGTACTATGGCATGAAAAAAGCAGCTAAGTAAAGAAAAATGAGTGGCCATCATTACTCTAAGCAATGAAGGTCAGTCACTCCGAAAAATGCGAAAACTTTGAGTGTCCCCAAGTGCAGTCACAAAAACCATCAAACACTACAAAGAAACTGGCTCACCAGAGCCACCAGCCTCAGAAATCGCAGGTTAACAGTAGCTCAGATTAGAGACCAGGTCAATGCCACACAGAGTTCTAGCGGCAGACACATCTCTAGAACAACTGTTAAGAGGAGACTGTTTGAATTAGGCCTTCATGGCAGAATAGCTGCCAGGAAACCATTGCTAAGGACAGGCAACAAACAGAAGAGACTGGTTTGGGCTAAAGAACACAAAGAATTGACATTAGACCAGTGGAAATCTGTTCTTTGGTCGGATGAGTCCAAATTCGAGATCTTTGGTTCCAAATCCTGTGTCTTTGTGTGACGCAGAAAAGGTGAACGGATGAACACTCTACATGCCTGGTTCCAACTGTGAAGCAGGAAGGAGGAGGTGTGATGGCGTGGGGGTGTTTTGCTGGTGACACTATACTGAACCAGCATGGCTACCACAGCCTCTTGCCGCATCATACTATTCCATCCGGTTTGCGGTCAGTTGGACCATCATTTATTTCTCAACAGGACAATGACCCCAAACACACCTCCGGGCTGTGTAAGGGCTATTTGACCAAGGAGAGTGATGGGGTGCTGTGCCAGATGACCTGGCCTCCACAGTTACCGGACCTGAACCCAATCGAGATGGTTTGGGGTGAGATGGACTGCACAGTGAAGGCAAAAGGGCCAACAAGTGCTAAGCATCTCTGGGAACTCCTTCAAGACTGTTGGAAGACCATTTCAGGTAACTACCTCTTGAAGCTCATCAAGAGAATGCCAAGAGTGTGTAAAGCAGTAATCAAAGCAAAAGGGGGCTAATTTAAAGAAACTAGAACATTACATATTTTCAGTTGCTTTACACTTTTTTAAGTATAAAATTTCACATGTGTTAATTCATAGTTTTGATGCCTCCAGTGTGAATCTACAATTTTCATTGACATGAAAATAAAGAAAACTCTTTGAATGAGTATGTGTGTTCAAATTTTTGGTCTGTACTGTATATAGTGCTAATTCATAACAGATGTCATCTCAAGGCGCTTTACAGGAAAATTAATTTTTTACACAAAGTGACAGCATAATAGGAAATGCAGACGATGTCTTTACTTTTGAACAGTATGATATGCATATTTACTGTATTCATTTCCCTTCACTCTCATGCCTCTAATTCCAATGCAGTGCAGCCACTTACCATCAGAACTCACTCAGTAAATTCCACCTGTGTGTTTTTTTTTATCCCAGTGTAACCATAGCAGTTCTGGGAAGACTCAGGGGTTTTATAGGGGACATTATTATACAATTAAATAATAAATGAAATATTAAAGGCCTTTTTAAGAATAAGGAACACAGCAGACAGTGCAGTGCATATGTATTCAGCACCCTTTACTCTGATATCCTAAATAATATCCAGTGCAACGAAATTTCTTCCAAAGTTATCTACTTAATAAATTGAGACCGCCTGTGTGTCCATGTTTTGTCTATGAATAAATACAGCTATTCTGAGAAGGTCTCACTGAAAACTATGGAACACACAAGATCAGTCTCAACTGAGTGATAAAGTTCTGAAAATACAATTTAGGTTATAAAATTATATAGCTACCACTATTTGAACATCTTGTACATTGCCATTGAATTAATTTTACCCCAAAAAACCCAGTAATAGTGAGGAACAATATGAAATCTATCATGTGTTGGTTGTCCACCTAGACCAGGGGTCCCCAACCCTACTCTTTTAGTTGTATCCCTGCCTCAACACACCTGAAACAAATAGCGCAATTCTCTCATCAGCAGTCTGTCAGCTCTGCAGACGCTTGACAACAAGGCCTCATTTGATTCAGCTCTGATGAGAAGGGATGCATCTAAAAGTTGCCACGGAGTACATCTCGAGGACAAGGGTTTGCACCTCTGACCTAAACTGACAGGCTGGGCAAGGAGAGTATTAATTAGAGAAGCAGGCAATAGACCAGTTACAATGAAAGAGGTCCACAGCTCAGGTGGGAGGCCAAAATGTCAGTCTCTTGATGTGCAAATCTGCCAAAGACTTATTACAAAACCTGCAACCTTTGTTGCAGGGAAATGTGGTTCCACAGCCTATAGACTTATGGTTGCTGATTTATGAATAGGGTTGTCCCCCCTTTTACTCTATTGCTCATCATCCAGACATTTTCAAGAGACATTTGCATATTAAATGATTGCCTAGGATCTTGGCTTGAATTGAACTGATCTTTCTTCTCTACAAAGTAATGTGATAAATGGTTATTGTCTTTCAGAGACACTCTGACTCACTATAACAACCTGCCTCATGTTGGGATTGGTTATCTCTATACATTTTTGTTGTACAGAAATATGATTTTACAAAACTGTGTAACTTCTTAAATTTGATTTATTTTACAACATAAACATTGATTTGGTTTAATGATCAATGATAATAATAATGAATGTTCCCTGTGTTAAATCCCTAAAATTTCGCAAAAATAATGTACTATTCTGGTGAAAGTGAAGAAATGTATAGTGCTGAAAAATATATCCTTGAACAAAACAATTAGTTGTGTTGACCACATTTTACCACACTATCAACAAATGTTTTCATATTTTCATCCATGAAAAATTTTGAACATGATGCATATTTTTCAACCCCCAAATTGTCACATGAAATTCAAATAAAACACAGGGAGGTTTTTTGTTTAGTTTAGAGAAAATTAAAAACAGTTTAAGAGGTATGAGCACTTTTGCAAGGTGCTGTACAAGGTGCTAATCATAAGAGTAGCAAGGAAAAAGTTTTTAGCTTAACAATGAAGGGTCTAACTCTGAGCTTTCAACTGTTCTACATATTTTGCCCTCTAAACAATGTAACATAAAGCGAAAACTCTGACTATTTTTAACTCAGTTTGTTACTTTCATAAATATGTGGGTGCTGGATATCTGCTTTCTGTTCCTAGCAAATGTTTGCATCAGGAAACTGATGGATCTTTGTTAAGCATGGTCACAGATCATACAATTAATCTTCAGTTTAAAACATATGTGCACAGAGTACCTCTGTTTGCCAAAGCAGTGAATATCACAGACAGATACTCCTTAAAAAAATAATTGCTTTTAAAAAGAAAGTCGTGGAATAAAATGTAATTTTGGATGTCCAACACGCTAAGATCATATGAGTACCACGGATGGTCTGAGGTCCCTTTGCTGACATGAATAATTTAAAAACCATCAGGGATGGATGTGGCTCCCTTCGTGTCTTTGCAATGCCTATTCTCTTTTTGCCTTGCATGGTGCACAGATAAACTGACATGTATACATACAATTTCATTCTACTAGCCTATGCATCACTCAGGCAACCGTACCATCAGTTACTTGAACAGTTCCCATTTTCTTGCAAGAACAGCAGCCTGTACAGCTCATTTTACGTTGTCCTTACCACAGATTAATCTCATCCGACAGTTCTAGAATAAAAACAAAGATTGTTTAAAATTTCTACCCTGAATTTTTTTTGGTTTGTTTAAAGCTTCCGTGTTTGAAGTAAGATAAAATACATAACAGATTAAGGTATTCTTTTTGTATTCAACAGTTAGTTGGTTTAAATTCCCCAGTAAGGGAAAGCAACAAGCTGTTATCCTGATAACATAAAAATCAGCACCCATCCACTCCACCATCCTATCCATCAACGCAGCAACCAGTGATGTCTGAAGAAAAGGGATCAGCTCCGTCTGGTGCGTTCCCTTGGCCCATTAAGAGTAGGTCTCCACCCTGGGGCCTTTGGGCATGGCTCTGTGCCCTGACAGAGCAGTCTGGGGGAATGCACACCCCTGCTGAATGCTTTCTAATGGCTCAGAATTGCCTTTAATGAGCTTGAAGTTGTAGCGCTCCGTATGGCGTAGATCACCTGGGAAAATCACAATCTGTGCACTTGATGACTGCGCTTGGGTCTAAACAGACACACTCTTTCACACACACAAAAGTGAAAGTTAAAGCACACATTGAACTGGCTTTATGCAGCCTCAGCACACTATTGTCCCTACAGTGAAAGGGGCTGAAGCACAGGCTGTCACGGTTCCTTCAGGGTGCTGTTAGCAGGAGGTCTGCTCCTGTTTGTGTTTTGGTAACTATGTCTAATTTTCTGTTTGTAGTTTCCAATCTTAGAAGAACTGACCAGAGGACCTTCTCTCACATGCTTGCTATAGCAATCTTGTTTTTTTTTTGTGGTTTTTTTCCAGCAATGACTTTCTTCCTGATTTTTTCCATGATGGAAAGGGCATCACTTATAGCTGTATTTTCAACAGTTTCTCCAAAAAGTGCTGAAGATCTCTGCAGCTCCTCCAGGATTACCATGGGCATTTTTTTTCTCTGATAAATGCATGGGCTACTAATTTATTATAATAATAGATTGCATTTAGATAGCGCTTTTTGAGACCCTCAAGGTGCTTTACAATTCCAATATTCATTCACTCTCACACACTGGTGGAAGCAAGCTACAATTGTAGCCACAGTTGCCCTGGGGCAGACTGACAGATCGTACCATCGACCGCTCTGGCCAACACCAAAAGGTAAGGTAGGTGAAGTGTCTTGCCCAAGGACGCAACAGAATGTAGCATGCGGTAGCAGGAATCAAACCCACAATTTCTGGGTCGAAGGCAATTATCACTGAGCCACAGCTGCCCTGAGGGATGGCCACGTCTTGGTAGATTTCAGCAATGCCATGTTATTTTTTAAATGAATAATATATTTAACAGTGCTTCATGAGTTGTTTGAGGGTTGGTATTTGTTTTATAACAACTTATTATAACGCCTTCTGTAAACTGTTCCCTGGCCTTCATGGTGGAGTGTGTTCACTAATTTTAGGTAACAACTGCTGATGCTCCTGTTCTCACTAGAACTAAGAAAGTAGAACACATCACCCCAGTTCTAAAGTCATTACACTGGCTCCCTGTAGCTCAAAGAATAGATTTTAAAGTACTTTTATTAGTCTATATATGAATTAGTCAGCACCAGAGTAAATTAGAGATCTGTTATCGCGGTACAAACCATCCAGACTACTCATGTCCTCCAGCTCTAGTCTACTGACTGTCCCTAAAACTAGAACCAAACATGGAGAAGCAGCTTCCAGTTTAAATACCTCCCACATCTGGAACAAACTCCTGGATGAATCCAAAGCTACATAGTCACTGCAACTCAAATCAAAGCTTAAAACGTATCTGTTTAGACTTGATTATGATTAACTGATATGACTGTTGCATTCATTCTTTTTAATTACTGTTATTTCTTTTGTCAATCGCAAAAAAAAATTCTGTTTTTAATTTTCATAATTTTATATAAAAAATGTTTGCTGCATTCTCTAATTGCTTTAATTACTGGTATTGCTAAATGTTTTAATTGATTCTTGTGTTTCATCAGTTTTTAATTTTACATAAAAGTTTCTTTTAGAATTGTTGTTTTAATTTTCACAGTTCCGTAAGCATGCAAAGCACCTTGAATTGCCTTGTGTTGAAAGTGTGCTATATAAAAAAATTGCCTTGCCTTGCCTTGCCAGCTTTGAGGCATTAATAGAACAGCAATATAATTGTAATTTATTCATATATGGAGAAACTCTATTTACCAAGTAGATGGCTTGGAAAGGGAATTGGTTGTACTCACTTTAAATTAGGGGCATCAGATAAGCCTCAATGAAAATCCAAGCTAACCTAATGCAAGTTGTTGTATCATTTTTTTCAACTTTATGATTATGCACTACTTTGTGTTTGCCTAACATATACAATCCAGATAAAATGTATGCTTATAGTTGTAACAACACAAAATGGGAAAAGATTTTAAGTGTATGACAACTAGGAACTATAGTAACAAAAAAGGGTTTCTTTTGTTTGCTTCTGTGTCTTTGAAAATAGCTAAACCATCAGGAATATCACAACTAAGTGCATTAATGCAGTCTTATCCCTGAAGTTAACCTGTGCAAATCCTGTTTTATTAATCGTTCCAATGCAGACATGCTCTCTGTCCTGCTTCACACCTGAGTTCCACTGTTCCACTTCACAGAGTCTCAGTGGTCAGGTTAGCAGAGCATTGTGAGCCTTGGACCTTAGTCAGCAGTTCAGGGGCCCTTACTGCCCTGCAGAGGGAGTGCCCGTGGACGTAAGGGGAGGGACAGGGTGGCCCCGTTTGACAGCTCAACACACAAGGTCTGCTGGTGACCAAGGGGCCATCTAGGGGGCCCTAACTATACTGCTTTGGATAGCACCACACCCCAATTCCATCCCCCCGGTATCCATGCTGTTGTTCCCTTGTAGAAAAGGGTGTGTTAGCAGAAGAAACCAGGCAAAGACCGGCATGGCTGAGGACAAAAGACGATCCTTGTGGCCAGCACTGTTCTGCATGGTAGCGGCTGTATTCTTCTCCCCTTTTTTCTTTGCCTTCTCTATTCTTAGGCTTAGTTGTCTTTGTGGAAGCACGATGGAGTTTAGGGAGGGAGGGGATGATGGATAGAACTGGGGGGGAGGGGTTGTATGAGCTGAGTGGGGAGGAACCCACTGGTTCGATCGTTATAGTGGGGCCCAGTGTCGTGCTGCCTGTCTGAGAGGAACGTGCGAGGCATGGAGTGGCCGGGTTAAGGTTAAAAGTGGTGAAAATCTTTCAGTGAATGATGGAAGCTGAATTGAGAATGTGGTCTATTTATTGTGTCTAGATAAAGAAGTTTTCGGAAAAGTTCCTGCAAGCGGTTAGTTGTGTAGCAGAAAGTGGAGCTGTTCAAAAGGCCAAAGCACCTCCACAGCAAATGAGATACTGATATAACGCAATAACCTTAGGTAAGAGAGGTAATGAAAAAGAAGAGCAAACTATAAGTTAAACAATTAAACAGATTTTTGAACTTGTAAATTAATTAGATTCTTAGAATTTTTAGAAGAATCAATTCAGAATTGATTTTTCTTTTTTTATTTCACCAAAGCCCTAGTTGGTGTCTATTAATTACCAGATTTTAATATCTGGTTGAGACAAAAAAAAAAAAAAAAAACGTATAATGTAAAAGTTCAAATAGATCCAGTATATACAGATACATAGATCTAACAGTTACATCCAAATATGTTGAAGGATGTTTCATCATAAAAGTGAAAGGATACATGTTACACTGCCTGCCACCCCTTAAATGAGACTCTATGTGTGCAAAAGAAGTGGGTGCCTCTGTATGGCGAGCCCAGTTCTCTGGGGGTAAAAAGTCAGATGAGTGTGCAGAATTGGGAGAAAGTCACAATATTTCATTATGGACACCAGAGCTGGATTCATTCTTTAAAATATTTATCATATGACTATTCTTACCTAAATAACATATAATGCCACACATGTGGCAGATTATGCTGTCATCAATTCTGAAAGCTAACTATGGTCTCCCAGACATTTTTTTTTTCTTTTGAGGAGTTAATTTATCACAATTATAAAGATTTTTGGTTATTTTTTAATAGTATAGCTGCAGGATCAAAACCTTCACTGGCCTCCTTACTGCACCTTGCATTCTGGAATGTAATTTTAGGAAATCCATGAAAGCCTTTTTGTCCCATGTAATGTCCTTCTGCCATTGTCCACCTAGCAACATGGAATGTCCTAATCCATAGAGAAACAGAAAAAAGTTCCTATAACCCTAGGAACACCTTTCATCAATTTGCATTATAAAGCCTCATTCTTTTTGTTCTAACATGGATCAATTTAGGAATGTCTTGGTACTTAAGAAACCCCTTTTTTATGTCGTGTGCACCTTTTTATCAGCAGCCAAATAAGCATTTGCCACTCCTTTATTTTGTAATCCAATTTTTAAAGGCTCATCCGGTTTAACTTATTATTAAAGTAACTGAAACAGTTCCAGGTCCAGTTGTAAATTTAGAAACTTTAAGCCATTTCTGCTTTAGTACACTATATCAACTGGAGTCCTTTGTTGGCCCATAAAGACCACCTGCGGCATGACAAAACTCTCTAACGTCAGTCTTTCACATTTGTCTCTATAAGAAAGATACCTAACCTCCTACTGCTCCAGTAAAGATAGGAGAAGAAACAAAGAGTACATCAGCCCAGACGTCAATCTTCAGCCCATCAGATACCACTTATGGCCTGGCAACCTGCGGGCATCCCTATGGAGGACTGAGGATCAGTGTCTAGTAACATGCTGTCTGTCCAAAGCAGGCAGGCTGGTGGCTGTCAACCAGTGCCCAGAGAGAGACATCCTCTTAAGGCTGGAACAAAGGTGGCTGGTCCTCAGGGATTACCCATTAGCATTCTAGTTTGTGTGTTTAACACTGGCCTGAATGAAGAGGACAAGAGCCAACACCCCAGCTTATTCTTAGTCAGGGAAGTGTTACTGTTACAGCTGCTAATGCCACTTTGACTTATGCATTAATGTGCATAAATACAAGTATATGAAGAAAAAATATAATTCCATTGGTGTATCGATAGATGGATGGATGGATGGCTATTTAGGCAAAAAGCTACAACTAATTTACGGCTATGAGTCCAATTTTTCTATAAAATCTGTTAAAGTGACTTGACATATAGGTGGTTACCACTGGAAGAACGATATCATGGTCAGCTCTTTTATTTGTTTGACTATTTTGCTACAAATTAAAAACACTAGCTCTATCGAAACAAAATTCTGGTGTCTGGGGACATTGCATAAGTAACAAGGTACGGCTGGGTATCGATTCAAAGTTCAAGAATCGATTAGATTCCAATTCTCAAGAGTTAGAATCGATTAACCCAATTCGATCCAATCCAATTCAATCTGATCCAATTTGATATTGAAATGGGTCAGTGCTATTAAAAACTATTTTTTGGGCTGTTATCTTATATATATATATATATATATATATATATATTATTTATATATATATATATATATATATATATATATATATATATATATATATATATGCCTGTAATTCAATGATTTAACACTAACTGAGTGAGTAACAGTTTTTTAGGGAAAAACGTCTTAACACTTTCAAAACTAAGCCTTAAAGCAGCTGTTTGTATTTTCAATTCCGATTTGAGATGTTAAAAAGGGCAAACTTTGTTAAACAATTAAAACAATTTTTGAACTTTGAACTTGAATTAATTTGACTCTCACAATAGTTATAAGACTCAATTCAGAATCAATTTTTCAATTTTTTTAAAGACGGCCATAGCCCAAGCTAAATGACTATAGATATTTTTATGACATCGATTGACAGATTAGGAAAATGTTGATTTATTTAAATTCCAGTGTGATCATTTGTATTCTGTATGGGTGCAGGTAAACATCTGTGCTGTAAACAAGAATGCTGTGTATTTCAGTAAACCTTAGCAGTTATAAGACACACAGCAGTTTTGCAAATGAAAATAACCAGATTTCATGATCACAAATCTTGAGCCAACATACTTTATAACCATACAGAGTGCCTAATGTGTTCATTAAATATGATTTTCAGGTCCTAATTATGTTTTCTGGAAGAAAATGAAGGATGAACCCAATCCTACCAGTTAGAATAAAACAGATCTGCAGTACAGTTTATAGCATTGTCATTATTTCAGTAAAGGTAGAGCGATTAAGAAAGAAAAAAAATCCTATTGCTTGGCAGTCATAATTAGAAAAGTAGTTTGGGTAAGCTAGAGTAGTTTGAATACAGAGGTATGCAGTGCCACAGTACTGGCAAATCCCATTACTGCTTCATGTGATATATAAGTGGAATATAATAGTAACTTATTTAACAAGGGGCAAATATAGACAAAAACAAATCAGCTATAAAAATAAAAAAAGAAATATTAACACTTATTAACACTAAGGACTGATGCTACCGTCACTAATTGCATCATCTTTAAAGTCAAACTTTGGCAATCATGCAAGGTTGAACCTATTGCAATTAAAAAGCTTCAGAATCAATTGAAATCCATTAAAAATTCACTCTTTTACTATATTCATGCCATCTTGTACCTTTTGATACAAATATATAGCAGAATTAGCTGTTTGTTTCTTTCAGTTTCATTTCCTCATTCCCCCAAAACAAATTTAGCCTTCTACTGTGATGGAAATCTTCCAATTCATTGCATTTTTTTGTGTGGTAGAAGTATCAGTATTGGTACTCGGTATCGGCAAGTCCTCAGATCCAAGTATCGGTGTCATATTGGTTTGAAAAAAGTGGTATTGTTGCTGGTATTGTTTTTTTAATGTTTTTATGTTTACTTACAATTATTGCAGCTTGCTGACAAATAAGGATGACTGAAGTTTGTAAGAACAAAAGATGATCTTAAAGTCATTCTTGGATTTAATTTAAGAATTTGAAAGCAAATGGTGGAGGAAATGGAGGCTTATACTTAAAGTGTGATTTTGAAAGTTGGTGTAAGTTATCAGTGCCTCAAGGTAACCATAGTTCTTCTTTTTCAATCTATGTGTTAACCCAATGATGTGAAAAGCATGCATGTAATCTGAAATGTCATTTTTGTCGTTGTGAGCATGTGTAACCGTGATTGTGTGAAACGTCCACCTCTTCCTGCCACTGCTGTGTGTGATTATGTGCTCAGCCCTGCTGGCTAGCGGCTGATAATAACACAAGAGGCAGTATTTCGTGAATCTCTTAGTCGAGAAGATTCCCACCGTGCTCAGCGTGTCTGGGCTCTGTGTGTTTTTGGGGTTGCACGCGTGACTCCGCCAGCTGTTCTATTCTCCGGTTGGCCCCCTCAACCCTACCCGGCCCTCGCCCCTTGCCGACCCCCTCTTTCCCTAGGAGGCCTGCTCTTCATCTGATAAGGGTTGTACTGGCCAAACCCTCAGCAGAGCTCCTCAGAGCTGCTCAGAGCTGCTCCATGCTTACAATACACCCTCCTTCCTCTCCATCCTCAGACAATTTACATGTGAAAACCCTGGGTCTTATCTCTAGCTCACTGGAGCAATGGCTCAACAGCCTAATGAGAGTCTGTGTTGGTATATGCGTGAGGGGCCTTGAAAGAGCTGAGAGAGTATCAGCAAAGTGAATGGAAGACAATCATGTGGCTAGAACTACATATATTTTTGCCCTTATGGAGTTTAATTACTTTTCTTTAGGAGAAAACACATGAAAAACAATTAAATGCAGTCACTTCAAGAATATCATTCAACACTAGTTGAAATAGTTACAGGATGTATTATTAATGGGATACTAGGCAGGAATGTTACAATTGCACTCATGCGAAAGCTAAAGGCAATGATAATGGAAAACAAAATACTCCCAGGAGAGGAAAACTCAGCTTACTGTTGTATCATTTTGAAATCTGGCAAAGGAGACTGTTAATAGCAATCTATTAAGCTGTTGTAGAGTTCAGAGTTACAATGAGCAATTTCAAAACTTTTTAAACATTCATTATGTACAATTGAACTAAAACCAAACATATCTGTTACAAAGAGGAAAGAGGTACCGTCACAGAAGTTTGCATATCTTTGCAGATTCTTAAACAAGTAAACAAGTAAACAACTTTGTGGAAAAAAATCTGAATTTTTGGGAAGGAATTGGTCAGCATCTTAACTTTGTTTCTTCTCCAAATCTACAAGACTGTGAGGTAATCTCTTGTCCACAATCCCTTTTCAGGTGGCATCATAACATTTCTGCAGAAATTATTTCTGGGCTCTGGCCATCAGTTCTTGTGTTTTAAGTTTTTTCTCATGAAGTCATTGGTTTGTTGGTTTGAATCTATACTGGGTCAGTTTGATGCTGTGAAAAAAAACATAAAGAACTACTGCTCTTTAGCTTTCTAGAAGTCACCTAAAGGTTTGGGATCACAACTGACTGATATCTGAAAATATTCAAACCCTGATTTACATCTAAAGATGCAAAAGCCTGCCATCAGCTTGCTGTACTGTGGGCATTGTGATCTTCTGGTGAATTCTGATAAATAGATCACGTTTGGTTATATCAGACCATTAAGTCCAGATGGTGTCTGCCCTCAAAGCCTCAAGAACAGTAGAACAGTTATGTGGCATTTGGCAGCAAATTTACAACCTTAGTCTGATCCATTAGAAGGTTCCAGAACACATCTTGATCAGCCTTCACTTGGTACATAACAAAGCTCATATATCAACCGTACATATATCAGTACTTATATGCTTGTTCCCTAGATAGACCACATCATGAAAGTCCCAAGCAGACCCCTATAGGCCCAAATGAGGAGGCAAACTATGGCCTTTAAGGATGGAATGAGGTTTTCACTCAAAAAGTCATGATACATTGCCTCATTCAGTCCTTCCTTTACACGGATCAGACTTCCTGGTCCCTTTGCAGAAAAGTAGCCCCAAAGCATTATGTTTTCACCCTCATGCTTCACAGAAGGTATAGTGTTTGGATGCAACTCTGCATTGTTTCTCCTACAAACACGACAAGTAGAGTTTTTACCAAAAAGTTTTGTTGTGATTTTCCCTGACCTCATGGCATTTTCCTAATCCTCTTCTAGATCATCCAAACGTCTCTCTAGAAAAATCTGACTGGCCTGGCCTAAAGAGTGGGACACCTCTGGCAGTGTTATACTGATGGTAGCCTTATAATTTGTTCCCAGCTCTCTGCAGGTCATTCACTAGGTCCCCCAAGGTGGTTCTGGGATTTTTGCTTACCATTCTTGTGATCATTATGAGCGCACGGTGTGAGATCTTGCACGGTGCCCCAGATCGAGGGAGATTATCAGTGATCTTGTATGTCTTCCACTTCCTAATAATTGCTCCCACCGTTGATTTTATTTCACACCAAGCTGCTTACATATTGCAGATTCAGTCTTTCCAGCCTTGTGCAGGTCTAAAATTTTGTTTCTGATGTCTTTGACAGATATTTAGTCAAGGCCATAATGGAGGTTGGACTGGGACTGTTTGAGGTTGTGAAGAGGTGTCATTTATACATTTAACGAATTCTAACAGGTGTCATTAATATAGGTGTGTGTGTGGTGTGGAGGACAGAAAAAGTTACAGGTCTGAGAGACAGAAATCATGCTTTTTTTCGAGGTGATCAAACACTTATTTTCCACTATCATTTGCAAATAAATATAGGAATCTTTCCCCTGATTTTGTCTCTCATAGTTGAGGTATAGCTATGAAGAAAATTACAGGCCTCTCTCATCTTTGTAAGTGGGAAAACTTGCACAATTGGTGGCTGACTAAATACTTTTGTGCCCCACTGTACATGAAATATATATTTTCAATTGAATAATACCAATATATGTCAAACAAAGGGTAGAAAAGTTCTAAAGGGGGTTGTTTATTGTCACCGTTGTCATTTCATTATATCATTTCTGTTTTACATTGGTGATGCTTGCACTAATGTAACATACCAGAATATTCGTAAAGCATGACTGACCAATATACTTTGCAGTGTAGCATGGTTCCCATCCTACCAGTGCACCAGCTGCCATACAGAAAAACAGTGCATGACAGGCAGAGTAAGAAGTGTGCAAGCTTTTAATTAAATTCTGTGTGGTTAAGGGCTCAGGGTAAGCAAACATGGGCCTCCAGCATCAGAGTTTAAGATGAGGTAAAGGAGAGTGGGGTGTCTAGAAAAAAACATCTTACATTTAGAAAATGGATGGAGGCTGGAGGGGATGAAAATGAGTTATTTGTATGGGTGAAGGGGAAAAAAGGATGAGCAGGCTGGAATAAAGCTTCTAGTATAAAGTGATGAACAGATAAAGGGATGGGAAGTCCAGGCAAAGGGAATAGGTAGGGAAGTCAAAGATGGTATCATGTTATCTGATGTGTCATGATGTGATGTGGATATTAGGGTGGGAATAGTAAAATGAGATGGAGGGTTTTAGGAGAATCATTACAATGCAAATGGAAGGTAGCTTAACATAATGTTTGATTCTAAACTGGATGTGAGGCACATACAGGAGCTGTGTTATATATACATGTGCAATTATTAATAAAAAAAACAAACAAAAAAACTTTTTAATAGATTCTTCCCCTTTAAGATCAAAACTAATGATACACAATACTAACACACACATGTGCTAAAAATACTAAAAAACACATGCAATGTCACAGGACAGAGGTCCCTTTCACGTAATACTGTGCTGAGCTTAGTCCATAATGGAGATCTGGTGACATCTATTGGTAAAGCTGCAGAACTGCATGCACTTGGTAAATCCAACATAACTGGTTCAGAATTTTTTTTTTTTAAATCGTTTTGATTTAAAGTCCTTTTTTTTGTTCAAATGTTAGTTAGTCCATTCAGATATTTTAATGACTGTATAACAGTAGCACTCTCCATTAGGGGATTGTTTTTGTTTAATCTTGCTGATTTATAATTTCTTTCTTTTCAATTTACAATTTACTCATAAATCTCCCTTCTATCCCATCCTAGTTATGAAACTTCATACAATTTAATTTGGGTGGATGTTAGATCAAAGACCAATAACTATAATCCAGCCATTTAAGTGCCCTAAGCGCAAAGGTCTTGTAAAAATGTTAAGTGAGTCTTTGACGAGTTAGTTCTGTTATACATTTGTTAAGATTCAACATAGTTTAAAACTCAAATTAAAAGGACTCTCCAAATGCAAACCTGAAGAATAAAGTATAAAATCTAGGCAACCTCAGATTTTAACACCCCCACTAGCCCCCTCTGGTGAGAAAGTTTTATGTGGATAATATTTTTTAATGAATTATAATTTGAGTAAGAAAATAGATAGTTTCAATTAGTCCGTTATTTATGAGCTTTTTATATTTATGTTTACATCAGTCTTTGATCTTTATGTAATGAGTATGATTTCTGTCACTCAGATTAGGCCCCATCCCATTTGTATTCCAGTTCTGCCTCACCCCTATGTTTTTATTTTGTTACAACAACCCAAGATCGTTACTGGCCCCCATTTAGCCCTCTTTAAAGCTTCCTGGATACACACCTGCTCAGCAGAACTGAGACATTTTCATGCACACTTAAACATTAAAATTCATAAACCGATAAATAGTATGAATATGAAGCACTAAATTAAAACCCACTCGGGTTGAAGACAGTGGGTCTGACGCATATTAGAATATTTTTAATTCAAACTCTAAGCCTCGATGCACTGCAGTCAAAGTGTGTCGTTATGTAAAGTTGCTGAGCGATAGAAATACAGACCTGTGAAAGAAAGCTGGACCATAAAAGTAGAATTAAATCCTAAATGATTCAACTGCCATGTGATAAATAAAGTCTCTGCTCTATAAGGCTGAAACAACAGCTGCAGACTCTGGTCAGAAAATTGTCGGACATCTGCGATATCACAAAATAATAAATCACAGGGAGACCATAGACAGGGAACAGGAGTTACCCTTTCACTTAAGCAAAAATGTGACTTTGGGATTTCATCTATTAATATACTTCACACATTTTAATTTGTATTATATTATTATTATTATTATTGCTATAATCAGGAATTTTCTGTGCCTGACCTTTAGGTGCCTAAAGCCTACTTTATACTTCTCCGTCTATGTCGAAACGGATTGACGCAACTCAATTATACGTCAACGAAAGGCAACTCCATCACCTAAGCAAGGACAGATAAGGCATATCTCCACCGGTACGATTCGACTCGGATCGACTCGGCCGCAGTACCGTTTATAATCTCCACCAGCAGAAGTTTGGCTGAGCTGCTCAGAGCCGATACTATTTTTCGTACCACCTCAGCTGTTGTTCCATCAGTGCTGGACTGGTACTGAAAAGCGACGTCAGACGGCTGTCGGTCACCGATTGGCTGGAGGGCGGAGTCACTGGAGAGTAACTTGACAGCGTCTTTTAACAACAGACCGACCGCCATTTTGAAACCTCGCTAGAGTGAGTGGATGTGTTTAGTGTTTCCTGAAGAACAATGACAACGTTAAAAACCAGGGCTGTGATCCAAACAGAGTTTCAGCTCTTCTGAGCTTCTGGGCTGAATAGCCGATAGCTCTCATCTGCAGGCCGAAGCAGAGAAACGGAGAACGCCGAAGTGCTGAACTCGCTGTCTCGTACTCTCGGTAAGAAGCAAATTTCATGCCGCTTGTATATTTTATTCACAATATTAACCTATTCAGCTGGATATTATCTTCAGTATGACAGTTCTTTTTATGATCATTTATCCAAATTAGTTCTGATGCCGTGTTTTGTTTTAAAAAAAAAGAATGACCTACTTACGTTTTTCTGAAGCACAGCGAGACATTTGTTTCTATTCCTTCATTTTAATTCTTAGTGTGTTTTAAATGCACTGTAAGCATAGTACTTAAAAAAAATATCTGTGATCCGTTGCAGCGGGATCAACACCTTCTTCTGATGGAACAGAAGCAGGAAAGCGGCTTACGGAGGGTGGAGATGACACGATGCCTTCAATCTGCCTTCAATCAAACCTTCCTGGGATACTGCAGACTAAACCATGACCCACAGACATGTGCAACTGGACTTTTGTTTCTGAACTTTTTCTATACCTGTCCAATAAAAATGTCCAAGCTAGACGCTTGTATTTTCATTTGCAGTTTCATTACACGCTGGTTGGTGGAATCATTTTACAATATTATGTCTGGCATCAGGGTTCAGCAACATTTTAAAAATCTGATCGCAACATTATGTCTGCCTGTTAAAAGTAAAAAAAAGTATTGCGCTGCTAAATAAGTAAACTGCATACATTTGAAAGCTGCTGAAAAACCTAAGCCTACACAAAGATGGGATATTATCTGTAAAACACATTGTAGTGGTGATGATTTAAAAAATCTGAAAACATTTTCAAAGCACACAGCTTTATTACAAAACATACAGTTGTGGTTTGTAGTTCATAGAATTTGTTGCATGTTTATGGCAACTCCTTTCTTTAAGGGGACACAGAGGTGAAATGCTGCGTCGCTCCAGCGCTGGACATAGTTTGCTGCACATGTAGATGGATTTGTTCCGACATCCTGAAGTTCTGCAGCCACTGAGCTTCGGTGAAACCCAGGAGAACGTCTCATCACTACAAGACCCAGTTAAACGACCAAACCTACGGTCGGCTGCGACAACTTCACAGAGCAGTCATCTGAAACACGCACACACAGAATACTTATTAATAAAGCCAACTTGTCAACGTTACGATGGGCTTTAGCGAATTAATAAAAACCCAGAGCGTATTTATAGCCCACCACACCGGGGTAGTATTTGCATCGGCTTACCCACAGAAGCTGCTGGGGTCCTGTCGCGTCCTTGCAGTGTGCAGCTTTTCTGGGGTCTTTATTCTTTGATAACAGAGGCTTTCTCTTCGACGTGGAACTACAGAAATCCACAAACTGGGCAAAAAGCTCAGGATCACTAGTGAGGTCGTCATTGTTCTTCTTTTTCTCCGAGCCTTTGTTTACTTCCCGCTACGTACTCTGGGGCCGCCCACCATACGACGCACCCGCTCACTTCAGACGCTCTGGTTTGTTGCAACTGTGAAGCAACAGTTAACAAGTCGGGCCGTGTCGAGTCGCGTTACCAATAGTAATGGTACGGTATGGCTTGGAAAAGGTACTAGTGGAGAGATGCCTATAGAGTAGAGCCCAATTTCCTAACTATCTGTCTCTGCCAACGGAGAGAGTATGCATGTGATTGGTCAGCTCAGGAACACCCAGAGATCGTTTTACCAGAACGGTGCCCTGTAGTCAATGTAATCGGTAGTCAGTACAGCATTTGGGAACTACAGGCTTCATGTTGAAAGGACATTTAGTCTTTTTTCGATTTTGAACACAAGGAGGTATAGCAAAACAACAACAAAAAAGAGCACTGTTTGTTTACATGCATTTTTTTGAGTATTCAATGAGCTGCACTTCTAGTAAAAAGTTTTACTGCTTAATCAAAACATACTTTCTGCTGTCCATTGCTCCTTGAGGGGAGGAATGCATTCACAATTTGAAGAAAATAAACTCTAGTTAACCAGAAATGGCACTGCAATGGTAGAAAGACCCACCATAGAAAGTTAGCACCCCCCGCTGACCAGGTGGGGTATTGCTTTGCAAAACTGACACACAAACGGAGAACTATAAATGAAAAAACGTCTCAGTCGAGACGTTGCGTCTGGGTGCCAACTTGCTGATGGAGAAGTATAAACTAGGTGTTATGAGTAGGGTGACTAGAGTGGCCAGATGTCTCGCTTTGGGCAGGACAGTCCCGCACTTTAATCACTTTTCATGTGTCCCACAAAATGAGGCACTGTCCCGCAGGTTGCGAAAACAAGTCAGACATTCCAGATATATGCTAATAGCAAAAAAGTTTAAAATCATCCGACATGTTGACCTACGTGCCCCTTATCAAATTTTTCAAATATACAATTAAAAATTGTTTTGAAATACAAATGATAAGATATTGGTTCGGGGGAAAGCTTGACCAACATCCCTGAAAGAATGTATTTTGAGAATTGAAATAAATCAGTGTCAGATCATGAAGAATCAAACTTAAGATTTGTTTTACTTCAAATCATTACATAGAACAGAGCATTTGTGACAGAAAACATAACAAATCTAGGATTTTGTGAATAGCTAACACTGTGACAACAAATCAGAAATAAGAAAAATCACAACTAATAGTGCGTTCTATTTACCTCGGAAGTAGGAACTCAAACCTGCGGCTGCAGCATTCCAGTAACGTTGTCAGATAAGTCAGGATTTCAATATGGCAATGCCCAGGTAGCCGTAGTTGTAGTACCTCTTACAAACATGCTTTTAAGATGTACTTTCCATGTACAAATACTCCTTTTATTTTGTTACGGATAGAGTTCCAGGCTCTACGTGTGAAATAGATTTTAGACACATTCTTACAATTGTGTCTTTTAAAATAGAAATTTTTCCACTAAGGCTACTATTGTCTATATGAGGAGCGGCCATATTAAAAGTCAAAATCGGAGCAAAAAAAATAATCTCAGACTTCCTGAGTGATGAATCTGACCTCAGAGGGTGTTGCAGTTGATTTGCACTTGGAAGTCAAAATTTCTGAGTTCTGAGTGCAAATAGAACGCACCATAGATCTCAAATCAAAACCAAGATATAAACACTGGTGGGAATTCTACCTGAGACTTTTTTTCCAGTTTCACAGCAAATATATATATATATATAAAATGACAAATACGTTTTACCCAATTAAACATTTGCCATTGTTTATATGATAAAATAAAAACATGATTCTTATTTGTGCTGGCATTTTTTTAGGAAGGCATTCGTGATATCTTTGGTTTCATTTACTTTTGAACCAGTATTAATTACATTCTCAAAAAGGAAAGATACAACTAAGACCTATATGATCTTGAAACACAATCAACTCTTACTTCACATTCTAAGTAGTGTTCTATTTTAAATACCTTTATTTGCTTGATTATCTTGTTGTGGAAAACCTAATTAAACCAGACTCTTTACACGTGCATTTCAGTCCAATGCCTTTTTTACCTCACACCCAGTTGTTGCTATGCACATAGATCCAGAGTAAGAAAGTAAAGAAAAAAAAACAGGGTTCTGTTTAAGTTTGTCTTTTCTGACAGATATTTGTGCTATTTCAGTATTCTTACCATTGTTGGACTGAAAAAAAAACATTGGATTAGCTTTTTTATGTTTTTAATCGCAGAAGTTCAAAATTTCCTTATCAAAATTCCATAGTCAGATTTAGGTTTTTTCAGATAGTCTAATATTTTGAGATTTGAATACAAATCTAGTGTGTTTTGCAAATAAAACTAAAGTTGGCTTGTGATACAGCGGGGTGTGGTAAATGGCTTTTTCACTTCTTTTTTTGGCAGCTGAACCAACTTTAATAAATCAAATCGTCCATGTTTAGAACCAGCCTCTGTTCTTTGTTCATTCTGGCCCTTAAAATTTTTAAAGACTGCTGTGTTGATGGTTTGTTTGACATCTGACCAAAGTTAGATCATGTTCAGTTTAAGAACCGCAGGTCAAATAAAAAAATGATCTGAAAGTGGTATAGAGACCATAAAAAGTAATGAAATGGCCCTTGTAGATTCTAAGTCAGAAACCCCCAAAAAACAAACAAACAAACAAAAAAACACTAATGCCTCACATGTTCAACAAGCTGAGATATGATGGAACATTATCAAACCCAATTTCACTGTTGCATTCTTTTGTAGACCTTAAAAATAAAGAATTCAACACTCTTTCAGATGTTTCAGGACTGCTAATAAAATCTGTTGGTTTTTCGACTTCTAAGCATCTTTGTTCTTCTGCTTGGAGGAATGATTTTAGAAATTCAAGTACAAATATTGTCTCATAAATCATAGATGGTCCTGTTACATACTGTTATTCAAACAACTGACAAGATGAAACACAAAGGAAAACACTTAATGAATTTGAAATTAATAGTAATGAAAGTCAAAACTAAGATGTTTAAAATTATTTCAAACAAGTTGCCAGGCTTTAGCTGGTGTCTGTCTCATAATGTAGTATCATATGATTGTTAATTTGATTAACTGTTAACTGATTTTAAAATCTGGGAATTTATTTAAACTACCACCATAATTATCGGACTATAAGCCGCTACTTTTATCAATCGCCTTGGACACCTCTAATAAAACGGTGAGGCTAATTTATAGATTTTTGTTTTTTTTTACTGCTGTCCGGGGGAAACTCTGGCAGGGAGAATAAAAGTGAGATGGACACGTGGGGAAGGATTATGTGCCAAAGAATATGCAACTGGTAGTTTTCCTGCACACCATCATCATTTAAAACACACAAATAAATGTATATAATGTAATTTTTAAGTTAAAGGTAATTGAGCTGGCCGTCAAAGAAGGAAATACAGTTACTGCACATAAGCTTGATATAAATGAATCGATTGTGAGATGGTGGAGGAGGCAGCAGTAAGAAGTTGACTCAGCCTAGCTTTCAGAGGACAAAGTAACTCAAGAAGACGACTAGAGTGGCTTTAGGGACGAGGATGATGAAGATGTCGACCAATGACTTTTCTTGTAGGGTTAAGTATATTTTATTTTCTACCCAGGCATGTTACTGTTGTGTTGTGTTGATGCTGTAATGCTGATTTTTAGGCAGAGCAAGAAAAAACAAACAAACATGTCTTAAATAAAACCTAAACAAAAGCCTCATCTTACCATCTTTCTGTGTATATATCGTGACAACATAAAAATGTGCAGCATATACTCAGGCGTGGTGTATATATGTACAAATCACTCTTTTCTTTTAAAATCTTTCTGTTGTGGCTTATATTCAGGTGCGCTCAATAGTCTGAAAATTACGGTATGCTGCTAACACACAATCGGACAGGCAGAAAAACATTACCACCATGTGGAGGTAACTAATAGCAATTCTTCTGTGTACCATATTACTTTGTAAATACAGTATCTCATGTTACAACATGAAACCTTGTGGGTTATATTCAGGTGCACGCAATAGTCTGAAAATTACAGCAATGTAATGACCCTTTCAAAGGAACATTTTAGAGGGTTTTATACAGCAAAACTAATTAAACTTACTAAGCCAATCAGAAGTGTACCACAACAAAGACGAGCTGTTAATTACAATTTTCTTCTTTGGAGCCTTTGGTATGTTCACTGGTAAGAATAATACATACCATGCCTTCAAGGAGGGCACAATTTAGGAGATCTAAATTAATACCAACTGAACTGACAAGCGTGCAATACATTGAATTGTAATGAATCTATCATGCCAGCAGAGGGAACCAGCACACAGTGTCAGTCAACAGGAGCTATCCTGGAGCTTCAGCAGGAGGAAGGGAAGGCAGCCAGTTTGGAACCTCTTAAAGTTGATTACCTCGACTGAACCTCTTCCAAAAGGTCTTTATTTATGACTGTCCTTTAGTCATAGACCGCTGTATAGCTGGATGAGTGAGTCCATCTGTTTGCTTGTCCAGAGTCCTTTCAGTCTACATGACAGGGGTTTACAGCTGGTCTGACTCCTCCCTTGGATTTGAACCTGTCTGCGAGTCCAGGAATGTCGTTCTGGGGGGTGGGGGTGCAGAGTCAGAGGGTGTGGGATGGCTCAGGCAATCCTGCAAATCATCGTACTGGGGAAGATTTCCCTCTGAAGAAAATTCCACATCTTTGATGTAAGGAGGAGGGGGAAGGTCAAACCAAGGCGGTCGACTAAGAAAAAACAAAGAACATCGAGACTTTACAGAGCTATTATCAAATCAAATCAAACTTTATTTATACAGCGCTTTTTAGACTAAATAGCTTCTCAAAGTGCTTTACAGATTAAAATGACCCCATAAACCCCACCCTTCCAAAACCCAAAATAAAAACATCATCACAACTATAACCCCTCCCTCCCTGCCATCAATCCCCACCCCAACCCATCTCCCATGCATACACACATAGAAGCAACAGTAAACAAAAGCACCAAAGGGCTGAGTACAGATGAGCCAGGAAACGCCATCATGGGAGCCATCCACATTGGCAGCAGCAGCAGCCAAGGCACTGACCCAGGGTGCCCAGAGAAGGGAGGGCTGATACCCCTGCCTCCACCCAAGCACTACCTGGATAGCACCCAGGCAGCTACAGCTGACCACCGCTCGCGATGCAGAGAGCTCCCTCAGACAAAACACTGGAAGGACGATTAAAATAAGAAGTTAAAATATTAAAATAAACAGTGGACAATGAGTATAGTTAAATACTGATACATTTTTTAAGACTGATAGGATTTTAAATTATAAAGTGTAAAACAATGATAAGATTTGATCAAATAAAAATGCAAGCAGATAAATAATTTAAATATAAGTCATTACATATAGTGCCTTATAAAAGTGTTCATACCCCATGAACTTTTTCAAAATTTTGTTACATTAAAACCTCAAACTTAAAAGTATTATGTTATTATGGTTTTACAAAAGAGACCAAAATGAATGAATAAATGTATAAATGAATATATAAATATGAGGTGAAAGAAAAATATATAAATATGAGGTGAAAGAAAATGGTAAATGGCCTGTAATGGCCCGAAAATGCTTTACACTACATTCAAACATTCACACACAAACACTGGTGATGGCAAATTGCGTTGATGGCGCACTGACAGGGGCGAGGCTGCCAGACACTGGCACCACCAGGCGCTCTGACCACCAACAGTACGCAAGGGTTTTAGTGTCTTCTCTAAGGACATAATTACCAAGACAGCCGGAGCAGGGGCTTGAACCAGCAACCCTCCGATTACAAGCAAACTCCCAACTTCTAAGACACGATCACCCCAAGGAAGTTGATACATGGCTTTCAAAATCTTTTTCAGTTCCAAATATGAAAACAGTGGTGTTTTTTTATTTACTCCCCTTTGATGCCTCTAAACTAAATCCAGTGCAACTCAACAGCAGTAATTAATCATAGAAGCAGACATGATGCCCATTTTGCCTCTGGAAAAGCTGCGGAGATCAACTTGCGGGGATCATCATGAGGGCATAATGAATGTATTTTTTATTTTTTTTTACAATCTTCTAGCATAAAATATAAATATGTTCTTTTTTGAAATTCTTACTCTTCCAGTTTCCACTCCACAATAATGCAATACTTTTTGTTAATCTGTCACACAAAATCCCAATGAAATCTATTAACATTATAGTAAGGCAAATTACGTGATCTACTTCAAGGGGTGTGATAACTTCGGGAAATCACTGCATGAATAATACAACTGGTACTTTACGTTTTTGTTTTTTGTTTTTTTACAAACATAGAAAGTAGAAACATCTCAAAGACATAGTCCATTTGAAGAATTTATTTCAGGAAACCTGGAATCTAGCAAAACTTTTTCTTATTAGGCAAATATTAGTACTAAAAGTAAAAGACTAAATCAGCAAATGTGTTTTGTTGCCTGTTGTATTGGATTTAAGCAAACCTCCAAGGGGAATTTTTTTTTTTACATTTTGTTTATTAATAACTGAGTAATCAATAGATTAGAGGCCAAATGGATATTGCAAATAAAAAAATGGAATAAACGGGTTAAGAAGGTGAAAGATACTTTTGACAGTGAGCAGATTATACTTCTTTGCAAGTGAAATTTTCCACAAAACCCAAACCCAAACAAACCCCCAAAGAAAATAAAAGATGGTCAATATTCCTTTTACCTGACATCCAGAACTGACTCTGAGTATGACGGAGGCGAGTCTAAAGAAACTGAGGAGGGATACATGGTCCTGGAGAGCAGATGCAAAGCTTGAGGAGTTGGGCTGTACCGGTTGGCAGCGTTGTTAGAGCCAGGGGAGAGACCTGGACCACCGGCATGAATGTGACCCCGGTCCAGGATGACCAGTCGGGATAGCAGGAGAGGCTGATGGTGATGCGTGCTCCCGCTAACACTCCTGGGCAACAGGACGCTCCGTTTCCTCTGGTGATGAAGCACCAAGGCCAACAGGGCCACCACCAGGACAAAGATGACGGCGCTGCCGATGACGCCGTAGGTGATGCTGGGATAATAGCGCAGACTGTGGTCCAGTGTCACAAAGCCAGGAGCTTCTGTGTGGAAGAAAAGGGAGATGAAGAGAAAATAGGTGATGGGAGGGCATGCTGGCTGATAAAAAACAGGGAGGATGAGGGGTTAGGAAGTAATGATTTAGATACAGAGGCTGAGGAAACAGGAAGATGAGCCGTGGAGATGAAGAGCCGAGGGGAACGGAGACAGGAGCAGGGAGACAGCCATGAATACCAAGCAGTAAATTGTTTTCATGATCATTTTGAAATATATTCAGTGTCATTCAATAATAAAAGCCCCTTTTGGAGATGAGAGGTGAGGCCCAATGAGCTTTGCGAGACATAAAGGATAAGTCATGGATCACAGCTGAGACTTGTTGTGGGATTCTACATGAAAAACATGGCGCTAACCTTTTATTATTAAGGGACCAGAACACAGAAAGAAACTAAATGAGTCTTTGTGAGAACAAAACCACCTCTGGCACTCTGAGATAAAATGTAACTTGTTCTGCATCAAAGATGAGAGAAGGCCTGCAAAACACCAGGGGCTGTCACACATCACCACACTTGTCACAGGGGCATAAGGACTGCAAAACACTTGGAAGTGCAGGGAACTTACTGCCACACAATGAAAGCTGTGGCTAGCTGGAACAAAGTCAGAGCGAGCCAAACTACTAGCTTAAAGGAGAGGAACGACTGTAATGCCAGAGAGCACTGCAGCTTATTATCCTGGATAGGATGAGGGAATAGCACTTAAACATTTCCACTGACTGATATTACAGCGAGAGAATTTCAATCAGGCACTCAGAATGGGGCTCGTGTAAATGGTGTTTCAGCTTATCGGTCGACACCGCTGTTGTATTAAGCAGAGGGGAAGAGCGAAGGGAAGGAATCTTATTTATTACCGGGCTGCAGAAAGCATGTGCTAATGAGGAACGAGCTACACAAAAGTATTTTACAGTTGTGGTTTCACTCCAAATTAAACTTCTGCCTTAGGGGACCTGAAACATCAAACGTCTGTAAAGTCTCATAAAAAAAGCTTAAAACACTCAAAGGAATACTTTCTAAGCTTCGTCTTCCAGCCTGCTTTGATGCTACTTAAAAGTTCATGTGCATCGTCTGAAATGTAAACCAATCTCTGTCTACCAGCAATCAAGCAGGTAGTTGAGGATATTACTCAGAAGTCTTGCCAGGAAATGACCATTACTGGATATCTTAAGTTTAAATCAATGATCTAAAAAATGCTTCCATCTGGAGGGATCAGATTGCAAAAAAACTGAATAGCAAGGGAGGCATCGTGCAGCTTTCTGAAGCATCAGACACATTGTCTTATAAAGAAGATGGTGTTTGATCCACTTCCACATTTAGAAGGCAGGGCTTAAAGTGCAGAGAGCGAAAATAAAATAAAGCAGACCAATGTTACTCATTCTGATCCATAGTGATACACCAGTTGGACCATTTTCTTGTGTTTATGCACTGGGGCTGAAATCATAGACATGGAGAAAACCCTGTAGCACAAATATATACGAAAAAAAAAATGCATTTCATCTTTTTGTATTTTATTCAATATGTTTAGGCTAGCTGAAGACACTGATCAACATGATTTGTGGAAAATTACTTTTTAATTAGGTCTTCATTTTCTAGCCAAATCTTTTATTTTCCAAAGCACATTGCTTGCTTTGAAAGCAGCAAATGAGCAGCAAAATTTTTAAACTATGTTTATTTTTTCTAATTTATAAGTTAAACATAAAGGTTGTATTAGTGTTAATTTAAAAAATGCAATCTAGCAAACAATGACATGCTGCCTGCTCCATATTTATTATTAGATGGTCTGTTTCCTAAGAGTTGTTATTCCCTCATTGCCAAAATATGAGAAGCATCTATCCTCTGTTAAAATGACTCAAACATCTAAAACAGGTGTTTAAGGAATATTCACAGAATCCCCTTTTTATTCATCATTTCACATGATAAAACCCTTACATAACCCTCCTTTGATTGGTTGATCAGCCCATGTTCACTTTTCCTCACTTCAAGTTCTTATGCTGCGGGTGAGACTCAGGCCTAACTAGAACTACAATAGAATAAATAACTAGAATATAATTTTATTGTCATTGCAATGTAATACAACAATATTACAGTGCACTCACGTATAGGATACATTAAAAAGGTAGCATAATAAATAGTCATTGAAAGATAGGCAATAAAATAGTACATCCTCACAGTCATCCATTCAATACAATCACACTGCCATATACAACCAGCCACTTAGTGCCATAGAGTGCGAATATGCAAGTTAACGCAAGTAATGAAATAATGAGTATATCATGAGGTATGTTTTTGATTGATGCAAACAGATTACAGATAGATTGTTTTCAGGGGGAAAGTTGAGTATTGTGACAGTTATGGCATAAATACTGTTCTTTAATCTTGTGGTACGTGTTCTGATGGACCTGTAGAGTTTCCCTGAGGGAAGCAGTTCAAACAGATAATTTGCAGGGTGGAATGAGTCCTTCAGAATGTTGTGTGTCATCTGCAAGCATCGGGAGTTGAAGATGGTGTCCATGGTAGGTAGCTGTTGGCCGCTGATGTTTTGGGTGGTTTTTATAATCCTCTGCAGGGACTTCCTGTCTGCTGCGGAACTGCTGCCACACCAAGACAGGATGCCATAGGTGAGCACACTCTCAATGGAGCAACAATAGAAGGACCTCAAGTGTTGTTGTGCGAGGTTGGCTTTCCTGACTGTGCGGAGAAAGTATAGCCGCTGCTATGCTTTCTGTACTATTGCTGTGATTTTTACTGTCCATGTTAGGTTATTTGAGATTTGAATGCCCAAGAATTTGAAACTAGGCACCCTCTCCCCGTTGATGTAAAGTGTTGGGTGTGTCCTGCTGATTCCTGTAGTCAATGATCAGTTCTTTTGTCTTTTTGATGTCGAGGTTCAGGTCATTACTTTTAATTGGCATCTTATTGTCTCAAATTCCCTTAAGATTTTGTTTTGTTACCCTCAGAATACACCATGGAAGGGGTTAGTCAATATACTCCCACAAACTTATGTAGGGGTGCTTTTCCAATTAACATTACTATAACACTTACTTGTGATTCAAGTTGGGGACCTCTAATGCCCCATTTCCACTAGGGTCAGTATGGTACAGAAAGGAACGGGTCAGTATAGTAAAAGCTCCAGCAAAATGCAGTTACAACAAAAGATCGAACAAAAAGCATCTCTCTTATGCTGTTGAAGATTTAATTTTTGGAAAACAGAGATTTTTTTTTAACCAATGTACTACTTAGACTTCCATAGCTCAGAGTGATGTCAATCTAGCCATCTTGTTTTACAATAATACTTTGCAGCTTGTTTTTAGTTGGACATTAGATTGAAGTCAGCTCCAGGACAGGGAGATTGCATTAAAAGCAAGTTTTAAAAAAATATCTTTTTTATCACTTGCAATTTCTTCTTACGAAAAAAAAAAAAAAAATCAGGTAGGAAAACATTGATTAAAATCTGAAATCAGATTTAGTATAAAAAGCCATATCACCCAGCCCTAATTCCCAGTGTTTCTGTAAATATTCTTCCTCTATTCTGAACCTTTAATCTTGTCAAATGAGAGGGGTTTGGCCCTTGTTTACTAATGTTAGGCAGGGGAATCATATATCGACACAAAAATAAATAAAATAAACACTGAATTGAAAACTCTCAAATTAAAAGTACTGTTCTGCCATTACAATTGTGTTTTTGGTTTCATTTATTGAAATACAAAAACCTAAAACAATTTAAAATTAAAATATAAATATATATATTTTTTAAATCTAAAAAAGTATTTTTTTCTGAAACCAGGAAGGATGTCTCTGAACCTAAACCTACTGTGAAAAACACTTTCAAAAAACACTGCAGTAGCAGGATGTGAATCTGGAGCTACAGAATGGGAGTCACCAACACTAACCACTAAGCCAACTTGACAACATGGTATAATGCATGGATCCAGCAATATACCTACAAGATCCCCACATTTTTTTAAATGTATATAACTTGCGACTCACACTGATTTCTTTTTAATTTTAGGCTGCTTGCAGTTAACTGCAGTGTCCTGCTTAAAACTGCCTGAAACTCTATTTATAGCTTACTCTGAGACAAACAAACAACTCCAGACCAAACAGCGTCTATTGCTGCTGCGTAGAAGTGAGAGGGATATCATATTACCGGACCAATCAGTCCATAGGTGGGCATTTTGGGTCACTTCGGTACGCTTGGAACCAAGGCAGAGGTCGTCCGAAAAAAAGTAGTTGGCTTAGAACAGACCCAGGTAATGGAAACACGTCAAAGCGTCCCGTTCTGTACTGGCACTAGTCGAAATGGGGCATAAACATCGAATGTAGTTCCAAAAATTACAAGCCTGTCAGTGTCACAGTGACTTTTTTTATTTTTTGATAACATGGTAATCTGTAGATTAACTACTTTAGTAATTTGTCTTTGTTAGTCATTTTAAATTTTGTGTTACTCTATGTTGATAATCAGAGATTATGAATTAACTATTATAAAAAACATAAAATTGCTCCTAACTGATGTTAATTACTAGTTCACGTTGATTCTTCATATCGTTTTTAGAAGTTAATTAAGTAACATGGTGGCTGCAGTGATCGGTAGCCTCGCTTCTGTCAGCGTGCCCCGGGGCAGCTGCGGCTACAATGTAGCTCCCCACCCGCGTGTGAATGTTTACCTGAATGGGTGAATGTAGTGTAAAGCTCTTTGTGGTCTTCTGACTGAAAAAGCGCTATACAAATGTAGGCCATTTACAATTTTATGGCTCTACATAAAATCTAATCCTGGGACATACAAAGAAACCGTATTATGATACGTAATAACGGTTGGTAAATGAAAGGAAAAAGAATCAATCTTTCAGATTTTTTTTCTCAATATATCATGAGAGTGATTTGTTTCCATATAGTAATGTACTCTATTATAGTTTAGTAAAACAAATTATTTACAAATACTAAAACTATTACTAAATCATAATGCAATCGCCCAGGTCTCTATTGAAAAAAACAAAACAAAAAAAAATCTCAATTAGACATTTTTTACTTGTATAAATGAAGGATATATCTGTTAATAAAACAATTCTGAAAGTACATTGTAGAAAAACAAGCAAGCTTTACGAATGCGGAATTTTATTTTCTGTGTTTTCCTTTACTGTGTTTACCTAGACACCATACTGCTTGTTTTCTCGGTCTACCTGACCTTGAAGGCCTGAGGGAGCTTCTTCAGTGCGTGTGTAACTGTGTTTGCACACATTGTTGAATACCTACATGCAACTATACTGGCATACAGCCTTTGTAATGTGCCATTGTAGTGAGAGGCCCCATGCCTTAATCAAATTTAATCTAATTGAGATGCTCTACCCACATGCTGCCCGAACCAAAGAAAAAAAAAACAGCCAATAAAACAAGAACCCCTCGACACCTCCCTTGTGGTTTAAAATTGGTCGGTCCTTCATGCTACAAATTAATCACAGGCTTGACTCAGCAGTGAAAGACCAAATCAAAGAGGAATTATTTCCATAACTACCAAGCAGAAAAAAACCAAACAACAAAAAGCTAAAATAAAGAGATCCCACCACTGCCGCCATTCCCTGCTTTCAGGATTCAATGCAGTCCTCTGGGAGCAAAGAGAAACAAACACAATAGAATCTCACAATGCTGTAACGTCAACAATTGGAGCGTCTTCGAGAAGATTTGTGATAAAGACCTGAATAGCTACTGCAAATAACACACATACTTAAAATACAGCCAGCAAAAGAAAAAGAGGGAGATAGAAAAAGGCCCAGTTTTTATGTCTGAGGAGAGGGGGTCCAAGGAGTCTCCGGCCCCCTTATATCTTTTGGAAACAGTCTTACACCATTCACTGAATGCTAGTTCTAGCAACAGTAAAAGAAAAGACGTGACGATTAGATGCAAAAAAAATAAAATAAAAAATAGGTGAGGTGTTTTTAAACAGCGATGGTACCTCTAATTAATAAAATCCAGTAATCATCTGCAATACCACAATGACAAATGGCAATATATATGACATTTTAAAAACAAAATTAATCCATTTCTGTTTACACTTTTTCAATATAATAGTTTTTCTACTGCAACTTGACACTTAATAGAGGCCATGATAAAGTGTGGTGGATTTCACCAACGTTAGTAGAAAATGGACATCGAAGGGACCTTGTTCTGGACATGCTGCAGTTCTAAACTACAGTATCTGATTCTGGATTATGAGGCCAGTATTCAGACAGCAGCGCCTGTACACCGCATGGATTAAGTTAATTGCAGACAAACAAGAAATATAATTGACAATATTCTAGCCTAATAGTAATTAACTCTATGACAGCCATAGAATTAATACGTATGTAGTTTTTTAACCCTTTATTTTTGTTATTTAAATCCCTAACACTATTTCAAATCACTTTTTGCTTTCTATTTTTTTTACTCAGTAGGCTTTAGGAGCTGTTTCTAGTATTATATAATTCACTAGGGGGAAGTTCAACATCAAGCTTTGACATACAGTATAGTTCTTAAAAGTACTATAAACACCTATCTTATTAGTTTCAAACAATCTGTTGATTGGGGACGCTGTTGATCAGTCGGGACAAACACATTCCCCATATACAATACCGACTCCATGCTTCATCTTAAAAATAGTACTTTACATAAACCCAGCTCTTTACATTGCTCCGTGACTGCTGGAGAAATGCACCAGTTGTATTTCTGATATTGGAAAATATTAACTAATAAGTGACAAAGTAGAAAAATTTAACACACCTGAAAGAAACATAAAATAGTAAAAACCAACAGTTACATAGTTTAAATTGGTGAAGTCCGGATCATTTCCCAAGTGTTGCTTTTTTCCGTTGATCAGATTCACAATCCATGACTAAACTCAGATACTTGTTGTTGATTGGCTGTGTCAAACAGACAGTTGGAAGTTCTCCAAAAATCAGTATTCTCAAGTTTTACTTGGAGGTAACTGTTTTTTGTTTATCTAAGAAATCTGAAATTTTGACACTTTACAATGGACTTGACAGTGACAGAAATACTTTAATTAATTCAGTTTCAATTTAATTCAGTTTGACCTGTACAAGAAAAGTAATTCCAATTAAATTATACATACATTCCAGTCAGTTTAAAAAGCATCTATTTAAGGAAGCAGATTACATCTAGTCATTTCCTATCCGCTGTGCCCTGTCCATGCAGACTCTAAGCACAATAATCCCTCATACTGAGCCATCATATAGCGACAGCAAAGAGAAAAACTCCCCGTTAACAGGAAGAAACCTCCAGCATAACTTGGCTCAGTACGAGCAGTCATCTGCCACGACTCTCCAGAGTTTTAAGAAGAAAAAGGAGAGATACAGAAATAAATTAAAAAAAGAACTGATGTAAGAATACTTTGTATGTTAAAGAAAGTAAAACGTTAATAACAGGATAAGGAGGATGAACAGTTACAACTCCACCTTCTTGTCTGTCTTTCTCAGACAGCTGTTCCCGTGGGAGAGAACAGTTCAGAGAGCTAAACCAAGAGCTGAGTTTGTAATGCAGGGCACCAGTTTTTTCTTTGGTGTAGGCTTGTCAGCACAGGAGTTACTGGAACTGAGTCAAAATATGTTACAAGACAAACTATCAATGAGCATACTTGCCAACCCTCCCGGTGTTCCCGGGAGAGTCCCGAATTTCAGGACCCCTCTGAAAAAACTCCCAGAGCCACCATTCTCCCAAATTTCTCCCAATATCTGACGGTGTCGCATATCATGTACACTAGGTGTTTCTTATGTGTGAGGAATGGAGAATAAAACATTCAACATTTGCATTTCGCCAATGAAGGTGCTATGGGGTACAGTTTCCTCATTCGGGACATGCAAATTCATCACTTGTTGGCAAAATTTGGCATTTTGAATCTAAAATAGTTCACCTATGTGGTTCGTATATGTCTGATGAGGAAAATGATCAGCGATAAACAGTGAGCAGTGAGTTTTCTGAACAGTCTTTATGTGACTGACAGAAGATGTCATTTTAATTTGTTATTATTCAAGTTATTAAGGATTTACAACCTCTAGTCTAGTTTCCTTTTATTTCGGCTGCGCGATGGTAACTTCTGCAGAGGATCAAGGCCCTTTTTCCAGCTCTTCCAGCCCGAGAGCGCAGCTGGTCGTGCTTTTGGTCCTGCAGAAACTAAAGTTACAGTGTCAAAATAGACAGACTCAGTGCTGCAACCAAAATGAGAAAAATACTTTTTTATTCTCTCCTGACACAGAGACTCCTGTGAGTTTTCAAAAACAATTAATGAGTGGCTATATCTAAATGTTCAGTGTTGGTGAACAGGAGCTTATCCAGGAGGATAACAAAGAGGGACTAATGGGGCTCAGCGTTGGTCTTGGACTGTAGCACAAAAATAAAAGCAAAGTTGTTCTTTAAGTGGGGACTCAATCTGAGCTGGTCATGTTTTAGAGTTTTCATCTGTTAAAATTACATTTAAAGTCATTTTATTTTGCTAAGGCGTATGTGACAATGTAGCCTCTAACTCTGCTTACTTTTCAAACAATTCAAGTGATTCGCGAAAAATAAAAGAAAACCACAGATAAAAACATTGCAACTTTTGACAAAAGTTTTTTCACAATAAAGTGGATGGATTGTTTAATTTGTCAATTTACGTTATTGCTGTGGACTGTTATTTTATCAAATAAATAACTGGTTAAAGTTATTCAAGTATTTATTTTTTCTCTTTTAGAACGTTTTAAATGTCTGCTTTTTTCTACATTAGTTTCACAGAATCTTTGGCACAGCACTGCATAGCTTGCTTAGGATGTTATTCTTTTGAATTCTAATTTTGTCAATAACGATGCTATCAATACCTGCTGGTACAGCTTGGGTATTACAATGTCTGACAGCAATCAAAAATGTTTCTGTTAGAAAATATAAAAACGGTCAGATTGAGAATGAGTATTAGAATTGGTTTGGTATCATTGACATCCCTAGTTTAAACATACATATGTCTGATCTTAGAGCCAGTTATTATGTGTAATTGGGGCAACACAGATGCACTTGGGTTTCACATTAATAACCCCACTCTGCAGTTCTCCCTGTGACACCACCACCACTTCCACTGCATCCATAGTGTATTCATAAACTCCCAAACCCTTCATATGTGGAGGCTTGGGGGAGAGGTGCAGCCTTTCAAATAGGCCACTTTAATTACATCAGAGTGCCATCTCCCCACATCCCTCATCTATCCTCTTTCACCTCCACTCCACTGCTCCCAGTGCATTTTATGTCCCCCTCTTGTTTCTCTTCTGTTCTTTTCACCCTCTTCTCAGCGCTATTGTTCCCTTATCTCCTCTCCACCCCCTATTTCATGGCATTCAGCTCCTCATCTTGTTCAGTTGTCCTTAAGAAGACATGTACATTTTGTTTGTAAATACAACAAATGGATTGATAGGGGTTAAACTATCAACAGAAAGCTTAAAATAAAAAATAGTATCAAGTATGTCCAGTAATCTTTCTGTATTATGCTTTTGACCTTGTAATTTCAACAATACAATCCCTTGCTACTTTTAAAAACGTTTAAAACATTTCTATGTATTGAGCCGCCAGTTATCCCTCTAAAACACATAGTTCAAAGTCAAAAAAGGTAAAAAAAGAAACAGAAGTTAATACAAGTAAAGAACCTATCCTATCCGGAATCCAATCTCAGAATAAATGCTGCAGTTCTGCAAAAACATGATATTTTTAGTGGACAATAATGAACAATGGTATACAGTTGTGGAGTTTTGTTTAAACCTGGGTTGGGGTATAAAAAAAACATTACAATCCTTGGACATCACACAGAGTATATCACAACACCAAATATAGACAATGACAGCATTACTTGGAGAAGTATGCAAGACGTTTGCAGTAACTCTGAAGGGGGTGCAAAATTTCACAGCTCAGGTGGGAGAATCTCTCAACAGAATAATAAGAGGGTGTGCACTTTGGCAAATCTGTTTTTTATGGAAGAGTGGCAAGAAGAAAACAATTGTTGCAAGAAAGTTTCAATACGTCCAGCCTACAGTTTACACGCAGGAAGTGGTGGTGGAAGTTTACAAAATAGCAGCATTCGTAGCAACATAGTAGTTAAAAATGAAAGAGACAGGGAAAAAAGATTTACATGTGAATAGTGTCCAGAACCTAACTTCACAGTTTCTGCTATAAAAACGTGCTACAAGAGGCTGAGTAATACAGACCCCCACCGTGTGCTTTGCTCAATGCTTTGCTCAAAGGAACACACTTGTTTTCTGTGTACCATCATTCCCAGACCTTGTAAATACTTCATTTTCTTTAAAATGGGCATTGAAAGTAACCATTTACATTTCTTAAATATTTTTTTCCCCCAATACCACTGGCAGTTCTTTTGGCCTGACTAATACAGACTAATACTGAAAACTGAGAATGGCCATGAGGGATCTCTGCTTTTTGTATAGCCGACATAAACACCCACTATTCTAATAATTAAGGGAATATAAATAGCTTAACATTTGAGTGGAATCCAGTTGAAAGGAACCAATTGAAAATGCACTCATAAGTATTTAACACCACCAATGTGTTTGTGTGGCTGCATGTTAATATCCCCCACTCTCTTTTGCAAAAACACCCTTAAAAGGCCAAAGAGATTTGCATTATAATCTATCGCAGCCCAGAGCAATAAGAGAGAATGCTTTCATATTTTTAGGAAAGAAGAAATCTGCTGAGAGAGGCCACGCACAACAACAGACAGAATTTTGGATCTCAGAAAACATATTGCTCTTACTGAAGCAAAGTTAGGGTCGTTGTAGGTGCAAAATTGGCGATTGAGCATACGGTGAGTCATCCAAGGGAGAAGTATTCCTTTGTCTGTTGGTAATCAAATTATGCTGCAGATGAACAGCAGACCAGCCATCGGGTTGATGAGAGACAAGCTGCTTTATGTTGCTGGAGCTAAATTTTTTGTCTCGTTTGGCTACCTGCCACTAAAAATGCTAATCACCTGCTGTCAGATTAGGCCCATCTGAAGGTGAAGAGGGAAAATAAGATGAAAATAAAATGGTCTGAAAAAAATAACCATAATTTCATAAATGCCCCTCTGAATGGAAAAAATAGAGATGTTTTTCAGTGTCTTAATGAAAAAGTCAGGGGCTGAAAAGGTGCAGCGTACTTTAATGGAGCTGAGTGGAAAAAAGGTGGTGGATCACCTCCAAGTAATCAAGGGTTGCTTTGTATTATTCATGTCAAAATACAAAAAAAAAAAACTTTTCCAGAGCCCTCTGTACTTTCTGTGACTATTACATTTTTTTTTGATATGCAAGAGGTTTAATCTATTTCAACAGGAAGAGAGAGAGTGAGAGAGAGAGAGCGAGAGAGAGAGAAACAGCGAGAGAAACAGAGAGAGATGGAGCAAAGGGTTTAGAATTTGACCTTGGACAGCAGCATCGAAGAATATAGCTTTTGCATAGGTTGGCCTGCTCTACCATTGAGTCATACAGCACACCCCTGACCAATTCAAAGATAAAGTACAAACAATCAATTAAGTTATGTGCTGACTGGCTCGACAGATGGATGGATGGATGGATGAGTGACGGATATAGACTGGTTGTGGGAACATTTTTTTTTTTCCAGAATCTATTTTTTGTGTGTATTATATTTCACATCTGAAAAACTATAAATTAAATACCATACTTGCAACTTTCCCAATCCAGGTTTTGCTATAATTGTTGGAGCATAGCTTTCTTAAACTGCTGGAGGTGGTCTATCCCTTTTTGATGATAATTAGAGATGAGGAGCATTTGGCTAATTTAGGACCAGGGATCTGTAAATAAAAAAGTAACAGTAGATCATAATAAGAAAAAAACCACTAGGGGGCAGGAATCTCATATTTTTACAGTACGCTTTGGGTGGACACTACAGTTAGCTTAGGGTGTGCAGTGGATGGAAGAGTGTGAGAAAGGCAGGATGCCATCTGGCTTGAAAAACACCCACAAAAAGATCCACACAGTTCTGAATTTTATCATGCACATCCGGAGTGAAAATACTGTACATCTGTGGACATGCACGAATAAAGTTTATTTATAATGAAGACCGCAAAATACTCTCTCTCTCTCTCTCTCTCTCTCTCTCACAAACACACACACACGTATTCTTGTCTTGCACATAGTAGTGAGGACTTTTATTGACCTCAATTAATTAAATGAATGTATTATGGTAAATGCTCTGTACTGGTATAGCGATTAACTTAGTCCCTATGAACTTCAAAGCCCTTCATTCTAAATTCTACACTACATTCACCCTTTCATACACACATTCACACACTGGTGATGGCCATCTTCACTGCAGCCACACCTGGCCTGGGGCACAATGACAGAGGCGAGGCTGCTGGACACTGGCGTCACCGGTAGGCAACGGCTGAAGTGTCAACAACCGAGAGAGTCTTGAACTAGCTTGAACTGGCAGCCCTCCGGTTACATGACAAACCCCTATCTCCTTAGCCACGGTGCCTAACCCAGACACTTTTCCCAACCCTAACCATTAATCATCAATCTATTCCTAAGCTCAACAAAAACTTAATTAACACCATACCTCTAAAACCAACCAGTGACATTTTTCTTAACTGAGGGCCAGGATAAAATGTCCTCAATTTCTGTTAAACGGTCCTCACTTTCTACAGAAAAAAAGCTGATCCTCTGTAAAAAATGAAAATGGTCTGCAGTTTGAATACTTGACAGGAGCATTGACACACACACACATACACCTTGACATTCACAGACAGGCTATTTTGGGATCCTCACATGGCTAAAAACATCAGAACAAACAAATCCCAACACCTCTTTCATAATGAACCAAAGTGACCTCATTCTAAGCATGCTACATTGTGAAAGTTGATAAAAAAACAGGGTGGAAACTGCTAAAAGAAACTTGTGGCTCAGTAATGACTTCGCTTTTTTCAGACACCAGCAACAATATAGTTTTGAGGTTGAGAGGGTGAAAAACAAACTCTTAAATCAACCCAAAGAGAATAAAAGGGACAATAAAACTGAAAATGTTCTGACTTCTCCCGCACTTCTGACTCAGTAAACACAATAATTTAAAACTAAACTCTGGATCAGCGAATTCACTACACTGTATTCACAACTTGTAAACATCTCCTTGGCTCTAATTTAGTATTCATCTGGTTACATTCTAATGCTTGTAGAGCAGATAGAAAGTGACATTAAGTAAGTGTTGGAAAGCTTGTGTAGCTGAAATGAAATGTGTACTTCCATTATTCTACAAAGGACATCTGAATATCATTCTGCTCACTGCCCTGCATGTTTTAGATGTTTTCCCTACTTCAGCAAGCCTAATTTCAATTGAAGGCTCATTAATAGAGTTTTGCTGATCTGCATTCATCTGAAGCAGGCGTGTTGACGCAGGTAAACATTGAAAACATGCAGTGCAGTTAGCCCTAAAGAGTAAGGTTAAGCATAGTTTATACTTCTCACAATTCCACAAATACTGTATTGACTGCCAGTTACATTGATTATAAAGCACCGTTTTGGTGAAATGATGTTGAGCTGACCAATTACAGACGTGCTCTCTGCAGAATTCGATGGAGAGTTAAAAAACTGGTCTCTTCTTGGTCCGTCCTTGCATACCTGTCAGAGAGCCCTTGCGTCGATGAATAATGTCGCTCCATATTTCTACACCTCTGCAGACGGAGAAACATAAACTAGGCTTTAGGAAACACTGGTCTTAATGATTAATTTACATTATGATCATAATGTATAATTGTAGCATATTATACTCTTTATCTAGATAAGACAAGATCAAACTCTTTCATTCTTCACATAAACCCCTCACCTTCATATAGCTCACATGTATGCAACAATCAGCTCAAGATTTATGTTGTTTGCTTTTGTTGTATCGCACAGATGAAACATGTCCACTCAGGCAGAGCTGATAAATGACTTTAGATACAGGAGTTTTCATGAAGAAAATGGGAAACACTGGGGAACACTAAACTATATTTCATTTAGAAGATACTGGGAATTATTTTTTATCTTGTATGACCTTTCAGACCAAGTTTATTTTTGAGGACAGAGTATTAGATTTTTAATAAGGTAGATGATAGGCACACGTTTTGTTTGAGTACATTAAATACTTACTCGGACAAAGTCCCAGAATCAAAGCTCTTTGCATAAGTGCCTTCATGCATAGACTGAGCCAAAAATGAAAATAATATTGTATTTTAGTTTTAATACAATTAACTTGCTAAATTTAAGAATATGATGACCTAGTTGTAAAACGGCACTGTAATGTTTGAGAGACCTGCTCTTCTACGATCTTAGGGGCATTTGGTCTTTAACTAAATGACTAACCACCCATACCATCATCACCATCATCTTCTGGTATGCATCAGTGTTTTTTGCTGTTGCCAACCTTTTCTGCCAACAAAGTTCTCTTTCCTGGAACATGAGACGCTGATTGATTGAAAACAGTGCTGCCATGGCACACTACAAAGCGAACTGCTCTAACTGCACTAAAACAGCACTTTTCCAAATCTCCTTTGGCAGCCCACAATTAATATTTATACTCAGTTCTGTCACCCTGCCCCTTTTCTTTTGGCTTTTCCTGTACTACATGTCAGCTCCATGTGTGTATATTCCTATTAGCTTGCATGGGAGAAGGTATTAATAAACAAGAAGGCTGTCCTTCATTCTCTATGACCTTGTTTGTCTTTTAACAGCTTATTGGGAGAGCATAGATGCTTGTGTTTTAATCCGTCTTCCTTTATATTCAGCAGGATAGGATTTTTGTGAGACAGTGATGCTTTATGGTAAGTAAGTTCATGCTTTATTAGTCTCTATTTGCCTGTCTTTTAATAGCTTGTTTGCTCCATTGGCTGCCATATCTATCCTCATCATAGACTCACTCAAATTTGTCCCTGTGGCAGAGATGAAAGAGCCTGTTTATTAGTTAGGGGAAGATTTCAGAATTGAGGGATAAAAGTGAGTGGCTCTTTGTTGTGTTAAAAATGCAGCAATGTAGTGACATCCAAAAGTAATAAACAAAATTAAAAGAACAAAACCTAAAGTAGTAAGTTGGTGGAACTCAGACAAGACTGGCAAAAGCAGATGGAAAAAAAATTACAATACTGAACAAGCTCAAATAATCGAATCCCTACTTTGGACAAAGAGTCACCACTTAAGTGAATCCCACCTGAGGAGGATATTCTACTGCAGGACTCAACAGAACACAGATGTGAGAAAAACGATGTGAAGAATGAACACAGACAAAGCTGTAGATACAGATGCTGGTGTAAATAAAGCTCGAAGGAGCTAACTGATGTGGTCATTGACTTTTTAAGCACCAGAAGGTGTACCCACCTGCATCACAACAGCTACTATAGGACACCAGTTTCTTTATACCTTGAAAACAACATCTCTCACCTTAAATGTGTTACTTTTGCTTTCAGCTGTATGGTTAAGATTTGAAAAAGAACGTGAAGGATTTTTTTTTTTTTTTTTACATTTGCAAAAAGGAAGACTTGCTTCTCAAATGTAGGCAGTAGACCAATTTTGGTGGATACCAATTTCTCTATATTAGTTTACAAAATAAATACTCATACCATGACCTATGTCAGCATGAGCAATGTTAGCTCAGGAGGCAGAAGCTTGTCCAACTGTTTCAACCCCCCGCTCTGTCTGTCTCAGTTGTGTCCTTGAGCAAGACACTTCACCAGTCTTACTTGCTGGTAGTCTGGGGCCGGTGGTTTAGCCTCGCTTCTGTCAGTGTGCCCTAGGGCAGCTGTGACTACAATGTAGCTGTGACTACATACCATCATTGGCGTGTGAATGTGTGAGTGAATGGGTGAATGCCTGAATGCAATGTAAAGGGCTTTGAGGTCCTTTGGACTCAAAGCACTATTCAAGCACAGTCCAGTTACATAGACATGCTTGGAATAAATGTCAAACTTCTTTTCATCAGCTCGGACGAGCTTCCCTGTTTCTCCTGAAGAGAAGCTTCTGCAAAACATGATACTGTTCCCACAATGTTTCACTATAAAGACAATGTATTCAGAGTAATCTGCAGTGTTGGTTTTCACACACCCTGATGTTTCGCAAGCAGGTAAGCACTGGAACTTTTTTTAAGGGTATTAGAGTAAAGTAGGTTAAATTAAAACTCTTTTTGTTGTCATTTGTAATTTATAGATAATTTTAAATAATTTTCCTTCCACTTCAAATTAATGAAATTTAGGTATATTACTTACAAATTTACTGAAATTACAATGAAGACTTTGGAACTAGGTGAAAGGCCTCCTTACTGACATCCGTTTAAACACTCTGATGATCTTTCATATGTCACATTACCTATATCCGTTTAATACATATAATGAATAAATTAAAGCTCCAATACGGAAAATACATTTATGTATAAAATTTTCCTAAATCTTTCAAATTATAGTTTCATTCTATACTATGATATATGGGTGGCGCTCCACATTTTTTATTTTTCGTATGCAATTAACACTGACTAGCAAATCTTTTCAGCTGATATAATTTGAGTTTCTGCCGTGTTGGCTGTCAATCAATGTGCAGGCGCATCATGCAAACCTGTGAAAATTCGGCAATGGACACAGGCCGCTCTGTTACTTCCTGTTTACAGTTGCCATAATGGCAGAGAGCGGTCATGAAGAAGTTAGAGCAAACGTCTGCTAAAAAGTAAGCCATTTCCCGGCTACTGAAGGCTACATCAACCTCAGAAAGAAAAACAAAGTAAAGTCCAGTCATTAAACTCGCTGGAAAACGCCATAGAGACTAGAGTAGGATTTACATCAGAGATGTGTTTCAACAATGGAGATACCTTTGACTCTTAAACGGCTTCAAAATAAACGTAGGTTTACCGACATTTCTGTTGAACAGTTAAGACAGTCATATATTCAATAAAGCAAATCAATATGTTTTAATAATAAAGTGCACAATGACATGCTGTGAAATCACAGGTGATGCGCATGCCCGATTGTAGAGGTGGGGCTAGAGGGAGCGGGAAGTGGCAGAAGGAATATTTTGACAGGGATAAACGTTGCATAAAAAAATTTAAAAAAATCTCTCTCCCCAAGATACAGCTTCAATTCTTAGGACCTTGAAATATTTCAGTAAAAGTGCTAAAAGTTCAAAGGGTATGTTTACTTTTATAAGGCAATGTAGTGGCATTAAGAGCTAGCCATGGTAACCAGTGATCTTTATTTTGTTTCAAAAAGACCAGAAACTGCTGCACTCACTAAACTGAAGCTAGGAGCTTTCGTCTTTAATACAAACATTATTAGAAGCTTTGACATTTTTTAGCAACTTAAAAAAAGACTACAATATGCAAAAAAGAACAAATAAATCTGACAAAGTTACAGAAATCAAACACCCTTTATGTTCCCTTTTTAAGGGAATATGCAGATAAGTGAAACTTGGTACAGAAGGGTAGCTAATGTAATCAATTGGAGAAAGGCTTTGAGATGTGGACAGAATAAAATACTTTTGAAGATGGTTAAAAAAAGGCAAAAACATTTTAATTCTGTTTCTCTCACAGAATCAGACAAAGCAAAATACATGAAACTAAGAATGCACCACTTATTGCTCCTTTGGCAAAATGTTAGATCCTTTGACTGAATTACACATGAGGGAATTTGAAATTTCTCTCTCTATTTTTACAGCTTTTCTTTTTTTGGAAACCTTTCAGTAGAGTAGTGTGGATGTAAAAAGGGTTTGCTATTTTTTGCCTGGAATAAAAGCAAGAATGGGTAGAGTGAGAGGTTCCTCTGAATTGTTGAGGGCTTTTGAATATAAGCCTGTCCCACTAAACCTCATGGGTAAAATCTCCATGGCAACTGTTCTTTGGCACCAAAAGGTGAGTTAAGAATGAGTGGAAGGGCACTGGGTAGCCTGAACATGGACACAAACAAAACTCAAAAACAGAAAGCAAGGAAATAAAGTCCTGATGTGGTGCAGATGAGTATAAATGCTACAAAGACTCTTGTTTCGGGGCTTGTTTCTTGAATTGTGCAGCAATGTTTACTGTTTTAATCTCACTCTGATAGATAGCAGAACAATTGTTATAAATTGTTGCCTGCAGACTTGCCTGAAAGAACAGCCTGCAGGAAGGACATGTAGGTGTGGAGGCCCTGATTTTTCACACTTGTTGACAAAATCTGAGAAAAGACAAATGCCTTTAGGAGAAGAATGTTAACAAGATCTGGGAAAACACTCCATCTCCTGTAGGGTGAGACCAGAGCAGCCCCTAAACTTGATAGTGCAATCCCTCTTTTTTATAGTGAGAACCATGCTGTCAGGTATAGAAGGTGTAACTCTTTGCATGACTCACCCAGCTGCAAACATCTATAGTACACATGTCAAACCATGTCTTGAAGACGCAACAAAATCATCTGCAAAAACAATTGATCAGACCTGGTGACCGCTAACTTAGACTGGAAACAAGTTAAACTTTGTGCTAACAATTTGAGGATAGCTCTTCTTTGAGTGTACAAGGACTAGATAGTAGGGATGGGTATTGTAAAATATTGTGATTTATTGTGACCTTGTATTCTAACTGATGTTTGAAAACTTCAAAAACTGTTGGACTTATTATTTTTAATCCAAAAACAGTCAGAATTATTATCTTTACAATGTTCTCTACCCTTGGTTCCATGAAGGGAATTTTTAAATATGAATGAATTAGAAAATATGATTAAAAACAGTTATGGTGTGCAATTTAGTCTTTGAAAAAGTAGAGGTAATTTTAAGAGCAGTATTTGTGATGGGGCATGATTGCTGTGAAATGCAGTCACAGAAAAGTGTTAAAGGCGTCCATTTTTCAGCTTACAAATAACAAACTTCAAAAAGTGGGGGAGGGACAGCACTGTATTTGTCTATAATTTATGCAGTCAGGGAAAGCTTTAGTAACTTAAAATTAGGTTATGGTGAAATAAATTTAAAAAAAATATATCCAGTATATATCATCAGTTTCACCATTGTTTATTCAAACAGACTTTAGTCATAAAGATAAGGCAACCTAGTGGGATACCAACTTGGAATAAAACCTTTAATGACAAAGCCCAATTACTAGGGGCTAGGCAGCAGCAGGACAAATATTCTACCTACTAGATACTAAACCAGGCTAAATAGCTTTCTACTAGTACTTAGATATTTTCTCACCATTTTGTCCCGTATTTTTCACTAACTTTCCTCTCTGTTCTCTTACTGTATCTTTTTTTTTTACCTTCGATTTGGGCTCACTGCCAGGCAAAAATGATTTCCTCAGCTCTTAGAAGCATTAAGAATGATCTATGCCATCAACAGTCTCCGATAAAACGATTTCCAGCTTGATCAGTGTTCTCCAAATCCTTTTTTATGTCCTCTAAAGAGAAATGAGTCATTGACTACAAAAATATTTGACTTCAATTCTTACCACTGGGACAATTTACATAGAAATGTTATAACTTTTTTTTAGACAGATTAAAGCAATAGGACTTCAAACATTGTATTCTCATAAAAATATTTTACTTTATTAGACAGATAATGCTCATAAAAAGGAAAAATGAACAGTCAACGGTTGATTTTAAGAAAAAAGACGACACAGAGAACATTGAGGACACTAAGATCTGTTCCTAAAACTAAGAAACTTTTTTAAAATTTGGCTGACCCCATTTAATTTACGTCGCAGTCTAACAATCTTAGACCAAAGACAAGCCTCTCCTTTAATTGTTTTTAAGCTTTCATTTATCGCCAATCAAGGCAGCCATGCGTGATGTGCACATAAGCTTTTTTTCTTCTTAAAAAAACAAACAAAAAAAAACGAAGCAGGCATTGCAGCATTAATGAATCGCTTTAACCATTTGGAGGATTTTGAACTTAACAACCATAAGTAATTTGAACTGAGCACAGGCCATCCTGGCCTCGTTTGACAGAACAAAATTCAGGTGCTTTCTGAAAAGTGCTTCTTTATGCAGGAGAGAGTTGCAAGGTTTCCACAAAAATACAAACGTTTAGGATCTGATGCATCTGTGTGTAAGCTCAGTTAAAGCTGTTACAGCCATCTATATCCTTACTGCTTGGAAAAGTTATTGGTAATTCCTAAATACTTCTTCTGGCATTTGAAGGCACATGTCTGAACTACAAAAACAGATCCACTGCAACCCCTTAACACATTGAAGGGAATTGTAAGCCAAATAAAAATGACCAATAATGTTTCTTCAGCCTGTTTCTCTTGCTGCAGGTAGCAGCAGGTTTGCAGGTAGAGCTACAGGCTAATGCATTGTATGAAATCTAACTTTATGTACTGACCAATGAAAGCTCACTCAATGACTACATGGCAGCAAGAATGTCTTTAATTTAAGTGAGAGGCTGTTTTAACATGTGATGTGTTAAAACAGAGTGATTTTGCATTCTGACATCTAAAGCATGATAAAAGTAGGAACAATTTAATTGCAAAATCAACCAACTTTGAGAAAAACAGTACAATAAAAAGGCAAACATATTTTTGCAAATACTGTGCAACACCATAATCAATATGCTAAAATGCGTACAATGTCATTATCGTTGTGTATCTTTGTTCACATTGGTAAATACTAAGATGAATAAATAATTATTGATTGATCTGTTCTTGGCAGAATGCACTTTAGGAGCTACGGACATATGCAATTCATCGTCTATTTATTAATTTATTAAATTAGTTATTGTGTTTTTATTACTTTTTTGTCATTTTTAAATTTTGCTATTTATTACTGTGTTTTTAATAAGCACACCTTATCTTTTATTCTGGGCTGCTATTCTTATTCTATTTTATTTTATTTCTATCTTATTTATATTTCTCTTTATCAGGACCAGCAGTTACTTGTATTCTTTTTATCACTTTCTTTTTATCACTATTATTCTGCTCCTGATGTTTTTATATTACGACTTGTACTTGGACTCAGATGTTATCACATTACTCCTGTTATATATTATCCCTGAGTGAATGGTTGTATGTCTAGATGGTGGACTGTAGGAATTAAATTGCCCTTTGGGGATTAATAAAGCTTTTTCTATTCTGTATACTATCTAAATATTTCCAAAATTGTATATCATTTAAATTATTTTGAATGAAAAATAACCAGTTCATACGGGACAAGTTAATCTATTCAAAAATGTTTGCGTGAATCAAGGACGTGAATCCTTAAACATGTACTAATTCAGTCATAAACATGTGTCAACTAAATGTAGAACTAGTTCTTGTTAAAAGAGAAATGTACACAAAACTACACACGTGTAAGCTCCTACGCAACACAACAGTCAGGTCGCGATGGCAATCACATAATCTGAACTTGGCTTAAGGGGAGTTAAAAATGCAAAGCAAAACTTGTTTTGAAACATCTAGGAAGTAGATGTAATCGAAGACAAAACAAGAGTTGACATGAAGGCTTACAGGCCTAACCGAATCATGAAATACTCAGTTTAGCCTTTCAGCTAAATTGCATCTACTTATGTCCTGTCCTGCAGCACAAATCTATACATCGCAAAAAATGTCATACCTCTAAATAAAAATAAAAAAAACTAATTGAATACAAAACTGATATAAAATAGTATATATATATATATATATATATATATATATATATATATATATATATATATATATATATATATATATATATGGCTTTGACATCTGCCAAATTGTCCTCCTCCATACAGCAGTATTAGACTCTGAGGCCCCATATTCACACTCTGCAGTGATCACACCACTGAATGGTTATTGCAACTTGTTTTAAGTGGAGTGAGTCCCCTGCGTAAATGCCACTTTTATTGATCACATAAGAGGCACTTAAACTGTGAGTCCTGTCAGGGTAGCCACAGTACAGTCTCACATGATTGGGTTGTTCCAAAGAGCTCTATCAGGCGACAGGACTAGAACTGATTTAAGACAGTTAAATAGGTACTAAAGAAGTTTTTATACGTGTGCTATAATGATAACACAGTGTCCTTGTGGCTCTAATCTGAATACTGTAGCAGTGTTCCTCAAAAGACTAATAATGAAATCAAAGTAAGGCAAGGCAAGTTTATTTGTAGAGCACAAGTCATACACAAGGCAATTCAAAGTGCTTCACAGTTTCAAAAATTACGAAAACAGACAAACAGAAAAAAACATCAACTTAAAAAATAATTAATTACAATTAAAAAAAGCAAGGGTGCAGATAAAATACTTTCAATTGTCATATGCACGAGTAAAAAGAACTGTTTTCAGCCTGGATTTAACATTGTTACAGTTGAGGCTTGTCTCACATTCTCATGAAGACTGTTCCATATTTTAGCTGCGTGAAACTGAAATGCAGCCTTACCGTGTTTAATGTTAACTCTGGGAACCACCAGGAGACCCCTCCCTGAAGTTCTTAGGGTCCGAAATGGTTCATATGTCTCTAACATGTCACAGATATACTTTGGTACCAAACCAAGAAAAGACTTGTACACAAGCAGAGCTGTTCTAAATTCTATTCTCTGAGCGACAGGAAGCCAGTGCAGAGACCGGAGCACTGGACTAATATGGCCGTATTTCCTGGTTCTTGTCAGGACTCGAGCAGCAGCGTTCTGGATGTACTGCAGCTGTCTAGCTGTCTAACAGCTCGTTTAGAGAGGCCAGTGAGCAGGCCGTTAAAGTAGTCTAACCTGCTGGAGACAAATGCATGGATAAGTCTCTCTAAGGGCGCTTTCACATGGTACGGGAGTCCGTACTCGGGTACGGTATTTGGTCAAAATCCACTTATTTCGTACCATGTGAACACAGACTGTACCGTGCCAGGATACGGCCAGAGAGACCTGCCTTGGAGGTAGTATCCGAGTCCAGGTACGGGCGGCCACGTATCATGTGAACACAACCCGTACTCTGGCCGCACTCAAGACAATAGACGCGCTCCACGCGGAAATGACGACACCGCCGGCCGAAATTACAGAATCACCTCGCGACCATACAAATACCAAAACAACGCGATTCAAGCATCCCACAGCAACACAGCAGATTACAAAACGGCGGGTTTACTACAACACTCACCCTGTAGATGGCTTCAGGTAGCAGCTGACCAGTAGACCAGTTTGTTTACATTCTAGCCTGTCGCTCGTTTTATGACGTCGGTACTTCTCACTCCCTTGTTTGTTGGAGAACTACAGACTTATTTGTATACCGCCACCTGCTGTTTATTTGTAGTAAAACACTGGATTCAAATACGGGCAGAGATCCGTGACATGTGAACAGAAAAAATTAGCATTTTCTCTGGCCGTTTTCTGGTACGGCCACACATGTGAAAACGGCCTTAGTCTGGTTTCAACACTATTCCTCTGATCTTAGCAATGTTTTTCAGATGGTAAAAAGCTGTTGATGTTATTGCTTTGATGTGGCTGTTTGAGTTCAGGTCCAAGTCCATGATTACCCCTAGATTTCTAACCTGATTTTTTAGTTGAAGACAGAGAGAGACAAGCTGAATGATAAGACTTTCTCTTTGTGTCTGTGGGCCAAAAACAATGATTTCAGTTTTGTCTGAGTTTAACTGGAGAAAGTTGTTGCAAAGTAAGGAGTTAATCCCATTTTTTGTGTTCCTTAGCTATATATATATATATTTTTATTGGCAACCTATAATTTTTATTTTATTGAATAAGGCCTGGCTAACTATAAATTGCCTTGCAAAGAATTGGAATTAAATAGTTTAAATTGGACTACATGTTGTTGGATTTGACTCAAACATACTAAAAGCAGTTTAGACTGCTAGTACAATGCCTTGTGCCACAACTGCAGTAAAACATTTTTTGTTTTAATCGAATGCAGGACTCAGCTGTTGCTGTGGGTGGAGATCAGTGTCCCAGGAGGAGTTGCTCAGTCATCGCAAATAATCTGCTGTATGTAAGCAGCTCAGTTTTGGCTATGGAAATGCACATCAAAAATGATCTGGATAAATAAACATTCTTGTAAATTAAGTTTCTTTCGAAAAAAAAAAAAAAAAATCTGAAACCCAATGTCAAAATGTGCCTTTAAAGTTACCTTATAGCAAAAGATGAAAAGAATAAAAAGGAATGGTTCATTTTATGTCTGCTTGTGGAATCTAAGTGGAACCTTTGGGGCAGGTAAATAACACAAATTTACTTCAGTAGCTTTGTGATTGACCCACTGTGGAGAAATTAAGGAATAAAAGATCATAAATGAGCTCAAAAACAAAAAGTATTTTGTGTTCAGACTAACCTATTGGCAATTGAGGAAAGGTAAAGTCCTTCATAGGATGAATATCACTGTTTCACAGACAGTCTCATGTTAGATGTATGGAGATCTAATCTTTATTAGGCAGTAAGCTGCCGTAAGTTCACTCAACAACAACTGCAGAAAGGGATGTAATTGTATTAGATACTATATTATTTTTCACACTTGGCCAATAAAAGTACAAATAGGATTAGAAATGTCTCAATTTACATACTTTCGCACTAAAACCCATCAGAGTAATTTGTAATATTGTAATATAAACGTACTCCCAATCAGAGTTTCTGGAAGACACCTTTAATATTCTACACCAACAGAGTTAGGTAGGACATCTGTAATGTTCTACACCTGTAGCATTGCCGTTTGTTTCTGAAAATGTATTGACTCATTGTATCCAGTTAGCTTGCTGAGTGCTATGCTAAAGTTAAGAAGTTAGTATTTTGTCTGTTTTCATATGACTCATTTATAATCAATCTTATTTGCCAGAACAGTACCAGTTAATTGTGCACACACAAAATGTGTGGAGAAGTTTTTCCCTTCTCATAAACTTTAAAAGCTGTTCATAAGGACTTAACATATAACTAATAACTGGTATTTCAGGTCAATCCTCCGCTGTATCTGAACAAAATGTAGGTCATGTGACACATAAAAGACTATGAACTGCACCAGCAAATACAGTCTCTGTTTCATAACTAATATCATTGCATAACTGAAAAAACACTGATATCGTAAGCAAAACCCGGACGCATGCACAGCATAGAACACAATTTTGCAGGCCATGACTCAAAAAGATTGGCTGCAGAACACATAACCACACACCTTGCTGTGGATGCATCTAGAGCCTAATTTGCAGTCACACGCATGCATATTGATGGACATGTTTTTCTTTACATTTCTCTGTCGGTGTGTCAGATTTGCAAAGCAATTCCCCGCCAGGACAGCTGCGGGTTCAAACATTTTCTCGGGCTCGGTCTACCTACAATTGTAATGATGTCTCTGGTCAATTAGAGTTTATTCACATCAACTTATAAACGCATTTCCACTCAAGGAGCAACGGCTGACAGAGAGTGAGTTTTGATTGAACTGGAAAGCCTTTTAACTACGAGTTCAATATATACAATGCTCTAAAAAAATGCATGTCTGTTTTGTGGTGTTCAAAATAGGGTTGGGCGATATGACAATTTTAAGACCGTTTTGTGATCTACATGTCCGATGATCTGTCATTTTTGAGATATTTCACTCAGGACTTTCAGTGCATTTTTATCATCTCTGGTGTGAGTGAAAATAAGTATTTTAGCACTGTGTTGATTATCTCTAATTTGAATGAATTTATTTATTAAAATTTTCTCTTCTTTCATATGTAATTTATGTCGTTAACAAAATCGTGATAAAATCAAAACTTTGAAAACGTAATTGAAAAATAGTGATATTCTATTTTTACCACATCGCCCACAGCTAATTCAAAATTGCCAAACGACTATATTACATAAACTGGCCTTGCGATATAAAGTATCTAGTGCCCAAAAACTGTATTGACTACTTAATATATCGACTGTAGAGCACCATTCTGGTGAAACAATCTGGGGGTTAGGGTCATCATCAATGACCAATCACCTATCCCAAACGTGCTGTGTATTACGTTTGATGGATAGTTCGAAAATTGTGCTCTACTGCGTCCGTAATTGCTTCTTGATGGGAAACCCTTGCGTCAATAGAAAATGTTTTTGCGTGTCTATGTACCTACGGAGATGAAGACGTATAAACTAGGCTTAACATTAAATTACAGACAATATATCACCAGTATGCATCGACAGTTGCATTTTTCAGGGACTCCGACATTGACCATTCAAAAGTCCCTTGATCAGAATTAGTTTGACTATTTGAACAGCGGTAACAGAAAACTAAAATGTATCAAATTATTATAGTAATCACTGGACCAATTCACTTCACCAAAGTTACAACTGTTGCGTTACTGAGATATTTTATCTTTCCTTCCCCATGGTTTCTGATCAGTTGCTAGGGTTTTGTTTTATTCAACTGATGTTAAATTAACAAACTCTGTTTTCAAGTTGATATAGATTGGAATGTTAACACTGAAGAAACAAAATGAAAATAAATGCAAAACACTAGCGATCTATTGATTAATTAATCAAATTACCTTTTATTAAACAGGCTTCGTGCAATACAGCAGTTTTAAGCAATACTCAGGAATTTCCATATATTTACCAATGACATGCTTATCAAAAATGTTTTGGGTGAAATTAGTTTATTACATGTGAGTGTAGAAAAAAAAAAATCAGATGTAATAACTATTTTCAGCATTCTAGTGTGTACAAAATACACAAAGAAAACTATCTTGGTGCAAAATGAGATTCTTTTCAAATGCCACATGAAAAACAATCTATTATTACTATGACAATCCTCATATATACACGTCATTTGAGGCCAGATATAAATATGGGCAGAGTGCTGAGGATTAAACAGAGTTTTCTAACATTGTGGCTTAGAAATCACATGAACATAAAATTGTTGATGCTGTTGCAACACTGATAGTCTGACTTAAAATCCACCCCAAAAAGCTGGTCACCACCCACCTGCTGCACTGGCTCAATTTATCCTGGCAGGTCATGCCACACTCAGCTTCCCTCACTCACTCATCATCATCATCACCCTCACCTGTGCCTCCAATCACGCACACCAGATCCTCCTTACCTCACCTCTTTATAACCTGCCACTTCCCTTCAGTCACGGCCGGATCATTACAGGACTTCAGACCTTCCACTGTGTGTTTCTCCTGTTATCTTCGTTCTCGCCATCCTTCACCCTCAATAAAGAACTCTGCACCTTGCTTCTGCGTCTGGGTCCATACCTCACACCGCAAATCCCTGACAGAATGATCCGGCCCAGAAAGATGGACCCAGCAGAAGCCTCCGACCCCGAGATCTTGGAGTCCCTCTGGTGCAGGCTGGAGAAGGTCTCTGGCTTCGCCAGCCCGTCCGCTCGCCTCACCGCGCTGGAGGACTACATCTTAGACCTCCTTCCTCGGTTCCGCTCCAGCCTCAACCCGCTCGATGCGGAGGAGTTGGAGGAGGCAGCCGACGACGCCTTCCTTGCTGCGGAGGAGGAGCTGCCTCCTGCAGGGACACAGCCCGCCTCTACCAACGTCGGCTCGGTCTCCTGGTTCCATGCGCCTCCGATCCTCTCACCGGCTGTCTTCGCCCCTTTCCCGACCGCTTCACCGAGGGCTCCGGTCAATCGCCCAGCTGCTGCTCCCACACCACCGTCTTCGGCTGCGGCAGGACGGGGTCCCCTCTACGTTAGCGAGGATGAACTGTTCGAGTTTTTTCATGGGGACAGACTCGAGTACCTCTGCTCCAGAGGGGATCCAGCTCCTCGCCGCGGTCAGCGACGCAGACGCCGGAAGGTTGCGCCGGAGTCTCCGCCCTCGGACGGTTCGGACTGGGAGGACGCGGAGGAGCAGTATCTGGAGCAGCAGACCTCGCTCGTCGGCTCTCGGCTTGCCTACTGCGCTCCGGGAACAGGCCCACGTAGGCATGAGCCTCCATGTCAGCCACGCAGCCGAGGGCACGAGGCACCTCTACCATCTCGCCGCAGACGGCGGCGCCGACGGGAAGTAGTTGCTTCCGGGTCCCCGAAGTTGGCGTCTGCATCGCACTGCTCGGCCCCGAAGTTGGCGTCTGCATCGCACTGCTCGGCCCCGAAGTTGGCGTCTGCATCGCACTGCTCGGCCCCGAAGTTGGCGTCTGCATCGCACTGCTCGGCCCCGAAGTTGGCGTCTGCATCGCCCTATTCCTCCTTCTCCCTTCTTCAGTCTCTGTTCCCAGAGCCCACAGAGCACCTGCAGTCTCGGCTCCCAGAGCTGCCGGATATGCCGCTGCCGCCTCCTGAGCTGCTGCTGCATCGCCTGCCGGCTCCCACGCCGGCTCCCACGCCGGCTCCTCGCCGCCAGGCTCCCAAGCCGGCTCCTCGCCGCCAGGCTCCCAAGCCGGCTCCTCGCCGCCAGGCTCCCAAGCCGGCTCCTCGCCGCCAGGCTCCCAAGCCGGCTCCTCGCCGCCAGGCCCCCACGCCGGCTCCTCGCCGCCAGGCCCCCACGCCGGCTCCTCGCCGCCAGGCCCCCACGCCGGCTCCTCCCCCAGCTCCACCCGGCTCCTCGCCTCCAGGCCCCACGCCGGCTCCTCGCCCCAGCCCCCACGCCGGCCCTCGCCTCCAGGCCCCCACGCCGGCTCCTCGCCTCCAGCTCCCACGCCGGCTCCTCGCCTCCAGGCTCCCACGCCGCCTCGCCTCCAGGCTCCCACGCCTGCGCCTCGCCTCCAGGCTCCCAAGCCGGCGCCTCGCCTCCAGGCTCCCACGCCGGCGCCTCGCCTCCAGGCTCCCACGCCGGCGCCTCGCCGCCAGGCTCCCACGCCGCGCCTCGCCTCCAGGCTCCCAAGCCTGCGCCTCGCCTCCAGGCTCCCAAGCCTGCGCCTCGCCTCCAGGCTCCCAAGCCTGCGCCTCGCCTCCAGGCTCCCAAGCCTGCGCCTCGCCTCCAGGCTCCCAAGCCTGCGCCTCGCCTCCAGGCTCCCAAGCCTGCGCCTCGCCTCCGGGTCCCCAGGAGAGGACCGCCGGGCCGTGCGCCCGCCTCCCGTCCCGTCAAGGGACGTCCGTCCAGCCCCCAGCTGGACCTCCCGGTCCCCAGGAGAGGACCGCCGGGCCGTGCGCCCGCCTCCCGTCCCGTCAAGGGACGTCCGTCCAGCCCCCAGCTGGACCTCCCGGTCCCCAGGAGAGGACCGCCGGGCCGTGCGCCCGCCTCCCGTCCCGTCAAGGGACGTCCGTCCAGCCCCCAGCTGGACCTCCCGGTCCCCAGGAGAGGACCGCCGGGCCGTGCGCCCGCCTCCCGTCCCGTCAAGGGACGTCCGTCCAGCCCCCAGCTGGACCTCCCGGTCCCCAGGAGAGGACCGCCGGGCCGTGCGCCCGCCTCCCGTCCCGTCAAGGGACGTCCGTCCAGCCCCCAGCTGGACCTCCCGGTCCCCAGGAGAGGACCGCCGGGCCGTGCGCCCGCCTCCCGTCCCGTCAAGGGACGTCCTCCAGTCCCCCCGCTGGACCTCCCGGTCTCCAGGAGAGGACCGCCGGGACGTCCCCGTCTCTCGTCCCGCCAGGGGACGTCCGCCCGTCTCACGTCCCGCCAGGGGACGTCCCCCGTCTCTCGTCCGCCAGGGGACGTCCACCCGTCTCACTCCCGCCAGGGGACGTCCACCAGTCTCACATCCGCCAGGGGACGTCCGGCCAGAGGAAGGCATTCGGGCCGTCCGCCCGACTCACGTCCGGCCAGAGGAAGGCATTCGGGCCGTCCGCCCGACTCACGTCCCGCCAGGGGACGTCCGCCAGCCTGTCGTCCCGCCAGGGGACGTCCGCCAGCCTGTCGTCCCGCCAGGGGACGTCCGCCAGCCTGTCGTCCCGCCAGGGGACGTCCGCCAGCCTGTCGTCCGACCAGAGGACGACATTCCGGTCGCCCGCCTGACCTTCAGGGGCCTCAAAAAAGACACTCGGGCCCTCCTGCCGTGGGCCCCCTCCACCCACCCTGAAAGGGTGCTAATCCTTTTGGGTTTTTTTTTTCTATATGGCGTCTGGGATCCGCCTTTAAAGGGGGGGGTCCTGTCATGCCACACTCAGCTTCCCTCACTCACTCATCATCATCATCACCCTCACCTGTGCCTCCAATCACGCACACCAGATCCTCCTTACCTCACCTCTTTATAACCTGCCACTTCCCTTCAGTCACGGCCGGATCATTACAGGACTTCAGACCTTCCACTGTGTGTTTCTCCTGTTATGTTCGTTCTCGCCATCCTTCATCCCTCAATAAAGAACTCTGCACCTTGCTTCTGCGTCTGGGTCCATACCTCACACCGCAAATCCCTGACAGCAGGTCTTACTACACTGAGCTCAGAGAAAGAAAAAGAGTGCAGGAGAGTAGAACCATGCTCTGGCTTCAAATAAGGTGGGATAAAACTTATTAAACCAAACCTATTCAAACTGTTTGCACTGACAGTTTTAGAATTATACCCATACTATCACTGGCCAACAAGAACCATAATGTGCAGCTCCACACACAGTGTAAATCCTCCATTGGCCTCAGCCATGCTTTATTCTTCACTTGGTAAAGTGAGAAGACACGACCCTTGCGCCCATTCAATCTTTTAATCCCTCACTTAACAATAAGTCTGGTCAGGCAAGTGGAGGTGTGAGAAGGCCCTGCAATGTTTATCAAAGTCAAACAATGTAGCAACATATTCCGTCACTAAAGGTTTGCAGTTCCAGCTCATATCTATGCTCAGCTAAAGAGGAATCAATGGCCTCTGTCAGGGTGATAAGAAGCGAAGCAAGATGGTCAGTTGTGCATGGTGTACCCATTCATTCCAAGGGAGACAGTTCAGCTTCGGGAGGTGTGGAATGATAGGCCCAAGGGGAGGCTGGTACTTGGAGGCAAGAGATAAGACATGGTCCAGAGCATTCTCAAAGATAAATCACTGACCTTTGAAGTATGGGAAAACAGTATGGAACCAAAATGTGTAGGGAAGTCAATTGGCAACAATAATTTGTGTTCTGATAGGCAAAAAACAAATACTAATACCTTTCTTTCGTCTCATCTCCCTAGGTATTTGTCAAAATCTCTAGCTATTACCACTTTTCCTCTAATTTTCCTTTTACCTACACGCACTTGTAGACACACAAGTAAATATTTTGTTTTAGGACAATAATACTAAAGCAAACCACATCTTTTAGAACACACTTTTCAAAAGCCTGTAGCATTTATTCAAAGCATGTCTCAACTGTGCTCCTCAGGACCCAGCTCAATAACTGAATTACCTCTTCAGCAGGTCATTAAGTTCAGCTAAGCCTACTGCTTATCTATCAATTATTATTAGATGTGTATAGGCAGAGGAATATCTAAAACATGCAGGTCAGAGGGAACTGAGGACAAGGTTTGTGAAAGCCTGCATTAAAACATCACTCTGCAAATCCTGAATATCGCTGAAGTGAATTGCTTTAATAACACATCTTGTTTGGATTAAAACAAAAATCTATTTTACTAATAATAAAAAGTATATTAAACGACTGTAAACCCTGGGGCTTCTTTGATAAATTGTAGCCCAAAGTTCAGTGTGAGTTTAACCTTTATAATTGGGAACAAGGATGTTAGTGTAGCCATCTTCATTTGAAGTTGATAATCTCTTCTAAGAGGGGCACACGAGTTGAAAGGTCATATGACTGGGTCAGGAAATCACTTAAATGGCCTGAAAGTTTCCTCTTGCAAACCAAGAAAGTAAAGGATGGAGCAGTTTTGCCCCATCCTGAAATAAGCTTGCATGATTTGTCATCAAAGCTTATTTTAGGATGGAGCATAACTAAACTTGTATGATTTCTCAGACAGATATTATCACGATACAAAGAGAAAAGCCTGTTAGTTGGAACAGATTGCATGGAGGCTGACTGGGGTGGAGTGTTGAGCTTTTATGACTGTACGAGTAGCAACCTTCTTGTGAGTCGTGTTGTCAACAGTGACGTGAGTGGAGCACTTTTTTCTTTATGGGGCGCTGACTTGAAGCTCTCATTAGCCCCCTGCCAGTGCTTTTCCTTCTCAGCAGAAAGGCATTGAAAGGCTTCCAGAAAACCTTTTAACAGCTGAAATTTTAAGTAGAACTGGCAACAGGGTTCTAAGATATGTCGTGCAAAAAGATTGCTGTTAAATGAAACTAAATAAAACTAAAAGCTATACTGCTGCATGTATTGAGTAAACAAACTGACCTATCTCTCTAGTGTCTTGCATTCCTTATCACAACTAAAGCTTCTATTTTAATACCATTTTCTGTTCTTCGTTCTTTTTACTGCATCCAGACTTTGTATTGACCTTGCTTGATACTACCAAAAAAATATTTTTAATGAATACATTTCAACACAAATTGTCAATATTTCAGCATAGAAGATGGATATGTCTCAAATAAATATTTTGGAAATGCATATTTTTTACTGTATAAGTCAAAATTGAAAAAATATTTCCTATGTATGGCTACCTTTTCTGGCTTTTTAAGATTTCTAAATAAGAATACAGTTCCACTGTTGAGTCTACAGTTCAACAACTTTCGATAAAATGTGGCAGATTTTCAGATACAATACTGTATTAACATCAGATTAAATTGTGATGAAACGCAAATAAATACAACTTCCAGCACAGATCTCCTCCTTGCGGTGCTTACACACCGAACGTGATAGACGCGACCAGAGAGTCTGATTTAGGAGATATAATGCTATAGCTAGAACCAGTGAACACAAAAACAAGCATACAACAGCAAAAGCCAGCGTGTGGCGATGCTACCAACAATGAGGATATGGTGGTTTAACAATTACAGAAGAATCAATTCAACCATTTCCCACAAGTCTAAACTTGTGTTTTAAAACCTCCTACAGAAGCTACAGAAGCCTACACCCTACCATGACAAACTAAATTTATCCTACTGGTGATGAGTCATCCACGTTGCCAGTCGAAGGTGAACGATGAAAGGAGATGGAGGAAAAATCCAAAAGGGCAAAGTCTGTTGAGGAACAGCAGCGCAAAACTGATTTTAAAAGAACGCGTTCAGATGCAGGCAGAGACTTCAGTCTATCCTGTCTTTAGAGAGCCATCTTCGTATAGCTCAGGTGCCAAGCAGACTTCCTGGCTGCAGAAACGGGAGGTCGGGTAACTTGGTAAAAATAAGGCTGCGGAGGATTATGGAAGTGGTCCTGTCCTGGCCTGCAGGTTGGAACCAAAGGGGAGATTTTGCTAGCAAAGATTTGAGTGTCCCATAGGCATGGAAAGACAATGGCTTCTTTCAGCACAGTCCTTTTAAGAGCTCTCCCTGTGATTACTTGTCAAAGACCAATAAGAATACACTGAGGCAGATGCGAGCTCTGTCATCATCACTGGTCACAGGCCAATGAGATGAGTTGAGAGTGGTGCAAGCTCTGTTGTTGTCACTGGTCACAGACCAATGAGGATGAGTTTAGGGCATGCAAATGGATGCTGGAGACTGCATATGATTTATGGAAAATGAATCCTAACACCATGTGATGGACTGGAGACCTGTCCAGGGTTTACCCCGCCTCTTGCCCGTTGACAGCTGGAGATAGGCACAAGCCCCCCCGCGACCCCTGGAGGTCTAAGCAGTTCATAAAATGGATGGATGGAATCCCAACACAGCATACAGTCATAGATTGCACATAAAGCATTTAACTTTGATCTCTAGATGGTAAGGTGATAATTCAAGGGTTGGTTCAGAATTTTTTTCCAAGGAAGGTTCTGTGAACTTATGATCAGTAATAGTACCATTTCCTGTAGAAGAAAGCTGCTAATTCACTCTGAGGTTGTTGGAAAGAGGAATTTATAATATGGTAGCAGTAGTAGGTTACCAAGCTAGTTATACAGTACATCCACCACCTGTTTTAGCTGACCTCAGCAATATTTAAAACAACTTACGATAAAGATGTTTGTAGCAGTGGGATCTAACACCATCTTAGAGGAGAACAACTAGATATTAAGTTTTGTGACTTTTTTCAACTAAATGACTAAAAAACATAAACATAAATCTGTGTGTATGTGTGTATATATATGCACACACTCCAAAAACTTGTTGGATAAATCAATTCGACCCAACTAATTTGATTCAATTTAGTAATAAATAGAAATAAACAGTGAACTAAAAGTACACATGTTGGGTCAACTTAATACAATTAGGTTGCTATAAGACACAAAATAAACAGCAGGGGATGGGACTCAAACTTAGAAAAGGGCCTCTGTTTTCTGAGCACCTGCATTAACCACTTTGGTACACAATAACTCAGAATCTTTGTGTATAATAACACATATGACTTCATTTCCAGTGTTAACTAAAATGACTATATATTATAAAGACCTGCCAATTTCCTTTTTTCATGAATAAAAGTGAAGGAAATGTATTACTGAAACATTATAATCATCTTAAGTTAACACTGGAAAGTCATATATGGTATTATATACAAGTTTTCTGAATGATTGTTTACCAAAGTGGTTAGTGTAGGTGCTCAGAAAACAGAGGCCCTTTTCTGAGTTCATGTCCCATCACCCGCTTCTGAGCCTTTTCGCAACCCAAATGTATTAGGTTCAAAAAACATGTTTAGATTTAGTTCACTCAACAAAATTCTGTATTGCTAAATTGAACCAAATCATTTGGGTAGAAATTATTTAAATAATTGTATTATGTTCACCCAGCATTTTTTTTTTTTTTTGGAGTGTATAAGGGTTGGGACTCGATTAAAATGTAATACACCTAAATAATAGGATGCTTTGTAATTAATTAATCCCAATTAAGTACCAATGATTTACTCTTTAATTTTTACAAAAATATAAAAAAATTGGAAAAATTCTGAGAAGTATTTTCTATTCAGTATAATAAAAGTAAAAAGCAGCAGTCTCAAAAAGACGATTAAAAACTCAGTGTTTCATTTTCAAATTCATCCTCAGTCAATTTATTCATGAACTCCCACTTTGAAAAGCAAAATTACTGAAGTTTCCATGTCCACGTGATCTGTGGATCTTTGCAACTTTTTTCACACACAGAAACACATATTCTAGCTATGGGAATGATGCCCTCTGCCTCTTGTTTGTTACAGCCAAACGGTTTATCCTTTGCAGTTTGTACGCAAAGCGTGTGCTTTTACTTAACGTAAACAGCAGCAAGTTGTAGGGCGCAACTCAGCGCACAGCCTGTTGTCTGATCCTTCAGAATCAGAATCAGAATCAGAATCAGCTTTAATGGCCAAGTATGACACATACAAGGAATTTGACTCCGGCAACTTTTCTCTCCAGTACAGAACTTAAATAAGTGAAATTAAAAAACGGAAAAAAAATAAAATAAATACGAATAAAAATAAAGGATAATATATACACCAAACCAGGGTTATTGTACAGTAAGTATATACAGTAAGTATATACAGCAGTGCAGAGTTTTAGTTTATTGTTCATGTGAGTGGACACACACTCTGTGACTATTCAGAGTTCATCAGAGCGACAGCCTGGGGGAAGAAACTGTTCTTGTGTCGGGTGGTTTTGGCGTACAACGCTCTGTAACGCCGGCCTGAGGGGAGGAGCCTAAACAGATTGTGGCCAGGGTGTGAGGGGTCAGTGGTGATTTTTCTGGCCCGCTTCCTGACCCTGGCCCGGAAAAGGTCCTCAATGGAGGGAAGATCAGTACCTATGATCCTCTCTGAGGACCTGACTGTTCTCTGCAGTCTGTCCCTGTCTTGCCTGGTGGCGGATCCGAACCAGACAGAGATGGATGAGGTCAGGACAGACTGGACTATTGCTGTGTAGAATATGGTCAGCAGTTCCTGAGGCAGGTTGAACTTTCTGAGCTGACGCAGAAAGTACAGCCTTTGCTGGGCCTTCTTCCTTATAGAGTCAATGTGGGAGGTCCACTTCAGGTCCCGTGTGATGGTGGATCCTAGGAACCTGAAAGACTCTACTGTGGGGACTGGCCTGTTGGTGATTATGAGAGGAGATGTTGCAGGGGGTCTCTTCCTGAAGTCGACTGTCATCTCCACAGTTTTGAGTGGGTTTAGCTCCAGGTGGTTCTGACTGCACCAGAGGACCAGCTGTTCCACCTCCCTTCTGTATGCAGACTCGTCGCCGTCACGGATGAGTCCAATGACGGTGGTTTCATCTGCAAACTTCAGGAGTTTCACAGAAGGGTCTCTTGACGTGCAATCAGTGGTGTAAAGGGAGAAAAGCAGTGGGGAGAGAACACATCCCTGGGGGGCGCCGATGCTGAGGGACCAGGTGCTGGATGTGAAGTTACCCAGTTTCACCTGCTGCCTCCTGTCAGTCAGGAAACTGGTAATCCACTGACAGGTGGAGGGAGGCACGGTGAGCTGGGACAGTTTTTGGTGGAGGAGCTCTGGGACGATGGTGTTAAATGCAGAGCTGATGTCCACAAACAGGACCCGAGCGTAGGTACCTGCAGAGTCTAGGTGGTGCAGGATGTAGTGGAGAGCCATGTTGACTGCATCGTCCACTGACCTGTTTGCTCTATAGGCAAACTGCAGGGGGTCTAGCAGGAGATCCGTGATTTCCTTCGGGTGGGACAGCACCAGTCGCTCAAAGGATTTAATGACCACAGATGTCAGGGCAACTGGTCTGTAGTCATTTAATCCTGTGACAGGGGACTTCTTGGGAACCGGGATGATGGTGGAGCGTTTGAGGCAGGAGGGGACCTCACACAGCTCCAGGGAGTTATTGAAGATCTGAGTGAAGATGGGAGCCAGCTGGTCAGCACAGACTTTCAGACAGGACGGAGACACTCCATCAGGACCTGATGCCTTCTTAATCCTCTGTCTCTGAAATAGTTGGCGCACATCCTGTTCACAGATCGTCAGCGCAGGCAGGGGGTCAGGTATGGGGATGGTTTGGGGGGATGCTAGGCCTTTTGTGATGGAGATGGTGGGGGAGGTGGAAGGTGTGAAAGTTGTTTCAAACCCGGAGAAAAAGTCGTTGAGGTCCTCAGCCAGGCGGGGGCTCCCCACAGGGTGGGGGGATGGTCTCCTGTAGTGGGTAATGGTCTGCAGGCCCTTCCAAACTGCAGAAGAGTCGTTGGCAGAAAAACGCTCCCTCAGTTTCTCACTGTAGATCCTTTTTTCTGCCTTGATCTCCTTTGTCAGCCTGTTCCTGGCCTGCTTGTACAGGTCCCGATCCCCACTCCTGTAGGCCTCCTCCTTGTCCTGGCGTAGCCGTCTCAGTTCTGCAGTGAACCATGGTTTATTGTTGTTGAACGTGCAGAAGGTTTTGGTCTGCACACACATGTCCTCACAAAAGCTGATGTAAGATGTCACAGTGTCAGTCAGTTCGTCCAGGTCTGAGGCTGCTGCTTCAAAGACGCTCCAATCAGTGCAGTCAAAGCAGGCCTGTAACTGCATCTTTGACTCATCTGTCTCTTTGACTCCATCTCTTCACAGTTCTTACTACAGGCTTAGCAGATCCTTCTATGAAAGAATCAGAATCAGACTTTCAGTAGACGCTTGTGGAGGATGGCAGATGAGAAAAAGACTGTCATACAGTATATATTGCACCAGTCAGTTTAAGTATGGTCCGCTGAAAAACGAAAAAAAAAACTCAGAGCCCCACAGAGAGCACTTGCAAATGTGGATGGTCAACCTTTACCTAGCTCTCACGTGTGGATCATTGTAATCGTTGTAACAGGAAATCATCCACAGACAAATTTTCTGCATTGCTTGGAATGTAAACTACAATTAAATGTGTTCATTTTTTTAAACACACAGATTCTTCTGTAATTAATTAATCACAATTAACACTTTAAATTCCCACCCCTAATATATATACACACACATGTTAATGTTCTTTGAATGCTTTGCTTGATGTAATTCAATCTTTTTTTTTCTCAAATGAAAAAGTCCCTTTATTGTTCAGTCATTTCCTTTCTCACTATGCTTAGGCTGTCTGCTGCACTTCTGTATTCATTCAACTGCAACATCAGTACATTCCCCATGAGCTGCTTCTTTACAGTAGTGTGTTAGATATGAAGGTTTCGGCACCACTGTTAGTCTACAGAGCAGATGTCAGGGAATAGAGGGCTTTATCTGTGACATGCTGTGTTATGAGTTTCGTAGTTTCATAGTACACGTTGGGGATCTCAGTTTTCTTAATAAACGTGTCAATCTTCAGAAATCAACATTCCTAAATACTTACTGGGGTGTATTGATATGTAGGGAGAAGTAACCTGTCTCATGGATGGAACAAACATGCCATCAACATAATGGTGGCTAACATGACCATTTGAAGGACAAAAGGTCTTGCCAAAACATTATATAAATATTTACCTGAATCCATGTTTCTGTGCACACAAATTCAGCAACTTACAGTTTTCTGCTTCCTTTGAAGTTTTGTCCTGTTTTCAATCCCTTTTGAAACCCATTGAATAGATGTGTGTGTTTGTGCCTTTCTCTCCAACTCAGCACCCCCTTCATGCTGAAGTGATGAAAAGAAGGCTCAGAGAAAAGCAGAGAAACTGCTACATAAGAGGCATACCAACAAATACACACTCCATTATATATTGACAGACTGGACAGCATAGTAGGACCCAACAAACACTGAGAGCTGCAAAGAACTTTTATCCTAAGTTTTTGCTGGATAAACTTAAACAAGCAGCATTTATGTGTTGAGTGTTACTGCTACAAATTACATATAAGTTGCCAGCTAAAATTCTCTCGTTTTCAGTTCTTTTTCAGAGATTTGGATGTCGATCTCCAAAAGATTTAGTCCTAAGGCACTTCCTTTTTTTATATAAAGTCTCTAGAACAGCTTGCACTTATTTTGTCTTTTAGGTGTTGTATGACATTAACTCAACAAATAGTAAGCTACATACATTGATTTGCTTATCCTGTCCAGATTCTCCTCTGTCTTCTGCCTCCGATAATGTCTCAATCTGCCTGTCAGTCCTGCATTGCAATAATTTGGGGCCTCCCAACCTTATCCGAGGTCTTATCCCCTAAGGGTCGTGATTGCAGATTTTTAAAATAACTGATCATTAAACCCTTAAAAAACTCAATTACAAACTTATTGCTGTAGGCCAAATATGATTTTTGCCAACTGCCCCCAAGGGACAGTGACTTGCACTCAAGTTACAAAAAACAAGACTGAAGAATTGGTACTAAGCCCTCATGTACAATCTTTATCTCATGTAATCAGATAATAAGCGATTGCATTTATGTAGTGCTTTTCAAGACACTCACATTCACACACTGATGGAAACAAGCTACAATTGTACCCACAGCTGCACTGGTTCAGACTAACAGAAGCGAGGCTGCCATATCACGCCATCGGACCCTCTGGCAAACACCACGAGGTGGTAGGTAAGGTTTCTTGCCCAGGGACACGCAACAACTGAGACAGATGGATCTGGGGCTTGAACCAGAAACCCTCCGGTAACAAGGTGAACTCCAAAACCTTGAGCCACAGTCACCCCAAATACATGAAGACTAATATTGTCTTGTTTAAGTAACATTTATGTGTACAGATTACAACTGGTCAAGATGCAATTTCAAAAAATAAAGATGCATTTGGTGTCCACTGATTCTAAAACTACATGATAATTTGGGACATCACTTTGTCGCTCAAAAACGCTAAGTGTTGTTTACTCTTTACAATTTTGCTAATGGTGAAATGGAGATTTCAATGGCTACTTAAGCTACTTGTCTGTACTATGTGAAGTGGACAACATGTTTTGCTCAAATCAAGACTTAAGAGATCTCCAGCATTCCCAGAGAGAAACACAAAACAAAGCTCTGATTTTAGAAACAAAGAGCACTGAAGTTATATCAGTTTTTATTATAAAAAAATGAAAAAAATCACACTTACATATGTTCAGAGCCAAATAATCAATAAGTCATACAAAAAGCGGGATATAAATATGCAAATGTAAGCCTAGGACATCAGCCAGCTGTTATACAAGAAAACATCAGCAGAACCAAAACAAGAGTGCGTTGAAGACTGTAAACGCATTTTTTTCCGGATATATTGCTAGAAACAAATGACAATTAACCTCATTTTGGAACAGTATGTTGAGGCTTATCCCCTGACCAGCTTGGCCAAAGAAATACGACACACTATGGGAAAGCTGATAAGAGAGACTGCAGTATCCTGCATATAATTAGTTAATGAGTTAAGTGTAGCACAACCAATTTCCTAAGATAAACCATGTTATATAAATGGGATTGATCCTGATTAAATATTGGAATGGGACCCAGAGTCAGCAAAAATATATTCTTAAATAAGTGATTCAAATTGCTACTGGTCTTTAAAAATAATCTTGATCAGAACATCCCAACATTACCCTCATAGCCTATTAGTTATTCCTGAAATTGTAATATTGGCAACTTTAACTCCATCTACTGTCAGAAGATTTCTTTTGTCCCTCTTCAGCAGCACTATTTTTATACTTGACTCATAAAAGATCGGTGAACATTTGTTTTCTCTAAGCTTGATGTGGTTTTCCATACCTATATCAAACAATTTACCTCATTTCAGATGATTTGTCTTATAGTAAAAACCCCAAGTGATTTCTCTGCCACATGAGTGGATTACTCTATATAACCAACCCCAGCTGATATTTTTGTCAGGAAACACAGCTGCATCAGTGTAATCAATCCTCATCCTCGCACTCACATACTTTTGTTTCATCTCTGTAATTAGGGCTTGTCAAATAACATACATTTCCCGAAGATGCCATCCATCAGCACCAGGCACAGGCATGCTTGGCCTTATTAGATAACACAGAAACACTATCTCTCAACCATATCACCACAGCTGAGACAGACCACACATAAGATTGTGGTGTACAGAGAAGCTGAATAACTCTATGCCAGTCTAATTAATATTGCAGCTTCAAGCTTTGAACCGTTTATATTCAGAGGAAGTTATATGACACTACAAATTATAACTGGTTGCTGGCAGGCATCAGTCGGTGTGAGTCTTTTAAAAACAAATGGCAATGTAATCTCACAAATTATTTGTAAATCATCTTTGACTCCAAAGTTCTCCCTCAAACAGATTCCCTTTAAAGAAAGAGGTACCATAAAAAACATTCATGCGACTAAAAAAACTCTTCATGAATTTATAAATAAACAAATTAAACTGATTAATTCAATAAAGCATAGTATGAGTGTTCATAGTTCTAATTATTTTGTATCTCTTACATGTGTAAGTTTCACTTTGCAGAAAATCTCAGTTTATCTGTTAGATAATATTAGCAAAGAAATTGGCACAGATAAAAGCAAAAAATATCTTAATTCCCTAACATCAAGAGGACTGCAAAAGGGCAACACATTTTTTTAAAGCTACAGTACAACGTTACCATTTATCCCCTTATACCAAAAATGTTTTACACCTAACCTTTATCTGAAAACACAAGTATATGCAAAAAGCAGTTTTCCAAAAAAAAATCTTCAAATCAACCTGGGCCTTTATAAAAAGCTATTTTCCCCTGCCACACTCAAACTTTATAGCTATCAAAACTGTACAATCAAGGAATGCCTTTAAAATAACATGTTTGACAACGCAAATAGGTTTTAAAAGGCAACATACCATGCATTAGAAAAAAATATATCTGCCTATCCTGATACTTTGGTTTATCTAGTAGGACGTGGTACAAGATAATAAAAAGGCAACAGTAGTTAAAGAAACATTTTATGAAGAATACCATCTCTGAGAGCTCCAAATGCTGAACTTTGAAACAGATGGGCATCAGTAGCAGAAGACCAACCCAGGTATAACTCTTCTGAGCAAAATACAGAAAAACCTAAAGTATTTTGTACAGGCTCATCCCATAAACACTTTAGCCTTCTGGTAGTGGAGTATTGATTTGTTGGTTACTTATCCGGCACACTGTAGGACCCTTTGTTATAACTGGGCATCATTTAAATACCACAGTGAGTTTTAATTTGCAGAGTGTGTGTGTTTGTTTTCACACCCTTTCCTCTAATGGTGCTTTCACACCGAACGAGATACACGCAACCAAAAACCCCACACGCCCATAGCTGGTCACTTGCACATTTGCACCTTGAAGCGTGTCCATAGCAAACTAGCTGCGCTGTAAAACATGCCATTTTCACGCGTGTGAAGCGGAATTATGTAACTTGTGGGAGGACGACTCTGCTGGCCTCCTCCTCCCTCCCTCCTTATCCCAAGCTGACGGGGGATTGCATGGACTATGTGTTCGACCTGGCCTGCAGTGGAGCTGGGACAGTGCAGTGGGGGTTTGGACTACTAGTTGAGCTGTCGTGGAGGGATCCATAAACACCCCGGCTCCTCGCCCAGTTTGTGCTGCGAACGTCCAAGTTTTGCCCGGCGACACACCAAGTACTAAGTAGAGCGTCTGTCATTCTGTCTGCGGGTAGTAAAAGTTATCTCAAGGAAATTTCAATCGAACGCAACTGGACTTGGTAATTTGCCTTTCTAATGTTATTAAAAGAGTCTTGGAAACACTTCCAGCGAGTGGGTAAGTCAGCTCGAAAAAAAAAAAATTCTGACATGATAAGCACCCACTCTGGTAATCAACGAGTATTATTTTCTACACTAAATTAATTTCTCTCCGTTGAGCCTTCTCTTGCTGATGTTTCTGATGATCTTTGTTCGAGATTCCTAAACTTTTTTTGTTCAAAAATTGTTAACATCAGAGTCTTGATCTCACCTTCGCTGGCTGTTCTTCCTGATTGCGATTGCCCTAAGTTTTCATTTGATAGTTTTGAGCCCATCTCACTTTCATTGCTCACTGATCTGGTGGCAGAGCTGAACCACCGTTGGATGTGATGCCACCACGTCTTCTGAAAGAGATTTTCCCCGTGGTTGGCCATCACATCCTTAAAATCTTGAATGGGAGCTTAGCCTCGGGAGTTGTTCCCCAGGTTTTTAAGCAGGCAGTGGTCCAGCCAATTGTGAAGAAGCCCGGCCTGGATTCCACCTCACTGGGAAACTTTCGGCCTATCTCAAAGTTACCATTTTTATCAAAGCTCCTAGAGAAGGCCGTTTTTATTCAGCTGTCCAACTATCTGCAGACTTTTGACATTCTAGATCCCTTGCAATCTGGTTTTCGGGCTGGTCATAGTACTGAGATTGCCCTTCTCAAAGTTTTTAATGATGTTTTGCAGTCAACGGATTCGGGGTCTTATGTCCTCCTGGTCTTGCTGGACCTTACAGCGGCATTTGACACTGTTGACCATTCCATTCTTCTGTCCCGACTGAACCAGGTGGTGGGCATTCAAGGAACTGCCCTCAACTGGTTCAGATCTTACCTTAGTGACAGAAGTTTATTTTGTGAGGTTGAGGGATTACTAATCTGGAGCATCCTCTCTGCTCTGCGGGGTCCCCCAGGGCTCTATTTTAGGACCTCTGCTTTTTAACCATTATATTCTCCCTTTGGCAGCCATTTTTAGACGATACGGCCTGTTTTATCACTTGTATGCTGACGACTGCCAATTTTATGTTTCTTTTAAACCACAAGAGTCAGTGCAATCTGATGTGAATTGCCTAAACGACATGAAGGGCTGGCTTTCTAACAATTTTTTTACATCTCAACTCGTCCAAGTTGGAGGCAATTTTATTTGTTCCTCCCTCTTCCACTGTAGGAAGCCCTGTTCTGCCGCCCTGTTCTTTCTAAGTTATTGAAGCCGACTGTTAGAAACCTTGGAGTTATTTTGGACCCTGAATTGCGGATTTAATTCCCACATCAGTCAGGTGGTTCGTTCTTGCTTTTTTCAGCTTCGCCGGCTGTCTAAAATGAAGTCTACCTCTGCTGCAGTGGTGTGCCTTCAGCTGGTGCAAAATGCGGCTGCCCGCCTCTTAACTAGCACTAGATGGAGGGAACATATTACTCCCGTCCTGGCCCACCTGCACTGGCTCCCGGTGTGTTATCGGATACAGTTTAAGATTTTACTTTTTGTTTTTAAATCATTTTACTTGTATGTGCCCCCTTACTTGTCTCAGATGGTTCAGCCCTAAATACCGGGTCGGACCCTTCGGTTAGCAGACCACCGCCTCTTGCAGGTCCCAGGGGTTCGGGTGAAGAGAAGTGGAGAACGTGCATTCTCACTCTGTGCGCCTCATCTTTGGAACCGGCTTCCTCTGGCAGTGAGGATTGCCCCTTCTCTTTCTGTTTTTAAATCATGCCTGAATGTTCACTTTTATTCCTTGGCTTTTAATTTGGCCTAGTCTGCTATATCCCTGTTTATTTTATTTTGTTATTTTATGGTCTTCACTGTTCTATTTAATTTTTTCTTTTGAGTGTTTGGTTGAATATGTTTTTAATACTGTACAGCACTTTGGTCGGCCTCAGCTGTGTAGAAATGTGCTTTATAAATAAATTGGTATGGTATGGTATGGTAATGCGTCCCTCCAACAAAGCATTGCATTTAAAGATGATACAGACCAGGAGTAGCTTCTATGGAGAGAAAAACAACAACAAAAAACAAGTTAATATCTTCCATCTTTATGATGCTGTTTATTCCTTAATATTCTCTAACAAACATCATTCACAGAACAGCTCAATAAATACTAAAGTTTGTTATAGTCTCTGTTTAATAATTTCGCAACTTCTTAATACAGTTGGTGGCATTGGAGTTTAAATAAGAGCAGATAATGCAACTGAAGGGTAGTAGAACAGAAAAGCAGGAGAGTGAAGAAAAGGGGTCAGTCTAACCTCCAAAAGTCTAAGCCTACAGTAGCATAACTACAGAGATAGCTCAGGATAATGAAGCCTTTTAGAATGGGACACGAGAGAGGCAGAACCAGGGGGAGCAGTCTGTCTGGACTGCATTCCCCACAACTGGCTTAGGCTGTTGGATACGACCCCTCTCCCACTCCACCGGCAAAAACTGGCTAAAATCAATTTGTTAAACAGAAAACAAAGAGATAATCAGGCCAGCTCGATCTCTTCCTTCGAGTACTCCAGTGTATTTACTTACTTGCGCTCTTTGTCTCTAACTCATAGTCAGTGGCACAAAAAGTGACTACACACTATTTTTGGAGCATAGGGGCGCTGGACTAGAGGAAATGCCAAAGAGACGATGTGAGACATATTATTAGTCAGCAATATCTGTGATTACCAGCTCTTTGTGCATGTGTAGTTGATATGATTAACAACAGAAGCACTAATGAGGTGTACATCCACTCCTTTCATTCCTGCTTCTTGTTCCTAACCTCTGATCCAAATCATCCAATGAACCCACAGCTCAAATTTTTCATTTCACTCTTGGGTTATGCTTTGCCCTACCACTATTTCTGGTAGCCCGGTCTTAACAAGTATACCACTGAATACAGTATGTCAGCGCTAGCAAAACCTGTAACCAAAACAAGAACTCTTATTTCCCACCACTCCAACCCCTCTCAATCTCAGTCCAACCCTGAGATAGCCCTTGAATTTCTCCCCATCCCCAGGTGTAAGTCAGTCATCCTAACGGTTATCAATTGCTTTTCCAAGGCCTACCACGTCATAGCTCTTCCCAAAATGCCATCAGCTTCTTCTATCACATATTTATTTGCATGGCATTCCAGTCGAGATTCTCTTGGATTGATACCCACAATTTATTTCCTGAGTGTAGAAGGATTTGAGTTGTTCCCTAGATGCCTGCCCCTTTCTCATGTTGGAATTTCACCATTCTCCCTACCACTTCCTTGGGTTGAGTACTATCATAACACTCATTTCTCTTACTGTGGGGTTCTATGTGTCTGTATACAGAGCGTGTTACCTGGAGAAGATGCCAGGTGGTTAAATACCATAGAATGGTAATCAGGCCAGTTCTAGCTCTTCACTTGAGTAATCCCGTGTGTTTACTTACCTGCACTCTTTGTCTCTTCCTTATAGTCCTCGCTGTTCCTCATGAGTTCTTGGACCTGCTCGCTTCCCGTGCAGCGTCTGTTTCTTCCTGGTTCCCTGATTAGTCTTCCTTGCCGCTTCCTTGTAAGAACTTCTAAGATCTACTCGCTTGATCCTCGCCTTCTTCACCTGCCTGTCGACCCTCAAGCCTCTATCATATCCAAACGCTCCAAATACTTACATGAAAAGGAAAGGAAAAATACAATTTACACAGTCCACACAGCCGCAGGCACGTTGGACTCACTTACCTCGCCTCCCAAAGATCCTCATACTGACCAACAAGAATCAATATCTTCTCATTTAAAGCACCAATCTCAGATTAATTCTTGTTCCTCAATGCTGGTCCTCCTTCCTTTTATGTTAACCTTCTGAGAACCCCTGTTTATTATAGTACCAGTTCACGATATCCATTCTAACAAAAAACAACCCTGAAACAATAAATCTGCATTTAACTGATTTTTTATTGTGGTCTGAGTCACGTGTGTTCAATCTAGTCTTTCTGCAAACATGACACTGCCTACCTAAGAATTATTACCGTCAAGTCCATACCATACCTACTGACATTTCACAAAAAAATTTAGTCATCAGTGAATGGATTGACTGTATTTGAGGAGATTCTCAGAAAATCAGCAGCAACTCTGTATTATAGGAAGTAGTAATAAATAAAGTGGCCTGTGAGTGTCCTTCTGTCCACAAGCTTTGTCAAATCCCAGCATAGTTTCGATGAGTATGTCATGATTTTGTCCATAGGGTAGTATCTAACAATTAAAACAAAGAAAAACGAGCTGGATAAGGAAGAGACAAAGGGGATGGGGGATAGGAAAGGGTATTACAGGGGATGGTAAACTGCAGAAACAGGGAAGAATTATTTTGTCACACATTCTGTTTAAGCCTAGTGGATCTAAACACAGGGTCCACAGCCTACCAGAGGGGGATGAGCTGTAAACAAATCAACACAAGCAAGTCCATGATGAGGGGAGCTAAGACAGTGGAGCAATTGGAGGTGAGTTTAAATGAAGAAATTACATGAAAAGGAGCTGAGATTGGAGACTAATGTTAAAACTGACAAAAGCAGAAGGGAGGCTGATGGTACATGAGCATAGATAAAAAGAAAAAAGATTGACAAGAAAATAAGAGAGCCTCAGTTATTTAGAAATAGAACCACTCTTAGATAATGGGTCTAATCTAGCCTTGTTTTCAGTATGTTTTAGCTACGACCACGTTATAGAAAAGTATTTTCATAACGTCTCTGTGTTTTTGCTTTTTCCTCCTGCATCATTCTGTCATCACTCAGACAACTCATCTTATATGTTCCTTGTTGTTTTCATCTGTACCTTCACACTACTTTTGTCTAACCTGCTTTGTTTCATTCCCACTTCTCCACTCTGGCTCATCTTCAATCCACTGATCCGGATCCTTTTACTTTGTTCTCTCCTGTTTTCCCAAATGCTTTTTTCCCCACCTCTTCTACTCTTATTTTGCTTTTTCACCTGTCTCTTGTTGCTGTCTACATGTCCCTATTTCCGTGCGTACCTTGTTTCCTGCTAACTTTCTCATCTTTATTTCCTGCCGCTCCTCTCCATGCTCAGCTTGGTGCTTTGTTTCTACCTCTGTCAGCATCTTTGACCCAGTCCTCATTTACTGTTTTCAGAGCAGTTTTTTTTCCACTTCTTTGTCTATATTCTAATTTGCTGGCTCTTCATACATTGCACCTAGAAGAGATTATTTTTTTCTGTCTTTGGGTTTATCTCTCCCTAATCTATCATCTCCATCAACTTTCCTCTCATTCTTTACCACAATGTCCCTTGTGGTTTGCCTTCCGCTTCCGCTCCATTGTCTTCACACTAACACTTTTTTTTTTGTTAGCTCACATTTTACCTTCTCAGCTCCTATATTGTCTTCTCACACATCAATTTCTCACATTCTCTGGCATGCAATCTCTCTTTTCTCACTCTAGGGCACTCTTATACTTTCATCGTTCTATTTAAGCAGGCCTCTATTTGGCAGCTCCCTGGTGGATGCATTCAAGGAACACATACATAAAAGTTTAACCCTCTTAAACCACACTCATGCCATTACATGCCACCACACATTTTGTAATTGTTAGGGCCTTGTGGTGTTTGAAGCAATGCCTTTGAGGCAACAACCTAAAACAAAAAATGCAAACTAAAGTTATTGGTTGGAACAAGCTCATCGCATTGCAGCAAGAATTGACTGATGTTTACTTCACCCCTGATAGCTACAAAATGGATAATGCTGCAACTTGGTAATTAAAACAGAATTATTTACTGACAGATTGACTATTAAATAAATGCAAAGCATGGTGTTAAGAGGGAATTTTCAGCACCTTTTGGGTGATCCAAAAGTGAATCTCTAACTGTATGTATCAGACCACTTGGTATAGCAGTTGGTCTGACTCATAGGAGGATGTCTCCTAATATAGGCCTAGCTTCTGGCTACCCTTTTTGATGTGCTTCTGTTCCGTCTCTTTTTCTGTAGCTTTGAAAATCTCCTTTGCCACTGAAAACAAAACCCTCCAAGCCATCAACTAAAATGCTAAATATGGCCAGGTTAGATGAAAAGACTTGGACTGTGTGCAGTGAGGGAGCCTTATGCGATTTGTTTAGTAAATGGGGGTAAACATGTGTTTACAGTATTTGCAGATATTGCAGATTTGCCTTATGGGACCACCGATGTTTCTCTGCTACTAGCAGCATTTAGTAGAACAACCAAGTTCAGCGCATTTTTTAAAAATAAAAGTAAGCAGATTTATTATTCCCTACTTTAACATGCTGGTGATGTGGCAAATAACTCCAGGGCTCACGCATGGCTTTGTATTACAAATCACATTTAACAAGACAGCCTTGCGGAAAGATAACTGATTAGTCCCAATCAGAGCAGTTGTTTTTCAAAATTATTAATACCCCTGAACAAAAGCTCAGGCAATGTTTTTCAATACCAACTTTTCACATAGAACCAACTTTTGATTCATTTAAACCTGCAGTATTTTGGTTTATGTCCACCTGCTTTGCATATCAAGCCACTAAATTGTTTGTTAATTTTTATTTAACTTTTTGCTCAAGCTCTGTCAAAATGGATGAGTAGTCTTAGAAACATTGGTTTTGAAGTTTGACCACAGAATTTCAGACTGATAAAAGCTTGGACTTTGACGTGACTACTGAAACACACAAAGATGCTTTGACCTGAACTAGGGCTAACTAATGTTCCCCGATTTCAAAACTATGATTTGAAATGTATAGTTTTCATTTTAAATTTAAATAACCCCTATTTGAAAACTATGCAAATACGGAGCAGTTCACTCCTTGTGGAGCATTCAAGCCACAGCAGGTGAAATGTTCAAAGTACATGTAGTTTATTATTCTGCTCAATGTGTGATGATACGATGTGGATTCTTTGTTTAGCTTTTTCTGATTTAATATAAACTAAAATGAATGAAAATGAACTAATGAATATGTTATCATTTAGGAAATTGATGGCTAAAAATTAAATCATTAAATTTTCTGACTGACATGTAAGATGGGAAACTCATCTCTGGCTGAGCCATTAGTTTAATGCTACCAAAAGCTCAATTTAGATGTGCATGTAAACGTGACTGACTTTGTTTGGATAAATAAATGGATTCAGAATTTTTTTCCCTAAATAAAATATTTTTTTCCCATTATTATCTACACCTAGTAAATATTGACATAAAATGTCTTACTTTTTCAGGATTTTCTTAGGCTGCGTAGGAAAGCTGTTCTTTTCTCGAATATGAATCCACATGCAGAAGGCTGGTGTTATAAAGCAGCTGTGGGACTTTCATACAAAATATATTGATGAGCGCATTAGGCATGGTTGGGAAAAAAAGATAATATGGTCATGAAAATAGCGTGACAGGAATTAAATTGAGCACTGGCTCCCCTAACTATCTTTGAAAATTACTTTGTTCAAATTTCAAAAAGCATTCATCAAAGCCATGCGGGGTAATTAAGTCCTATTCATAGAACGTCTTTGTTATGGTTTCAAACTTTTTCCTGAACTTAACTAAGATTTATGCTGATTAAAAACATAGAAATAGCCATTTCGTCCTCTTATGAAACATAAGGACCAGAAAGATAGAAAAAATATATCTGTAAAAGTTAATGAAAACATTTCAAGGGGAAAAGCAAAAATACGGAGTGCTTACATTTTACTTTTAAGTTTCTTATGTAGCATACTGAACTTATTAGGGACTTCATTAATCATTTTTGAAGTTTTCCAAAGAAGCAGTCTTGCGAAGAAGACATGTATTCCATTAGTTTAGAGCAGTTAGGGATTTAAGCAAGGTGATTAATGGGCTGTCAATACTAAGAGTCATTGTGGCCAAACCACGACTCGCTCTTTTTTTTTTTTTTTTTCTAATGGGACTGTTTTTAAAGAAGATAATGTCATGATGAGGCTTTTGGAGTTTGCCCAATACCAACTAGGTAGCCACATTTTCTATATTTGAAAAAGCGCATTGTGAAAAGTGCTATGGATACTTAAAAAAAATAAATAAATGGAGATATGACTGGGACTCAAGAAACAAACATTTTAAAAATTCTTAAATTCTGCTGTCAGACAAGTTTTAAGCCAATGAGGTTGAAATCTATCAGCAAAAGGTGTGATCTGATATCTTTACACAAATCGTTAAGCTAATGAGCTTGTAATTTGCTCTGTGACATTTTTAGATTCTATCAAGTCACTTACGTATTTTATTGTTTCAGAACTATGTATAATACCTCACAGGATAATGCATTAGCTAGATTCTGCTTTTGTTAGGTTTTATGAAGTCATCTTCAATCCCTTTACATGAAGTCAATTAGCTGCCGTGTGATTGGCTTATTTGTTCTCTGTGGAAGCAAGAAATTAAATAAGTATACCTAATAAAGGGCCCAATGTACTTCAAAAATAGACTATAGCATCCTTATGGACATCAGGCCAGAGAGCAATTAAAATAGCACATCCACACAATAAATGTACAATATTAAAATATTTCACCTGAGATCATCACTTCAACATGAGTGTCTATAGACTTAATGTAGTAGATTATTCATATGAACTTTGTCTGAACCACTGAAAATACTTTTGGACACAGGGAAGGAACTTCAGCTTCCTTCAACCAAATTGTCAAAGATAATTGTTTCAAACTCTGTACTATAGCAACAGCATGACAGGTAGGAGGGGAATCCACATGCTGCTGTCACCGTATATTTCAACATTTTCAAAGAGTAATCCACACTTTTCACTTTACAAACAGGAACATGGTTTTTCTACTGGAATAGCAAAAAAAAAGGCCCTCATTTTAAACAAGACACATTCTTCAGAACAAAATGTGGACATTTCCTAATTTACTTTAACACACACATCTCTGATTCAGAGACAGAAATACTCAATTATGTTTACACAAAAATGTTAGGAATTATTTTTACACAAAAGTATTAGTTTTAGTAAGCTTTTCTGCAACAAATGTTACACTCTACAGTGTAACGTAATTTTTCGACCTATGATCTACAAGTTTTTTTGTTTTGTTTATAACCTTTGGATCCTGCTTCCTATGCAGTGATGCGGCTAATATAGAGATTTAGATTTTTTTTACTTGCTAATGGCCTCCGGGAGGCACTATAGCAGGAAGCGCAAAAGTAACACAGTTTGTGGAGAAGGATTATGTGCCAAAGAAAAACACTACCAGTAGTTTTCATGCACACACTCTCATCAGGAAAAAAACACAAACTAATCCATATAATGCAGCTTTTAAGTTAAAGGCAATCAAAAGCCATCAAAAAAGGAACCAGAGCTACTGCACATAAGCTTGACATCAGTGAATCAATAGTGTGACTTTGGAGGAGGCATGGGGAAGAACTGACTCACCGCAAAAAGACTTTCAGAGGCCATGAAGACATTGAAGAAAACAACTTCATTGGCTTTAGTACGCAAGTGAAAGATGAAGATAGCGACTAATGACTTTTCTGGTAGGTTAAAGTGTGTTTTATTTTCTAACCAGGCATATTACTGTTGTGTTGATGCCATACTGTTGATTTTCAGGCAGAGCTTGAAAAAACATAAGCAAATGTTACATAATCAAAAAAAAATATTTTGTGTACTGTCTTTCTGTGTAAAATATATTTATGTGTGGCATTTATATGTTAAAAATGTACTTTCTTTTAAAATCTAGTGAGTGTTATATTCAGGTCCGCTCAATAGTCAGAAAATTACGGTTGTTCATTACTTTTTTATGTTATATTTTTCTAAATCTTTAGCGAATTAAACTGTAAAAAGCATGTTATGCATTTGTTTTCAGTTTCTTCAGTCTAAATAGTTTTAAGATCCACCTTTCTCTACAACTAATCACAAGTCATTTGCACAATGTGTCAGCTTTTCAAATCTAGAGGCAGAAATTTTAGATCATTGTTTGTTGCATCAGAGCTCAACATTAGTCAACCTGAAAGAAAATTGTAACCATCTTCAGTGGTCATTGAGCGAGAGGCGGGGTACACCCAGGACAGATTGCCAGTCCATCACAGCATACTGAAAATAAAGTAACTGTTTTCCCAGAAAATTATTTCAGATATTTGTTTAACTTAAAAACTGAACTATTATTATATTATTATACTAGTGCACTTGCTAATTCGGAAGTGTAAGTATTCCTATTTTTTATTAATTTCCAGGTATTTTAAAATATTTATTTTTACTTGTGAAAGCCCATCTGAAGTTAATTTTATTACAACCAGGTGGAGGATGCACACTTTTAATATGATGAAATCAAACATCTTGGCCCAGTGCTGAAAAATTTTCAGGACTAGGCCAAGTGTACACTTTTGAGTAAATCAAAATATGGTCACCCTAAAATATTCAACCATTTGCCAGCCAAAACGTAAGCTGGGACAATCACAGCATTCTGTCTCTTTAGGAAGATGCTGGGCAGGCTTAACACCAATAGGGCAGAGCTGTGACGGAAAAAAAACAAAAAAGGTTGTGGTGGCTCCAGTATGGTCTGTTGTCAGTACAACCTGTATTTTATTCATTTCTGACAAAAATAGCAGAAGCCGTTGATGTTGTTGGATGGCATGACTCCCCACTTCTTCTTCTTCATGGGTATATTGCAGACTGATTTCCATTTCTGTAAACAGAGGTCACGTTGTACATCAGCATGTACAACATCATCATGTTCATCCAACTGCTTGCAGACATTGTCTAAAATAAAATCCTAGATTCCACCCCTTTCATTTGGATTCGGATCGTCTATGGCTCATGGCCAGAATATATATTGATATATAGGATGGTTTGCCAGGCTACTAGACCTCTACAGCTCCCCCAGAGTTATTGGTTATCTGAGCTGCTTCTTTGATTAATACTCTTCTTGATGATGTTTGTTCAATAATGTTCTCTAGCAAATCACTGAGGACTTTACAAAAGAGCTGTATTAATTATAATATTAAATTACATACAGGTAGACTATGTGGTCATAATGGTACTTAAGAAGGTAGCTGTTTGTACTGGAACTTGATTGGTGGCATCAGGGAAAATGTAGTGTAAGACAAGTGCAAATCAAGGGTTGTTCTTTTTCCTCACAACTAGACACTAATCTTGTTTTCCTACATCAAACCCAGATAAAATCTATAAAAAAATATTGGATGGAGAGTGACAAAATGGGGGGAGAGTTAATACTTTTTTAGGCTCCCTACTTTGCCTTGTAGAGCAAGTCTAGACCTATGTTATCAGACAAGGCAACGGACAACCTCTTGTTTATGTAAAAACTAAAAACATTTAGATTTAATGCAGTAGATTTTTAAAGTAAACCTTTTCCTAATAATAACATGACTCACCGATAAAAGAAATTAAATTAAATTCACTTTTATTTATATAGAAGCAATTCACAACAAATGTAATCTGAGGGCACTTTACAACAAGAGTAATTTGAATACAATTATACCAACATTCCAATCAGTTAAAAGTTTTCTATGTAAGGAATCCCAGTAGATTGCATTGAGTCTTTTACATGAGGTTGTGCCCGTATAATGCACACTCCAGCCACAGCAAGGAAAGAAACCTCAATTTCCTTCACCTGAATTCCCAAAGATTATTGTTTCAAATTGTACTCTATAGCACATGGCGGAGAATTCACAAGATGCTGTAACTAAATATTTCCATATTTTAAAGGGGGGCATGTTCTTCACAGACAGACAGAACAACGCTGTGATACAGTACGGCTATAATATTGCCGTACATCGATCTGTTAGTTCAATAAATGAAATATACTACCTATTTGAAATAATGCACTCATAACATTTCGGAATTTAATGCCTTGAAATCAACTGCATCTCCCTTTACGAGCCTCGGACACTCCCCCATTGATGCTCTGTCTTCATCGTCATCACAACATTCTCAGAGCGCCGTCTCAAGCCCAGGATGTTGAGCGAGGCTGCAGGTTGGTTCTAGTCTCCGAGCTGATTGCATTACGTCTTCAGCCTGGCCTTAGGGGGAACTGGGATCGCTACAGCGGGGAATTGGGGGGGATCCATAAACACCGGCCCCTCGTTCCGTCGTCAGGCCCAGTTTGAGGAGCTGGTGTCCCGCGTAGGTCCACGCATCACCCGTCGAGACACCAAACACAATGCTGAACGGCTGTCCATCTGTCTGCGTTTAGGAAAAGTGTATAATATAATATTTAAGCGGCACGGAACGTGCTGTGGTTGAGACAGACCTGGGTCGATTTTACTCCTCCAGAGAGACTGTCTGGGAGAGGAAGCTGTTCAGTGGAGAGAGTGGTGCATTTGCAGCCAAAACAGCTCTTTTAAGAGCCACCAACAAACCACTTAAGAGCTTTCCTGACTAAATAGTTTAACCTCTTTTTAATTTTTTTATTCCTGTTTCTGTATAGAAAACAGCTGGTGTCATGTGGCTTGGGGTGATTAGCCATCGTGCTTATCAGTATTTCCTCCGTCATGCTGATGCTGTGACTACGTGCCAGTCACATTATCACTGACATTATAGTACTTTAGCACCTTCGGTACACCAAACAGAATTTTTTTTTTTTTAAGGCATTGCGCAATTGGGGAAAATAACCAGGTATATACATATTTCTGAAGGTGACAGCTGATTGCTGTTGACGACATTCTGCTATTGTGTTCAGGAGGGGGAGAACGCGTACACTTTTTCTTTTTGTTGCAAACAGCAATTTATTTTCCTCCTGAATTTGTCACCAAAAGAGACAGTTTTTTATTCATTTCCCAAGCTTGTTCCTAAAGTTAAATCTCATATTCAGAGAAATATTTGTATAAAATAAACAGATTTTGATCTCCTTTTGTCCCTGATTTGAAAAAAAAAACTAAACAGTTTGGCAATGGGGAAGTTTAAGCAATCTATTCAATGTAATAAATATCATCCTCAATGCCCACTTCCACACTTCATCATACTGCACTCCTTTAAAATACTTCTAGTATTAGGTTTTTTCCCCACTCTTTGGATGACACTACATCTACAAGCACTAGATGGTAAACAAACCAATTTGTCTGATGCATCCCCTCCCATGATGCAATCTTGTAAGTTGTGAATAATAGTACCTTGGGCCCCTCGTGGTGGTTTGACCTTTTTCATTAGGTTTTCCCGCTGTAAAAAAGCTGACAATGATGATTATTCATAATTTACATGAATAAAATAAAAAATAAAATATGCATTTCTGTTGCAGTTTTTGGTCTAGGTTTGGATGCTTTCTCTATTAGAAAACTGTGGCTTTGTGTGTTTACACTCCACCAAATTAAAATAAGGAACAAATAAACCCTCTTTCAACAGAGGAGAAAATGTTCAGAGGGATATTCATCCACCAGTCTGTTGGCGCTGATCACCACTTCACCAGCATCGCCATGGTGATGATAAGAGGGGTATAGTTTGGGAGGAAAAAGGTTTTTAATTTAAAGGGAGACTTAAGTGTGATGGCTGACTGGTCCAGATTCAAGGACAGGGATGAATCACGTAGGCTCTGGTCCCCAGAGTGACCCTGTAGCAAACACAGCCAATGGCTGCAAGGTTCTTAAAAAGCACAGCCACTCTGAAAGGACTAACACTTAGCCTTGGTGGGTGAGGGGATGAGGAAAGAGGCAGCTGAAGATAAAACAAAGGCATATAAAACCTCGGTCAAAGTGTAGAAAGTTCTCTCCTGTCTGTTGGTGTAGGATCGTTAAACTTGCAACATTCACAGCCATATTAATAAAAACTTACACTAGGGTATAAGTAAAATCAATTTCTTCTGCAGTAGGAATTCAAATAGACAGAAATCTGCAAAGAATCCATATCACCATCAGCACCATCAAACAACTGCTTGACCTTCTTCTCTTTCAGACCAAGAGTCCCTCAGTACTAGTTTTTGAAAATGAATAACACCACCCGAAGCAAAAACCGGAAACCTTTCCATAGTTCAAGTTCATAGCTCTGTGACATGTGAACCCTACTCTCCCCCACCGCCCAGAGACCCTCTGTTTGTGCCTGTCAAGTGTATGTTGGCGCTGATAAACTGGCACCATTACATTCCACTCCCACACCTCAGTCTCCTGCCATTATATTCCCCTACACTATTTCACGCTCCCTCCTACACTGTTCTTTCGCTGCCAGCTCTCGGTGAGCGCTGCTGACAAAGGGCTTGAGGAGATCAGCATCATGGCGTCACACATATCACTGTCAGAAACACTTGCACATGGATTAATTTGTAATTTAAATCTGCAGCACCTATATTATTTCTATGGCAGTAATCAATTGGGAGGATGCGGTAGTGTGGGCAGCTATTAGCCAGCTAAAATGATACCAGCAGTGAATACAGGATGAGGGGACTTTTAATCACTGACATTCTTTGTTCTTTATATATCAGACTGACACTATACATTAAGGTCTAGTTTACAAGCTGTGTAATGGTGAGGCAGGAATTACTGCAAGGTATCAGCAGAATGTCACCGTGTATAAGTGTGTTCCTGAATTACTGGCGTTTATTGACCCCGTAAATGGCAACGCCGTGAAGACAGGTTGTCAAATGCAAAGTACTTATGCAAAACAGCAGATGCAACGCTGGAGAATCTATCGCCGAGTTTTTACACGGCCTAAGCAGGATATAACAAACAGAAAGCTGGAGATTACTCAGTGGGAGGGGAGCATCCTTGGTGTTCAAAATGAGGGATTTGACATCTCAGATTCCATGCTCACCACACAAATCAGAGGTTAGAACTGCTTATTGTGCTATTGGCGGTATAGAGGGAAGTTGTGGCTATAGTGAGCAAAAACAAAGTTAATTACCATGCTGTGTTTTAGTTACTGTTGGAATAGACTGCATGCCCCAGACGGGGACTGTGAAAATAATCAATTCTAGCTCAAAGGCTCATCAAAATGTACAAAAGAAACTGGCAGGTTTAATTATCAACCATCATGTTCTTTGGAAAAAGAAAAAAAAAGCTTGGTACCATTTAATATTAGTCAATCTTAATATTCAGACAGTGGGTTAATATTCAGATATGTTTCCACTGTTGAATCGTGTTACAATATTCAATCCAGACCAGTTTGGATGTGCCTTGGCAAGAGTCTGGTGATACGACATGTATCACAATACAGGTGGGACAAAACGATATATTGCGATACAATGAGTAAGACTATATATTGTGATTTTAAAAACTTGATTTAACTGGAGAAAAAGTGACAAGGCATTCTAAACACTCCAACCTGTTTCATACTTAAAACATCCAGTTTATTACTAGATCTAGTTGATCCACTGGAATGAAAAAAGGAGAAAACAGCCCCCAAATAGCGATGATACTTATAACTTTACAAAAAAATCCACTGTGTGATTATTCAAATACCCAAAAAAAATAATTATTTGATACATATCTTTTGAATATCGATACAGTATTGTGACATAAAATATCACTATATATTGGTGCATCGATATTTTCCAACTTCCCTAGAGACCAGTGTTTTTCAATATGACAAAATTGTAACAAATTTATAATGGAAGGGTCATCAATGATTTGGCCCCTTGTACTGTCAAACTTGGGACCTGTGAATGGGACCCTTACTTTTGGCTTTGGTTTTACCAACAGTTCTTTTTCATTCCTGCACCACTTTAAGGTTCTGAACCCCGTTCTAGTTAATGTGTAACTTTGGTTTTATTTGCTTCACCAACATAAAGGAACATTTGTCAAAGTTTACTTTCAGTTTTTGACTGAGAGTAGATTAATAAACATTATGGGCCGGATTTATCAACAGTTTGCCGTTGTTAAAACTGGTCCAAACCGCACAGCGTTGCAAGAACAGGCTTCAACTGATTTACTACCATGAAGACAGTGATGCAGCTGTTAAACCCGCAGCAGGACGCACATGCTTTTGCCCTTGATGAATAGGGAATATGGGCATTTCTGTCAGAAGACTCAAAATATTGGGAGGAGAACATAAAAATTAGTAGGTATTTTAGGCGCAGTGTTATGTCCAAAGCATCAAAGTTTTTGCGCTGGCTATTTCAGCATCTATTTTTACCGCCTCTGAAAGGGATGTCTTAACTTTGCGTCACCACATTCAACGTAAGTTATTACTGACAAATGAAAAATGTAATTCACACATATTCTATCCTAATAGTGATTAACACTGTAACAGCCATAGACTTGATATGCGGGTCATTGTTCCCCTTTAGTTAACCGAAGATGCATCCTGAATTCTTGCACCTATTCCTCCTCTCTCTAGCTTGTGGCGCACACAGTAGCAGCTGCAAAGTCCTCTTTTGAATACTTCTCCTTGCGTCTGTTGTGAATTGCTCACTCAATTTCAGTAGATCACTCACCAATGAAGGACAACCCACTTTCGCAATTTTTAAATACTCTTAAAGGCTAGTTTGCCTTCTACTTGTACAAATGGAATGTATAAAGTTCGGAAAAGATACAGAAGTGATGACATACATCTTCTAGATGTTCAGAAAGGGGCAGTCTGTCATGAAAAAGCTTTACACTTCACAAACCTTTAGTATGAAGAAACATAAAAACAACACAACCTTTTGATGTTCATGACTAAAGAAAGGATGCCAAGTCTTCAAAATCCCCCTAAACCACCTGAGAGCTTTTGAAGCCCTCACATCATCCTTTGGCCCTATTTTCTGTTTTTAGCTTCACATCATTTAAACTTCCCATCACTGCTACGTTTTCTCTCTTCAAAGCTTCAGTCAAGAAAAAAAAAGGACAAAAGTGAAGCTGCTTTAACTCAGTGGAGATGAGAGCATAATTTCCATCACAGTCTCACAGAGTCACCACATTAGACTCTGTCTCTTCAACTTAATTAATGCATAATGAGAGATGCTGATGTGAGCATTTCAAATCAATTATGATGCTGAAAACAGTCTAAAGTGACTTCTTTAAAACATATAACAGCTATGTTCATAATTTTTGTTCTTTAAAGTAGTCCGCAGAATGACCTTCAGATGTTTTTTGCAAGTAAATATGCAGAAAGCAGTGACGATATCTGAATTCTCTGTCTCTGATTGCATCAGTATGAGTTCATGCACTCAAGCGCAAGCACAGGTTGCTTCTATAAGGTGTGGAGATTGGCTGTCTTGTTCTCTTTCTATAAACAGAATAGATGGACGGGGAGGAGCAAAGAGAAGCGCAGCTTTGCAAAACTAGCTTTAATGTCATGTCTGTTTCCAGAGCTACACCAACGGGCCTCAGGGCTCGGCTCTCGACGGATGCAGCGCTCATCCTCTCCAGCTTATCGGTATACCTTACTGACTTCTATCCAAATCCCTTCCTTTCACTGCCAAATCACCTGTCTCTCTTTGCTTACCTCCATCTTCCTGCACATTGTTATTCATTGCTTCCTGCGACTCCATCTCAGGTTCACTGTGCTATGTTCCTATGGCGCTCTTTCCATTTCTTTATCTCGTGTATCCATTTCAGTTGCCGCATCCAGCGCCCTCCATCTCACTTTAAGATGATTGGACAAATATATTTACAGAAAAATCTATGTAGTACTGTCTGCAATTTTATGAGATATGTTAAATAAAAACAAAATAAAAAAAAACAAATGCCCCTCAGATTAAACAAACTTTGCCAGCAGCCTTGGTGATGATTACTACACTAATCAAACCATTTTGATGGAGAACAATGCAAACACTTTGGGCAAAATAAATAAATATCTGGAGTAAGATTCTGCTTAAGCAGATTTTACCATCCCTTCACGATTAGAACCAAGCATAAAGTAAAGCTATACTGATGTGTCAATAAGAGGGCTGCAAGCTAGGATAACGTTGTGGAAATAGTGGAAGCAAATCCAAAGACACTGAAGTAAGTAATTATGATTAAGAAAAAGGAGGGTTGAAATGAGGAGGAGAGGCAAAGGTGAAAATTAGGGCGATGGTATGCTCAGGTGGCTTAGAGCGGATATTGTATGCCTTATCTGTCACCTGCAGGTCTGTGCTTATTATAGAAAGAGGCAAAGTGAGAGCAGAATGTGAAGCAAGAGTTTGGATGCAAACTGTACTGATGCCCTCACTACCTCTGCAGCATAGTCTGGTGGATCAAACAAATTACATAAGGAAAAATAATCATTGGACTCTTAAAGTATTCTAAAAGCCATTAAAATGTGGAACTCACAACCTCTCAACACTTCATGAACACGCAGAACAGTTTTCCTACATGCAAATATATGTACCTTACACCTTTTTACATTTTGTCAAATTATAGCCATTAACTGACCAACACAAAGCACTGGATGTTTTGTTCCAAAAGGAAACTGATACAGTGTTTCTGATTAAAGGTCTCCTTCAATGAAAATCATGAAAACTGTTTTTTATAACAAAAATCAGTAACATGAATTGTTTAAGCCTGCTGTGTGTGAATATTTTCTCCAAACTCCATTTTTTGCAACAGCTACAAAAAGAAAATAGACCAGAAAAAAACTGAATTTGAAAAAGCCTGTTCAATGAACGTAATAGGGACTATTAGTTTTCATTGGCTTCTGCCACATGGCTTAGGATCGCCCACAGGAACGCTGCATTGTTTTAGTCAGGGAGTAGAGTAGAGCTGCAGCTGTCGTGTTGCAGATTCTACAACACGACAGAACACGCTCGGTATTTGTGGAGACAACCCCTCAAGGCTACATGTTTTTTTTACCCACGGAAGAGGAGCTGAAAAAGCAATGGTTGGAATTTGTTTATGCCACCACCGGCAGTATACAATGCTTGGTCAGTTATTTGTTCAGTCGCTTTGAGCCCAGTGACTTCATAACTACAGACCTTACAGTCATGGCTTTGCTTCAAAGTTGTGTTTAAAACCAGGATATGTACTATTACAGTGGTGGAACACCAGCTCACAGGCTGTAAGTAAAAATGAATTGTTTACCCAATGTTTCACTTTTTAAGTATTGTGTTAAAACGCACCATAACAGTGAAATTTTGTATCTTGGCTTACACGCTAATATAATTATCCTCAAACCTAACCTAAGCTTCAAACCATGAATTGTAATGTCAGCAGCTATTTCTCTGCCTAAGGAGCTCACAGGCGGTGGGGAGGGAGGGAGCACATGATCCGAACTGAATATGACCACAGAGTGGAAGAAAATAAACAAATAAAGGTTTAGCTCAGTAGCGAACAAGGAGGGCTGCAGTGCTGAAACACTGTCCGACTGGCCGGTGTATAGCGTACAGAAGACCGCTTGCCCGATGTCGCTCTGGAGTCTGAATCATCCTGATCGAGACACTGTGAGGCCAGTAACGGTCCCCTGTCTCGTCAGAGTCCGGTCTTGTTTAGGAATGCTGCCTAAACTGGGTGGTAAAATCCATCTTAGGCTAAATACCGGCATGATTTTTGTTTCACATTACACTTTTCTGATTTTAGTAAACAGAAAAAGTGTAAGAGTGGTGTTGCAGTTAGCCAATCAGAAGTCAGAAACTTGCATGTCATTAATATTAGTGAGCAAGCCCCAAAATTGTGCCAACTCTTCCCGTCCACTGCTGCACTGATTTAGAATACACTGAAAAAGAATAGTAGAAGAAACCAATGCAGAAGGAATTCTTTCTTACTAGAGAACACACAAAAAATAATAAAAACACCAGTAAATGAGACCTTTCAAAAAAATAAAGAGAAAATAAAGAAAAGTATAAAAACAGTGGTGTACCTTTCCCTTGTATCATTGTATGTTTAGGGTGACTATTCATCTAGAAACTGAACTTTGGTCTCAAGTCTTTTGCAAACTCTACCAGGTTTTCTTCCAGTATCGTCATGTATTTATCTCCAGCAGTCCTTCCATCAACTCTGACCAGCCTTCTTATCTCCTGAAGAAAAGCATGCCACATGAGCCTTTTTAGCTGCTTTGTTCTGTTTGATCACTAAGGTTATTTTAGAAACCTCTGAGGCCTTCATAGAACTGTTATATTTAAATATAGAGATTGAATCATACACTGGTGAACTGCAATTACTAATAATTAAACCAATTCAGAAAGCAATACGCGGCACTGAATTTTATTTCAGGATATTAAAGAGGAGCAGAATGAATACCAATGTATACCACACTTTCAAAATTATAAGCACCACTTATAATTTTCATTCTACTATTTATTAATTTCAATCTAACAGTGTACAAGATAGTATAAAACCCCATTAAGTCCAATAATGTTTTTGGTTGTAACATGACCAAATCTGAGAAAAATAATCAAGGCGTATGAGTACTTTTGCAAGGGATAATACTGACAATATCCCATCTCAGTGTAACTGTTTAAATAAGACCACTCTAAAGCCTAGTTTATGCTTCTCTGACCGCAAATCTGCACTCAGACACAGATGTTTTGATGGAGACGTTGTTCGTTTATGGTTTTCCATTTCTTTCTTTCCGTTCTCCATTGATTTTTCACTGTTTAAAAGCAATTCTCAACCAGGAGAACAGGGGCTGTTAACTTTTCATGGTGTCGTCTGCCTACCATTGCAGCTTGGTTCCCGTTTTATCTTCAGCCTGTGAATGCATTTCCCCCCTCAAGGAGCAAAGGACGACAGAAAGTAAGTTTTGATTAAGCTGTCAAGCTTTTTACTAAAAGTGCAGTCTAGAATACTCTAGAAACGCATGTAAAAAAACAACACCCTTTTTTGTTTTTTTCCTGCAGCTCCTTGTGTTCGAAATCGCCAAAAGACCAGATTAGATAAATTATCCTTTCAATATAAAGCAAGTAGCGCCCAAAGACTGCATTAACCACCAATTACAGCGACTATAGAGGACCGTTCTGGTGAAACGATCTCCAGCTGTTACTGAACTGACCAATCACAGGCATACTGTATGCTCTACGTTGACGGAGACGGATAGTTAGAAAATAGATCTCTACTATGTCTGTTGTTGCGTAGGTAATGAAGAGACCTTGCGTCAATGGATAATGGTGCTGCATCAATCTGTCTCCATCAGAACGGAGAAGCATAAACTGGCCTTAAAGGCCCAGTGTGTAACAAATTCGGCTTTTTATTAATAAAAATCAAGTACTGCTTTCAAAAATATGTATTTTACCGAGGTCTAATCACAATCGCATTATCATGAAAGCGTTTCCATGTCTTACAATACGTTGTTTATAGATACAGAGGGTACACCGCGCCCCATCTGGGGCTGCCATGTTGCATCACCATTCTCTGTGGCTTCCGTAGTAGTAATGACGTGTTATAACGGTGAGAAACAAGAGAAAACTCCTCAGTTGCTTGCATCCACTTAGCACACCACTAGTTGTAGGTAATTTTTACACATGGGGGCTTTAAGGCTGAGTATTTTCTTTGTTGGGCAACCTGCATTTTGCTTCATGTAGGAACTACAGCCCTTTAAAGAGATTGCATATACAAAAATGAAAATATGCAATGATTTCAGCAAAGCTTGGTAGAAACTACTTAAGCAAATTATTCAAAACTCTGAAAATTAAAACACTACTGCTAATTTCCAAATCATTCTTTACAATGCCAAAAAAAGCCCTGATAATAGTCTGTGTCTACTTTGATTATTTGCTTTGTTTAGCCCCTGTAACAAAAGCTTTTTTTCAAATGTATCCAGTGTTGGGATTTCTGCCAGCAGTCAGCTGTTTCATCTTTAGTATTTGCTGAAGGGGCTGCTTCTAACAGTTTCACTTGATGCTACAGTGTAAAGATTTGCAGCTGCAGAAAGCTCTGCAGTTTGCATTCTTCTCTTGCAAATAAGGAAATGCAGTGCAGTGGACACATATACTGATCAATACTCCTTTATCACAATAAAGCTCTATTCAGCATTTTGAGTCTTAGTATTGAGTCGTGGAGTCTGAAAAGGATTGGCTGGTAATAAGGCATTGCCTTCTTTCCTTTGTCTCTTTCCCACAAAGGCAGAGGAAACCGAACAATTGGAGATTTATGGGGGAAAAAATGCTTCTTAAAATAATTAGCAAGAAAAATCAAAACATAATTTAAACTGTGTTGGGGATATTGCTTATGTATCTAATGAGCATCATGTTCTTACTATTATATTATTGCCACTAACCTCAATCCTATTCACTTGAAATTATGTTTAGCTTTTTTGTATTTGTAACAGATTCCAGTAACAAAAATTTAACTTGCTGTGATTGCTGATGCCTCATTGACATACTCTGTTTAGGTATATTTTTTATTTTTTTTGTGTGGTATAAGTATCGGCTTTAGTGCTCTGTATCGGCAAGTACTCTGATCCAAGTATCGGTATCGTATTGATTTGAAAAAAAAAAAGATCACACAACACATTTACTTAAAAGATGTATCTTGAAACGAATGACGTTACTGAATACTCTGTCTTTTATATAAAAGTTTTATGTAGCAATACTGAATCTGCATGGTTCCCTCTGCTTAGCAATCTAAAACAAAGGTCCACCTAAGATATCTCAGCCAAATATGATCTGAGTGAAAGTTACATAGTCATGCTATCATAATTTCCATTTGGAGTGTTTCCACACATGTATGTTGAAAGTAGTTATACTGCTTTGGACCTTTTTACTTTTAATATACAGTATATTACAACCATAGATTAATTTCACTTCAATTTCCAATCCCTTAAAGATGTAGCAAACGGCAGACAGTTGTTTCAAGGGTTTTCTTTCAACAGTGGCTTTCCTCTTGCCAATTTTCTGTGTTGCATGAGTCTGAATTACACTGTCAACAGATCTCCCTGCCTGAACTATGGATCTAAGTAGATTCCCCAGAGTCAAACTGGCCCCATGGCTCCTTAAATGTCTCATGCTAGGTCTTCTTGGGAGAATTACAATTGTATCTTACATTTTTGTTTTTTAGTAGCTTGATCAGTTCCAGTAGATGTTAACACCTTTGTATGTTTTTTTATAACCTAACCCTGCTTGAAACCTCTCCATATAATTTTTTCTTGATCTGTCTGCAGAGCTCATCCAGGTTAAGAGAACAGTCATATTCATAAAAATTAAATTACATACTGACTTTTGTAGGTAACTGTCTACACAGTAGTTTTGCAAAGGTATCAGAGTACAGAGGCCTGAATGTACTATATGCATGGCACCCCTTCCAGATATTTATTTGTCAAGAAAATTTTAAACCACAGATCCTTTTAATTCTGCTCTTACACAAAATCATATTAAAATATATTGTGCATATGTGGTTGTAACAAGCTAAAAAGTAAACATGACACTTTGTTTTACTTATTAAGCATAACGTGTGTCTGAATAAATTTTTTTTGACAAACTACATCAAACAAAAAAACGGGATAAAATGCTTGAAAATTGTTTCAGCTTTTCCTCTGCTGTATGCCAGATTTCTTTATTGTTGAATTTAGCAAAAAAGACTCAAACTCTCTTTTCAACACATGGATTACTTCTTCAGACATTTGTCTCAATGACTTACCTGCTGTGGTCAGGCAGAGCTCCTCATCACTGTTGTCCTGACAGTTGTCCTGACCATCGCAGAGAAAGCTCCTGTCCACACAACGCCCATTTCGACACTTGAAGCGAGCCTCCGTGCACACGAGAGGGTTGCCTGCTGTGGTTGAGACGGAGCAGTATAGAGTTAAGGGTCAGCAATCTGCTCAAGGAACGCCCTAGGTAAAAGTTTTAGGGAAAAAGTTTATCTTCAAACTGGCAACAATTGAGAAACAGGGGCTTATTTATGAGAGACTTCTATGACACAAACTTCAGATAAAAATAAATAATCTACAGGCAGATCTGCAGTAGGCTCTTTCCTTGTTCCTCCCCAGCTTTTCCCATTTTGATGTATTAAAATAAAATAAAACTGAAGGTGTTATCATTTGATTGCCATTTTCATGGTGGAAATGAAAAAAAAAAGTTTAACTGTTCATGATTGAATAAGAAAATTGAATTAGAAAATTCTGATAAAAATCCAAATTCAGAAAAAAATTAAAAGATGCCAAATCCTGCAAAGAGCCACCACTCTTGTTTAAAGCTATGCTCAGCCTTTTTTCATTGTCCCCATTTTTCCAGTTCTTAACAAGAGGCATAATCATGTTTCTGAAAATGTTCAGAAAATGACACAGTTGTGAAACAGTGTATGCTGCAAGCAGGAAGCAAAGCTCCATTTAAATGCCAAGATTAGATATTTGAGCATGAACCCTGCAGGCAAAGAAGACTGTGTTTGACAATGGTGAGTGATTGAAGTGATTCTTATTGGGAAAGAGGCAAAGCAGTCGCGTGAGAAGAAACTTTATTGGAAGTCAAGCTTTAATAGCAATTCAGACAAGTGGAGATGACTTTGCTTTTTCAAATAACAGAAAAGTAAGTATTATAATCAGTTCTACATCCAGCACATCAGGATTGATTTGACAATAGAATAAGATAAACAAAAAGATAAAATATGAAGAAAAATATCTTAACATATGAATAAATTATAATAAATGGTTAATATTAGAAATATGGGAAGAATGAATATGGAAACATGGAAGGTGCTGTATATTAGCTAACAGAATATAGAAACAGAACACAAAAAACTCCTCCAGATTTCTAACCATTTGTTTTAAAACGCAGAGTTGCTTCATATTATTGCAACATGAAGTCTGAAAGTTAGAAAGAATAATGTCTAAACTGCATGTTGGGGTATCAAGTAAGCAATATCTCTTTATCAGCAGAAAATGTAAATAAAATGAGAGGGCAATGAGAAGAAGGGGTATAGACTTGTTATGGCTGTTGTTGAATGGTTGGCTTCTACAGCAAATTTATAGTTGAAACAGAGTCAGGTCGGAGGCCAGAAGACGTAATTTAAATAAAACAGTTTTAAGTAAGTTAATCAATTGATATTATGTCTACCAGGCTAAGTGATGCACACCTTAATATGCCAAAATGAAAGACACAATTGAAAAGGTGTAACTCCGGGAACTCCCTAAAGAAACTTCAAGTAAATCATGAAATCATATGTTCTTAGCTCAAGACTGTATGTTTCGTGTGCTATTGAAGTTTCACACCACAGCTCAAAAGATAAACTCTGGATTTCAGTCTGTAACTTAAAAAGAGCAGTTGCTTCCTAGAAATGTTTGAGCATGGCTCACATAGTGTTGCCTCATTCCCACAATGTCTTTAACTGATAGGACACTTTGACCTCCTGGAAGACGAAGATGTCTGACTTGTGATTTTGAAGTTTAAAAACCATTGTACAGTACTGTATATAATAATCTTTTCACTATTTGTGTTATTACAACAATTCACACTATTACAACATTATTGCACTAAGTTGCACTAAGTTTCAACAAAACAAAATGTCCTTGGAAAGTTTGATTTGCTCCCTAAACAGTGCTCCCAGGCAAAGAGTATCTCTCAGCAGTATCAGTTTGAATGATTAAAATGAGACATTTTGCAGCAGTTAAAAGAAAATCCTCCAGGCGCTGTGAGGCGTAGAGGTTAAAACAGGTGCTCCAGGTTCAGAGGACTCAGTCCTCAAAGCGGTTTGGAAATTTATTGAATGTCTCTTTCCCCACTTTTCTCACCTTTCTGTAATATCCACTGGTAAAGACGACAGTGGCCACAAAACATGTTATTTTTATTTATATTTTTTTAAAATAACATCCTACCAGATTTAAGCATAATTATACACCTGACAGTCTGAACAAAAAGCTTCTAATTCTGAAAGACGGGGCATTTTATGATTTGAAGTTATTGAAGGTCGACATTTTTTGTCTCCCGAAAGCTTGTTGAAATTTTTAACAGATGAAGGAATCTCAAAAGAGAATGTGCATCGAGAATGGTCCAGAATATAATTTATATAGCCTTGTTTCAATTTGTTAAGATGAAAAAAATTATGATGGCCAAAGACTGCAAAAATCTGCGATGGACTGGCGACCTGTCCAGGGTATACCCTGCCTCTCGTCCGTTGACACCTGGAGATAGGCACCAGCCCTCCCACGACCACTTAAGGATTAAGCGGTTCAGAAAATGGATGGATGGATGGAAGACTGCAAAATACTGTTCATATTCATATTTGTGAACACTACTGGGTATGTTCGTATATTCTGATTTTTTGGATGTTTTACCAATTCTGTTTAATTTTCATTGATTTTTAAAAACGAATGATTAAATCCATCACTGCTGATTATCAGTAGCTCTAAATTAATAACACTATCCTAAACATTTTTCTTACTAATACTTATGATGATGCTTATAAAGGTTTTGTCATGATACTAGAGATTGTCCCTGGTTAAGAAGTGTTATGGGAAAATCATTTCAAGATCGTTATATTTAATGAATAGTAATTATTAGTAGTGGCATCTGGGAAATATGCCATATTACTTGGGACTCAGTGAAGAAACTGAAGTTGGTAAAGTCTTATGGACATTTCACCTACTCTGGTTAACTGAAGGACTCATGTCATTGTTGTTATGTCTGTACAGAAGGACAATCACTTCCTAAGAAAAGCTCTGGAATCTGACACAGTCAGACAGAAGCACCATGTTTAGGAGGGAAAGCGATGCCCCAAGAGGGCTTTCTGTACCATCAAAATAAATATATTATATATCATTCTTATCTTCATCTCCATGGAATTCTTCCACATGAGAACTACATTTTTTTTCAGTTGCTATACCACATGTCGTGCATGTGGTGAAAGGTACACAATGCTCAGGCTCAATTGACTAAATGGATGAGTCTGTGCCAGAGTGTCTTTAGAGACAATAAGAAAAAGAATAAATTCTTTTGACCTAATAAAACATGCACCACAACATTAGGGGATCAGGGTTTATGTGTATGATATACAGTTCTACATGCAGCTCTCATGAAATCACTGCAACCATTAAATAAACATAATAGTACTGTAGAGTTAAAAAAAATGGTTAGGTAACATCCCATAATAATCAAGGATAGAAAACCCTTTTTTAAAAATTTGAGTCAACAGCAGTTGCTCACCTTAGGACTAAAGTGCTAACAGGGTTTGGCAGAAGGCTAAGGTGGTGCAACATTTTGGTAAACATTTAGCAGTCTCAACGCATTTGTAAAATGTTACTGTACAATACAATCTTTTTTTTAAAGTAAATTATCTTGGACATGAAATTGCATACGAGTCTTGTCAGCAAATCCGGCCATCTTGTCCAAAGCTCCCTACATTAAGAGAAATTGAACCATCTGGAAAATTACTGGTATCACTGCTGGACTACCACCCTAACACTCTGTTTAGATTTTAAAAGATCGCTATTCTATTATTTCATGCCAGAGAGCAAGATTTTGGGCTCCCTCTTATCCATTAAGTGTTACGACCGGAGGACAGTACATCTTGGAACAGACTGTGACTTCGTATGACTGTGGCCTGAAAGCATACGAGTGTTACTGAATCTGGACATCGTGTGTGACAGACTCACTGCAGTTCTCCTCATCACTCCCGTCAGGACAGTCGTCGAAGCCATTGCAGCGGAACCTTCCGATGATGCGGTGGACACCATTAGCACAAGCAAAGAATGTCGGAGGAAACTTTGACTTGACCTTAGCTGTCAGGACACAGGGAGTAAGAGGGAAGAGGGAAAACAGATTAGCCTGTGCATGATAAGCAGATGTGGCCGCGGTTTTCAAAAATACTACATCTTATTTTGTGAAGGCATTAGCCTTGAATGGGATGCATAAAAAAGGGAAGAACCATCCAAAGAAGTCGACTGTTCTTTTTTTTCTTCAAGGTTTTATGTCTAAAAAGCAACTTGCACAAATACTCTGTGGAACACTAATTCAAAATGAAAACTCTGAGCCAAACATAAATAATATTCAAGGTCTAAACTTTAGAATAAATGTGATGTTGCAGAGACACATTACTATTCAGCACATATTTTCCCATAAGGTTTACCTTCACTTTTAAGCAAAAATGACAAAAATAATGATAAAGTTCTGAACACCAACAACCAATAGGAGAAACAAAGTTAACAAAAAAAGACAAAAAGAGCAAATTGCAAGGGAGAGTGTTTGTATAGATCCCATCATCGATCAGCCTAAGTAGGCCATGGGTCTTATCTCCAAGGAGGGGCCTGAGGCCTGAGCAAGAAACCTGCAGAACACCAATACTCACTGTATTCAGTTTAGTGCAAACTCACTAGATTTTAGCGCAACTTGATTTTTCCAGGTAGGAAGTGAAAAACCACAGGTGTGTGCAAGTAAAGAAATGAGGAGATAATTGCCAATTCTTCAGCTTGACTGCATGCTAAATCCTGAGCACATTAAAGAGAAGTACATACAAAATACCACCACTGCTGTTTTTGCATACAGTGCTTTTTCACTTTAATTTGGTCACTGCTAAACTGCTACAGAGCCTTACAAATGTAGTCCTAGGAATTTGACTTTTTTGCCTTTTCTCATGTCAAATCCCAAAAATTTGAAGTATTTTTTTGGTATTTTACTTATTAAACCTACACAAAAGAGTACATACTGTAGTTGAAAAAGAAAAAGAAAATGCTACATGGTTTTAAAACTTTACAAATAAAAACCAGAAAGGAGTGGCAGACATGATAAATCTTTCTTGCAATGCCCCTAAATAAATTCAATTTAAACTGTTGCCTTCAGAAGTCATCTGATAAGTAAATAAAGCCCCATGCATTTGATCTAATCTCAGTGTAAATACAACAGTTCAGTGAAGTCCTCAGAGGTTTGTTACACAGTCACAGCAAACAAGGGTAAGAGAGAAAAAAAAAATATTTTTGGTTCAGTGCACATTTGAAACCTAACAATTCAATTGAGAATCTTTGGTGAGACCTAGAAATTGATGTATGCAAATGCCATCCACTAAATCTGACTGAGGATGAGCGATTTTGTAAAGAGGAGGGAAAAAAAATCACTCTTCAATAGCTGGTAGAGACATAACCTCGAAGTCTTGCAGTTGTGGGAAAAGGTGGCAATGCAAAATATTAAGTCAGGAGAGGCACAGTACAAATGCAAAGACAAACCTTTTATGTTCTTATATGTCAACAACTGCAAAAGTTACATATCATTTCTATATATCTATTTCAAAATGATGCACTACTTTATGTAAGTCAAGTTGATAAAATCCAGAGTGAAACTGAAATAATGCAACAAATAATCATATGGAAGCATTAAATATTCCCATTTTCATTTCAATTTGGTTTAGTTTATGCCATCACTGAGTCACAAACATAAATCATACATTACGTTGAAAAACACAGAGAAAAAAATAATGGGTATCCAAGAAATTAGAAAAAACAAGCCAACAAATATTGTGTGTACATTCGGTTTCTTCTCGATTCTGAACACAAAGGGGTGAAACTGACCTTCTCATAGACTGGCAAAGGGCTGTCTCAAATGCCAGGGGCGCACATTTTTCCCTATACATTTGGCAGACTCATTCATGAGCTCTTTCAAGCAGTGTATATCAGGGTGAGGGGAGAGAAGGCAAAACAACCACATTGGTTATAAGCGTGCATCAGTAGGATGAAATTTAATCCGCTGGATGCAGGAGGAAGACCGGATAGCAAACAGTCTGTGTGTAAGTTGTCTAGGGACCCTTTGTTTACCTGGATAGTGGAGGCTCTGCGTACCCAAATCACATTTAGAATGCTGTATCACATTCATTAAAGTCAAAGGAAGAAAAATAGACAAGCCTCATGGCTTTAGAGGAAGGCTAAACAAAATAATGATAATAAAAATGCATGCTGCTATAAGGGAGGGATGGTAAAATTAATTCAGCAAGAAAAATAAATATAATTTCTTGTGCTCTATCTGCATTTATTTAACATTCGTGGTATTTTCATGCTTTTGTGGAACATTTTATTGTGTATATGTCAGCAATGACGGAAAGTTTCTATTTCTCTGCAACACAAAAGTTTGTCTCTCTTTTTCTCTCTCTCCTTTTTTGGTGATTTGCAAGCTTGGTTAAAAGAAGCGTTTTCTGCAACAAGCTTCGTCAGTCACTTCTTCCCTCATCCGAATCCTCATTACCACTTTAAGTGCTGGCTACGATTTATCTCAGTCAATGTTTGCGCTTCAAATTAGCTGAAAAGTCAAACGAAGGGCAAACTCATAAGTGAAAGCTGTGGGTGGGAGACGCTCAGCTCATCGGAAGGATAAACTTAATGTGCTTAACTGTACTTTGTGGCTGTTTAGCCATTTGTTGCCTAAGCCAAGTGGTTCTTAGAGCAGGAAGTTGAAAAATTAATTAAGTTGAGAAAGCAGAGGCTTTATGACATGCCGAATACCCATACTGTAGTTATTAGCTTTTTGACTTTTATTGTGTGAAAGTTTCTTTAATTCATGGACTTTCAGAGTTTGGATGTAAAAACTGCTGTTTACTCAGATATTACTGACAATTAGTGATGTTCCAGCTTGTTCACAAACCTTTAACAGTTAATTTTAACTCTTCTGTGTGCGGTTTCCAATTTACTGAAGCCAAATAATATTCCACTTCGCTCAGCTGTTTTTTTTAGAAGTTGTTTACAAAACTCAAGCAGTGTTGGACCGCTTCCAAACTTTTCCCCACTGTTCAGCTACGCAGCACAAATGAAAACGAATGAGGGTAGCAGTTGAGCTCATTCCTTGAGGAAAGACCATCACCAGCACAAAAACATGGCAGTTTCACAATAAAACACACGGCTGGAGGACACACAAACACATACAGGCAGATAAACAACCAGATAAAGCTATCCACTGGCTGTCTCTGTTTTACTGCTTGCGACTGAATACACCTTTCTGCTTATTTCAAACAGCTTTACGTCAAAATTCGCTCCTTTCGTTTGTCCTTTATATCATTATCCTTCATAAATAAAAACACTAAATTTCCAGGCAAAACTTGTACAATTAGAATATAGTTCAAATGTTAATTATTTTCAGTAATTCAGCTTAAAAGGTGAAACTAATAAATAATATAGTCACATTACACACAAAGCAAAATATTTTAATTCATTTGGTATAATTTTGATGATTATGGCTTACAGTTTATGAAAAACCCAAATTCTAAATCTCAAACAATTAGAATATTACATAAAATCAATAAAACCAGGATTTTGAATAGATAAATGTCAAACCTCTGAAAAGTATAATCATTCATATGTACTCTGTACTTAGGGTAGGCCTTTTTCCATCAATTACTGCCTCAATGCAGCATGGAAGGTTTGCTGAACGCCTCTGGCACTGCTGAGGGTCATGTCAGGCCAGTTTGCAGCCAATCAAGGACAGTAATCCCACAGTAATTGAAACACGTTTTGGCAGTGTTGGCAGATGCCCAGTGTTGTTGGAAAATGAACTCAGAATCTCCATAAAGGAAATTTGAAGAAGGAACCATGAAGTGCTCCAAAATGTCCTGGTAGTTGGCTGCATTGACTCTAGAGTTAATGAAGCACAGTGCAGATGACGTGGCTCCCCAAATCAGAATTTGTTGTTCAGGAGCAGGTTGCCAAAGGAAAACAAAATTTGAAACCCATGTCCAGGAAACATACATAACTTTTAAATGGCCTTTTCCTGACAATCCTCTCCAGGCTGTGGTCATACCTGCTGCTTGGGCACCTTTCTTTCCACACTTTTCCCTTCCAAATAACTTTCTATTAATGTGCCTGGATACAGCACTTTGGGAACATCCAACTTCTTTTCCAATTGCCTCTTGAGGTTTTCCCTCCTTACAGAAGGTGTCAATTATGGTTTTCTGCACAACTATCAGGTCATCAATCTTCCCCATGATTATGATTTCTAATGAACCCAACTGAGAAACCATTTAAAAGCTCAGGAACCCTTTGCAGGTGGATTAAGTAGCTGATACTCTGAGCCTAAAATAATTTAACCTTTTCACTGATTACTTTGTCTTACATTAACACCATGGTCATTTAACCAGATGCAGTTACATTTGGCAGTGTGGGCAGGTACCAAGTCCTGAAGGAGAAACAAACCAAAAAAAAAAAATAATGAAAAACTGTTTGTCAGCAGATAGAAGCATAAGTGCTATAAAGTTTCTTGTAATGCAGTTGCACTGACTTTGGACCTGATAAAACAAATTGATCCACAAGCAGATGATATGGCTACTCAAATCATCACTGACTGTGGAAACTTTACACTAGAGATGCAACGATTCAATACTACAACACCTCACATGTCAGTCAGCGGTCCTGAACCAGTCAGTGGTCCAGTGCAAGTGTTTTGGCAGCAAAATCACGTTCTAAGGCAGCAGCCGCTCAAGCACAGGTAGCTGCAGGAGAAGCAAAGGTGACAAAAGAACAAGCCCATATCGCAGCTGTAGCTACAAAAAAGAAAGCAACATTTTGCACTGACCTCCTCAAACTACTACAGACTACAGAGTGCAGCGGCAGCCGCCAACGATGAAGCAAAGGTCCTACATGCAGCCATTTAGGAGGAAGGTGGAGATACCTCATTTCCAGTGAACAGCAGCAATGTCGTCCAGCCCAAATCAGTTCCCTCTACACTGGATAATACCCACCTTGACCCTGCACAAGCAGCCACACTAGTGGTTACAGCAGCTCAGCAAGTAATGAAGAGTGGTGAGTTTGTGCATATGAGTGAATATAGTTTCAAGAGCTACCTGTGGTGCAATCACCAGACTATGACACCTTCAGTGGAGCAGATATCTTCCTATGACCAAAGATTGTACAAAAATTCCATTTTAGCATCTCAAACCCAGTATCCAACCAGAGTTATTACTGACGCTCGATAAATCAGTCAACCAACTTCCAGCCCAGATTACCTCCTCTTTTGTCAGTGCTTTTGAGGCCAATTCCCCAGCCATATCGGATTTAGCCATTTATTTGGTTCATAGTCAGTTGGTTAGCTCAGGGCTCCAGAAAATTACTGGGCCTGGTAGGCATCTTTTTTGAATGCCATAGAATATTTATCCCCAAGAGAGGTTAGATCTCCTCTGGAAGTGATTAGACCCTAAATCATCAGAGCAAGCAAAACGATTAAGGACCCTGCACATCTATGATGCCACAGCTGGAATCATGATGGTGTGAGACTGGAGGACAGCTATGGGTCCTATGCGCTCCTGAAAAAGTTGGAAGATTTTTCCAAATTCGCAAACAGCAGAAATCACAACTTGAGGGAGCATGGTGATCTCCTCACAGAGCTATATGCTGCCTGTGTAGATTGTTTCCTAACTGGCCTAAGTTACCTAGATACGTCCCGGGGCATCAACACTATTATTCAAAAACTTATTCAACCAGACATTTCCGCCCAAGTCATTGTGTCTAAGTGTACAGAGATCTGTGGAAAAAAGGCAACGGCTCACGCTCATGCTCCAAAATCTGTCTATTAAAAATCTATCCTGCTGGACACAAAGAAAAGACAGTGAAAGCATATGCTGTATTAGACGAGCAAAGTCATAGATCTTTAGCAAAGACAGAATTCTTTGAGATATTTAATATTAACACAGACACAAAAGTTTACACTCTGAAAACCTGCTCAGGTTTAGGTGAGACGAGGGCACACCAAGCTGAGTAGAGTCTTTAGACGGCAACATCAGTGTCCAGCTTCCCTCCTTAATTGAGTATGACATGCTCCCTGATGATGGATCTGAGATCCTGACACCAGAGGTCGCAATGCATCACATTCACTTCAAACAGGTAGCAGACAAAAATTACGGATTTAGACCAAAATGCTTCAATACTGATCCTATTCGGTCAGGACATACCAAACATGCAAAACGTCAGAGACCGTGTTGGGTAGTAACGGAATACATGTACCGGCGGTATGTATTTAGAATACTAATTATGAGTAACATGGTATTCTGAATACAGTTACTTTCGTAATACCATTGGAATACTTGTGTGTTTTCCACATTCCACCTGAAAGATAATGATATAAGTTTTGGGAAATGTGTTTCTCTGCTGCTCCGTTAACCAGCCAGAGACCCCGGCCAGCAAACAGACAAACCCCATTCACCATGGCAGCAAGGGGAAAGCTGTCAGCAGGGCAAATTGCCAAATGCCACAAAAAAGTAATGTTGTGTGTGGTAAAAAGGCTGCAACCCCTTAGCGATGTAGTCGCCCACATTTAGGTAACCTTAAGTAAATTACATTAACTTTAAGCTAAATAATTTAGCTGGTAGCTACTTTATTTACCCCTGACTTATGTTACAGTAACAGTTGAGGTTTAACTTTATTGACAGATTGACAGAACAAATAAAAAAGACCGGTGTAAAGGCTTTTTTTTTTTTTTCTCTCCTGCACCTCAAGGAATTGGAATTGAGAACCGTGTAGAACAACAAACGATACTGAGAATCTGAATCGGGACTGGAACCGTTAAAATGCAAACGATGCCCAAACCTACACATAATACTTCGTACACCCACCGCCTCGATCTTGGCTGGGCCGTAATAGATGAGTTCTGCCTAGGGGTGTCAGGTTTAGGTTCAAGGAGGACCCAGATGCGGAGCGGCGTTTGTGGCTCTTACGGCCCATGTTTATTAATTGTCCAAAAAACAGACGAGAAGCACAGAGAACTAGGGGAGGTAACGACAACAGCAAAAAAACCAGAAGCACGGAGAAGGCAACAAGGAGAACTAGCGGGGAAAAAGACAACAACGACCTGACGAAGACAGACAGGCACAGAAGGGCATATATACTGTGGGAAGGGGTAATCACAAAACAGGGAACACCTGGGAGCAGAGGAGGGAAACACAGGGAGGACAAAAGAACAGGTGAAACAAACTAGGACTAATAAACTCAAACAGACTGGGAGGAAACAAGGAGGAATAAACAACACAGACAGGGACGGATCATGACAGTACCCCCCCCTCAAGGTGCGCCACCTGGCGCACCAAGTAGGAAACTCAAGCCAGGGCGGGAGGAGGGGGTCCAGGACGGAGGGACAAAACCACAGTCCCCAGAAGACCCATGACGTGGCGGCCGGCGGCGAGGGATCAGCAGGCGAGGAGGCCGGCGACGAGGAACCAGCAGACGAGGAGGCCGGCGACGAGGAACCAACAGACGAGGAGGCCGGCGACGAGGAACCAACAGACGAGGAGGCCGGCGACGAGGAACCAACAGACGAGGAGGCCGGCGACGAGGAAACAACAGACGAGGAGGCCGGCGACGAGGAACCAACAGACGAGGAGGCCGGCGACGAGGAACCAACAGACGAGGAGGCCGGCGACGAGGAACCAACAGACGAGGAGGCCGGCGACGAGGAACCAACAGACGAGGAGGCCGGCGACGAGGAACCAACAGACGAGGAGGCCGGCGACGAGGAAACAGCAGACGAGGAGGCCGGCGACGAGGAAACAGCAGACGAGGAGGCCGGCGACGAGGAAACAGCAGACGAGGAGGCCGGCGACGAGGAAACAGCAGACGAGGAGGCCGGCGACGAGGAAACAGCAGACGAGGAGGCCGGCGACGAGGAAACAGCAGACGAGGAGGCCGGCGACGAGGAAACAGCAGACGAGGAGGCCGGCGACGAGGAAACAGCAGACGAGGAGGCCGGCGGCGAGGGACCGTCAGACGAGGAGGCCGGCGGCGCGGAACCTCGAGCCTTGGAGGCCGGCGGCGCGGAACCTAAGCTTAGGTGGAGGCGTGTTCGCCTGAACACCCTCGGCAGAGTCAGGAACCGGAGGCGTGTTCGCCTGAACACCCTCTGCAGAGGCAGGAACCGGAGGCGTGTTCGCCTGAACACCCTCTGCAGAGGCAGGAACCGGAGGCGTGTTCTCCTGAACACCCTCGGCGGAGTCAGGAACCGGAGGCGTGTTCTCCTGAACACCCTCGGACGAGGCAGGAACCGGAGGCGTGTTCTCCTGAACACCCTCGGCGGAGTCGGGAACCGGAGGCGTGTTCTCCTGAACACCCTCGGCGGAGTCGGGAACCGGAGGCGTGTTCTCCTGAACACCCTCGGACGAGGCAGGAACCGGAGGCGTGTTCTCCTGAACACCCTCGGCGGAGTCGGAAACCGGAGGCGTGTTCTCCTGAACACCCTCGGAAGAAGCAGGAACCGGAGGCGTGTTCCCCTGAACACCCTCGGAAGAGACAGGAACCGGAGGCGTGTTCTCCTGAACACCCTCGGAAGAGGCAGGAACCGGAGGCGTGTTCCCCTGAACACCCTCGGAAGAGGCAGGAACCGGAGGCGTGTTCTCCTGAACACCCTCGGAAGAGGCAGGAACCGGAGGCGTGTTCCCCTGAACACCCTCGGAAGAGGCAGGAACCGGAGGCGTGTTCCCCTGAACACCCTCGGAAGAGGCAGGAACCGGAGGCGTGTTCTCCTGAACACCCTCGGCGGAGTCGGAAACCGGAGGCGTGTTCGCCTGAACACCCTCGGAAGAGTCGGGAACCGGAGGCGTGTTCGCCTGAACACCCTCGGTGGAATCAGGAACCGGAGGCGTGTTCGCCTGAACACCCTCAGAAGGGTCAGGAACCGGAGGCGTGTTCGCCTGAACACCCTCGGAAGAGTCAGGAACCGGAGGCGTGTTCGCCTGAACACCCTCGGGAGAGTCAGGAACCGGAGGCGTGTTCGCCTGAACACCCTCGGAAGAGTCAGGAACCAGAGGCGTGTTCTCCTGAACACCCTCGGCGGAATCGGGAACCAGAGGCGTGTTCCCCTGAACACCCTCGGCGGAGTCGGGAACCAGAGGCGTGTTCCCCTGAACACCCTCGGCGGAATCAGGAACCAGAGGCGTGCTCTCCTGAACACCCTCGGCGGAATCAGGAACCAGAGGCGTGCTCTCCAGAACACCCTCGGAGGAATCAGGAACCCGAGGCGTGCTCTCCAGAACACCCTCGGAGGAATCAGGAACCGAGGCGTGCTCTCCAGAACACCCTCGGAGGAATCAGGAACCCGAGGCGTGTTCTCCAGAACACCCTCGGAGGAATCGGACCCGAGGCGCTCTCCAGACACCCTCGGAGGGAACTCGGAACCGAGGCGCATCCGTCTGGACGCCCTCGGAGGGAACTCGGAACCGAGGCGCATCCGTCTGGACGCCCTCGGAGGGAACTCGGAACCGAGGCGCATCCGTCTGGACGCCCTCGGAGGGAACTCGGAACCGAGGCGCATCCGTCTGGACGCCCTCGGAGGGAACTCGGAACCGAGGCGCATCCGTCTGGACGCCCTCGGAGGGAACTCGGAACCGAGGCGCATCCGTCTGGACGCCCTCGGCAGAGACTTGGACTGCGGCCTGCTGCTGGCAGCCGCGGAGAGGAGCTGACTCAGGAACCGACTCTGGAACGTCAGGGGTCTCAGGAACCGTCTCTGGAGCAGGAGAGACCTCGGGAACCGTCTCTGCAGCAGGAGAGACCTCAGGAACCGAGTCAGAGGACCCGAACTCCAGATCATACTCAGGAGAACTGGGTTCTGGATCACACTCTGTCCGGGGTTCCAGGTGAGCCTCTGAAGAACGCTCAAGAGTAATCTCCTTGGAGCTTTCTGGTTCAAAATCAGTCTCTATAGGGAACTTGGGCTCTATATTCCCTATGGAACTCTTTCCTTTGTTCCGAACGAACTCATAATAGAGTTCAAAAATGCTTTCAAGCCTCTAGAGTCATTCTTGAATTCCTTAAATAACATTTCAAAGTCTGCTTCAGTCGACGGCCGCCAGATGGCGCCACCTCCACCGGTGCCAGTGTGAAGCTTCGTGCCTGGATGCATCGAGCAAGTGACTGCGGAAGAGGACTGCAGCGGCTGAGAGTTAGAAACAGAAGGCTGGACGCTGGGGTAAGCATCCGCCACCGAAGTGCCACCAGGGGCGGCCCGCTCCAGAGAGAGGAGAGAGGAAGCCGCGCTCTCCTGTGGCGGAGGATAGCGAGCCGAGACCGGCAGAGGTGGACGAGGACAAGCTGGCTGGGAACAGACCGATACCTGGTGGTGCCGAAGGGATTGAGGAGGCAGACCCGAAACTGGCTGCTGGCGGCAGGAGGAAGCGGAGCTCCCCTGAAGCGAAGATGGAGCAGCTCGGCGACGCCTCCTCCCTCGACGCCGAGAAGCAGGACGAAGACCAGCCTCAGAGGGACCGGAGACAGGTGGAGGACCGGTGGAAGGGGCCAGGGAGGACGACCGGCCGGACCAGGAGGCGGAAAGCCGTGGAGAAACCGGCGCACCCTGGGCGCCGCTGCAGAAGTCCAGCTCGTCATCCAGGGAGTCCGAGAAGAAATCCGGGAAACCGTCATCCTCCTCCTCCGAATCGTCGTACATGGAGGCAAGGAGAAATGCTGGGGAAACAGCAGCCGTGTTCCCAGGAGGGCGCTTAGGAGCGACACGATGGCCCAAAACCCAAGGAGCGGGGAGGCCGCCCCCCTCACGACGACGGGGCCCAACTCCGGGCGGACAGAGGGCCAGCCGCGATCCACAAAAAGGTGAGTCTGAATAGAGTCCTTGACTTACGCTCCAATTTATCAGTCTCCTCCATTCATCGTCAGTGTGGCGATACTCCGCTGGGTCCAGTGGCGGGTCGGGTCGTACTGTCAGGTTTAGGTTCAAGGAGGACCCAGATGCGGAGCGGCGTTTGTGGCTCTTACGGCCCATGTTTATTAATTGTCCAAAAAACAGACGAGAAGCACAGAGAACTAGGGGAGGTAACGACAACAACGACCCGACGAGGACAGACAGGCACAGAAGGGCATATATACTGTGGGAAGAGGTAATCACAAAACAGGGAACACCTGGGAGCAGAGGAGGGAAACACAGGGAGGACAAAAGAACAGGTGAAACAAACTAGGACTAATAAACTCAAACAGACTAGAAGGAAACAAACCAGGAGGAATGACCGACACAGACAGGGATGGATCATGACAAGGGGTGCCCACCTGCCAAGCAAAGTATGTGTTTTCCGCACAACAGTGTTGAATAACGGCCACACATCTCTCTTGGACTCTTGTCCAAACTCATTCCAGGTCAAAGAAAAGGTTCTAACCCCTTAATCCCCTTTAAACTCTTTGAACATGACCAGCTTGATTGACATAGATCATAATGACGATCGTGTCAAGAAATTGTTCATGAGATCTCCATATGATGACAAACCTTCCATGTCAGTGGTTGATAAACTCTTTCTGAAGTTCAGGGATGAACAAATGATTATAGACGAGTCTAACAGCTGGGTGGCGCTATTACTCTTAAAAACAAATAGGCGCAGACTACCCAACAACTGAGACTAGGCTGTCAAACGTCTAAATTCGCTGCTCTGCATGCTGGATAAAATAAAAAAAACGCACATGAAAGAACATTTCTTTAACTTCATGCAGAAAATGTTTGAGTCAGGACATGCAGAACCCGGCTCGCCACTCGACAAAGACCAAGAGTGTTAGTACCTACCACTATGCGCTTCAGTTTTGGCAGTACAGCTTGCGGATATCGTACTAGATGAAGTTGACGTTGAAATTCACAAAGTGAAATACTACACTGACAGGGAGTAGACTTAGGCTACATCAAGTAAGTAAGTAATTAAGTAAAGTTTATTTATACAGCGCCCTTCACAGACCATAGTCACAGAGCGCTTCACAGTTACAATAAAAACACAGTAAGAGATACATACAAGTTAAAAGCTCAAGACAACACATTTACAATCATAACAGCCCCAAAACAATTAGGCAAAAGCCTGTACAAATAAAAAGGTCTTTAGTTGCCTTTTGAAGGAGTCAACAGACTCCATGGAACGCAGAGAGAGCGGAAGATCGTTCCAAAGCCTGGGGGCAACGGCCTGGAAGGATCGGTCTCCTCTGGTCCGGAAGCGAGTACGAGGAACCATCAGCAGATTCTGATCCACAGACCTCAGCGCCCGAGCTGGGGTGTACGGCTGGATCAGATCCCTGATGTAGGGTGGGGCCTGACCATGCAAAGCTCTAAAAGTTAAAACCAGAATTTTAAAATTGATCCTAAAAGAAACTGGCAGCCAATGAAAAGCTTTGACAATAGGGGTTATGTGTGACCTCCTATTAGAGTGGGTCAGAATTCTTGCTGCGGAGTTTTGCACCAGCTGCAGGGGAGACAGCTCCTTCTTGTTTAGACAAGAGAACAAACTATTACAATAGTCCAAACGCGAAGACACAAATGCGTGAATGACCAGCTCCAAATCATTTTTCGACAACATTTTCCTGAGTTTAGAAATATTCCTCAGATGAAAGAAGCAATTCCTTGTCAACTGTTTGCAGTGTTGCACTAATGACATGTCTTTGTCGAACACAACACCCAGGTTTCTTAGGCTCGGTTTAACAGACTGGCCCAAGTCACCCAAATACTGGTTAATCCCAGGAATGGAGCCATCAGGGGCAATAACCAGGGTTTCAGTTTTGTCCACGTTTAGCTGCAAGGTGTTCACACTTAGCCATTGATTAATCTCAGAGCTCAGAAGACTTGAAAGAGCAGTACAGCTGAATATCATCCGCAAACATGTGGTAGGAGACATCAGGAAATCTCTGGATGATTTTTCCCAAGGGGATCAAGTACAACAAAAATAATAAAGGACCCAAAACAGAACCTTGTAATAATAAAGTGTCATGCCTCACTCCCCACTCACACTCCTTTATTATTTGCACCTGTGTTATCCTGAACCTCCAGGGCTCTGCCCCTGATTAATCATCATCACCCTCACCTGTGCCTCCAATCACGCACACCAGATCCTCCTTACCTCACCTCTTTATAACCTGCCACTTCCCTTCAGTCACGGCCGGATCATTACAGGACTTCAGACCTTCCACTGTGTGTTTCTTCTGTTATCTTCGTTCTCGCCATCCTTCACCCTCAATAAAGAACTCTGCACCTTGCTTCTGCGTCTGGGTCCATACCTCACACCGCAAATCCCTGACAGAATGATCCAGCCAGCAAGGATGGACCCAGCAGAAGCCTCCTTCTCCCTTCTCCAGTCTCTGTTCCCGGAGCCCACAGAGCACCTGCAGTCTCGGCCTCCTGAGCTGCCGGATATGCCGCTGCCGCCTCCTGAGCTGCCGGATATGCCGCTGCCGCCTCCTGAGCTGCCGGATATGCCGCTGCCGCCTCCTGAGCTGCCGGATATGCCGCTGCCGCCTCCTGAGCTGCCGCTGCATCGCCTGCCGGCTCCCACGCCGGCTCCTCGCCGCCAGGCTCCCACGCCGGCTCCTCGCCGCCAGGCTCCCACGCCGGCTCCTCGCCGCCAGGCTCCCACGCCGGCTCCTCGCCGCCAGGCTCCCACGCCGGCTCCTCGCCTCCAGGCTCCCACGCCGACGCCTCGCCGCCAGGCTCCCAAGCCGGCGCCTCGCCTCCAGGCTCCCAAGCCGGCGCCTCGCCTCCAGGCTCCCAAGCCTGCGCCTCGCCTCCAGGCTCCCAAGCCTGCGCCTCGCCTCCAGGCTCCCAAGCCTGCGCCTCGCCTCCAGGCTCCCAAGCCTGCGCCTCGCCTCCGGGTCCCCAGGAGAGGACCGCCGGGCCGTGCGCCCGCCTCCCGTCCCGTCAAGGGACGTCCGTCCAGCCCCCAGCTGGACCTCCCGGTCCCCAGGAGAGGACCGCCGGGCCGTGCGCCCGCCTCCCGTCCCGTCAAGGGACGTCCGTCCAGCCCCCAGCTGGACCTCCCGGTCCCCAGGAGAGGACCGCCGGGCCGTGCGCCCGCCTCCCGTCCCGTCAAGGGACGTCCGTCCAGCCCCCAGCTGGACCTCCCGGTCCCCAGGAGAGGACCGCCGGGCCGTGCGCCCGCCTCCCGTCCCGTCAAGGGACGTCCGTCCAGCCCCCAGCTGGACCTCCCGGTCCCCAGGAGAGGACCGCCGGGCCGTCCGCCCGTCTCACGTCCCGCCAGGGGACGTCCACCCGTCTCACGTCCCGCCAGGGGACGTCCGCCCGACTCACGTCCCGCAAGGGGACGCCCGTCGGTCCTTCGTCCGACCAGAGGTCGCCATTCGGGCCGTCCGCCCGACTCACGTCCCGCTGGAGGGCGTCAACACAGACACTCGGGCCCTCCTGCCGTGGGCCCCCTCCACCCACCCTGAAAGGGTGCTAATCCTTTTGGTTTTTTTTTTCTATATGGCGTCTGGGATCCGCCTTTAAAGGGGGGGGTCCTGTCATGCCTCACTCCCCACTCACACTCCTTTATTATTTGCACCTGTGTTATCCTGAACCTCCAGGGCTCTGCCCCTGATTAATCATTGTTTCCACCTGTTCCTCCTTGGTTCTCCCCTCATTTAAGATCCAGCGAGGCCTTCTATCCTCGCTGGATCATTGATTGTGTCATGCCTTTTGTTGCTGCAGCTCATTAAAACCACCTCACCTGAGTTCTGCTTCTGCGTCTGGGTCCTTCGTCTCCCACACTGCAGCACAAATCCTGACATAAAGGACCCAAAACAGAACCAGAACAACACCAGCCGAAGATTCTACATCTATGTCGCCAACTGTGTTGCTTGCATCAGAAAGTCATCTGATCCTAGTCAATGGCACTTTGTGAGCACTGAAAGCAATCCTGCCGATCATAGATCATAGCATTTGCCAGCTGCACTACTAAGCTCTTCTACCTGGTTTACCAGACTTGACTTCTTAAGGAAAAGTGATGGAGCAAACCACTTCCCGTGCAAACAGAGAACTTTGAACTTGTTAACCATGCCACAAAGAAGCCTCCCACTGCTATTTTACTGATTCAGTTCTACCATGAACAGCTTGAGAACCAAAGGGGGACACATCACAGAAGGAGTTATCAGGTTTGCTGGATTGTGCATTCTTGGAAGAAAAAGGTTGGTGTCAAATCTTCTCAGTAAAAGCAGAGCCTGCCACAGGTTAAGGGAAAATGTGCAACAAAAAAAGATGGCAGACATTACAGCTGATCGTCTAACTCAAGTTCCTCCATTCACACATGTCGGAGTGGACGCATTTGGACCATGTAACGTCAGCATCCGCAGGACAAGAGGTGGAGTGTTAGAAAACAAACGCTAAGCAGCAATGTTTACCTGTTTAGTCACAAGAGCAGTTCACATTGATATAGTCTCAACTTCACGTTTCATAAATGCTCTTAGAAGATTCCTGGCCATTAGAGGGCCAACCAAGCTCTTTTGATCCAATTAAGGAACGAACTTCCTTGGAGCAGGCAAAGAAAAAAAAAATTGTAAATTGCAAAATGGAAGGCTTTAATAATCACAACTATTCAGTAACTGGTGTGATCCTGCTGTGACATCACTTTATTTGCCAAGTAGAGGTGTGTGTTTGTGCTCTGAATTCCTGCATGAAAATTGTTACAAAATGCAAATAAGAAGGCGTTGCAGGCGCAGAGGTATTTATCACATATAAAATTGTATGCGGTGGCATTTTTGCACCTATATTTACCCCTTCTGAAAAGCACGTCTTAATTTTGAGACACCACAGTTCGACAGTTTATTAATGACAAGTGAAAAAGTCCACTCACAGACAATCTAGCCCAACACTAATAAACTATGTGACAGTCAGGAACTTAGGTTTATTTTTCATTCAGTCTTTTGCGAAAGACTCATCATACCTTCACTACATGCTAACCTTCAGCACATCTGTCTCTCTGGCTGCTTGGCGTTGCATGGGGCAGGCAGACAGGCGCACACAATAGAGCACTCAAAGTCCTAATTTAAATAGGACTCTTTGTGGCTATTAAGAATTGCACACCCAATCTTTGTAGATCACCCGCAAATCAATTATTTTGCTGTATTTATTTGGAGTATTGATAAATCAGTGTCTTAGTTAACTGGCCTCTGTTATGAATCATTGATGGAACTATAGTGCAGTAATTATATATTCCTCCAGAGTTGTGTGTGGTTTTTCACACAATGCCACTATATTAAAAAAAACACAAAAGAAAACTGTTGAGCATTTGAAGGCGGTTTGGTGTAACAAAACAAAAGGCAAGATATGCTTTGTCACATTTTCTATTCTTTAAGTTGGAAGGAAGTTGGTTTATAAGCTTATTTGGCAATGTTTTATCTCCTGCTTTGCATTTAGGCGAGAGCCTCGTCCCTTATTTTAGGATTACATTTTATCAATTCATATTGCCCCCCCCCGTAACAAATCTGTTCCTCACTTTGGGAATCACTGGTATACAGTAATCTAGTAACAAAATAAAGTGTACAAAGTAATCTAAACTCTTTTAGCCATTATCGCGTACACCCTACTTACCAGAAGCCTCCCTCGCAAAGCAAAGCACCTTCTTCATGTGCCTGGTGAAAGGTAAAAGAAAGTTCAGGGTTTTCTATTTTAGAAATGACAATTATTATTTTAATAATGTTGGTCAAAGTAAAATTAGAGTACTGTAGTTTCTCTTTAATCCCACAGTGGCTTCAGGATTAATATCTGGTTAGTATGCAGGATACTGTGCTCTACAACTTTCACTTATCCACCTGTTTCCACTAACAAACATACACACACACCCCTGCCCTTTTCTTTCTCTCCTCGGTTTCTGCAAGAACACAATGAGGTTCAGCACAGGTAGCTTGATCATGGTGCATGATTGACGAGAGTTTGGGGAAGGCCTAAGAGAAGAGAATAACAAGAACGAAAGCATGGAGAGCAGAGGAATGAGATAATAGCAAACGAGAAGGAGTGGAGACAGCTGAGGACATCTAAGGATTCTTTGACCTTGCAGGGCATTTCTGGGGGGAAGAAATCAATAGTTAATGGAGTCGCAGTGTAAGCAAGAAGGGTGCGGGTAGCTTCACTCAAATGGGTCCTGCGATCAAAATAATCACTTTGTACATTTTACTTTCTAAGCATTGTACATGCATTGTAAAGCAGAGAAGTCTTTTTGTCGGAGGCGTTACATTAAAGAGCTTCCTTCAGCTTCAAAGAAAAGCATTTGTAAGCCACTGGCATTCCGCAAATCTAACAAGCTTCATGGTTAATGATACAGCAAGTCTGGTTTGTATGCCATACAGTAACCGCATGAAGAAGAATGCAGTCATAATTTACCAGCTTCCAGTAAAAAAAAGTGGACCAATGGAAGTGCAAACCTTAGGAAACAAAAAAACTAGAGTGTAATTTATCAGATCAGCGAACCAATGCAATATCTATCATAAATGGAAAATGGCAACATAGTTACAGACTAATTTCAGCTATTACTATTCAACAATAGTTTTTTTTAAGTGGGGAGATAGGCTTTTTATTGTTATTCCAAGATTTCAAAGCAATCACTTTTCTTAATTTGTGACTATTGATGTGACAAAGCAGCAAGAAGAGAGAAAAAAGAATGAGACAACTCAAGATACAAAATAAGATCAATACACAGAAAGGTTAATACAATTTTCATCCTTGTTCCATTGTATTAATTAAAGTTGGTTATTGATGAGAAAAGCATGGATCAAATGCTATCTACCAGACATATTCTCGTTAATCTTTTCTTTGATTTTCAAGCTTTCACCAATATGCTTTAAATTTCATTTATCAACCATACCTTTGTCTCAATTTTGTTTTTCTATTTTGGTAAAAATCAATAATTTCCCAAAATGCTTGATTACAATTTGCATAAAAGCCAATCTTCCTTTTTTCCTGAATAAGCAACATTATTTGTATTGTTTAAGATTTTAAACTTGCATGTCTAAGAAAATTTTGAATAGCTCGATTTCGATAAAATAAAAAAATATATCTTAATATGTACAGATTTGTAAGCATTTGTTTTGCAGGTATTTAGTCACTAAAGTAAAAATAGATTTTGTTTTGTTTATTTGTTTTCAGGAGATTATGACTAATTATGATCATCACTTGCTCATGGAAATAAATATATTAATCAAATCCAACCTGGGTTATTCTACAATGAACAAACATCTATACATTGTGTCCTGTTTATCACAAATTGGGTCAGGTGGTTAGAAGATTTATACGCTGCAGCTCATTCTAGGGATCCAAGGTGTTCATAGGCTAAAAAAGATATACAGTCCCTCCAGCAAGTTTGAGGTCTTCTCCAGGGTGTTTTCCCAGTGGGACATGCACAGAAACCCTCCAAAGAGCCACCAAGAAGACATCCTAAAAATCAATACACTGAACATATTCTGTATATATTCTGTAAATCACTATTTGAGATGAAGGTAGTCTTTATGAAAATACAAGAGCATTTCAACGATGATTTATTTTTTTTACTTGACTACCTAAATGAAAACAATGAAAATCACAATATGTATACAGCTTCCTATTTACTATGTTAATCTACACTGATAACATATTTTATTAAAAACACACAAAAAAAAAAACAATTGTGAATTGAGAAACCTTTATTCTAAAAAGAAGGGTACATATATATTTTTTTATATTGCTAGAATTTGTTGTCATTTAAAGTAATTTCTTGTAAACGCAATATCAGGCATCTCATTTTGACCTTTGACATTTTAATCTTGACGGATTACTTTTTAAGTTAAAGCGTTGTGCTTACAACGAGCCACTTGTTGTTTTAGCTGAATACCAATTACTTTTTTAGCTGAAACTCAGACTGGGTATGTCTCATGGGACATAATAAGGTTAAGTTTAAAGTCAGTCAACTGATAGAATTGATTAGTTGTTATTCTTAGGCTAACTACTATTATCACTAACTGCTTTGTAATTCTAACAATAATGTATTTGATTCAATCTTATTAAAGTACAATTGAGCAGTTTATTGCAGCCAATATTGTTGAGGCAGTCAAGTCTGATTTTACTCTCTGGGATTTGAAGTCAATTTTCCAATTAAGAATTTGAACTACAGCGATTGTCATCACAACTGGATATTGGAGATGCTCCGTTTGGAGTGGAGCATATAGCCTAAGTAAGTTGCCCTTAGCATTCTGATTTTCAAAATCAGTTTGGTAATGCTCAGATGTGTTTGCAAATGCAAAGGGATGCTGTAACAAGTCTGTAACAACTTTCAACTTCAAATATTCTTGAATTATCCCACAACTGGCCCATCAGTTAGCAGGTTAAGCTTAACTCTTCTCTTTTAACACACAACCTCTATCCGCCTTTCATTCGTTTTCCATTTTTTTCCCCAAGGTTCTCTTTGTCTATCAGATAAAAGACCACAATAACAACACTTTGTATTTCTTATGAGAGCTGTTACCAGCTGTTATCTCCCAAAGACAGAAAATAGTGAAACCAGCAAAAGAAAAAAAGCAAACCTAGCATGTTGCTGTGACACATATCATCGAACCCATATCGTTTTTTGTAGTTGTTCCACAATTAGCTGAATCGTTCATTTGCATTCATTGGCTGTTCACCTGCCATTCCACAATGAACTGAATCATGTTTGCGTTCAATGGACTGTTCGCTCTCGTTTCATGGACTGCTTCACCTGACATTCTGCAATTGGAATGATGAATGATGGACACAGACCCTGTGCCAGTCCCAAAGAATGGACTAAGCGCACTCTTCGGAACTGAAGGGAGGGTGTTGGGCCTGACCCTTGAATATATGAAACATAACAAGAGGGGGGTTCAACACAGTAACCCAGCATACCCCATTGTGCTGGTTCGCCTGCCGTTTCATACAGAAGCGGAACATTTTTCTGAAAAAGATGAGACCCCACGGCCGAATCACACCAAATACCTCAGTAGGAAATGAACTCGGCCTCTCTGACCGCTGTCGCGCGAAGCGTTGAATTAATTCTGGACTCTGTAAAGAGAGACTCTATCCCAAAGTTCTGATACAGTTTGGGACACGTGCGCAACCCTTCCTCGCACTAGCAAACCTTCCTTAAGCTGATACTGGCCATTGAAGCTTTTCCTTTTTTTTCCTTCACTTTTCCATTCGCTCCCCTTTTTCGCGTCGAGTTTTTCCGCCTGAAAGGATTTTAGTCTTCCACAACAAACGTTTGGACGCCTCAAAGTAAGAGATTTTAATTTTTCATTCAGCCCGGGTGGAGTCAATACGTTTTTTTTTTAGTTTCATGTATTTTTATGCATGCATGTCCTCTTAACGTTCATGAATCAGATATGTGTTTGAAATGTACTGTGTTTTCTTTTAATGAGTAAGCTGAGTTTGATTATACGATTGTGTGGAATTTATTGGTTTCTTAATTAGTAGAGAAGCAGTGTTTGATTGCGTGTGTATCTTTTATTTGGTTGGGAGTCACAAACTGGTGTGCTGCCGAGCAACTCAAAGAGCCAAACATGGCTTGTTAACCCTTTCTATTAGAGTCCGTAGCCATATAAGTCAGAGCTCTTTGTCAGCCAAAGCTAGTTAGGTGATAAGCGCCACGCAGTCTCTTTGTTTCAGAGCGACTACGAGCTAAATTACTAAAGTAGTAAATCCCCTCCCCCCGTTCGGCAGCCTGCGCTTTCATGCCCGTACGCCTTTTTTACCCTTGCACGCATGTTATGAAGTACCCCCGGGTGACGTGGCTGTGACATCTTCCGGCTGGCGGCCATTTTCGTAGTCTTGTTTATGTAGCAAGTAGCTGTAGCCACCTAGCTTAGCAATTAGCTGAACCGAATTAGCTGGTAGTTGAACTTCAGTTGTTTTGTTTGTTAATTAGTTATCAAATTGGTTAAACTGTATCAAACCTTCGTTTCTTTTATTTTGAGTGTGTGTTTTAGAGTCATCGGAAAAGGGCTTACCCCTTTAGATTAAAGGTATCTGGTAAATCATTGATACTCAATTTATAAATTGCTATTTGATAGTTAATTTCGATAGATATAACATCTTGTTTCCAAGTTTAACTGGATGGTGCCCCGTTTTAAATGATTCGGAGGAATAATTAAATTAATCCATCAAACCATCCATTTTCTGAACCGCTTAATCCTCAAGGGGTCGCGGGGGGGCTGGTGCCTTTATCCAGCTGTCAACGGGCGAGAGACGGGGTACACCCTGGACAGGTTGCCAGTCCATCACATAATTAAACTAATAATTTATGAATTATTAATTGAATATTCCTAATATAACCAGATAGACCATAACTCTTATTTTACTTAGTTTAAAACACAACAATGTCAATAGTAACAGGTTGATAGATTTGTCCATAAGGGTGACCTCTGGCTCACTTGAAAAACAAATAGCTATCCAAAAGGCAAAATCTGAATGCTGAAAATGATCAAACAAGCTGATCAGTTCTCCAGGGATTAGGAGACCAAAAAACACCAGCCATCCATCTGTTTCTCTTTGGGTTAAAACTGAATGTTGTGGTCGCTTTTTTTATCACATGAACACACCCTGCTAATCTTGACAACCCCTTCCCTTTCCATGATGAGAATTTTAAAGAACTGCAGCATGTGAGCTTTGATATCTTAATTTAAGACAAACTATCTCAGCACTGTAAAGTATTTCCCCCCCCTGCTGTTGAACAGAACTTTGCTATTGATAAGCATTTAGAGGCTCTTTTCAAGTCAATTTCTCAAAGGAATCCACCGTCGGGCCGTCAACAAGAAAAAAGCAGCTTGATTGCTTTGGCTTAAGGTTTAAGCTTGTATTTTTAATGCTGAAAGTGATCATGTATATAATAATCTTTAATATGATCAAGGACAAAACTAAACAGAGGAATTCATTTAGCTCCTACTACTACATCAATATAATTAAATCAATAGATAGGGAAGTGGGAAATCAAAACTCCCACTAATTACTGTATAACCCTCACTGTTAGGGAGTAAAGAGGCACTTTGAAACAAATCATGCCAACCCCCAACTGAGTTTCCAGTGTCTGTGTATCTCCCACTGAGTGAAATAATTTAGAGCAACTTTAATCGATCAAAATTTAAATTATTTAAATTATTTTGCATAATTTTCAAAAAGGATTATGTTAGAGTCAACTTAACAACATAAAACAACTGCATGATAGTTGGAAATATCTATGCATGACATTTCAGCTCTGAGGTGTTTTAAGGTTATCAACATATTGTAATGCTAAATATTTGAGTTGTTTTCAAAAACTTAACATCCAGAAGTTATCTTTTAGCAACTGCCTTATACAGTAAGAGGCAAAAGTGTTTTCTTGTTAATTGGTTGGATTTAAAAAAAAAAAACTTTTTTTAAATGGGATATGTATATAGATTCAGGCGTGTTGAAATAATATACTACAGAACCACTGCAACAACTACAGCTGCAGAGTGTTGGGAATATGTCTCTATCGACATTACACATGTAGAAAAGTACATTTCTGTTTATTCTTCTCTGCAAAATAACTCAAGTTCTGTCCGATAGGATAGAACATTTCTGAGGCACATAATCTTACCTAATTTTAGGTTTGGACCTTATCAGGGCCTACCAGCACATATTGTTTAAGATAAATTACTCTATTGATGCTTTGGCTGCATGCTTAGCGTCGTCCTTTTGGAAAGTGAACTTTTGCCTCAGTCTCGACTCTCAGATTTCCGTTCTTGGAATAGCATTATTTAGCATTATCTATCTTCACATCAACTCTGACCTGGTTCTCTACCCCAGTTGAAAATAAAGAATCACATAGAAGGATGCTGTCAGTGTCATGTTTAAAAGAAGGGGGTCATGTGTTTAGCATGAGGAGAAGTGTTGGCTGGCCCCCACACATTTTGCACATAGGTCAGCTGACTAGATTACATGCTTCCAAATGTCGACTGTCCTATTTCATTACCAAATTGGACCTAGAATTCCTTTTGGTTCTTCCAGTTTTGGCTTTTTCTTGCCCTCTCCATCACAAGCTAGATTTGTGGAGTGCATGACTAAGAGTTGTCATGATGCAAGTTTCCCCTGCCTGAGTTATGGATCTCTGTTGATCCCTTAAGAGTTACCATGGCTATGTGGCATGCAATGGATTTTAATTAGGGGACATTAGGGGATATTTTTGAAACCATGTATCCTTTACCATCCCACTTCACAGATATGCAGTACTATATGTTGGTTTATCACAGTAAATCCTATGAAAAAACAATACATTTTTGTGGTTTTGGACATAAAATATATATTTTTAAAATTTGAAAAGGTACAAATACTTTCTGCAAATCAATCACTGTGACTGGTGAGACATTTAAAAAATGTATCCACTCAGATGGTGTTGTCTTTATTAAGATCCCATTTACAAATGTTAAAAACAGCATCAAAATTTGAAACACAGCTGGGATTCCAGCCACTGAACACAGTTTAGTCTTTGTAAAAACTTGAGATGTGAGCAGCTATTTGTTAATGTCATGGTGTTCTTATCTTTTGGCGGTGAGCCCCACTGCCCCGCTGATGGTCAGACAAGTAAAAGCTGAACTTTTACAGATGGCTCTACATGCTGCATTCTGAACACATGAATTCTCCCGCACAAAGAGGGCATGGCCATGGCCTGCAGGTCTGCTATTTCTGAAGAATCACTGCTTTGAAAGAATGCCTCAGTCTTTCTTTCTCTCTTAAAAGACCCATTTCCACAAGGGTCTATGCCTTTGATTCCCCACTTCTTGCTGCATGCATCACTTCCACTCCCACTTTCGGCCCTGTAATGTCTCTGCTCCCTTGCTTGCTCATGCCTTGCTCAGACAAGGGCATAGAGGCTAATCCTGGCTCTGAGGCCCAGTAAACTCAGGCAGTCCCTCCCTTCTCTCTTCTGTCAGCAAACATTTCATCTGAAACTCTCCTAGGCTGCTGTTATGGACACTAGAGAGTAGGATAGTACTTTTGACCTCTTCGTGAGGAATTATTCAGGACCATGCCCTCTGAATCCCCGCCTCAGGTCCCCTTGAACATGCCAGCACCTATATTAATGGTTCTTTTCCAACAAATGGTGAAGCTAAACTTTTTCATTGGTGCTTTCGTCTAGAGTTAATATATTGTACTAGCTTTTTTATTACTACCTTAGGAGTTCAAAGCAGTCTGAGTTGATTCTACCCTGTGAAGTGAAAAATTCTGCTGCCCACTAAATGTTCTGAAAGAAACCCACCTTCAGGTTTACATAACAATACATCTATTACAATACTTTAGTCATACACAAACTGGCCTTCCTATTTTCTATCTGAAGAAAGAATTCATGTCTAAAAATATGCACATAGCTAAAGAAATCTTTGAGCTTAGACTGACAAAACATCTGACGTTAGGCCTGGACAGCATATCCACAAGCATGAAGTCCAACTTCCAGAGCACAGTTTATTAAACCAATTTATTAATGACTTTTTATTTCCTGTTGACAGGAGATGGACTCTCTATAGTACACAATGATGCAAAAAGTTATAAAAAGCACCAGCTACAGAATCAACAAGTTATGGCCACTTTAATCATATATACACCTACACAAAATGTATTTCTTTCCCAGTTTTTTGGAGAGGATCTGTACAAAGCGATTTTCAAACAAATCTCCATTTGACAGCATTTGTGCTTACCTCGATCCATCGACTGTAACCAGCTTCTGTCTATGCTTAGAAAAAACAGCCTCACACAAAAAGTGACATTTTGATCTAATCTGATAAGAGCTCCTTCTTCCTCATGTTTTGTCACTCCTACACAGCTTGTTGTAAACGTTGATTAGGACTTCCTAAATTTCTTGTAAGAATGGATTTCTTCTCTTTCCTCTTCCACAAAAAAAGATATGTGTCATGCGCCAGTTAAAAGTTTCTTTTCTACAGACTCTTACCTGACCTGTTACTTCATATTAGCTGTAATACTTTCCTTGCCCACCCTGTCAGTTAAGGTGGACAGCCATGTCTTCAATTGTGTCATACTCTATCAATTTTCTCATGAGGGATTAAAAGCATACTTGGTGTGTTTTTTATCATCTGGCTCACTTAATTTCACTTATTTTTCCTTAAACTGTCTGGTGTGTTCCTTGATCTTCATTTTGCCATTTGTTCACTCATGTTCTCTAATAAACCTGTGAGGTCTTCAAAGCTACATTTATATTGGAATTAAATTACACAAAGAAATACTGTATTTAATTATTGTTTGACTTCTGAAAGTATATGACTATGAAATGTTTGGGTTTTCTTTGTAAAAAATGTGATAACCAAGTACAATTTTATTACATATCAAAAAATAGACAACATTGAGTTGATCTCTCTCTTAAAATTTCACACTGGATGTTTGATATTTAAATCCAACATTTTGTTAATAACACAGCGAGATGTGATCACATTTGACCTTTGCTCGAGGCGCCACAGTATTCATTGGATCAGAGACAGCCGCATCAGCACAATCTGCTGTCTAATGGGCTTAAAGGGGATAATCTACAGCTGTCTTGTGGTGAAATGCTAGTGGTAAAATTAGACAGTGATCCGGGGAAAAATTGAGTAAGAAAAATAAATGTTCTTACAGAGGAAGCACATTCTTACTATGTCTAACAGACTGAGAAATATATTGGGGAGAACAAGTATTTGATACACTTCTGATTTTTGAAGATTTCCTACTTGCTATGCATGTAGAGGTCCGTAAATTGGATCAAAGTAAGTATTCAACTGTGAGGGACAGAATCTAAAACAAATATGCAGAAAATCTCAGTGGATCATTTTTAAATAATTAATTTCCACTTTATTGCATGACATAAGTATTTGATACACCAGACAAACATAACTATTTGGTTCAGAAACCTTTGTTTGCTGTTACATACTCAGAAATCTGGTAAAGATTTTGCATAGCTCATGTTTCTTTGTTATAAAAATGCTTTTTAGAAATCATTCTTCTACTTATGAAACGCCTGCTTATTTCAAATAAATGGTGCCATATCTGTTGAGATATGTTTAATGGTTAAGCAGCAAAGAGTGTGGTTTGTGCTCAAGAAAAAATGTTCAAATCCTCTCTATCACTACAAAACAGCTTTTGGTGTAGGCAGCTTGATGATGTGGGGCATGTTTCCAGATCTACCCAATTGCTTTCCTCAGTGTCTCAGCCACCTACACTTACAAGGTAACTCTCATCCGCTCATTAACTCGCCTGTCTAGCATACCGGTAATGAAACTGCACAGCATAAACAACAATTAGGGCCTGATTTATTAATATTAATAATGATTGCAATATTGCGTGTGGCTCAAAACATTTGCACCTGTGGGTTGTCCTTCATTTGCGGGCGATTTAAGATTGCATGAGCAATTCATAACAGGTGCAAGGAGCAGTATTCAAATGAGGACTTTGCGGCCGCTAATGTGAGCTGTTCCATGTCTACACATGGGAAATATGTACATGGATTCATGATGTGTCCTCTATTGACTGTCAAGTTGCAGTAGAAAAAAATTTGTCTTGAAAATGTGTCATTTTAAATGGATGAATTTAGTCTTTAAAATTTCATATATATATATATATATACACTACCGTTCAAAGGTTTGAGGTCACCCAAACAATTTTGTGTTTTCCATGAAAAGTCACACTTATTCACCACCATACGTTGTGAAATGAATAAAAATAGAGTCAAGACATTGACAAGGTTAGAAATAATGATTTTTATTTGAAATAAGATTGTTTTTACATAAAACTTTGCTTTCATCAAAGAATCCTCCATTTGCAGCAATTACAGCATTGCAGACCTTTAGCATTCTAGCTGTTAATTTGTTGAGGTAATCTGGAGAAATTGCACCCCACGCTTTTAGAAGCAGCTCCCACAATTTGGATTGGTTGGATGAGCACTTCTTGCATACCATAAGGTCAAGCTGCTCCCACAACAGCTCAATGGGGTTCAAATCTGGTGACTGCGCTGGCCACTCCATTACCGATAGAATACCAGCTGCCTGCTTCTTCTCTAAATAGTTCTTGCACAATTTCGAGGTGTGTTTTGGGTCTTTGTCCTGTTGTAGGATGAAATTGGCTCCAATCAAGCGCTGTCCACTGGGTATGGCATGGCGTTGCAAAATGGAGTGATAGCCTTCCTTATTCAGAATCCCTTTTACCCTGTACAAATCTCCCACCTTACCAGCACCAAAGCAACCCCAGACCATCACATTACCTCCACCATGCTTAACAGATGGCGTCAGGCATTCTTCCAGCATCTTTTCAGTTGTTCTGCGTCTCACAAACGTTCTTCTTTGTGATCCAAACACCTCAAACTTGGATTCATCCGTCCACAGCACTTTTTTCCAGTCTTCCTCTGTCCAATGTCTGTGTTCTTTTGCCCATCTTAATCTTTTTCTTTTATTGGCCAGTCTCAGATATGGCTTTTTCTTTGCCACTCTGCCCTGAAGCCCAGAATCCCGCAGCCGCCTGTTCACTGTAGATGTTGACACTGGTGTTTTGCGGGTACTATTTAATGAAGATGCAAGTTGGGGACCTGTGAGGTGTCTGTTTCTCAAACTAGAGACTCTAATGTACTTATCTTCTTGCTCAGTTGTGCAATGCGGCCTCCCACTTCTTTTTCTACTCTGGTTAGAGCCTGTTTGTGCTGTTCTCTGAAGGGAGTAGTACACACCGTTGTAGAAAATCTTCAATTTCTTAGCAATTTCTCGAATGGAATAGCCTTCATTTCTAAGAACAAGAATAGACTGTCGAGTTTCAGATGAAAGTTCTCTTTTTCTGGCCATTTTGAGCGTTTAATTGACCCCACAAATGTGATGCTCCAGAAACTCAATCTGCTCAAAGGAAGGTCAGTTTTGTAGCTTCTGTACCGAGCTAAACTGTTTTCAGATGTGTGAACATGATTGCACAAGGGTTTTCTAATCATCAATTAGCCTTCTGAGCCAATGAGCAAACACATTGTACCATTAGAACACTGGAGTGATAGTTGCTGGAAATGGGCCTCTATACACCTATGTAGATATTGCACCAAAAACCAGACATTTGCAGCTAGAATAGTCATTTACCACATTAGCAATGTATAGCGTGTGTTTCTTTAAAGTTAAGACTAGTTTAAAGTTATCTTCATTGAAAAGTACAGTGCTTTTTCTTCAAAAATAAGGACATTTCAATGTGACCCCAAACTTTTGAACGGTAGTGTATATATTATTTATATATATATATATTTTGAACCAGAGCCAAAATGATACAAAACTGGAATTAAAATTTAAGATTACTTTTTATAAATGTGGTACCTGACTGAAAGCCTGCAGTGTAAATCTATAATTCATCAAACATTGGTGTTTTTATTGGTGTTGCATTTATTAGAAAATAGAGGTATACTTTTGGCTAGTACCATTAAGAAATGAAGTCAGTTTGACAGTAATAGTTTGCAATAACAAAGGTGATTCTTTATCAATATGTATTAAAAAATACTACTAATATAGCTTACCTAAGGAGGGGGAGTATGCAAAGTTAACAACCTGTCATTTGTGATGGCAAACCTGTCATACTCCTTTGTTAAATAAGTATTGAAACAGGAGTTTGCGTGTGTGTGTTTTATTAGCAAGGGGTGACCAATTATGATTCTAGTGGCAGAGAATCGAGAGCCAAAGCCCTAAAGTTTCCAGGCATTGTGTCCTTCTTAGATAAAACCCGCCCTGACAGAACTACTGTTGACGCTACCATAACATGTCCTTCCTGCACCCTCTCTCCTTCCTTTACTTTGCTCTTTCCCATTCTTCCATTTATCTGTCTTTCTATCTCTGCAGAGACCCTGTTGGAGCAAGAGCATTTTCATGGAGCAGCCGCCTGACAACTACCCATCTATTTAGGGATAATACGGCCTACTTACGCCAGAAGAGATAATGCAGTTGTCTACAACAAGTGCAAATTGTCCCCTGACAGCAGAGCCAGGCTGAATTTGATGCCTGAAGATCTTTTGGCATAGATGGTTCACAAAATGTCAGCAAAAAACTCTTCCACATGAAGGTATAATAAAAATGTTTCCAAGTAATCTGATTCATGAACAGGCAAACTAATGTTTTGGGTATGCTTTTTTGCAGATCTGGGGATTGTTGGGAGTATAAGGTCTATCGGCTCAAATTAGGGTAAAAATTTTTAATTGTAAGAGTTTTGTAACCTTGTAAAAAATATGAATAAGAATTTCTGTTTTGTGCATTTGTAAATAATGTGTGTGAATATGATTTGTATTTCTGAAAATTAATCACACTATTTACAACTTTAAAAAAAAAAAATGTCATGGTCTGTTTACAGATATAAAGCAAAGAAAAACATGTAAAACTCTCCACTCAAGTTCCCTCACTCGTGTGTGAGTTTCTACTTTCATGTACAAATGTTGACCTGCTTTATTTTTGCTTCTAGCTAATTGGTCAATGTCATGTAATTCACAAATTTAAGAGTCCAATCAGATTACAGGTGGGTTTGGCTGTCACAAGCTCAGAAGTCATGGGGAGCCTAAGGTTGTATTCACAGCAGCCTCCTTTGGTTCATCTTAAACGTCCCTCAGAGGACAGGTCAGGGGGATCAGGGAGCTAAAGACCCAGTCAAAGCACTGGGGTGATAGAATAACTGGTCGCGAGATTAACTGGTTGAAATATATGCGCACCGCAGATGTTCATAAAGAGTAGGTGGCTGCCTCATGCCTGTTTAAAAAAAGTGCTGTCAATAGAACAAAACAGTTTGCAGAACTTGTAATAACTTCTATATGGCAAATATATTTATATTGTCACACATGTAATTAGTTTTTACATCACTTCTTTTTGTGTGGTTTACGAAGGAGGCTACCTCTAGAGTGAGCTGCTCTTGAGGAACACTTGTTTGTCTGCGATCCGTTATGTCATGTAATCATATCAGACTGTTTCTGAACTGTTTTAGGAGTACTGTACTCACAATATGTATTATATGTAGAGGTTGGAACCGTCTAATAAAATCCAGATCACATACCTGCTGATGTCCTTGTGTTCATGTGTCCAAAAGAGAAGGATGATCAGTATTCCATAAAGTTGGTGGCAGATCAATAAAATCTAATTTAAATGACAACGTAGCAGCTCATTCTGCAGTTAGAGATGACATTCAAATGGTCAACCCCATCCAAAATTTCCAACACTTACTGTCAAATAAATAACTCTCTACAGTTAGAAACTATATCTACAGTATTTGTTTGCATACTCTCAATGAGGAGCCCACTTATTAAGCAGCATCTTGATGAGGGGAGATGAATAAAATGGAAAAACCACTGCTTTCAAAACCAAACTAATTAGTGACAGCCACATGGGGTCCAAAATGCTGATGTGTGCAAAGCTTAGGGAGGTTTGGTTTTCATTGCCTTATTAAAATACTGGAAATGTGAATATCTTAATATTCTCTGAATTTGAATTAGCTACCCCAAGTTCAGCCCTTTTCCTCAAAATGTTTGTGCTCTAAAAATCACATTATTTTTTTATTCATTCTGTGGTGATTCTAGAACAAAGATGAAAAATAAATTTCTCACAAATGTTAATAGTTGTTCTTGAAAAGACCCCTAAATATTCATTAGTTTTCTCTGAACTGTAAGAAATTCAATACATTTTAAGCGTGTCCACCTCATGATAGGACAATACATATCATGCAATATGAGGGAGAAAAGAAAAATAACAAATCCAGTCCTCCTTCCTCAATTTTATTTTATTTCTCATGGATCTTCAACATTAATGTAATCTTTAGAGGATAAATATATGCTTCTGTGTTTGTTTTATAGCATGTTACAATCTATTCAGATTTTTCTCTCTGACGAATTTCAGGCTCCGAAAAAAATAGATACAACCAGGTCAAGTTCTGTGTAATTTTCCAGCTCTGTGTCAGTGGTTTGCCAGATCTTTTGTTTTAAAAAACACATCACAGCAATACAATATCTCTCTATTAGTCTAGTTAAGATAGACTGTCACACCGGTGGAGGGATCCACAACCCAAGAGTGGGGCACCATCTCCGTTGAGCCCTGCATGTGCGGGCGCAGCTGCCGGGGGACTATGGTCTCCAAGCTGACAGCTTTACATGTTCGGCCTGGCCACCCCGAACCTGGGCCTGCTCCACCGGGGGATTGGGGAGCTAAAGACCCAGTCAATCGCTGGCGGAATGATCTACAGAGATCGGCTCCTCGTTGCGTCAGAGAACCAGTCTCAGGAGCTGTTGTCCCACGTAGGTCCAACCTTTGCCCACAAAGACACCAAGTACAATGCTGTCCATCTGTCTGCAGTTATTAAAAGTGTATAATATAATACTGTACGTGAGCGGCATGGGACATGCTGTGGAGGAGCCATTACCATGCCTGGGTTGTGTTGCAGCCAACAACTCCTCCAGAGAGGCTGTCCGGGTGAAGAAGCTGTTAATGGCTCACTTGTCAGTTCCTTTAAGAGCGACCTACAAACCTATTAAGAGCTTTCTTGAATAAATAGTTTAGCCTTTATATAATATTTATTTATTTTTATTCCTTTCTCTGTATAAGAAACACCTGGTGTCATATAGCTTGGGGTGATTAGCCACGGTGTTTATCAGGATTTCCGCCGTGTGGTGCTGATACTGTGACTCCATGTCTGTCACAGCATCACTGACACCCCGTCACCAGGCGCCAATTGACGCCAACGTTCAGATTTTTCAACTTCAGCGGCAGATGCTAAAACACTGGTCATGCCTACAAATCGCTCGTTTGCTATACAGTATGTACAACATCAACGGTCGAGTAGTAGTAGCTACGTAGCATGTAGTAAATACCAAGGTTTTGGATGAAGGGCAAGACCTTGCAGAGCTTCTCCAGCAAACTGGCTCTCACACAATTGACTATTTCTTCCCCAGCATAGCTGCCACTTTCCACATTCCTGATTTATAGTGGTTTTGTTAGCGTTTAATGCTCCTTCCTTTGTCTTGGAGGAAGGAGGCAAAGCCAGCTAAACTCACAGCTATTTGTCTCATTATTCTTTTTCAGTTGTAGTTCTCTAAGTGTTTTTACATGAAACCTAAAGTAACTGTTGCCACCGATTGAAAATCAGCATTTTCTCTGCATTTAAATTTCTCTAAGATTTCTGGACATCATATGTTTGATCCACGGCTTACTTCAAACAGGATCAGTGATGAACTTACATTACCCCATTGACTTTGTTTCATATTTTGTTGTTGTTTTTTTGTCAGTAGGGGACCCATGGACTGGAAGTACTTTAGATGGGAGTGACTTAGGGGGCATTCATTCGTTTGTTAGTTTTGCTTTGGTCCAGACCAAAGTTTTTTCTTTTCTTTTTTGCTTCGGTTCCTATTCATACTGCGGGTTAAATGCAGCAGGAACAGAATTTCTCAACAAAAAGACACGTGTGCTAAGGTCTTTCAGCCACTGGACAGTTAAGTATGCAGTATAAAAACAGGAAGCTGTGTGAAAATAGCTCAACATATTTTCCGTATTTGAGCCGTTTAAAATAATGATGGAAAAATCTGAAGGGGACAACACGTTTGGAGTGCATCTGTGAGCATAACAAAGACTGGCGGTGACAGATCGATGTAGTTTACTGATGCAAAAAGTATGCGTCCATCGACCCCTTGTTCAGAGACTTTTGGTTTATTCTGATCACTTCAGTTGGATAAATGTTCCCTGAATTCAACATTTCCTTCCTTCGTCTTGAAGGAAAGAGGCAAAGCCAGCTAAATTCATGGCTATTTGTCTCAATCTTCTTTTTCAGTTATAGTCTGCTAACTGTTTTTAGACGAAACCTAAAGTAATTGTTGTCGCTGGTCAAAAATCTGTGTTTTCTATGCATTAAAATGTCTCTTTAAAATTCCTGGACATCATATATTTGATCCACGGTGCATTTCAAAAGGGATCAGAAAATAACTTTTATCACTCCATCGACTCTCATTCATTTTTTTTGGCAGTAGGGGACCTTTTGACTCGAAGTAGAAGGGTGTTACTTAGGCTGCCCATGCAGAACAAGTTCTGCAAAGTCTCTGTGACTATTTCAAGTTCTAGCTAATGTTAGCTAGTGTCATATATGTAACTCCTGAATTGTAGTCATTTTAATTACTAATTCTTACAAGCAAATAAATCACTAATTAAATTACAAACACAATTGAAATGATTGAGGTACAGCATATGTGGGATTCAGGGTGAAAAACAAAACAAACCAGACCAGAAAATAACTTTTATCTCTCCATTGAGTTTGATAATTTATTTTATTTTATTTTTTTCGCCAGGGGACCCACGGGCCGACCAGAAGGGGACGAGACTTTGGATCCCCATAGTACACGGACGTTTGACTCAATCCCTCAAGTCCGTTTCCCTAGTGCCAAATTTTCAGTTTTATTACGGTAGTGGAGTTTGTTTTAGGTTGGATATTTGACAGAAATACTCTTTGTGATACACTAGAGGCAACAATGTATTTTCCTGCCAGCTCCAGACAGAGAGACTGCGCTTGGCAAGAATAGGCTGGATTCGCTACAAATAGCATTCACTCCTTCAGGAACCATCAAAAAGTTCCAGTCGGCTGAAACACAAACAAAAAGCTCCCAAAAAATCACTAACTACCAGGTGACCCAATCACTAAGAATTTATGCCTATTTACACATGCATAAAGCAGATATTCATAGCCATTTTATTTTACAAGGTTACAGAACTCAGTTAGTGTAAGGGTAGAGGATGCAGAGGATAAAGATTAATGATTTGCTGTGGCCACTCTTGAACGAAAAGGCCGAAAAACAAAAAGACAATTTTACATTCACAAAAACAGTCTGATTTACAAATACAAAATATTTACCACCCTATAATTCTTTGACAATCTGGGGCACAGAATGTACTGGTGCTACTTTAATGTCAGGAGCAGAGGTAAACTGGAGGGTAAGTTAGAGTATTTGAGGAAGATAGATTTTTTCAATCACACTATCAAAGCCCCTTCCAAAACACCCCTCCCCCTCTCCCTCCCACTCCTTCCAGCCCTACCTCAACAATTGTACACACGCATCAGCTGTGGTGTCACAGCGGGTCAAAGAGGAAAGCAGCAAGAGCTATCAAGCACAACCTGATTGCATTTTGTTATGGACATTTCCGAAGTGAGCGACTTCTCCTTGATTGGCACTCTCTTCCAATGTGGCAACTGTAAACAGGGCATGTGGATGGGGCCATGCCGACAAGGAAGAGGCTCAAATTCTATTGGATAAAAAAATTCAGCTGTCACTGTAACATGCAAAGTAGTGTATGGGAGGAAGGCGGAGAAAGAATAGCAAATGTTGTGGAGCACTAGTCTTTTATCTTTTTATTGAACACCACTATCATTTTAAAGATTCATAAAACTTTGATACATAAATATATTCTCTGGAATGCAGCTTTAAGAAAAATTATTTAGAGCCTAATTACTAAAATCAGCCAGTTTTCACTTTAATTCACCCTTGCCACTGACTGGCTGACAGGAAAACTAAAATCTAAAACTTAAGCTCTAGTGCACCCAAAGCACTAACAGGCTGTGGAAGTGTCAACACTTTCAGTGCAGAATTTGTTATTGAAAGATTGAGACTTAAAGATGCAATCAGAGGAAAACAGATATATAAGAGGCTATTTAAAATGGAATCTCATTATCTATGTAGACAACTCACAATTGTTCAAAATGCTACTTAAAGAGCAACTCACCCCTCTTCATGAGTTTTGCACCAGCTTCATTTCTTGTTTGAAATAATTTGGAAAGGGGGCATTGCCTGGCGGACCAAGGTACACGAAAGGGAAGGGCTAGGCAGTAGGTCTGTGTGAGATTGGGCTTGTTTTATACTCCACAGTGGCAGGACTGCTGTGGTAAAAAAAATAAAGGCTGATGTCTGACCTAAAGCTTGAGGTAGTAGCAATGCTGATTCAACTTCAAATCCAGTGTAAAGTTTGAAACCTGAAGAGGGCATGCCACTGATATTTTTTGGTAGAAACTTAAGATTTTTACTAAAATGTACTAAAAAAAATTATGAAGAGACGTAGAAAGTACTATTAAACACTCAATGATATCGTTTATCAGCAAAAAAAAAGCTCATTTGGGGATGAGATGCACATTACAGAAAGAGCAAAACCTTTAGAAAAAAGCAGGAAGGATGAATGAGGTACAGTACAGACCAAAGGTTTGGACACACCTTCTCATTCGATGAGTTTCCTTTATTTTCATGACTACATTGTCGATTCTCATTTAAGGGCATCAAAACTATGAATGAATATATGATGTATGGATTTACTGTATGTACTTAAACAAACAGGGTTAAATAACTGAGTACATGTGTTATATTTTAGATTCCTCAAAGTAGCCACCCTTTGCTCTGATGACTGCTTTACATTCTCTTGAGCTTCAAGAGGTAGTCCCTTGAAATGGTTTTCCAACAGTCTTGAAGGAGTTCCCAGAGATGCTTAGAGCTTGTTTGCCCTTTTGCCTCACTCTGTGGTTCAGCTCACCTCAAATCATCTCGATTGGGTTCAGGTCCGTTGACTTTGGAGGGCAGGTTATTTCACACTTTTTTTGTAAAAGTACTACATAATTCCATATGTGTTTTGATGCCTTCAGTGTGAATGTGCAATGTCAATAGTCATGAAAGGAAAGGAAACTCATTGAATGAGAAGGTGTGTCCAAACTTTTGGTCTGTACTGTACATTCAATCTACTTTAATCAATAATTTTGATATTGGCAGCTATTTAGTTATTTCAATTAAGAGTTGTTTGCAAGTCTTTTTTGCCAATAAAAATGGTGGAAGGTTATGTTTCGAGTCTTTGCCTCGAATTACTGAGTACATCCTAAAGAAAGTGCTTTTAGTTTGAATAACCGAAATATATTTTTATTAATACCATTGTGAAAGAATCTTGTGTTTTTATTACTATTCTAAAAAACTGTTGCCTTCATTTTAAAATATTTGTTAAAATGCTTAAAAATTAGTGCTCTCTCACACTCATCGAGTGATGCCATGTCTGGTTTTAATATCAATAATTAATGACTACTCCTTGGAAGTCAAAAAATATTTATGCTCTACTCATACCTATTTATAGTGTAACCCTAGAAGACAAATGGAAATCTTCAATTTGCTAAAGAGTCAGTGCATACTTAAATGACTGATGACACAAGCTTTGTAAGCCGTGTGCATGTTTCTTTGTGCTGATATGCTATGGGACACTGTCAGGAGTTGTCTTCCTGTTCCCTAAACTGTCCATGAGACAACTGTGAGCGAAAAGACAGCTAGAGGGCGAAGAGAAAAGAAAAAGAAGAGAAGTGACAGAGGTAAGGATAAGCCATATGTGATCTTTTTTTTCTTCTCAAAAAGCTCTGGTGAGCCCAGGAAAAAAAATAAAACTCCTGTGAGAAGTGGGCTAATGTTTCTAGAAAAAAAAAAAGCATCTACAAGGCAAATTACAAACCTGGATCATCAAATGAGATACATTAAGATGCCGTTTAGACACAAATAAATGAATGAAAAGGGTGATAAGGGTTTCAATTCGGCTTAGAAATTCAACATCAATCTTCATCAGCAATCCCATCTTGGTGTGGAGCACTATGTGTGAAGAGAGGGATAAAAAGGAGGAGCAGCAAACCAGAGGGATCAAAGCCAGCTAAATGTTAAGAACAAAATTAGTTAGTACAGTTGCCTTACAATAAAATTATGTGTTCCTATTTCTACATACAGAAGTAATTGGCCTTTTAGGTTTTGCCATGGTCCTAAATTGGGACTAAAAGGATGGAGGAGAAGTAGGATGTTTGCAGTGGGGGTGGGTAACATGAGCACTGAAGAGGGAAGTTAATTTATGTTGGCAGAGCATTAGGTTTTACTGGCCCTTATGGACAGGGAAGGAAGAGTAGCAAAGACTGCAACGCTTTGTGGCGAGAAGAGTTCAAGAGTTGAAAGAACAAGACATGGCTCTAAATAGGCAATCTGGCTTCAGCACTTTAAAGCACAGCTAGGACGCCCTAAAGCAGGGTTTGATAATGGGTTTAAGCTTGAACTTACAACAGTCTCTCTCGTCGCTCCCGTCCAAGCAGTCAGGCACTCTGTCACAATGCCTGTCACCTGGGACACACATTCCATCTCCACACATGAAGTTCCCGGGAATGTTACACACTGTGGTGAAGTTATTTCCAGGTAGCCGCTGGCTCTCTGATTTGAAAAAAAGAAGAAGAGTATTTTAGAATTTACTCAATCTATAAAGAAATACATTTCAGAGACATCAGCAGCACATTTAAAAAACGTAATTCTTTTCATCCGACTTCCTTAAAGGGATTAACATATCAAAGGGAGATCTTTTGTTTAAAAAGCAGAAGCAAAAAAATAAAAAAATAAGAACATTCGCTTGAATATCTAAATTAAGAAAGTCTTTCAGGAATAACCTTACCACAACACCATTTGTTAAAGAAAGGCATTATCCTGATAGAAAAAGATAAGAACACATATGCCAGTAAAACCTCATAGCACATATTTTACACAATCAACACAGATGCACACACAGACCAGACACACTGACCAGAAATAAACACTTTCACACAAAGAATGCACGCTAATTGAGGTTGGGTTCTATCTAGTTGATGCAGAGCAGCTGCCACGTAATAGGCTGGAATGTGAAACATGACCTTTCGGCTGAGGGTTGAGACTGTGTGGCGAGCGGTTTCACACATAAACAAAGCTTTGTGACAGTAATGAGGAGTTATGCACAGAACGGAGAACATTTACCCTGTAGCGCCTGAACTAGGACCTATTCTTAGGCCACTTCATTCAAACTGAGCACAAGATGCACAAGGTGCACCTGCTGTTAAAAGTTCTGGTTACTTCTCCTTTTAATGGTGGTGAAGGTAACCAAAACAGACTTAAATAGGGACTTTCTAAAGCAACTACAACTTATGGTGCTTTCAGACCACAATATTTGTCAGCGTCAAGCAATGCTCATAAAGCGAGATACATTTTAAGCTGAAGCTTGGTTGCCTTTCTCTGCTGGATGTTTTAAACACTCGCGAATTGTGGTTGGCTAGGCAGTGAGCCGCTCTGACTGGTTGCCGTGCTGCGTGAAGAGTGTTAGGACTGTCAAAAGTTCAACTAGCTGAACTTCTGCATTGCTAGCGTTATGAGCTTTGAAGCTTGAAACACAGGAAAAGCTTGAAAGGTTGATGGAGCCAACACTTACGAAGCGCTGCAGAGACCGTGACGCTCCTCCAACGGCCTTAACTATAGACTTAACTTGTAATCTTGATGCTGATGACGCTGACAAAGCCTGCGGTCTGAACGGACCATTAGGGTAGCCAAGGATAAAAGGAGTTAAAATGCTTTACAAAATGTAAAATTTGTATAATTTGTTGCTTTCCAAACTGTTATTAATAGCTTCATAAATTTGTTAAAAATACTTCATTTGTCATAATTTAATATTTTAGAATGGTAATTATAAAAAGAAGTTTAGATATATGAATAAAAAAAATTTACTATGGACAGTGCTGGAAATAGATATATGTCTCTAAACATATATTTGTTTTCTTTTGAAAATTCAATATCAGAGAAAGGCAGCCTGAGTAGATATAACATATTGTTTTCAAATTATGATTTCAATTATTAAGGGAAAAAGCACTCCAAACCAACTGACATTAATTTAAACTTGTATTGAAATAAAGAGTGAGATAATGTATCTAAAGCATACAGAAACTAATTACCAACCATTGTAAAAATGTTACAAATTAATTTACAGATTCAAACAAATTATTTTTTTCTGTTCTAAATAAAATATTTATTTAATACAATTATAAAGATGTACTGTAGCTTTAATTACTTTATCCCAGTCAGTCAATATATAAAGGAACAATGACATTTACATGTGTTATGAAATTCTTATCAGAGTTTTCATTGACACTACAGATGACTGATATTTGCTCTGTACAAACATCACCCCCATAATAACGCAGGGTGACTTATGGCAGAAAAATCGTATTTTTACATAATCCCACCTCTGCTGTATTGTTACCACTACAGGTGAAGGAAGCTCTACAGCTCCTCTCTAAAACGACAACCTCTCAGATAATTGCACAAATTATGTAAAATTCTGTTTTGGATTTTGTAATAAAGGAAATGAATTCATTAGAAAATTTATAAAAAACACTTTTGAATATAGTGTTCCAATTTAAATTATATTTTTTCAAATTCCTAATCAAGATCTATAACGGTATCAAAAAAAACAACAACTGAAATATCTGCTTTCACAAAGGGTGTCATTATGGGTGTTATTGCTTCATGGCAGTTTAACCTGTGTTTTTGTTTTTGGTTTGAGATTATGAAATTGCATTGGTCACAAAAGGTGCTGTAGACTAAACAGCACCTTGTAGTATTGTTGAAAAAAAGAAAAAGATTTTTCACGTATGAATCCAGACTTCTCTAGGTTTATGAATAAGTTTATGGTTGTCAACAACATTTTCCAATTGCTGTCAATAGGCAATCTAAAAAAGTAACTTGAAAAGATATGTTAGTTTCTGAAATCACAACAAATGTGAATCCAAAATACCACATTGATATTATTATAATGGCATCCTTTTGGCGGGATAAGGGTGACAGGGAAGATCTGAATGTTTTGTATTATGACAACCCTAATAACGCCAACCAGTTTTTAAGTAAAACAAAATAAATGATATGTAAGATAAAGTTGTCTCCTTTTCTATATATATATATATATATATATATATATATATATATACTGTATATACTGTATATATAAACGATTACCCGTTTATATTAATGATGATGCTACTACAGCATACAGATACTTCAAATCCATCAGTAGATTTGACGAGCATACCCAGGTAAACATGCTTCCATAATGGTAAGCTTCATTAAGGCTTCTCAGTTGTGACAGCGCTGCAGATAAAAACACGTCAGAATTGTCCACACAGAGGAACAGAACAAATATAGGAGAGAACCATGTGAAATAACTTCAAAGGACTGCTGCGGGGAGGCAGCAGGTTAATTGGAAAGTTGCTTTGAGGGGATGGCAGAATGGTAAAGGGACTGTGTGTGGCCAAATGTGCAGAGGAGAAAGAAGGCTTGACAGACAGCTCATCTGTTCCAATGTGTCTTTGATAATGCCAACAGAAAAGCTTTTGTAGGCAGGTTGAGAGCTGTAGGCATCTCATTCCAGACCTTACATAGTTGGATAGATACAGTAACGAGCTTGAATGCTTCTGTTATTTGCTACTGTTTTTTTTTTTTTTTACCTTGTTGTTTAAGTAAGCTGCTGAGCTCAAATAATGTTGTTTGTAGTCACTGCATTGCTCCTATCTGGGGAAGTTGTAATATTCATAGCTGTCTCCATGCATAGTGTGAAAAACAACCAACCGCTATACTGCACCTAATTATGTTATAGCTACCTAGAAAAATTGTGCAGCAAGACCCTGCTGCAGTGGTGGGTGACCAATAGAGGGCGCTAGGGCACCACCCCACCACTCACAACTTGCTATATTACCTTGAATAAAACTTTGAAAAAAATATTTAAAATATTAAACATTAAAAAAATATATATATTAAAGCAGTCAGTGTTGCAGCAAAACTGTTGAAGCCTCTGACTGAAATCACTCAGTTGTCGTAGGATAGTAGGGCTGGACAATATAGAAAAAGACCATATCGATAAAGGAATAATCATATTGATCGATATCGATAATTACTGATAAATATCACAAAATGTAAAAAAATATATTTGAAGTTTCCCAGGTCATTTTGTTCATCTTCAATGAACTAATTTTAACTAAGAATTCAATTTATTTTTTCGAACACTTCTTTTTATCATAACTAAGTTTGTACGACACACAAACAAGAGACCTGAGTAACATCAGTAAATACAAAGAAAAGTAATATTATTAACCCTTATATATTCTTTTACATAATGTTAGTATTTCAAATTAAAGTCTTATCTCAATGCTTTTTAATCTTTTAAACATTTATGACACTTTATAATATTAATTGATTGACACAGTCCAGTCAGTTTCTGAGAGCTGCAGCCAGCAGGTCTCTCCAACCCGGGAGCAGAACCGAGGGGACACTTTAAAAGCCAAAGGTGTTGTTAGCAGCGTGAGCCACAGGTTTTGTTAGCATCTGGGTAAGTTTCCTGTGTCTCAGATTCGCAGCGAGCCGGGAGAAGGAAGCCCTGCTTAAGACAGCTGATCATAGTTTTATTATTGCTACGTTTAGTGTTTGAGTGCGTTGAAGATTGATTCAAAACGGGACTCAACCTTTAGCTGAGCGACTGAAACAACTATCCGGAACAACTGCCCCTGCTGCTCCCTTGCTGTGACATCTGACAGCGGCAAAGTTATGGCAATGATTCGCTTGGGGACTATCAAAAAGTTATATTTTAGCTCAAATCATTTCATCTTTTTTGTGGCTTGAAAGGAGAGAGGGATTGCTGCTGATGGTGATTGCTGGGTCTGCGTTAATTATTTGCTTGGAGTAAGTACGCTAATGATTGTTGTATTAAGCTACCTCACAGGCTATAATTTAAAAAATTAGGGGAAACTTTTTTTGTATCAAACTTTTTTATCTATCGCACCACACGTCTGTCGATAGATATATATTGCTATCGAATTATCGTCCAGCCCTATAGGATAGTCCCATTAAGAATATGCTCACGGTTGTCCAACAATAATTATTAAGAAAAAACAGTCAGCTTAACATACAGAAAATGTTAGCCAGTTAGTTTGCCTTAGGAACAGGCTAAAGGATAAATAGTTTAAAGGCCTGCATGTAAATGTGATTGTGGAGTTAAAAAATAATAATAATATCTCCTTTATTTCATAAACAAAGAGCAATGACATCTGGGTTTGGCCTTTATTTACACCAAAAATTGTAGTTCTTTAGTCATATTAGGAATGTTAATTTGTCTTGACTAATTTACAGCTACAATGTGATTAATTCGATTTAAAAAAAATAATAGTTTGACAACGCTCATATCTAGCCATTATAGTCATAGCCCCCCTGGAAAAAATTCCCCCAGAAACCACTGCTCTAGTGTGTAAAACTTTAGTCACACAGTGGGTGTGCGCAAGGGGGAAGAGAAGAAGAAAAGGCACGGATGCTGCTGGACAGCTGTTTATCTTGCTGAAGGAAGCATAGACCAATTACTCAGAGTAAATATTGACTATACTATCTTAGCCTCTCCGCATACTCAGCCCCTTCTGTCTATTCTAACCCTGCGCCCACTCAGGTTCCATTTAGACTGTTAAATCATAGATGCCAGAGACACAGGATGGATACTTTTTAATTTGCATTTAAATGTCTGAGTGAATCACTGAGGGAAAATTTCTTCCCTCCCAACTTTTCAACTCAGCTCTTATTGCTGGTGATCTTTCAAAGCACACATTAATTCTAATTTAGAAGGAAAAAAGAACTTTGAGCATAAACTTAGGTCTAATTTCCCAGTGGTTTTGAATAAAACTCCAACTGATTATTAAATTACCTCTTGCATATATTTGCCTAAATTTCTGCAGGTAAGGTTGAACTTCCCACGTACACATTGGGTGACAAATGATATGCAATATCAGCCCCACTGCTGGATTCTAAAATAGTGTAATTAGTTCACCCAGAAAAAAAATCCTTGTGAAATGCTTGATTACTGCAAAAAATTATAACTCTTTTTCACAATATTCGAGTATTGTGTCTCATTGTTGTGTTTCTAATGAACTGAAGAATTCCAGATACCTGAACACCAGAAAAAAAGTCTGGGACTCACTGATCAGACTTTCTGGCTCATACCAATTGTATATATTTATTTATATATCAAGGGTTGCATTAACCCAAAATGTTCTGTATTTCACTGTTTTTTAGAATGTAGATGGACATTTTTCCGTTTAGTCATTTTCACAAATTACATTTTGTGATGCAAATGCACAGATATTTTTTTATAACTTTATGCATGGAGTACAGTTAACTAAATTAATTAAAAAAAGACATTCTGAGATTTAAAAAGTCATAAAATATATGGCTATGTTCCAACAGAGATTCAAAAATTATTTACAGTTACACTTTACACATAATGCTTCTTGAAATAGCAGCCTGGGGACCAAATTGCATTCGATGCAATTCTCAGAATATGTAAAAATACAAGCAACCACCGTACATGCCACTGTGTTGTAAATTCTTTGAATATTTACACACTACATGTCAGTTAGTCACTGGACAGCCAATTTAGTAATACAATCTAAACACTGTAGCTCTTGAAAGCTTGTGCTAATAATATGACAGTCTTTTAAGCTTAAAGAAATATCCGTCAAGTCCTTTTTGGAGGTTTCCATTAGAAGTGAATGCAACTACAAAACTCAACATGGAGATAAAGCAAAGAACTTTACTTTAGGAGAAAATTACTTTGGTTGTTTTAGGGAATAGTTAAAGATACAAACAGATACTGGCCACCTAAACTTGCCCTGTCCAAAGACCTGTGAGTAAGTAACTCAAAAATCGGACCTTTTTTCAAGTAGTAAAGATACTAAACTTAAACCCTACAAGTTCTTGCCTACAACAATCTTCAGTGTGAAAGCTGTTATTAGAGGGATGAAGTTTATAATTTACCCAATACCACCATGAAGGCTGTTTGAAAAGACAATGCCACCATCAAGGAGCCTTTGGGTCATTCATAAGTGGCTGTGGTGGCAATTTGGCACGATCAGGTGTTTTTCACAACAAATTACGTAATGGGTGAGAATGGGGATGTGGGGCTGGTGTGTACGTATAGGGTCGCGTATAAACCTGAGACAAAAGAGGCCATGGTACAGTAGAGAGACTAAATAGCTTGGAAGTAACTTGTTTTATCTTGTTTTTATGCCGCTCCAAAAGGTAGCTGTAGTTCGGTGCATTCATAAGGCACACCCTTCCGGCCATATTACCCTAATATGCCGCTATGGTGTGTCTTTTGAAAAACGCCTAAAATGATGTGCTTAGAAACAAACCTAGGAGAATCAGAGGGATGTAAGACACTGTTTCAAAACATAACATGTAAAGACATATCTGTGGTTTGTGAGAATAAGCCTGCTTGAGAGGGATAGAAACTTTCAGTACAGAAAAGTTGATCAGTCTCATCTTTTAGAGCTTTCAACCTCAAGTTTGTCATGAAACACCATGGATTTGAAAATTTTGGCAGCATTTTGAAAAAATTCACTGCGAAGTTCACAGTGACATTTTATTAGCTCCTAATTGAAATAGTTTATGACAGACTTGAGCTGGATGATTAAAAAATATTTTTAATGCTTTTGTTCTTATAATTTCTTTATATAAAAAATATAAACTGGAGAAAATCATTATCACCAGGTCAAAGCTTCAGAACAACCAGAGACTGGAAATGGAACACACAATTTTCATTAGTACATTTGTATAGCGGTGCACAAAAAAACTGACTATGGAGATGGACTCTTTCGTGAGTAGAAAAAGATGGTGAATAATAATTGTATTTAAAAAAGATGGATAGAAACCAAGGAAACAATTGGACATGGGTTGCATAAAAACATTAAGGAAGAAAATGGTTGTGAAATAGTCCAATAAAAATGAAGTTTCACATTTTCTGCCCTTGGATCCCAACCAATAGCTGCCCTAAGCAACTTTCCTTCCCTGTGCTCTGCAGAAGAAAGGTCAGGGATATAAATCTAAATTTGAGATGACTGTTGGCTGGGCCGTTATGGCTTTCACCCCCTGTTCCTCAGAAGGCATGGACATCTGACCCGCATTGATTAGCCTTGGATAAAGGTTCTAACTCAGACAGAAACGGCACCAAAAAATTGATTGGGCTGACATTGTTCAGTTTGTAGAACAGAGTGAAAATGAAAGTAATATCAAGGGAGAAGCAATGCAATAAAAAATATATATTTTTTAAGATCGGCCAGTACTGTCCTTAAAATAGATTTCATCTTATTTGTCAACCTCGAATGTAAATCTCTCCAGTAATGCACCAGTCTGTCTTAGAAATATCTCATCCGAATCAGGTGAATATACGTGAGCATAAAGAAGCATGCCAAATTAAATTTCAGCCTGATAACATCAATTCACACATGGACAGCAAGATCTGCTACCACGGAGGATAGAGAAGGACTGAATCAATACAGCATTGCCCTGAATAAAAACTAGCAGTTTCAGGTTCACAGATAAAATACGTATTTTTCAATTACACATGACTTTTAATGGGTTGGCTATACAAAATGGACGCTTTGAGGCGCAGCAGGGGTGTGGAGGTGATTTGGCGCTTCCTTCACAATATGTGCCACACACAGAATACATTTGTGTGTGTCGGTTAGACAGAGACAGAGAGAGAGACAGAGACAGAGACAGAGAGAGAGAGAGAGAGAGAGAGAGAGAGAGAGAAGGACCTTTTTTTTAAAAAAAAGGGAAAGATTCTCTGTTCTGTTCCTTCAGCTCACTGAAGCGTTCAGCATAAATAGGCACAAGTGTAAACAAACTGGTCTGCATCAATTAGAGCCACCTCAAAAGGACGGACTTACAGGAAGGATGATGCAGGCAGTGAGCATCAGAGCAAGCAAGGTCTTAATGGCCTCAAATAGAGCAAAGTCAGTCAACCATGGAAATAAACAGCAAGCCAGAAAAGTCTGAAACCAGCCTCTGTTTTACTGAGCTGCTGTTGATAATTTTTGTTTTGTTTTTTTCAATGTCAAAGGGCCTCTGAATCCATTTGTTTTGGGAGGAGGTATTGCTGGCTGCATGACCTGTTGTGTAGGTGGTGTCATTTGGCAATAAAAGCTAAATGAGCAATTGACAATAATGTTAAATTGAGCAGGACCCGCAGTAAATTTGAGCTAATTTAATTTTACTGTGAGAAGAACAAAGTACAAGTTAGAAAAATTTTCAAATAAACGCCTGCTTGTTTTACTCTAATCAGTCAGAGCTACAAAAACAGATTAATGCTGTTTTTTTTTAAGAATAGGTCTTAGTTGATTCACCCCTTCTCCAGTTTGCACCTATTTCGTAACCACATGTTGCCCTTTCAGCCCAAAACTAATTCCATGTTGTACCTATCAAAAGCCTGTTGTATTCTCATCTATTTAACAGATGAGTAAAAAAATATCAATTATTGTGTTTAAGTGCTATTTTTATTTATTGAAATAAATAATATTAAATTATCAGATGCTTCAATTTCATATTATCCATCATTGTTTTAAAGAAAATGCTATACAATATTTTATTTGAGTTTTTGATACTTGTTTGGCCCAGTCTACCATCATGAAATATTAAAATGACCCCTGTCCAATCTAAAAAATTCTAAGTGCCTCATTGAAGTCACCAAAACACATACAGTACCATAATAGTTTATGAGCTATTATAAAAAATAAAGGAAAAGGTTTAAAACATTGGTTGTCAAGGCTACTGTTACCCACTCAATACCCCATTGCGACAGTGTCTTGCCCACGGCCAAAATCAAATAGACTAAAAGTTAACCTGACAAAAGTAAACCATGAAATTCATATTAAAATAAATACGATTCTGACCAAACAAGAAAATAGACCAATTAGATGTGGTTTACTCAACATAAGATCCCTCTCCTCAAAGACTTTATTAGTAAATGACTTGATATCTGTTAAATTTATCTATTTGGTCTATCAGAAACCTGGTTGCAGCAGGAGGATTTTTTAATTAGAAATGTGTCAACTCCTTCCAATTATCAAAATTTTCAGATTTCTAGAAGTACTGGGCCAGGAGAAGGAGTTGCAACCATCTTTCAGATTTCAGATTAGCAAATTCGCCCTAGACCAATTATTAACTACAGCTCTTTTGAACATCTAATCCTTAGTTTTCCTCATCCAAGCTGCAAAACATTAAAACCACTTTTGTTTGTGGTTTTGTATCGCCCATCAGGCCCTTACTCTCAATTCTTGGGTCAGATCTCAGAATTTTTATCTTATTTAGTTTTAAACACTGATCAGGTAATTATGATAGGGGAATTCAATAATCATGTGGACACTGAAAGTGATTGCCTAACTGCAGCCTTTAATATTATCTTAGACTTGGCTTTACTCAGAAAGTGAAGCGACCAACGCACTCTGACCAGCACACTTTAGACGTTGTACTGATATACGTCATTGAGTGTGATGAACTGATAGTCCTCCCACATAACCCAGTCCTATCTGACCATTTTTTGATAACGTTTGAATTTACTTTACCCAACGTTGTAAAATCTGAAAGAAAATTTCATTACAGTAGAACTTTATCAGACAAAGCTGTAACAAGTTTTAAAGAATCTGTTCCATTACTGCTTCCCTATGAGTCTCAGAATACCACAGTGGGCCGCAGTAATTCCAACACTAACCCTTAAGAAATTGATGGTGTGGTTCAAAGTATTACTTCCTCACTGCGTTTGGCGCTAGACAGTGTAGCCCCCTTAAAAAAGAAGTAATCAGCCATAGGAGGTTGGCTCCCTGGTTTAGTGCAGAGTTGCGTACTTTAACGCAGAATACTAGGAAACTGGAGAGAAAATGGCGATATACACACTTAAATGATTCTTTTCTAAACTGGAAAAATAGTCGACTACTTTATAAAAACGCCCTTTGACAAGCTAGAACAGGATATTTCTCGTCATATATAGAGGTAAAAACAAACAATCATAGGTTTCTTTTTAGTACAGTTGCCAAAATTACAGTCATAGCTCTGTTGAGCCAACTATTCCCCCTTCTCTCAGTAGTGATGATTTCATGGGATTCTTCATGAGTAAAATAAATTATATTAAAAATAAAATCATTGACATGCTCCCAAACATGATTAAATCTCTTTCAGAAAATGAGGCAGTATCAGAGAGAACTGTAGAACCCTATTCTAGACATGATGAATCTATATTTAATAAATGGATATGGGCCTCAGGAATTAAAGGTTGCTGTAATTAAACCTTAAGAAACCCTCCCTGGATCAAGACGACTTAGCTAATTACAGACCTATATCTAACCTTCCTGTCCTATCCAAAATTCTTGAGAAAATAGTTCCTAATTAAGTATGTGAGCATCTAAACAGCAACAAACTGTTTGAAGAATTTCAGTCAGGTTTTAGAGCTCATCATAGAACTGAAACAGCACTGGAGAATGTTACTAATTATATTCTAATAGCCTCAGATAATGGATTTGTGACTCTTCTGGTCTTATTAGATCTCAGTGCTGCTTTTGACACAGTCAATAATATTCTCTTAGAAAGACTTGAACATGCTGCAGGGATCAAGGGAACAGCACTAGGCAGGTTTAAATCATATCTGTCCGACAGATTCCAGTTTGTTCATGTTAATGATAAATCTTCACACTCGAAGGTTACTTGTGGAGTACCACAGGGTTCTGTGCTTGGACCGATTCTCTTTACTATATATATGCTTCCAATTGGTAAAATAATTAGACAACATGGACTGAATTTGCACAGCACGCTGATGATACACAATTATATTTATCCATAAGACCTGATTAAACCAATCAGTTAGGTAGATTACAAGCATGTCTCGAAGACATGAATACCTGGATGACTCTGAATTTTTTACTTTTAAATTCAGACCAGACAGAAGTTGTTGTCTTTGGACCAGAACCTTTAAAAAGGAAAGTGCTAAGTCAATCACTTCATCTGGATGGCATTAAGTTTGCCACTGGTAATGATGTAAAGAACCTCGGTGTAATCTTTGACCAAGACATGACATTTAAATCCCATATTAAACAGGTTTCTAAGATTATTTTCTTTCACCTCCGGAATATTGCTAAAATCAGAAACATCCTGTCCAGGAGTGATACAGAGGCTCTCCTGTGGAACCAGCTCCCAGTTTTAGTCCGTGAGGCAGATACTCTGTCTATTTTCAAGACTAGACTTAAAACCTTCCCGTTTGATAAAGTTTATAGTTAGAATAATTTAGGTTATGCTGAGCTATTTTTGTAGTGATGCTGCTATAGGTTTAGACTGTTGGAGGACAGACTGACCGTGTGTTCTTCTCTCTTCTACTACTCTGCAGATATATTTTTTTCTGATGTTATTGCTATTGTTAACCCAGTTTTCTCTAAGTGTTTTTTCTCCCCATAGAAGCTCTACCCTGCCCAACTATAAAGTTCCCTGCTGGATGGGGAACATCGGTACAGATGATGCTCAAAGTGACCGAGCATTCTCCATGCTGTCTCTGCTCTGTCTTCTCAGACCCCCAGCCAGATTCTGCCGGAGGATTCTTCCTGTTAAAGGGTAGTTTTTCCTTTCCGCATGCTTTTTCAGTATGAGGGATTGCTGAGGAATTGCTGTCGTTGGAGTCTGCATGATCCGGGCACAACCTCACGTCGATGACTAACCGCAGTCTTCTGGGATTCCTTACATAGGAAACTTTTAGCTGATTGGAATGTTTGTATAATTGTATTGAAATGACTTTTGTTGTAAAGTGCCCTGATATGACATTTGTTGTGAATTGCTGCTATATAAATAAAAGTGAATTGAATTGAAAAAGGCAGAACTGAAATGCCCCATGGCAAGCCTTTTGTACCCGGAAAAATTAGGCAAGAAAGACTAGAATGACCAAATTATGAAATTCCAAAGTATCAAACTGACAAGCAAATTATGAATCAAAAAAATTGTTTGAAAGATCTTATATTGTAGGAGGCAAAAAAACAAAAAAAAAACACTACATCAATTAAAAACTCAAACATAGTTAAATGTTTTGTTTGTGGATGTAAGATTATAAAACTTAATAACTTACTAATGATTAAACATAGTATCACATGTTATTGTCAAATTCAGGACTCAAAAATATCGGAATCTGATTATAGTCCATGGTTTGGGGTGTTCATATATCACCTAGTCTCTCACAGCATTTAAAATACTACTAATACTACTAAGTAGTCGCTATGACTTGTCGATAATTTGGCTTGTAGCATATTTTATTGCAGTTTTAACAACCCTGGCATTATTTTGGTTGTTCTTTAGGTCTGAGTCAGGTCTGATTTTTTACACTCATCTGTCATTAAGGCCATCGGGTACGCTTGTTTATTTCAAACATTAGGCTTATCCCATAGTCTAGTGGGAGAACCGATCAGCTGGATCCAATCCTATAGTTCTCCAGATTTCTATTAGAATGGCTGTACACTATTTTGCAAATGTGTAGTTATTAAAATATCACCATACGACCAAACATTAAATAAAAAATCCATAATTTATATAACTGGATATGAAAATATTTTATAAGACATGATTATGTTGTTACGATCTGCTAGCTTGGATGTAATAACTGTGTTTTAGATCAGGCTCAAAACACAGAGACTGAACACGCACAAATAATTAATCAAAGGAAATCATACACAGCACACCACAGAGAGGATCAAATGACCCAAACAAACCAGAAGCAGCAGCAGTCTGTCTTTCAATGCAAAGGGTGAAAAATACTTAGTGTCAGAGAAAAACACAGATTCAATAGATCAACAAAGTAATGTTTATGGCATATGATGCAGTTTTGGAAGTTGTAGATACGAAAACAGCTGCTGGCCGTCCAAAAAACATCCTCAAAGTATGTTGGGGTGGGGCAGACAAGATCACAGACAGCAGACCTAAAGTCTCAGAAATTGAGTATAATCGAGGACTCTTTTCTATCACTACAATTTCCCCATCTTTTGCTGTGAGCGTTAGATTCTTGGCCGAAAACAATACATGCAAGGGAAGTAAGAGATAATCCACTCGCGAAGTATGACTGCAGGGCACATACAATTTATATTCAGTTTATATTCAATATTGTATTCAAGTAGTCCTTCATAATTATAATCTGGCAGAAATGTATATAGTGAAGATGGCTGCAATTTAGTATATCACAAATCTTTATCTGGTTTTTCTTAATCTAATAATTACTTATGGGAAAAAAGAGCCACTACAGATACTTCCAATGGCTGAAATTTTCGGGCAAGATTTTTAAATCACATAAATGCCTTGATGTGCTCTATTCTTCATTTAATATTTTCAACCATCTTGCTTTGTTTGTCGACTTAATTATAGCATTTAAGGTAGTATGTAGGTGTATCCTTTTATTTTTTTCATCATGAACCATGTTTCCAAAAATAAGACTTCATGACAACAAAGGAATCGTCACATTGATGTGAATAACTCACCTGGCAATAACCTCTGTTGTTCCCTAGTAGAGGATCATCTGTGAGGTTAGGACATGGACATTCTGACTCAAGCTTTGCGTTTTGACTGAAATTTCTCTTATATGTGTTTTTATCCAAGACAAAGTTCAAAAACTTGTTTTCCTGCTTGTTGCCCAATAAGATGAGCAAAATGAATGCACTTACAAGAAACCAGTCTTTTGAAAAATTATTCAGTGGGAAAAAGCATTTGACCCCATCCAGATTGATTTTATGCTTATTTTCAAACTTAAATGCAAGAGGTAATGCTTAGGGTAGCCTATCCAAACCATCCTCACCCTAAAAGATAAAGGAACAATCTCCTTTTTAAGTCATAAATAGTGCAATTATCTTTAAAAAAACTGAGCTTCATTTCAATTGGGTAAAAATATTTTAAAATGTAACTCATCATTCCACAAGCTAAAGGAATGCAAGAACATGGGGTAGTGTGATGGTTTCAGGGCACTTTTCTTCTGTTGAACCACAAACAACTTCCCACAATTAATTTTCAAACTTTCAGGTTACAGTATGTGATAAACAGCTCAGCTAATCACAAACCCCCTGTTATGAATAGCATCCTTTCAAATCATAGAAATTTACCAGCCAATATCAGAGGTTTTTGCATGCGCAGTTTTCTTCTTCCTGTTGTTTCAAACAGAGTAGACACTGGACATTTTACCTTAAAATGCTGAAATCTGTTTGAGTTAAAATTTATTTTGGAAAGCTATATAATAGACATTTCCCTGCCTAATCAAGGTCCTGACTTAATTCTTATTCTGTGGCAACAAGTTCCTTCACAATAAAAACATCCTCCATTAGGCTGGATTACATCAATCCCAAGAAGAGTAGACAAAAATCCTGCATAGTGACTTGGGATCATTTTCCCGCTGCAGTAGTTATTGCAAATGGAAGTTGTTGGCATCAATGTCAGCACAATCATTTATTAGGTTACATGTCTGCATGATATTCGTCAACCTTTTAGAACTTATAGCATGAATAATACCGTCAGACAGCAAAAAAAAAGAGGAAAAAAAAGACCACTAAGATGCCAGACATATAAACACTACCTCTCAAAGTTCCCAAATTATTAATCTCACTACATTTTGATAAGTCATGCAGAAGCTATTTGAATTGTTTATAGAGCTTCAGCAAAATTTCTGGAAGAGTTTTGTCTAAAATAAGCTTGCACATCACATTTAAAGTCTTTGTCATCTGAATATTAGTGTACACAATATCAACATTAGAAAGAAATGCTTGGACTGCAACCCAGGAATTAAAATGCATAGTTTGAGTTAATATCACATTTGGAAAATTATATTGACTCTTTCAGCTGCAGATATCCAAACCCAATTGGGCACATCGTGGCTGAGACACGTTAGCACACAGGAAGCATTTTGAGATTCAGAAAAATGGAAAGGAGAGATTGAAGAAAATGTAACCCCCATAAATAAACAAAACATACAAATACCTTTACACTGCAAAATTTGGGGAAGCCTTTCAGCTTTGTTTTTTTAAGGATGGCAGACATGTAGACTTTGATGTTACATTTTAATGGAGCCTTAATACAGAATTTCTAATATATGTTTCATTATTAGAAATGTTAAACGTCTTATCTAAAGACAAATCAGGTGATGTTAGTAACATGAAGCGTGACATCAGTGCAGCCTTTAATTGGTTGGATCATCTTCCTAGTGCAAGCTTTTCACAGCCTGTTTTAATGGCAGACTCTGATATCTGAACCATATAATCATCTAGATACATGATGTGCAGCAATTAAGGGGAATGACAACTGCACATGGATTGCTGATGCAATGATAGTGTAACAGCCTGCATGAAAAAAAAAACAGACTAATTTCAAGGACCACTTTTGTAATTCATATTCTAATTCATATATATTAAATTTACTCAGTTGGAGTGCAGAACTGTGAGGAGAGAAAGTCTGCCCTGTGTCAAAATTTATGTCCATGTCTTTTTTGTTCTTCACAGAGTTTATGAGCATTTTATCAAAACAAACACAAAGCTTGTCACTATAGAGGCTCATAGTGACCACATTGCCACATGCATCTTAGGCACTCTGATGATGATGTTACTGTAGAGTAATATTTCTTTGAAATATATTTTCCCTCTGTGTGACTTTGTCACTTCGAGGTCTTCTATTTATTTGCTGCATATACACACAGCTGAAAGATATATAGACTGAGCGAAGGAAGCATACTAAATAAGAAAGCTAAACAAAAGCAGCGTGGTTCCTGCTGAAGAGTAAAGTAATACTTAAGAATCTTTCTTGATCAGCAGTCAGTGATGCATTTCCCTACATTTTATTTGACATTCAAGATATTCATAAGACAAAAAGGCACCCTTCTATTTAAACCAGACACACATTTGCCTGAAAAACTAATGGTATGAAAATGTCCCGTTAGCACATGAGAGAACACATCTTGAGTGAAATGGTGCTCTTCTGACCCACTTACCCAACTGAATTTATGGCTTAAAATGTTACAGACCACACACAATACACATACATGCAAGCAGCTGTTAAATTTATTATTTATGAAATGAAATGTGTGATTTGAGCGGCTACGCTCAGGCTGAAGTCTAATCAGACCACGACCACTGCAGTAGTGGGTGCTGTGTGGCGTGCCACTGTGCTGAGAGGCATCAGTGCATTAGCATATCCATAAGACTTTGAATTTTTGATGAGTAACATGGAGTAGATGTGCTTTTAATCCTTTGCATTTATTTATTAAACGTGTTTGTGGAGGAAAAAAAACATATTAAACGAAATATTAGACTTTAACACACATTTCTCAAGAGGCAATGTTAACCATGTGAAGACATTCTCTTTTCAATGTTTCAACGTTTTTTTTAAACAATAAACAATATTTTTTTAATTTTGATTAAATTTCCATCTTTAGTGGTCCTAAGTGGGAGTCAAGATTCTACATCTTGACTTATAACTGTCTATTTACTCTATCTTGGAAAGGTTCTCCGAACCTAACAAATTGCGAGAACATCTCTTGTCCACAGTGCTACTCATGCGACCCACGCAGAATTTTTCTAAGATGTATTTTTGGACTGTTTCTAGGCATATTCAAACTGTCTTCTAGTGAAGTCATTGGTTGATTTGGATGTATTCTTAGGCTCACTGTGAAGCTGAAGAAATAAAATTCACCTCCAGCTTTCTAGCAAAAAGTCAAAGGTTTTGCGTCAAACTGAATTGTATTGGAGTCTGGTTATTTCATCCTTGAAAAAAAAAATTAAAAGAAAACGATTCACTTCTTACATTTGAAGAGAACAGTCCAGATCATGATGCTTCCACCGTGTTTCACTCTGAGTACGGCATTTCTTTCTCAAAGCCCAGTGCTGATTATGCCGAACATACCTTTTGGAATTGTGGCTCAGAAGTTTATGTCTCGTTCCAGTACACCACATCACATTATTCTAGAAGATTTTAATTGAATGTGGCTGTTTCCATGACAAAGGATACAAATTTGGAAAAACTTAACACATTCCTACTTGCAAAACACAACTTTATTTGTGGTTAATGAGATTTACCACAAAAGAAAGAAAGTGTGAGCTGAGGTGTCATATGAATTAAAAGGTGCATTAATTCAATAGCAAAGACTTAGTTTAGTATGGACACCTATACAACTATGTTATTGAAGCCTTATGTATTATTTTAAATAACACATATTTGACTTTTTTTAACTGGACAGGATACACATGTCAAATTATCATTCGAAAGTGTTTGAATTTAGAAATTGAATCATGTTAAAGCTATGATCATGCCAGAGAAACCTAACATTTTAATGGGGCAGAGTACACTTTGAGAGCCATTGTATAGGTCATTACATTTTCACTTAAACTGGAAGTATTTTGTTCTCTACATAACCAAAAATATGCCCAGGAAGATAATACCTTTCATGTATTAGGAATCCTCCGCATTGCACCCAAATATTAACAAGAACACTTGAAATAAATATATTCCCTGCATCTTCACAAAATAATCAATTATTTTTAGTATACACCTATTATCAACATTCCAGGGTATGGGTTTCAAAAGATTCCGCCTTGCAGTTTAGAATTTCATTGTTTTTTTGTTTTTTTTCATTAGGATGAGACCACACAGCAACCAGAAAGGATCTACATGGGCGAGACAACCTCTAAAAGCCTGGCCTTGTTAAAAAGGCTGCATTATTGATGGTACATCAGTGGGCAGAAATAGAGAGCAGGGTGTCTGGTGGAGAGACTATCTGATGTTGGAGAGAAAAGGGTCATTTAGAGGGAAAAGAACAGTGGTTTAAAGGCATGCCTATTTCAGAGAACAAAAGTACATCTTGTTATATTGACTAAAAACGTTAAATGATCTATTGATCACTGGGGCTGCTTGGAAGATCTTTCATAAAATCCCAAATCTGGACTCTATGTACAGCTTGGGAAAAAAAAAAAAAAACTTTTCAGTTTCAGTACAATGAAAACTCCAGCAGAATAAAGTAAATTCTGGTTTAGAAAAGAAAACGTTATTTTGGGTTTTGAGTGATTACTTAAATTGCTAACCTTCAGACAAGGGTTAGATTAGATTATCCTGACACAAGCATGGGTTTAGCCTCAAACTACTAGAATAGAAATGGCATATTAGGTACATCTGCTCGAATGTCCAAAATATTTTAGGATTCCAAAAAAATTGGATTACAGCAACTATTGAGCACCGTTATGGTGAAGTGATCCCTGGCTGTTGTTGAACTGACCAATCAGATGCATGCGCTCTCCCTTGATGGAGACGGATAGTTAGAAAATGTGGCCTGGCCCGTCATTGCGGAGGTGACAGAGAGCCCTTGCTTTGGCGGATAATTGTGTTGTGTTCAAAACGGAGATGCATAAACTGGCCTTAATGGTGTATGATCACACACATAAATTATTTACTATACATCTTTAACCACACCGTTTCACAGTGTTGCCACAGTTACTTTGAAAAAGTAATATGATTACTGACTACTGATTACTCCTGCCAAAAGTAACTTAGTTACTTTAATGATTACCCTTATTTCAAAAGTAGCTAAATTAGATTACAAGTTACTCTATTAGTTACTTCCATCAGCTGCCAGCAGCACTTCCCACTGCCTTAACATATAACAATAACCAGTTTTGCCAATAGTCACTTTATTGGAAGTGTATTGTAACAGTAAGCCCGGAAATATACTTGCTTTTTAACCTCACATTGAAATCAGCAACCATAAAGCAACAAGCTGTATCTTGGGGACATACTTGGGGAGAGTTACACTAGGGGCCAGACTCAGAGTACAGAACTCAGACTTGACTCAGACCAAAACAAACATGGCGACCGTAAAGGAGATAATCAGTTGTTTCGGATTAGGACAGAAAAACATGGCAGCAGTGTTGTTGAAGATATGTAAAACCATATTTACTGCTATTGTTGCTTGTTTTCCTAATGCTTTTGCTGCCATGTACCAAATATATCTTTTTCACTTAAAAAAATAACAAAAATAGTAACGCACAGTGTCTTAAACAAGTAACTTTAATCTGATCATCTGAATGCAAATAGGAACGCGTTAGATTAGTTGTTACTGAAAAAGTGGTCATATTAGGAGCAACGCGCTACTAAGTAATGCATTACCGGCATCACTGACGTTTCATAGTTTCATGCAAACCAGTGCCTGTGATTTGGAATAAATGATTAGTTTTTGTTTCTTTAATAACTGGCTGACCATCTGGAAAGAAACCACAATGTTCCACCCATAGTTTATAAGTGCCCCCAAATGGTTAAATAAATGTTGACTAAATTAATTAGAAAATAATTCAGACCATCCTTTCATTGGTAACTCTCCAACCATTTAGCATGGAGAGCTCAGTAAATCAACATAAAAAGTGTGTCTGCATAGCATGACATTTAGTAACATTACTATTAAGTATTTTCATAACCATTATAGACACAATTTCTAGGCATAGCCAAGGTGTTGAGTTTATTCGTTTTGGTGGCTTCAAGATATGGTCTGTCGCTTTTGAACATGATGTTCTCCTCTTGGCTTCATGATCTGACAAACTAAGTGTGAAGCAGCTCAGATGAAAAACACAACCTCCAAATGCGAGACAATGGTCTTAAGCAAGAAAAATGTGCAATGATTTTCCATGGTGTGAGTGATGAGGGTCTGAGCCAAAAAGGAAAGCTCTCATTTACTATTTCATCTATAAGAGTAACCTATGTTTTCCAGCTGGCCTGGGAACACCTTAAAGTGGAATTCACCCTAAAACTCACTTTTTTTTGCTGATAAACTCTATAAATGAGTGTCTAATAAGGCTATATACATGTCTGGTCATTACTTTTAGTACTTTGGTGCATTTTAGCAAAAATATTAATTTTTCTACCAAAAATCATTACTGGAGTGCCCTCTTTTGGTTAAAATTTTACATTGCACTGTACTTAAATTTGAGTCAGGGTTTGCTACTGGCTCAGCCTGGGTTTTTGATGTCAGCTTGGATTTCTGATGACATCATCCTGCAGCTGTGGAGTATAAAATAAGCTTGGTCTTGGCCACACCTCCATAGCGAGTTGGCAACTCACAACCCATAGGCTTGAAACAAAATGGCTCAGGGCTGTTTGCCTCATTAGTCTCTTCCCTTTGAAAAAGATGGGGAGTATTATTCAACCTCATAATTGCCCCCCTCTGAGGCAATGGAGCTTGCATTGCTATTACTTTGTATCTTTCTGTTTGTCCTGCTGCAGAAGCTGCAGGCAGTTCACAGCGCATACCTTACCCATCCCTCCCCATCCATGTTCTGTGAGGCAACGCCTCATTTTGAGACATTTTTCAAACTGAAAATGTGGGCCGATGTTGACTTTGGTAGGGGGTGAGTTACTCTTTAAGTTTCTACTGGAGGAAGTCTGGGCTAACAACACCATGACCCGACCCTGAATTTAGTGAAATCTTGATGGATGGATGGATGGATGCATGGATGGATGGACTGACTAGTTTGGGTTAGCTTTTATATTGAAATAGTATTCACATACATATATTTATCTCAATCTATGCAAATCAATGTTTTTGCATTCCAAATGCTGAAATGCTCAGGGGTCTCATTTATAAACGGTGCGTACGCACAAAACGGGGCCGGAAACTGGCGTACGCCACTTTCAAAGCAAAAGTTGTGATTTATAAAAAACAGACTTGACAGGAAAATGTGCGCACCTGTACGCCATCTCTGACCCGTGCGTACGGACATTTTGGAGACGAGGGAATCGACGACACAGTTGGTGAGGTGGTGAACTGCAGCCAGACTGCATATTACTCCTCTCACGCATATCATTTCACCTCACACCAAACATAAATTATGGATTCATGTTATTATAAACATCCAAACAAGCAATGATATCTATATTGTAGCTTAATTGTAGCACAATTGACTGCACCCATATTACTATAAGGGCCCCGTCCGAGGAAATTCCCCTCCCTCCTGGCGTACCCCCTCCCCAGCACGAGAACCCCGACCCACAGCTGCCTCCTCCTCGACAGGAAGCTTTCACCCAGGGAGCAAGGATCGGCCAGGATGTAAAATTTTTATTGTATCATTTAAGGTAGCAATGTGTCAGCTCAGGTGTACACGTACCCCCTCCAGTAGCAGACCCCCTCTGGCGGTGGGAGACAAGTGTTTTTTTTCCCCCTTCAACTTTGAGGTCCGACCACTTTTTTAAAATTTTTATTTCGGGTACCGTGCTGTCAGTTGCGCTGACAGTCTGCACTGGAGACGCCACATGCTGCCACTCACAGTTCTTCCTTTTATTTGTGACACCGCTGCTGTGTCCACCAAATAAAATGTCTCTTCTAGCCTCCACTTCATCCACTAGCACTTCAATCAACATCGTAAAGTTTCTCTTCTTGTTTTTCTTTTGTTGTTACCATATTTCCCCTCTTCTTCATATGCATCAATATTCATGTCCTGCTTTGCATTGACCTTTTATAGCCAGATATGGGCGTGTTCAGGGCGGGATATGAGCCAAATTCACGTGCGCAAACTTCCAAGAAGACTGTGATTTATAAAGGGAAATTGCTTACACCTGTGCGTAGGCATGGTTTTATGAATCAGAAATCGTTTTGGCGTACGCAAACTTTTTGTTTTGGTCGTACGTACACTTTTAGTAGGGATTCTACGCTATGTTTTATAAATGAGACCCCAGATGCCTTTATTTTCACCCCAGAATGATACAAGCATGAAGACATAACTGTTTCTCTAAGCTAGCACCTACAGCTATCTGGCAGCATTGAGAAAGCATATTGTCTGGTTTCTGTGTTATTATGTATTATTTAGAGGCAAATTGTTTATCAAACAGGCCCTGCACTGACTGAGGTGTATTCTTTGAATCTTTGGAGCAATTACTGGCTAAATTAGTCTCACTGGTGAAATTGCACTCCATTAATCACAGGTTGTCCTCCCAGCAAGCCTATAATACATTACCAACAGATTATACTTGCTTTTTATGAGTCCATCTTAACTAAGACGTAAAATAAGGATTAAAACATAAATGCAGTACAACACAATCTCTATGCTGAACTCTTAAATCGGTATTAGTCACTCTCACACTGGCAGTATAAGAAAATGTAGTTTTGTTGCATTCCTCTCTTAACCACTTGGGTATCAGACAGGCAATTGTCCATCTAATCCTCTAAGAGATGAGAGTGGGTATATAAACACAGCCTCAGCCTATTAGTGTCAGTCCAGGATTAACATCACAGAGGATGTGGGCAAAGATGAATGTGGAGGAGAATAGGGAGTGAAGTGAGATATTGCTATGTGGCAAAGTTGTTCACTGATCAAATGTGAAGAAAAACAAGGAACAATTGTAACCAATAAGATTTTGTAGAACAACAAAAACTATCAGTGGGACAAAAACCAACCTTGCGCTCATTTTCCAAATAAAATAAATTATTAAATTCCAGTACCTTACCACACTGCGACAACCGTTTTAAATATTGGGTTAGGAAGAAAATGGAAAACTGTATGTCTACCATTAACTCTAACCAACAGAAAGTTAAACTTAATTAAACTGTGCCCCTTATTTATGTATTCTTCCACCTCCTGAAGCAACTATCAGTTAGAGGGAAAAAGAAACTGATATAAATTGTCAAATATGTTGCAAGTATGCTGGAAAATGTGCAAATTAATTTTATCAATGAACATCATTCTGGTTGGATAGCAAGTAAGCAACATCATCTTAACTGGAATTAAAACAAAGACATCTGGATGACCAGATATATTCACTTAAAAAGCAGCATTTAAGGTTGTATCAGTACCACAAAGTAATCTAAGTCCTAATGCAGCAATATAGCCCCAGGCTATAATACCACCCCTGCCATATATGTTTCAAAAAGGTGTCATTTTTATACCAGCAGTAACAGGAAAAACATTTTCTAAAAAGTTCTTGTTTGATGGGCCTTTGTGATCTTTTCAATTAGCAGTGATTTTTATTTTTTTTTGTCTTTGAACTTTTAAACAGGAGACTCCAAATTTTATGATGGATAGAAAATAACCCAGCATTAATTCAATTTGTTTTTGTAGAAGGATGGCTAATCCTATTAAGTAAGATATAAATTGCTATGTATTAATTAAATTGCATTTCCATGTTACCATAGGTTACATAAATGTGTAGATCTATTTTCTAAATCAATGCAATCACACTTTCAGGCAAATCTAAACCCAAGAACTTGTAAGAGATTCTACAACCAGTCTGAATCAGGGGAAGTCTGTGGAGTCTCTTTGGTCATCAATTAGTACTTTCAAATGTACATATAACATTTTTTATAATAATTAGACTAATGGCTTAGCCGGAAAGCTAGCCTTTTTACAGTCATCAGAAAACCGAATTATCGAATGAAGTGTATTCAACTTTGTAAAGCTACCAAGTGATTTTCGCCCTTTCGTGCATTTTTCTGGTTGGCAGCTGGATGCTGGCAGCAGTGAAGCAGATGGTGTAAAAGCAGGATATGCATGAGACAGCAATGATGTAGCACAGAACTTTTCATAAGTATTGTACTTTTTGATTGTGTTGCACTCGTTGCTGCGGCATTGTTGCGTACTGGTGTTGTTACTCATGCTTCCGCAGTCTTGTCACTTTCCGTGAATAATTCTGTAAATTATGTATGTTGATAAATTCGATTTTCTTACCACATTATCTCAGTGATGTAGTCTGAATATGAGAAATCCAGTTTGGTTCGACTTCAGCCATACTAAGGCAATACTTACTGCATGTAAACGCACTGAGTCTTAGAAGAAACGCTTCCGCTGTCACACAGGCATCTATTCCATTTATAAAACTAAATGTCAACACTCCCCTGCGTCCCTTTCACCATGCAGTCAACTGTGGCAGAACACAGTGGTAAACAGGACATAACCTTCATCCATCACCATGCTGCGAGAGCCTTCACAGACTAAATTGGCATTTCAGCAGAGCCAGCCAGATCGGGAGAGATAATGTAGACAACACCACTGTGGTAATATGCAAGATCTGACCTCATGTTACATCTGTGATGCCTAATCTCACAACGTACTTCTCGAAATCAGAAGGAAAACTACATCACAAAGTCTCCTTTCTGGGTGTAAAAAAACTCAAAGTCATTAGCAAAACCTTAACCATTATAAGAGGTTGAAATTATATTACATAATAATATTAATATTAAGAAACCATACTCAGAAGGTGGAGATGAAACTGTTAATTTTTCTCAGTACACACAGGTTTATTATGCACCACGCCGAATATTTACTGTAGGCAACAACGAGAAGAGTGAGGAGGAGGAAAGACAAATTACACCCTTTTGCTTAAAATGTGCCTGGGGAGGGAGTGAGATAAAATGATAGAAGTGAGCAGAACACAACACAAAAACGGCACAGACTGCCTTTGTCTGCCATCCGCTCTGTGTATTAGCAAGTAATGAGCTCCTAATTGTGCAGCCAGGCCGTGGAGTCACTGCAGGGGTTGAAAAGCAGCGGGAATTAACTGTATCTGCCAAACGCGCGAGGGCAAAGAGATTGATAGGAAGAACTGAAAGAGAGAGCGCAAGGTGAGAGAGAAAGATATAAAGGGAAGTGAGATAGAGAATTCTTATTAAGGAGAAGGGGGTAAAGGGGAAATGATGAGGGCATTACAATAAAAATGTGTATCTCAACAGAATGCAGATGAGAGAAAATAAGCACCAGTGGCCATTTCGCATACACACTAGCTTTCCTTGCTACAACTGTCTCCTCTCGTCATGTCCCCTAAAGACATCATCTTCTCAGTGATAATGAGCTAAAATGTTAAAAAGTTAAATGGAGGGCAGGGTTTTAAAAAGGTTCTGAATGTATGACTAGTTCTGACAGTGGGAACTGATTCTGTGACTAAAGTTCATTCCAAAAAGATTTTTGCAGATGCTTTCAGTAAAAGGTCAACTATGAAGAAGAAGAAGAGCTACGACAGGATAAGACATGAGTTACTATGAAAAAAGGTCAAATTTGTAAATGAGAGAAATTTGTCTCTGGAACCTTAAAATGGACTGAAATGTGTTAAGATATTTTTATGTGCCTCCGTCAGTATAAAGGTATTAGTTTCTTTTTAAGTTTGATTTTGTGGGTAGTATTGTTTGTTAAAGTATTTTTTTGAATGTTTTTTTCACTACCGTCATTTTTGTTTTTCACATCTATACTTCTCAAAGTGTGGTACAAACTCCTATGGGAGGCCTAGGTATCCTTTCAGGGATAACAGAAATTAGCAAGAAAGCCACTCAGAGAGTGCAGACCTCTGCCAAGGCAGCTCAGTCAGACCGTGATACGGATGATCCTGAAAATCTTATTACTTCTTCCTGATCTCACTGTAGTAGTAGTTATATAGATAGTTCCTGATTTAAATCAGTGTCTAGCTTCTTTAGCTATTTTGCTTACTAGCAGAGTGCCCACCACCAAAATCTAATCACTTGTTCCTGGTCCCACTGCAGAAATTTCTTTAAAATTTCATCAAAAACTGACAATAATTTTCTTTTAATTTAAGCAGCTAACTATCACACAAACCCTTGTGGAAACATAACCCTCTAGGTAGAAATAATTAAGGCAACTTCCATCTTCCAGCACCAAGTTGGACACCAGAGGGATCTCTTAATTGTTATGATACATGACCAGCTAATAGAAATAATGGAAAATAAAATATTTCTGTTTACTAAATGAAGTTGCATAGTATTTTGTGGGAAAGATTTACAAATTTGGACAATTCTCAAATTGCTACAAATGTGTTTTCTTTTTGCAGGTAACAAAGATTTTAAATCCAAGGTAGATTTTTCGGATTTTGAGAAAAATTTAATTTGTAGCAGGCAATATAAAAAGTATAACATAGAAATTATATAAATTTAGCCAAAGGAAGAGATTTCGACCATACCCCAATTATGCATTTTGATGATGTCATCAAGCTGCACCTAGATACAGTGCTTTGTACGACATATGCAAGGAAGATAAATACCGATGTTCAGTAATTGTCTTTCCACTAGATATTCCTGTTGAACTTTGAAACATTTTAAATTCAAATATGTGCAGGTTTGATTTTCCTTTTACAGTATACTATCATTTTGTGCTATAGTATAAATAGATAACCAGGAAGGAGCTGAGAATGTTGAACTTTATTTTCATAAGATTTAGCTTTTATTCTATTTAAAATATCTTCATCTTTATTTATGTTGTGAAATTTTTTCTGTTAAATAATTTTGGGAAAAAGATTAGAATTTTTAAAAATGCATTTTGCACAATTCATTTTCTTTCAATGGCATTCTAAATGTGTTGGAAGTTGTTCTGCTACAATGTATCTGGAAAGTTAGATCGCTCATAAGCAGCGGTGCTGTGTACATCATGTCTTCCGATCTTGTAGCGATATATAAAGAAAAAAAGAATATATTGCAATAGATATTGTCACTGCAGATGCTTTAGATCAAAGGTGACAAACTCAAGGCCTGGGGGCCAAATCCTCTAAACCCTGGTAGAACATATAAATAGAACCTTTAAGTTCTATTTATGTGCACATAAATAATATTTTATTAGACAAATCAAGGCAGTGTTTATTTGAATTAGGGCTGAACGATTTTGGAAAATAATCTAATTGCGATTTTTTTTCTTCAATACTGTGATTGCAATTTAATATCCAATTATTTTTTGGGGGGCTTTTGTCATGCATTTTTTAATTAATGCAATCAAAAATAGTGTGTATTATAAACAGATTTTTATGCATAATTTATTCTATTCCATAAGATAATTTACTTATTTTAAGACAAAGGCAAATATTAACTTTATCTACTTTTAATTATCACACGCGATGGTCATCGGTGTCGTTCTGCAATCAAGGTTTTCTTCCTTTTGATCCCAGCTAATAATTCCCTCCGGCTGCAATGTTTTCCTCCGTGTGGATATCCAGGAAGTAGGATGCTTGAAGGAACAAGCTCTGATTTTTAATTCTCCATCGATCTAATGCACTTTCAGACTCTGGTATGGCTCTGTAGAGCGGTTTGATCTCAGGTCAGTTGTTTCAAAATACTCAGCTGTTTTCGGTGCAGCTTTAACTTTCTGTCGGCACTTTTTATACAGCGCAGGTAAAATGTGGCTAAAGTGTGTTCGTGAGATTGAATCCTAGCTTATTCGTCATGGTTAACAAAGCAAACCCTTGGCTATAAAACCCGTTATAGCACAAATTATTTCAGAGTGCCGTTTTTTTATGTTCATAAGCAACAATTCTTTCAAACAGCTCGGTCAGCGATCCCTGTCGCCTCGAAGTTTGTTTACTGGAAATTTAAACACTGGTGGCAGCCAGGTTAGCCGTGCAACTCTATTATATGGTGGTGTGATGTTTTTAGGTGTTCATAAAGGTTCGTACTGTAGCCTACCTCGTGAGGCAGCAACAATACCAAGACGGGTTCTGCATAATACCTGGCGTTGCGCAGCATCAACGTTTTCATAGCAGATATAATTTCTCACAACTGATGCACTGTTCCTCTTTGTTGCCAAATATTGTGTAGTGTTGGATTCTGTTAAGCTTTTGGTCATTTTATAACTGCTTAAAGTGCAGCGTTTCCTTCTCTCCCTGCATTGTTTGCAAGTCACGTGACTTTAGCAGATATGTTTACATCAAGTCAAATCGCAGCCTTTGCGATTAGGAAATCGCATTTTACCAAATCGCGATTTAATTGCATATGCAATTAATCGTTCAGCCCTAATTTGAATAGTTCTAAATCATATTATTGTAAAAATATATTCAGTATTATTTAATTTCTTTAAAGTACAGAGAGACAGATATTGAGTTTGGTTTAGATATTTGTTTGTTTTGATAGTTTTATCAATACTTTCTGCCACAACTGGCCCTTTAAGGACATTCAGGACCTTGATGTGGCCCAAAATGGAAATGAGTTTGACACAACTGCTTTAGATTATATTGCAATATAGATTTGAGGCGATATCGCCCAGCCTTACATGGAATTAGAGCTGGAACAACTATTCGATTTAATCGATTATAATCATTTTTTTAAATGGTTGGCAACTGATTAAGCAGACGATCCAAATTTAAAAAGCCACATTTACTCCGACACCCCACAGACCATGAAAATTTTGTGTTTAGTGAAGATAGGTTAATTAATTCTGAGAGCCCTACCGTTGCCCCAAAATACTGCCCAACTAAATCAGCCCCCTTCATGAAAATGAAAATGAGAACATGAGAAAATGTCATTTTCATTTCATGGGCAGATATATTTTTGTTAATATGCTGTACATTTGTATTGAATTCTACCTGATTTTGTATGTTTATGCCTAAAAATCATTCTGGACAAATATCTTGCACTATTACACTCATTTTACACTGTGTTCAGGTCCAATAAAATAGATTGGAGTGAACTGCACAAATCTGTAAATTAGATTTGTGCAGTTCACAAATCTAATCCTTTGGTGGGAAAATCCTAGTTTTCCCACCAAGGAAAACTAGGATTTCCTTGTTCTTAATGAAAATTTGTTCATAATAATTTATATAGGTGAAAGTAATAGCCAAATATAATTATTAATAAACTATATGAATCGATTAATCGTAAAAATAATTGACAGATTAATCAATTATGAAAATAATCGTTAGTGGCAGCCCTACATGCAATTAAACAATATGCCTCAACAAACATGCAGCACCAGTTAAAGACATAATTTCGGTCAATCATCAGAAGAAAACTAATTAAATAGCAATAAATACAATGAAGCTTTGTTTTTGCTGTTTATACACCAATTTGTTTTTCGGTATAGATAGCCCAACTTCCAACTGTTCTGCACATCAGCATTGTCTGGTTAACATAAATAATTACATACCTCAATTTAATAACATGGGATTTTTAAATTCTTTGAGCAACATCTGTACCTTAAATACTTTAGACTAGTCTACAGTGGTCAACATGACATTCAGAAAATAAATTAAATAGCATACCTTATCAATTCAACACAAATTCAAACACATTGCTGCTATTTTGAAAAAAACAGCCTTTGTGTGAGCGCAAAATTTGAATCTTGCTGATAAAAAATATAGAGTTTTAAAACAATGCATGGGCTTCTATGTAAGGACTGCGTAACAAATAATCAATCAGCTGAGTGTTTGCTTCAATTATGTAGCAAAGGACTTTCTGGTTTGCAATACCTGTTGGCTGTTTTTTTTCTTAGCATTACAGATGCATACATATTGGCTGTTGGATGGAGTCTCTCTGCTCAATTTGACTCAGATTATAGCGCCCAGGATTCTAAAGGTCAAAGGGAGTGATGGAAGCAATAATTTCACAATCTAATTTACAAATATATTGAAGCCCTACTCTTAAGCATGTATGTACTAAAGTCAAGGGTTCCCTGCTGTTCTCAGGCACTCTGAATTAATGTTATTAGACTTAACATCTAGAAGGAAATAACAATATACTCTTATTTTTTTAACAATTATTTAATGTACGCTAGTATTCCATTTCTCTTGTATTAGTATTTAATGTGGTATCAAACTCAATCACACTTTATTTATAAAGTGCTTTTCATACACAAAGATGCAGTTCAAAGTGCATGAACATATGTAAACCTCTCTCTCCCTAATCCTATCCCCATGTGCGGATGCACTCTGGAGCAACATTAAAAGAACAGTAAAATACACAATAAATTGGACAATGGACCCTGTAATCCATGCAGCCAAACGAGCACTTTCACAGAGAAAAAAAGAAAAGAAAAAAAGGAAAAAAAAGAGTGTTTTAGGATTCTAAAAACCAAAGCAGCAATGAGCTTTGAGAAGGAGGGTGTGTTTGGAACTCTAGCAGAGGTAACCCGCTCTACCTGCAGGGGCAGTGCAGACACATCTAGGACTCCCTTGATTTGACTTAGTGATGTCACTAGTTGAACAGTTTGAACACTCATCGTTTTCTAGGAGAGGGAGGGGCAACTGCTAAGAGAGCAGGATTCAGGAGGAGTACTCAGACATGCGATAATTAAGCCAAAAACCACTCTGGTGTTTTGTTTTTTTCTGAAAAACTTGCATTACCAGATGGTTTGGAACTCCAAAAACTTGATTTTGTATGATATAGGGCCTTTAAAGTACTTTCTACTGCAGGTACGAAACCAACTCTATAGCACTCCACAACAAAGAAATAGAAGCTATACCTTTTGACAGATTTTAATATACGTACAATCTAGTAAACTAAATATATCAAATCATGATTCCAGTCCAGACAGTTTCCAGTTGCAACTTAAACATCCGTAGAGGTACTTTAATCCCCCTGTAGTAATCAGAAGTACCATTCAGATTCAAAGCCACATACCTCCATGTTGTCATGGTAGTGAGCCAAACAGACTTTTTAAACTGTTGGAAAAAGCTTATAAGGACTTAAAATATGAAAGACAACCATTTACTTTTCACTCTTCAACATTTCAGACCTCTTACTGCTAAAATTACATGCAGACTCATGTATGGAGCAGAAGTGCTTTGAAATCTAAGTACCAATATGACTAACGTTCTTCCACTTTAGCCATTTTTTCTCATGGCCTTTGCTCGACATTGATTTGCTTTTGCACCTTGGTGACCTCTGCAGATGTCAACAATGGATGCTGTTGGGTTTTTTTACCCTTTAACTAATTTTCTTGTGAATGAGTATTTAATGTTTTTTACACAAATGCACATGGATCTAGAGAAACCCTTGAATGACAAGCCCGTGGCTGGAGATTTGAGTTGTATTCAAGTAATACAAGTTAGATTAACAATTGTTCCTTTTGTTTAATAATGCAGTTTAAGTAAAATAATGATTGTTCATTGTTCAAGTTTTCATATGTATAAGTTATATTGAAACATTTGAATTTAAATTCACAGGTAATTATGTGTATATTCAAGATTTTATAAAGTCTAGGTGTCCATTTATAGCCTATAGTAGGAAAACAAGACAAACTGGATTTATCTTTTTTTTTTTTACAATAGAGGTGTATACCGTTTTGTTTTTGTTTTTTGTCTTCAACACAATCATCTATAAAGCCTTATTAGTAATATAGTTTATTTATTTTAGCAATTAACTTAATCTTTAACTTTTGTATGTATGAGTATTTTGCTTTTAGAAGTTTAAAATGTTCCACAGTATGCTATATGTAGTATAGACTACAACGTAATTTGAATGAGTAATTTGATTTTTGGGATCCTAAAGCTCATTGTTACATAAATAATGTAGATTAAACAGCAATATTTTTTTTTCTTGCATTGTACCACATTTTGAATTCTGCGCTCTTAGTACTTCTATGATTTTTTTAATGTAGATGACATCTGATCATATTTTACATAAAATTTAGATTATGAGGTATTAGAAAATAGTGTTTAACACATCTTTTTTTAACCTAAAGGAAATACAACCGGTCATCACAAAAAAATGAAGTCACAATTATTTTAAGTATATTTTACTTAAAACAGGTTTGTTCAATGAACTCAAAAATTCTGGTTCCTCACACTTAAAAAATATATGTCCAGAAACAGGAAAAAGTCATGTTAATTAAACGTAAAATTTTGTATGAACTTGAAAACTAAGACCTTTTTTTTGCGATGCCATTTATTCTGATATTTTAGCGCATTTATCTGAAACCTTTAAGGCTGGTGTCTTTCAGTCAAAGTCATGACAACTATCTGAAGGAAAGCAATACTGTTTCTTTCAATGGGCTTGTGTCTGACGGCCAGTGAAGTGAAGACTCGCGGATACCTTGAAGTTCCGATAGTGGGAATGTGCCTTATAGCTGTAAGATTTTAGCAAAATATGTAATTGCAATTTTATTTAATACCACAACATTGCTGTCAGTAGGGATCCTTCCACATTTTTCTCACTCTTCTCTTTCTATTTTATTTATAAAGATGACCCCAGTACTCTCCATGAGCTTTAACATTTCCGTCACAAGGATCTAAGGGAGGTTTGGGCATAAAATACAAATCGCAATCGACAAATCTATTACTTAAAGCTAGATTTCGAAGCATACCACCTACAGTAATAAAGCCTTTAGAAGAGTGTGATTCAACATATTGTGCATCTTTAAAAACACAATTTTTCCTTTTATTCTCGTTTTGATGTGGAAAAGTACATTTTGGACCTCCACAACTATGGTTCATCCTTAGGAGGGTCAATCTGAAGGTGGCCATATTCAGCTAGTCAAACAACTAAATGCAAGTTTAAACAACTTTGAAATGTCCAGTCATTGTTCTGTTAAGTAGGGAAAATATGGTATGAAGTCTAAAGAGACCCCTTAAAAAAAGCATTAGACCTTGGGATGATTTTGTCATCATAAGGTGGTTTAGGAGTGTCCTCATCTACAGTAAAATCAAACCTGTACTAAAATGGGCTTTAAGGCTACTTACAGGAAACCAGTATTCAAAAGCCAACTAAATAACAAGTTAAGGACTCAGGGAGAAAAATACAACTTTTTGGAGATAATTCCTGTTTGATTAAACAAAAACTGAAATGTCTGGCCACAATTAGGGATGGTATAGCATAATGTACAAAAGTAAAAACTGGCAATATGACTGGTATCATATCTGTAAAAATAAAAACCCTCTTTGAATTAAAAAAAAGGTCTTCTTATACATTTTGGTTCATCCTTCTTGGTTTTGCTTTGGTTATTAGTCTGTCCATGTTAAACTTTAAGAGTAAACAAAACAATGCCACTGCATACAGTACTTTAGCTTAATAATAAGCAATATTAACTACAACTAATGTAAACATTTTAATGGTAGTTGTGGAACTGCTTTGTAAATGGAGAAGGTATACAGTATATTAACTCAGCAGACCAGCAGTAAACCATTTGCTTAATTTCTTGTTTCCTCTATATTTACAGCATAGAATGATCATCATTTATTGGATGCTTCTATGTGGAAATTCAGGGAGGAATCTGTGAACGAAAAGGTCAGTCTGAGAAGAATCTATCATAATCTTCTGTATGGTTTTTTTTTGTCAGGACTGATGAGCTCCTGACTTATGGCTGCCACGCTGAGAATCGCATGAAGGTTAATCATAATGATCACCATCTTATTGGTTTCTCTTGAGACATTTTTCAAAACTTTCTGAGGCTTCTCAGACAGTGCAAGCAGGTTAAGGTATTCACGTTTTTGAGAAATAGCAGAAAAAAATAGCAGATAAAAGAGGCTAAGGTTATTCTTTGTCGTGGGGGGGTACACCCTGGAGAGGTTTCCAGTCCATTGTCACAGTTATTAATGTTAAATTACTTTAATTATCTTCATGGTAATGACAATACCTAAAATACTGTATGTTCATCCATATTTTTTTTCCCTCTCAGAATTAAACAGTTTTTCCATTAGAATTTTACTTTCCTGTAACTAACAGCCTCCAATTGGGAGAGATTTTGGCAAACCTTAAAAGCCCCAGCATTTTGAAAGTTGCTGCATTATTGATAGTGCATCTTTGGACTTAAATTACAGCAGAAGGTTTGGGGAAAGATGTAAGGAGAAACCAGTGCAAGAGACATTGTAAGGATAAAACAATTTTTGTTGTACATCAAATATAACAACACAATACACATCACCGGATACAATCTGAGTACTTTATATTCAAATGTTTGAAATCACTCTGTTTTCTTTTCTTCTACATTGCTTTAAAAGGTGGTAGATTTTTATTTATTTATTTTAAATATTAAAGAGATTATTCTGGAAGTGTTCTTTAATGTGGTAAAACCACAGTATTGGTACTATTAGAAAACCACAGTAGCGGTACTATTAGACCTCAGTGTGGCGTTTGACACTGTTGATCATGATATATTACTGGAAAGTCTAGAGAGCTAGGTCAGACTCTCTGGTATGGCACTCGACTGGTTTAAATCCTACCTCAAGAACAGAACATTTTTTGTGTCGATTAGCCAATTTCCATCACAAAACATAGAAATCACATGCGGGGTCCTCCAGGGCTCCATCCTAGGGCCCCTCCTATTTAGCATTTACATGCTCCCATTAAACCAGATTATAACAACAAATAATATCATCTACCACAATTATGGGGACAACACTAAACTTTATATCTCAAAGTCACCAGGTGATGTTGAACCGGCCAAATCTTCAATAAATGCATTGAGCAAATTAATAGCTGCATGTCCCATAATTTCCTCCAACTAAACAAACACAAAACAGAAGTACTTATCTTCGGACTCAAAAAAGATAAATTAAATATAAATACACAGCAGGCCAGAAATATAGGTGTAATAATGGACTCAAACCTGAATCTCCAAGGTCACATAAAGGCAATAACAAGGTCAGCCTTCTATCACCTGAGGAACATTTCTGGGATTAAGGACTGATGACACAAGGATACCTAGAAAAACGTATTCATGCATATATATCTAGCCGCCTTGATAACTGTAACAGTATCTTCACAGGACTGCCTAAAGAAAAATCAATCAGACTGCTGCAGCTGATCCGGAACGCCACTGCTCGTTTTCACACTAGAACCAGGACAGTAGAACACATCACTGCAATTCAGAAGTCCTTATACTGGCTCCCTATAGCTCAGATAATAGATTTCAAAGTGTTTTTATTAGTCTATAAATTATTGAATGGGTTACCACCAGAGTACATTAGAGATCTGCAATCGCAGTATAAACCATCCAGATAACTCAGGTCCTCTAGCTCTAGTCTACTGATTGTCCCTAGAACCAGAACCAAATCAAATCAAACTTTATTTATAAAGTGCTCCACTCTCAAACTGCTGGTTTACTGCACTTCAAACTACATAGCTTCTCAAAGTACTTTACAGATTAAAATAACCCCCAAATGACCCCCTCCCAAACCCAAAATAAAAACATCATCACAACTATAGCCTCCCTCACCCCAACCCATCTCCGATGCTCACACAAACACACTTAAAAGCAACTGTAAACAAAAGCAACAACGGACTGAGTTCAGATGAAGCAGGAAACGCCATTATGGGAGCCATCTGCATCGGCAGCAGCAGATCAGCAGCTGCAGCCAAGGCACTGACCCAGGGCGCCCGGCAGAGGGAAGGCTGCTACCACCTGGAGAGCACCCAGGCAGCCACAGCCGACCTTCTCCCAAGGGAGAGGGCTCCAACAGAGGAAACACTGGAAGGAAGATTAAAATAAGTTAAAATGTTAAAATTACCAACAGACAACAAGATTAAAATGCAAATACTGACAAAAATGTTAAGCCTGGTAGCATTTTAAATTATCATGTGTAAAACAATGATAAGATATGATCAAATAAAAATGCAACACAGTTAAACAAAAATGTATAAATAATAGTCAGCTAAAAGCTAAACTAAAAATTTGATCAAATAAAAAATGCAGAGCGATTAAACAGATATTAATAAATAATAATCATTTAAAAGCTTGGCTAAAAAGGTCCGAACCAAGCATGGGGAAGCAGCTTTCAAAAGAGGATGGCCATTTCCTCCTATGTTTACTGTGCGTCCCAGTCGGGACTCTGTTAGCAGACAACGGTCTCATCACAAAGAACCACAATGCATTTTCCCAAACAAGTAACTCACATTAGTTCTCATACAACTCACAACAACACCTGGTAACATTTTAAGTGCCGGAATCACATCCCCTGTGATCAGAGCACACATCTACAGAAAACATTAGCTGACTTAGCAAGTAGCTATTGACTAAGCTACAGCTTAACCATAGCTAGTATAGATAAAGCAAAGGGACCGTAGTTAAAGCTGCTCCTAGTCGCAAATCAGCCGTGTGGACATTTTGAGTTCCCGGCAAGTTAAGTCCACATTCGCATTGTAAACAAGAGGACGACTGCTAGCTACATTTTGCTCAGTCCAATGAGCTATCTGGAGCTTTGTCAGTCATTCTGCAGTAACTATAAAGAGTCACTAGATGGCAGCCACCCTCCGGTACTAATCATTTCTGTTATTTAAACAATACTGTTACACTTTATTGTAGATAAATTATTTCAATTTGACCATTACTGACTAATGTGATACATTACACAAGAATAATAAAAATTGCATTAATTTTGGCTTTTAAAATAAGTTGTCTAAAGTTGGCTCAATGTTGTCTTTTATTGTTTTTGTTTCTCTGTTTTTAATTTTAATACTCTTGTATATTTGGGTTCTTTGCCAACACATCACGTAAAGCACCTTGAATGGCCTTGTGTTGAAAGTGTGCTATACAAATAAAATTGCATTGCCTTAAATTAGTTGTATTCTGTTTTGTTTTTTGCTTTTTTTGTTTTGTTTTTTTTAACAGGATATGGGGGGGTGCTTTAAGATTAGATCATTTAACTATTTACATCAGAAAAATAAAATCAAAATATGTTACGTCTAGCAATAACCTTACATAGCACCTGAGATATTTATCATTCTTCAATTGTTCCTGACTATTTTTTTAGATGAGAGCTTGTCTGGCTGTGCATTTTTTGGTATTTTAGGACTACACTCAAGTAACATGTAACAAACTGTGTTGAATCAGGCAGCTAATAAAAGTGTCAGCAGACCCACTCAAAATTGCCCTACTGCGGTTTGTTTCCTCAGCTGAGCTTCATTGTTACCCAAAGGAAAATAATTTATTTAAAATATTCAGCATCCTCGAACAAATATGGCCTGAAACCACAAAGATACATAGATGAAAAAAACGCATGGGCATGTATAAGTTGTCACAAAACTTTGGAAAAGTTTTCTTTTTGAGAACTAGCAAGCATGAAACAGTATAATGTTAAAAAACTTAGAAAACATTTTCATTTATTAAAGAGCACATTGCAGGTTAGAGCTTCCCTTAAACCACTGTTTAAAAAAATATGGTAAATATGGTAAAAAATTGTACTCATAAATTAATTATTTTAGTTTTTGGAGTTGTTTTTGTGGGAAGAATTCATCTCTGCCAGATCAGAAGTGACATAGCCATCCGCTCGATCCAGACGTTTTACTCAAGTAAGAGTAGCAATACTTAGTAATAATTACTTTTACTTAAGTACTAGTTACATGTCTAGTGCAGTAAAACTACTCAAGTAATTGTAGGCTATCAGAAATTATTATTATAATCATTATTATTATTGTTAGTAGTAGTGTTTTAAACATTTTATCAATATAATTGGTAGCATAAAGTTACTAAGTTGTTATACTATCTATATAAAAATTTTGGTAGAGTTATTGTTTCCCCTCCATTGTTTGTGGAATCCAATAAAATGCCTTTCCAAACCAAGCTCGCAGGCTCAATTTTAAGACAAGCCCATCCCTGATTACGGGTATGAATAATTGGGGTCTTAACTGTAAATTGGAGCTTACAATCAAATGAAAAATCAGAGCATGACATTAATTGGTTGCTCTTCATTTACAGAGAGCAGGATCTCCCCCGTGTTTGGTATTCATTGAAGAATTGAAAACAATTCATTTTGTGACCCAGTGCTGTGGGCTGTTGCCAAGCCATGCTAAACAGTGAAGCAGCATTAAGGCAATTAGCACGGGCTTTCCATTTGATTTTGGCTGGAAGGACAAACACACCAAGCAGAATCAGCGAAGATGAGCACTTCGCCTCCTGTAGTACAGGACCAAGAGAGGATTACCCTTTACACATTTTGCAGATACACCCCCCACATCTTATACATACACAAACACATACATACGCTTTCAGTTCAAACTAATCATGGCCATTAGAAAAGAAAGACATCCATGGGGAATCAAATAGAGTATAGCCAAAAGGAGATCATAGTTTAGGGAGTTAAGCTGTTGTGTGTGGCAGCAGAGATGGAGCAATGGCTTTTCCACGTATTAACTTCCAGTTCAGTTTTCCTCTATCTCCATATTCCAAAAGAGAAAAAAAATCTCTTACCATCTTGACGCTTTTATCCTTAATCATAAAAAAAACTAAAGATTCAGCTCCATTTAAGGGTCTAGATTTCAAGTAAGTAGGAATGCAAAGTGAAATTAATTGTGACAAGGAGGTAATTATTAAGTCAGAGGAACTGAGGTTGATCTTAGTTGTTAATTTATCCACTCTACAGGAGAAAGAGCTTGAGTCCACAAAAAGCTTTTATGTCCATGGATGGAAATTTCACCTGAAAGGCTGCTATATTAAACATGCGCCAATGTGAATAAACGCAGTAATAGTTGAAAAGATTTCAATGGCCACTGTCAACCTCAAGTCAATCAGGTGAATAAAGTCATGTGGATTCAATGTCTCTTGTGCTTTTTCTGAACAGATAGGGTCTCAAAGCAAGATTTAACTGTTGTATCCAGTCACTCAATCACACCTGACCAAACATTCATACTCCCAAAAATACAGTGGGTATAAAATGTCTCCACCTCCATGCTAAACCAGGCCGTTTTTGCAATGGGAAACTTTTTCCAATTTTTTATGTGAACTGTGAACAGAACATTTTAAATGGGGTTGAATAAAAATAAAGGGCATCAAACGTTAAAACAGCTGCGGCTTTTAATCAGGCATGGCTTGTATTTGTACAAAGTTGTGTTTTTTCCCTAAAATAGGCTATTGCGGCTTATGATCAGGTGTGCTTTATAGTCCAGAAAATATGGTAATTAATAATCGTGGACATTTTTTTTTTTCCATCACAAGTCACTGGCCTGTTGCCAGTGTGGGTGTAGAATTTTTATGTCAAATGTAAGTTACTGACATATAACCCCATATTTTACTATGGATGTGAGAACCAAGTCAGTATGAATACACTTTTGTGATATATTTACATTACATCATAATCCCGTTTAAACCTTGAAAATAAATCCTCAGATTAATATCCATGAGACAAAGATTTGCTATGTTCTTGTGGGAAAGGGAATTTCAGTGCAGTCTGTAAATTTCACACTCTGCAGCTCCTCAATTATGATTGTGAGGCTCACTTCACCAAAGGGCTTGTTTCGTGTGCCAGTAGTGCTTGATTGTTAGTCTACGGGTTAGAATCTCTCCCAGACCTATGAACAGAATTACTGGTTGAGCATAAAACAGAAAATGAGTTCAGCAGTTATCATGTGGATTATTCAAATCCTTCAGATGAATGCATCCATACAGGTAGCATTCACTGCTGGACCAGGTTTAGAAACTTGTATTTCATTACACCATCCTAAGCCAGTGGATCAAATTGGACCAATCAATAGGGTGATTAAAGTGCCGGAGGTATATCAGGAGAATAAAGCAACCATGCATGATGCTAAAGGTTTATTCACACAAAGATTTAGTTCTGCATAATTACATCCACAGGGATTGAAGCTGATGTGTTTAATCTGCCAATATATACATATAATAAAAATGTCAAAAATATAATACTTGTATCAGAAAAACTGCTACACGTTTCTTCTTAATATATATGTTATAGTTATGTTGATCAAAGCAGATCAGACCTCAGAGAAATCAAAACTCAATACTGCCCATCATACGCCTGATTGGTGTATATTTAATGATAATAATGTCAGCTCATAAGAGGGAAAGGTATTGGTCAAGCAGAAAATTCTGAAGTATACAGTAGTGCTTACTGCACATACATTTTCACTCTAGTCTACAAACAGAGGATCAGTAGTCCTGATTTTATCTCTAATCCTCTATGGGTTTTTGTTGACCTTTAAGGTAGTGTTTGTTTGGTTTGACAGAGGAAGGGTGAAATTTCAGTCTAAAATAGCCTGCCAGTGTCCACACTGGCTGACATGCTGGTGGTGAGACACAGGACAGCAAATGACTGCTAATCACGGGGGACAGAAGGGGAGCCAGCTGTCAGCATTCCAGCTTCCATTCCCTTTCTGACAGCGGGCAAAGCAACACAGGGGAGTAATACAGCATGTCTCTTTCGTCCCAAATGGGTCACCTTAGATGAGCATATAAAGTTAAGAAGGTCATCCAGCAGACAAAAGCTGACTTAATGCCCCCGGGTCCTGTTGAAAGCATTGACAGCTGACGAAGCTTCTTTTATGATTAAATAAATAGGTAAAAACTAATATAATCACTGTTAATGTGTTTACAATCTCAAAAAACAGTGAAACCAAAAGTAGTAAAAGACTCGGATTGTTCTACTGTTGTAGATTCTGCTACTTATTAGTGGTTTAAATAATTTAGTCTCTTACAAAACATTAGGGAGAAAGAATGTTGTTCTTTCAGTGGATCCATCCTCTACATCCAACTAAGTATTAGTTTTGTTTTCTTGTTGCTGCTGTTATGGTAAAAAAAAAAACTAAAGAAAAAAGAACAAAATGAATGGCATAATATAACGAAATATAACGAAAATATAATGAATACAAAGTTTTACAAATAATCTTTCCTTTGAAACTACTGTGGAGACAAGCAGGCTTAGGTAAAATTTTATCAACAATTCTAGTGTAAAGAGTAAAGAGCATCACAAATAAGAAAATAACACATTTTCTAAGAAATGCAACAGTATATCCTCTCTACTGATAATGCCTTTCTTCTGAGCTGAGTGAGACAGATTTCATGCCATTAAGAGGTGTTAGGTATTCAATGTAGTTTTTAGACAAGATCAGAACACCTATAAAGCTACTGGCATGTCAGAAAAGGGGTAAACTTCTAATTCCATGCATCAAAAATGATGATTAATGTAAATTCAGCCTATCATAATCAGATGGTATTTTAAAAATTAAAATAAAAAATGGTTTGAGAGGTGTGAGGGAGCACACAACATAAGATTGAGCAAAAGCATTTCTAACTGGACATTTGACTTAGTTGGTGAATTACAGTAATAATAGAATGTAACAACACTTCTGTGTCTGAAAAATATACTGTTCAAATGGAACATTTGCAAGGCTAATGCAACCATTTGTATCTTGCGGCTTTAATCTCAGAAATAACAAAAGTTGTTTAAAAAACATACTGTAACAAACAGGGCTCATTAAAGATCTCATGGTAAAAGATCTTGTGATATTAAAATGCTTTACTACCTTTTCTCCAAGCAATGTTTGTATTAGGCAGCCCTATCAAACCACTGCATCAGAATAACTTATTTTGGTGAAATTAAGCTAACACTAATCAAAACTGATCGAGTTAATTCCATAGTTGGTATAGTTTTTCAGTGTTTTTTAAGCATAAGGCACAGCTTACTATGAGACTTCAAGTATGAAAACTGCAAAATAAAGGCAGGTCAAACATGGAGTAAATGATAACACAGTGATTACACATTCTTTCAAACATGTTGTGATTTGGGAAACTTTTGCTTGAATTGTAAAAAGGGAGAAATTTAGTCTTAGGAATTATGCTAATTATGTCTTACTCCAAAGTAGCGCAGTTGGTAGCAATGTGCCCTTGCAGCAAGAAGGTCCTCGGTTTTGAATCCCTCTCCTGCATGGAGTTTGCATGTCCTGTGCATGCGTGGGTTCCCCACGGGTAGTCCAACTGCCTCCCACAGGCCATAAACATGACTGCCAGGTCAACTGGTCTATCTAAATTGTCCTCAGGTGTGAGTATGTGTGTCTGCATGGTTGTTTGTCCTCTTTGTCTCTATGTTGCCCTGCGATGGGTATCTCGCCCAATGGGTTCTGAGATAGGCACTGGCCCACTCGCAAACCTTCAAGGATAAGTTGCATAGATGATGGATGGATGTATGGATGGATGGATGGATTAAATTATGCTGTACAAATATCACTGTCATTGACAACCTAATATAGGGTATTATTGCTTCTCATGCGACAAATGTCTCAACACCTCCACCTAACAATATTCAAAATATAAAAAGTTACTAACCCTGTTTTACAGAGGAAACTCAAAAAAATTGAATATTGTGCAAAAGTTAATTTATTAAATGCAAAGAAAGACATTTCAAGCCTTTATTTGTTATATTTTTGAGGATTAGTGCTTACAGCTTATGAAAACCCCAAATTCAAAATACTTTCGGTATTGTGGCCAGATGCCAAGTCCTGCTGGAAAATTAAGTCAGCATCTCCATAAAGCTCGTCAGAAAAAGGAAGCATGAAGTGCTCCAAAATATCAAGGTAGATGGCTGCGTTGACTCTGGACCAAAACCCGACCAAAATTTGCTCTCATCAGAAGAGAGGACCTTGTACCACTGAGTAACAGACCAGTAGCGGCTTTACAAGAGGAATACGACATTTAAGGTCCCTGTCAAAGATCCGTCTGTGTATAATGGGTCTTGATGCACCAGCTCCAGCCTCAGTCTACTCATTGTGAAGGTCCCCAACACTTTTGAATGGCTTTTTCCTTAAAAAACTCAACTCAAACATTTCCCATCCAAATAACTTTAGATTAATGTGTTTTGATACAGTACTTTGGGAAAATCCAATATTTTTTGTAATTACCTTTTGAGGCTTTCCCTCCTTATTGAGGGTCTCAATGATGCTTTTGCATAACTGTCAGGTGAGCAGTCTTCGCCATGATTTTGATTCCTACTGAACCCGACTGAGGGACTATTTAAAGGCTCAGGAACCCCTTGTTTTTGGCGTAATTAGCTGATTAGAAAGGGACATTTTGAACCTTTCCAAAATAGTCTAATTTTTTGAGTGGTTAAATTTGGGTTTTCATAAGTTATAAGCTATAATCATCAAAATTCAAAAAAAAAAGGCCTGAAATATTTTGCTTTCCAACTAATGAGTCTATTTCAAATATCAGTTTCACATTTTAAACTGAATTACCAAAATAAATTAAATTTTACACAATATTCAGTTTTTTTCAAGATTGAGCTGTCGGTAAGGCATTTAAAATAAGAATATGTTTGACTTACTCTAACAAAACTTACCACACCTTGTCGGATTGCAAACACTCGTGGATTGTAGTTTAAACAATAACCAAAAAGCAACTGTTAAGCATGTAGAGAAATTATTGTTGCTGTATATACTTTGATCAACAAAAACTAAAAAAATTTACAGTTGATTTGCTTTATTCAATGTAAAGAAGAGCAATTCCAGACCACAATAAGCCATAGAAAAACACAACAAAAGAGCATTGAGATAACCTATCCTTCACTGCATAGTATATTAGAAAAGATAAATTGAAGATAAATCGATAATGAGCTACCTCAAAACCTTACTCCACTTTATTTTACACCATTGTTTCTGCTGTCTGTTTCGATCCCTTTACACTGAAGTTCATAAAATATTTCCCATCATGAGATATTGATCTGACAACCACAGAGATAGGTCAGAGCACATACCATATAATCTTATACAACCAGCAGTATGTGGTCCAATAGCACACAAACACCATATTGGTGAAACCTATTAAAGAAATAGAGGTGTATTGTTAGAATGTGAAATTATGAGGTCGAAAAACTACTTGTATAACTGTCAAAGCTGCTCTGTCACCAGTCTCTGAAACATACAGTACAGAGTACAGTTATAAGGCTTTGTTTAAGGAATATGGGAACTAAACCTCACTCAGTCTTAGGATGTCTCAGAACCATGGACCAAAAGCTGAAAAAAAACAATAAACCAACAACAGCTACCGTGAGAACACTTTGTCTCTCCTTTCTGCTCCACTGACTTGCAAACATAAGCACAAACACAAAATTGATTGGTTCAAGTGGCTTGTTTTAGGAAGGCCACAGCGCAGAAATACAAAGAATAATGAGCAGACAAAGAATGTCAGTGTTTTATCAAGTTCACTGATTGACCCAAATGGCCTGTCGTGTGGACATTATGAAAGTAATAAAAACACCTGGCTTATATGTGCAAAGTTTATGAAATTAAGGGCTTGTTCATTCACAGTAACAAAGTAAACTAAACACATCCATATGGTGCGTAACTACCAAATTTCAAAGTCCTTGTCAAGAGGGAGAAATACATACAGCCAAAATAATGTTCTGTTTGCCATCTGTACAAATGTCACAATGGTGTTTAACCTCCTAATGAATAACGCCTTGGATTTGCAGTCTTCACTTTTTTAATTTATGAGATCAATGCGTAACTATAACACATAGTGTCGCAACAATGTATACAACACAGACATAATGCTAGTGGTGCATGCCAATAATGAAAAATGCTAAACTAACAGAAGATAATATTGTTGGCTGTTAACAGCTGTGCCGATTTCTAACTTCCAAACTGACCTGAAAGGCAGACCAACACAAGCATCACAACACAATATGTAGCTGATAGTCTTACCAAAACAAATGCAATACCACCACAAGTTCTGCTTATTCAACACTACTAAAGCATGCAGGATTGAAGGACAATGTTACCATAGCCACACTTGGAAGGAAATGCTAATTTCAGTGAATGGTACTTGCTGCTGTGCTACGGCTGAGAACACAAGACCATGTTTTGACACCCATGCCGCTTTTCCACTAGGGTCTGCTACGCCTGGAGCGGGTCAGGTCATCCTATATTAAAACTTTTCCACTACATTTGTCTGGGCAAATCCAACCCCCTTTTTTGAACTACATCTGGGTACCTCCAACCCAACACTATAGACTGACTGGTCTGGTAAAATTATGTAATTCTCACTGCTACCTATGTAGTGTTACCACTCATTGGCCTGGTGGTGTTCATCTGAAATGATGCAAAGGCTGAAGGAAACTAACAACATGAAATATTGTGCCGTGAAGGACCACAACAGCTGGAGTGGGGCAGATGAGCTAGCACTGAAAGAGCTTTGCAGAAATGGACAATATTTATGGTGAAAGGACTGTGAGCAACTGGAGTGAGGGTAGGCTAGATACCGGGTCCTGCATCAGCATCTGTAATGTCTAAAAAAGGTGAGTGATGACCGTATTCTACTGGAACGTTTGCTACGCTAAGCCCACCCATGTCCTCTCCCACCACCAGGTTCCTGCGATGGCAATGGAAACACAACCGGGATGTTCTAGTCTGGGCTGACCATAGTAATAAAGGATTGCATTTACAGTATATAGCACTTTCCGAGACACTCAAAGCACTTTAAAATTCCACTATTCATTCACTCTCACATTCACACACACTGGTGGAAGCAAACTATGATTGTAGCCACATCTTCCCTGGGACAGACTAACAGAAGCAAGGCTGCCATATTGTGTCATATGTCCTTTTGGCCAACAACAGTAGGCGGTAGGTGAAGTGTCTTGCCCAATGACACAACTGAGACGGATGGATCTGGGGCTTGAACCAGCAGCCCTCTAGTTACAAAGCAAACTCCAAACCCTGAGCCACAGTCGCCCGTGGAAAAGGGGCAATAGTAGTAGTTATCAATAATAAACAAGACTGTATTTCAGCCTCTGATGAATGTGGAATAGACATTTCATAGAAAAAGGGTATTTCAAATCACTGAAGTATACTACAAGAATCTTAATCATTAACTTTTATGATATGTAAATTTTGATTAAAATTTTTTAAATTGTATTAACTGTTATGTGTCATTAAAAAAACAAAGACATTGCTTTAGAGCTACAAGGCAGTAACTTCAATATGATCCTCATCAGAACCTATTAACATAACTGTCATGTCATAAGAAGCTCACTTGGCAAAGGACATGAGGACCCAGTGGGTCAGGATACACAAGCAAAGGCAAAAAGAACGTTTGTCTTTTTTTATGTATGCATAAGCTTACAAAACATTTTACCCATGAATTAAAAAAAGTCTCTAAAATATCAAACCACAAAACAGCTATTTTCTCTAAACCATACTCATAAAATGCCCTTTACTAAAATCCTAACATCAGAACCATCTAAGGCTTTCACATCAGACACACCCATAACCCATGTGAGGTTCCCTTTGCTTTGAATGGAAGGGATGCTAAATGGACAATCTAATAACCTATACAAATGTTATCTTCAATGTGAATCCTTTAATCATTCAGACAAGTCTTACAGATGGATTATAATGTCTGGTCTGGGTATCCAAACTCAGTTGTGGAAGCATTTGTTCAGTAACCACTCAGAAGTAGGCTACTCTTAAGGTAATGTTATAATTAGTAACATTACACAGATTACGGAACACATTAGTTCTAAACTGACATATCAGTATTGGAATTAGTGATTGATAAAGAACCGTTCCCAAGCTCCCCGACTTTCTAAATTAGCAATGTAAAAATGTTTTATACTTTCCGGAACCATTTTTGTAGCCCCACTCCTGAGGAACCATAACAGTAATGTTTGTAATAAGGTTAACATCTTAAAAATAACAAACTAGCAGTGTCACATGGATATCATATTTGGAAGATTCCAGACCATCACCTATATAACTAAAGCCTGATTCAAACGACAATGCCGTGATTAGTCAGCCTTTTGGTCACTCATAAGTGATTAGCAGATGGCAACAATGTGGCGCAATCAGGTATTTTTCACAAATGATAGCTGGATAAAGGGGGGTGTTGGGGTGGTGTACTGTACGAGCTTTCAACGTCCAGGGTTTTGTATAAACTATGAAAAAGTTGAGTTTGTTTTAAACACACAAAATAGCTTAGTATTTCTAAAACTTTTTACAGTAGGTACCACCTAAGAAAATGTCAAGCTCTCCAAGTACCACGTTCATCACCAACCTAAACATGCAGTAGAGAAGGCTTAAACTACCCTTTTAACTATTAACTAAGGAGGTTTATTTACTCCTAATAAGGAATTATTTATTGGTAATTGTTGCCAGCCAATTGAATTGCTATTTTAAAAAAATATATTTTGAACTTTCCCCCCCAAGTACCCCTAAGAAGAGCTTGAGTGCCACTGGTGGTACACGTACCACAGTTTGAGAATCATGGGCTTAGAGGTAACTTTTTTATCCTGACTGTAGCCTAGCTCCTCAGGTCTTGTTTCGAGCTGATCCAAAAAGTGGCTGTCCTTCAAAGTCACAGTGAACTGTGTGATGATCTGTTCTTCACCTCTAAAGGTCAGAAGTTCCCAGCCCTCTGCATCACTCCAGTTTGCCATTTCAGCTTATGCGGTTAACAAATCCTAAGTGAACTCCCCATGTTCACTTGCATTTTACATACTGTTCAGCGTACATTCCACACATCATCATGAAATTACCCTTTATTGTGTTAATGCATGATCTTCATTCATAATTCCAGTCTTGCACAAATTCCGCAATATTCGCACTTCGCTGTGCTGCCATGGAACATTTAAAAAGACATACCGTGCCGGAAATATGACCCTAATATGCCGGCCCGATGTCTCTATTGAAAAGGCGTTAAGTTGTTTAGACTTGATCTGTAGTTCTATCACAGTACACAATGCAACCTGGCGAACAGCACTTACAGTAGTGTATATATCTGAGGAAAGCTGAAGGCATTGTGATGTATAGCAAAAGATATATTTTACTTTTTGTGAAAACATAAAATTTAATGAAATCACCCAGCAATGAACCACAAATTCCTGCATTTACCAGGCAAGGCAAGGCAATTTTAATTATATAGCACACTTTCAACACCAAGGTAATTCAAGGTGCCAGGGAGAGCCTTTAAGACCATTTTACTTTAAATGTAAAAAAAAATTCTAAGCTAAATGTGCTCTAAAAATATATCTAATAATTTAACGAATTAATAAAAATAACATTTCATGAGTCTGAAGTAGAAAAGATTGTGGCATGATGTAACTGCGAAGTTCAGCCTAAAATCCATAAACTGAGGTGCAACCAGGTGTTTCAAGAATATATTTCAAAGCTTTTTAGTAAGACAATGATTGAAAGGCATGAAATGATTTACCATCATAGATGCCCATCATTCTCTTCTCGAACTTGGATAAAGAAAGCTGTGGGTTTACTTCAAATCCTTTCAAAAGAAAACATATCAAAACTTTTATTGTTGTGTTTTATGTTTTTTTATTATTATACTACACAACAGAAATATTTTAGAATGGAACAATTGTGATTTGTAGCCTTTTATTTGAACTTTCACCTTATGCAGAATTATAGGATGAAAAATTGTGCTTTTGGGACCTCCCTCAATGGGGTTGCTTCCCAACTTAACTGCGTGCATATAGCCAAAGAACTGTTTATGTTAAGATTTATTTACATCTGAAGTCAAAACTTACATTCATGCTGCATTCCAGTTAACCTTTCCGAGTCGGAAAGTCGGAAATCTTGCAGTTGTCTCACGTCATTTCACCGAGACACACCCCCATTAGGTTAGACATTTTGAGCTCCAACTCGGATAGAAGACCAAGTAGAGCGGGCACCTCTGAGAACAAAGATGGCTGCGCCCGTAGTTGAGTTGCATTTTCTTTGTATTCGTACTATGTTGGACATTTCAATGTCATTTTTAAATGCTATTAAACAATTGACTACATTCTGCTTTAATCCGGTCACCGATTGATACATTGCACGGCCTTGCTGTCCGTGCAATACAATGTAAAGCTTTGTTTTGCATGCTGGTCTGCTGAAGATGCTGTTTCGCTAACAACAATAACAATGTCTAGCCTGCCCCTTGACAGCTGCTGCCCTCAAAGCGTCCATGTTTGTCCATTATGTCACATTCTCGTGTACAGCAACTCGGACGCCCGAGTATCCGAGACAAATGGAATGCAGCATTAGAAATGCAATGTAATCCTACTTGCAGTTCTAGGCATGTAAACAGGCAACATTTGCTAAATGGTGCGTTAAGAACTTTAGTCATCAGGCTAACCACTATTATCGGTCAGTGTTTTTTACAAGCAGTAAAAGAAAGACGAATTATTATAGTCCGGCTGAAGTCAAACAAAACTGAATTTATCATAATCGGACTAACGCATCCAGATAATGCGGTAGGAAGATCTAATTTCTATGCATGTAACTCCAACCTTTCCTCTGCCAAGCTTTTCAAAAGAAGTGACAAGACTGTGGAAACGAGAATAAGAACACCAGTACACAACAACAAAACAGCAACCAGTGTTAAACAATCAAAAAGTACAATACTACACTGTAATGTTCTGTGCTGCAGTGATCAGTTATGGTTCATTTCTTCACTCATTGTGCATTTCCTGGTTTTACTCCATCTGCTTCACTGCTGCCAGCATTTGTTTAACATCTGTGGAATGGCAGCATGAAAAGTCTCATGTTGCCATCTAGCACCGTGGAGTGTAGTGAACTTCATTCAATAATCAGATTTTCTGAGGGAGATGCAAACTGGGATAAAGACACCATTTCTGGTTAAGCTATTAGTCTGATCACTGTCAAAATGTAATTAAGATGTCCATGTTAAGGTACCAAATAAAGACTAGTAGTAATTATCTATCTAATGTAGCTTCATGTTCTTTAAAAGGATGTTATATAGCACTGTCTAAATATTGGTAACTGTTTCATTTATCGAATCAAATAAGAATTCATCCTATGATAAAAACGATTAACTCTAAATAATGATGTACAGCAAATCCCAGAAATTCTCGGTAGGGTTGAGATTGTTACTTCTGCTATTTTTCATAAATAATATTTCTGCAACTGGGTTCATAAGGATCATCAATAAATATTGTGTCTATTTTATAGAATTAAAATATTGTATGTGTTTAGCAGCTGAAAGTAATTTTAGTACTGAAAGCCCCCATATGATAATGGTTATGTTTTACCTTTAGGTTACCATTTCCTTTTCTAATACATTTTATGATAGATATACACACAAAAAATCTAACACAAAACAATAAAACAAACACAAAATCTGGTTTAAAATTGCAATTAACAGCCCATTCGATTATTTTATATAAAAGGACTGTTACCAATCTTTAAAAGCCTTGATAAACAGTTTTTGTCGGTTTTGAAGGTTTGAAAAGCATTATGCTTGTTTGAGAATCTAAGACTTTCATACTTGAAATGCCAACTTTGCCAAAGCTGCGTCAACTTTAAACTTTATAATGTATGCTTTTGAGTAAAAATGAAGGAAAAAAAACATTACCATGTTAGATTAGTACAAACTGATGCATTTTTCTATAACAGACATTGTTTTGAAATGTCTGTCGCTATAGTGACACTTGGATTTTCTTTTTTTGCTGAAAAGGGTAGAATTGCCAACAAAAAGCTACTGCTTGTTTGTAAACACAGCAAACACTAATGGCATGGAGACTAACAAAATAGACACGCTGTACAACTTTCAAACTGCTGACAAAAGCAATCAAATCCGCTTCAATTGAATCGAAATAGTTTTGATCGGTTTCAGGTCACAGATACACTATTTTTTTAAGATCAAGCCAACTTTTCCGAAGGAAGGAAAAAAGCAGATCCCTGAAAGAGATTTGTCTTCTTCCCACACGCACTGATGCGTGTCTGCACCGCGATAACAACCTCAATTCCTCTGAGCGATTAGAGAAAACTTACCAGCAGTTTTCGTGCCCGATCCCGAACCAAGCAGAAGGTACCAGATCCACATCGTAGGGTCGCTCTCCTTCAACCCGCAGTTGGCCTGGTTTTGTTGTCCTGCCCCGCGACGGGGCCAGAAACCGGGGGCAAAAAGCCAAAAACAAACTTCCCCGATGCTGCAACTCCTATAAAGTTGGACTCTTTTGTATAGCCTCCAGCGAAACGATGAGCGCGTTTATTTCGGTGGGATTCGGATCGCCTTGGCCGAGCGGCACCGATCGAGTCCGATTTGTGGAGAAGGGGAGGGGAAAGGCGATCAAGCTGGAGCTGAAGGGGCTTTGGGGTGGCGGGCAGACTGGCTCTGCTATCGGTCGGTGCTGAGAGGGAGGCGGAGCCGGAGGCAGAGAGCGTAGGTAGACTGGTCTGGGTCAGCGGCTCTCAAATTGCGGGTCGAGGACTGCCAACCGCTGCAAAATGAATGAATGAATTAACATATAAAAAAACTTTACTCTCCAGAAATTTTAAACAGGGAGGGATGTTCACTTTTCTGAAATTTGATTTCCAAAACCCTCTGAAGGATAGTGTTTTGATCCTGTTTGTTCTGGTAACACAGCCTTGACCTGTGAATAGACTCCACTGGTTCCCTACAGGTGTGCTGAGGCCACTATTAAAGATGTTAGCAGTTTTGATCAGCACATTCAATCCTCGATTGGATTTAGATCTACAGATTCTGGAGAGCAAGTCAAAATCTCAAACTTGTTCTGCTCATCGAAACATTCATAGCCATTTTTGTTTTGAGATTGCTCACTTCTTTCTGTTGAAGGAGGCCACAGCCATGCGGGAGTAGTTGTCATGAAAGGCTGTACATAGTCTCCAGTGATGGGTGGGACATGTGCCACAAAAAACTTGGACGGGAGGACCTCTCCCAGCAAAACATCGTCCAAAGCATTTCACACTGCCTCATCTGCTTTGGCTCGTTGCCTTGGTGCATCGTGGTACCATGTGTCCCCCAGACAAGCAGTGTCCATCCATCCAGCTATGTGGAAAAAAAAACAAACCTATTTTTTTATTTCCCTTGCTCTGTGGTCCAGTTTTGATACTCATGTGCCAATTGTTGCTTCTTTTGGTGGTGGACATGAATCAGCATTGGTAGGCTACCCTGACTGGTCCATAGCTACACTGATAAAAGTAATAAAATACTTCACTTTAAAATATGGAACAGTCTTCATGAGGATGTGAGACAAGCCTTAACTCAAACAATATTTAAATCCAGGCTGAAAACAGTTCTTTTTACTCTTGCATATGACAATTGAAAGTATTTTATCTGCAGTCTTGCTTTTTTATTGTATAAGTTGATGGGTTTTTTTTCTGTTTATCTGTTTTCTTAATTTATGCAACTGTGAAGCGCTTTGAATTGCCTTGTGTATGAATTGTGCTCTACAAATAAACTTGCCTTGCCTAATATTTGACAATTTTTTATCAGAACCATCAATTACTTGGGTTGACTTTGTATCACTGGAGAATGGAAAGCTGTGGGTTTGATTCTTCCTTCCCTGCCATGTCAGTGTCACCTGGGCAAGATACTTAACCCCAAGTTATCTACCAATTTGTGTATAAGTATACATAAATTCAACCCTTTTACATGTTTTACTTCATACTTATGAGCAACAGTAGCTGATCTTTTGGATTGAATCACATGCCTTCACTTCCCAAACTCATAAATGAGCCTTTAGCAACGATGAGCCTCCTCCAAGATCAGCCCTCTTCCTTCTTCTTATCACTTTAAATAGATGCTGACCACAGCAAATAGGAACAGATGCTCCATCCCAGTTGTCTATCACATTTTTAAACTCTGTAACGGGTATTTATGTTTGCCCATTTTTCCCTGATTCTAACACAACCGCTTTGATGACAAAATGCTCACTTATCAGTAACATAACCACATACAGCAACTGCCCTTGTCAAAGATTTGGAACAGAAAAGTCTTACATAAGGCAAGCTTGTTTTTAGCCAGCACTGATCATCCTTTGTGAGAGGAAAGTGTTTATCCATCTGCTCAGAGGTATGGCTTTCCATAGGACAAAGTATAATAGATTTAACTTTTCCTTTTTTATGATTCCAATAAATACTCTCAATTAATCAGCCAGATCTGCATTTAATTTTTTGAGGAAGAATATACATTTGTCTAATTTAAGTAATAATCTTATACCTTAATTGATCAATTTCCTTATATTATTTTAAATTGTATTTTGTGAATTGTATCTATGTGTTTTGTAACCACTGCTTTACAGCAAATTTATCAGGGAGGATAAAAGTCTGAACTGACCTGAACTTGCTTTCTAACACAAACAGGACCAATGATGAAGAGTTCATTAGTCTTCATCCACAAGTTGTCATAATGTTATGTCGAGCTGGTTTATATTGCAACTTCTAAACGTGGAGGCAACTTGGACATCTCGCTAATCCATATTTAAACAGAAGGGCTAGCTTTGATGAAAATTACATGGAAAAAACGCTCTCTGAAAAATCACAGCATAAAAGAAATGTGTCATGTTGGCAGGGAGGCTAAGAAAAACTTTTACAGTAAGAGATATCTTCTCTTCACTGTATTGTTCGTGTCGCTTATACAACTTGTCTATTTCTTATTTCTTCAACACACATGGGGGGGCATTGATATTAAAGAACCCATGCAGTGCACCATATGAACACATAAGGCTGTAACTAATATATATTTACAATATGCAGCAAACGTGCAAGAAATACTTGAGTTCTATACGTATTTATAACCACTGAATCTTATTTTACATTTCTTCTCATCACTGCCATGAATGCTACTTTTGCTGGATTTTATGTGATATATAATGCTATCAAGGCTATTAGTATAAAATTGTAGCTGGTAAGCAAATGGGAAAAATGCTATATGGATTTTATTTATTTAAATACATTCTTTTTGTATTTGTATTCAGTCCCTTTTATGCTGATATCCCTAAATACAATTCATTGCAACTAAATGGCAACAAAAGTCGTCTTCTCTGTAACCAAAAAAAATACCATGTGTAATTTATTTTCATTTTTGACTTGCCGTCTACATAAACTGACATGCTGGACAAATAGTGAATACATCACAGAAGCCCATTGTAATTTCAGTCCTCAAATTTAATCTTTAAGGAAGAATATGTCGTTTTCTTAAAAAGAAAAATGCATAAAAACTACTTTTTATGTTGCGAACAAAGCAGTGGAAACACAACCCTGAAGATAAGATAAGATCCTCAGGGAAACATGCATGTTCGTTACAGCAGCATGATGTAGGATTCCTTTAGCAGATTGAGGAAGCCGGTTTAGAGTTGAGGGGAAGAGTGTATGCACAAGGAAAGAGGATGTCATCTCTCACCAGTAGCCAATGGAGATAGGCACGGGTGGCACACTTAAAATCCAAGAATAATACTATAAAATTGGGGTTGTAACATGAAATAATATGGAAATCTTCAATGGCTATGAATACTTCAGCATGGCACTGTGGATACAATGTAGAAGTTAAGAAAAGAAGTATTGCAAAGCTTTATGTTTGTGGTTAAATGTAATTTCGGCTCAACCCTATCAGAGAAAGCCAGGAGGAGGGACAGAAAATGGGAGGCTTCACTCAACAGGCCCTTCTCCTCTTTATCATACAACTGCAGCTGTGTGCAGACACACAACCTTGCTTCAAACAAACCTTGTTGCTTTTGACGGGATGCTAACCTGGAGGTATGTGATTGGGATGAGCCCCAAAACCCAACTCTGTTAGTTCACTTTATATTCATCCACAGACTATCTTATCAAGCCAAAGCCTTGTGCAGGCTCAACCTCCAAAGGAAAGATCTTGGCACGGCAGCCGAATCTGTCGAAACCTTGTCAAAGATCCCAGTTTGATAGCTTTGATGGGGGAGGGGGGAAGGGGTGCAAGCACACGGAGTAACCACTCCTGCAAAGTCTACAGTTGGCAGACATTAATTTTTCAGTGATTACCAGAGTTAACAAAGGCAGACACAAGTCTCCTTAACACAAATCCTGGATACAATCATCCACTAGTCTAACTGAATGCTTGTTGAGGAGGAAGAAGATTTGTCAGTCAGCGTTAAAAGGATTTTATTCTGCTCCCCTGGAGTTATCATTAATGTTAATGCTGAGCTGTCTCCCAAATTACATAGCCTGATCCAGGAACCAGAACAGAATAATCTTTTTGGGGTTTTTTTGTGGAGGGGTGGGGGGTTTTACAAAAGGACTAAAAGCAGAAATCTCCTTGAATTCTTTCCTGATTGACAGTGTTTAACTAATGCCCATCAAATAGCTTAGGACATCTATAAACAGCACAGATCTAATTAGCCACTGGCCACCAAATGGACTCATTAAGGTACATTAAGCTCTAATATGCTGGCTGTTATTGAGTTAATCATAGAAGAAACCCAATTAGAAGCCAAATTTGGTGAATGACTCTGAGGTAAAGCAGCGATCTGATTGGCAAAAAAAAAAAAAAAAGAAGGCAGAACAACCTGGGATTGCTTTGCCTGCAGCTGAGTGCTGGCAAAGGGAGAAATATTCAGGCTCAGATTAAATGCGAGGTAAGAGAATGTGTAACAGGAGCACCACAAAGAGAGCCTTTCTGGGTGTGTGCATCTGTTGATGTAGAGAAAGACAAGGGTGCTTTCAGAGCAGCAGCAAAAAGGATGAGTATACTCAGACACAGGAAAGTGGGATAAAAAAGGTGAAATAAATAGAGAAAAACTGAAAAAAAGAAACCACCCTTTGATATAAGATAACTAGTGAGAGGAGGAAGGTGCTTATCCCAAATTCTCCACATCACTGAAGAATAAATTGCATGCTTCAGGCTATTAATGAAAAATAAAGATATTCAAACGTCAGCAAAAAAATAAATAAAAGGCTGAGATGTCTGTCACTCAGAAATGTGATAACAATATATCAGACTATCTAAGAGGAATAAGGGCTGGGGAGATGGAGGGAAAATATGGCTTTTGTGCTCTTAAGGATGACATGTCCTTGTCATAGCAGACAGCTATCGAGGTAGCTGTGAAATGCCAAGGCCCCTCGAGGACTGGCACACGCAGGTTCACTCTCCGCTGAGAGCCTGTTGACATTCGTTGTACAGTTATAATAAACCAGTGCACCATTGTGAAGTATGTTGTTGTTTATAAGTAAGTGCATGGTTCTAAAATGGCAGAATGACAGGAGACAGGACCCCACATGTTAAAGGGCTGTAATAAATTCTGTAACCTTCTCAGCTTCGCCCTTCAAGAAACCGCTTTAAATGTTGAAGTGTTGAAACAATGCATAAGTAGCTATCCCCAAGCAATACCACAGATCGACACTTGCACTAAATAATAAGAAACTTGCAAGGTGCATATAGATTTTCAGTCAAACGTTACATACACTAATCAGCATGAATTTCATATGTTCTGGGATTTAAAAAACAGAAAAATAGGTTAAAGAAAAGAATAAAAAATGCACTCTTAAATATGGTAGTTCTAAGGAAGAAAAGGAAGAGTTTTCTTGGTATCAAGACCAAGTTGAAATTTGGAATAGAATGAGATGAGTTCCTAACAATTGTCCTGCTGAAGCACAGATCTTGGTTCAAGTTTCAACCATCTGAACCAAACTGAACTCCTCAACGGAGAGGAGATTCACTAGGGTGTTCAAGAACAAAATATGAATAGGCTCAAGCCTGTCATAAATAAGAAAATCCAAGAATAAAATCAAAATTTATTTAGAGGATGCTAAACAAGAAAAAAGGACAACATGCAAAACACACATCTTCAAACATTACTAAGATTTGTAGCTGCCCAGATGAAATACATAAATGACAAAAATATAACGGTCATACAAGATAAATACTGAGGTGTTTAACCAAAATTGATACACAATGTAGTTAAGGGTTTTAAAATGAAGAAGGCTGTACTAACTGGTCAGCAAGATGGTAGCAGCCTCATGCTAAGGATGTGTTTTGCTGTCAGTGCAATTAGTACACTCCAAACTGAATGGAATAATGAGTACTTCCAACATCTTCAGTTCCCTCAAATCAATAGCTGGATAGTTAAAACTTTGACAAAATTTGGTGAATGTGGTTTATGTGGGTTTTAATCTGTATTGCCCTTTGAGTTACAATCTTTGTATTAAAAGCGCTTTATAAATATAGTTTGATTGATTGATTGATTGATTGATTGATTGATTGAAAGACACCAGACATAAGATCTATTATTGAAAAGGATTAAGCAGGCGAACAAAACTTCTGGAATGGGTCCAATCTGAAACCGTATAAAAGTTTGAGGACCATGTTTAAAAGCTGGGTTTGTTTAAAGAAACCAATCAATTTATATTAGCTGTCAATTTTGATAAGAAGAGTGGCTACATTTTTCCAAGAATCATTCCAGAAACTTTCTGATGGGTGCAAAAAGGAGGGAGGTTTCAATTTGTTAAGGGATATTTATGAAATTGGACAGTGTGTATGTATATATTTGAGCTTGTATGCATAAGTCTGACTCTGTCTGGATTAAAGAAAATCCAAAATAAAAAGAAGTCAATAACTTTTATCAATCCAAGTAAAAAAAATAAATGTTTTGATGAATCACTAAGAGCCCCAAATTAACATGGCAATCATTATGGTGATTAGTGTATGGAAACTTTTAGCATAAACTCTATATCTAAATATTTACAAAAGAGACTGCACATTATTGACTAATCCTTAAATGATGTGATCAATACCATGCCTCTTTGGCATTCATTAGCAATATTGACACATTGCCTGCAGGTACTGTTTGGACATCAAATAGGCAGCTGGCCTAGAAATCATGTGGGTGCATATGTGTGAGTGTGTGTGTAAGCCACTGTCAATCTACTTGGCTCAGGCAGAACATCTGATAAGGATCAGATATTGATTTGAGATTTCATGGAAAAGTAATTGTGATGAGGAATGCCTTAAGCATGAACAAGTACCTTTGTAATTAATTTTAACAAAATGATATACACACTGAAAAGTATATATTATTATTAATATATTATAAAAATATAATTTAATATAATATTTAAATAATAATGATTTATTATTATTATTATTATTATTATTATTATTATTATTTAATTCTACATGCTTCAAACACCATTAGATTAATATTACAATTTCAGAACACTACTGTTAAAAAAGTTGATCTCTCAAAGGGCATTTGGGGAAACTGGAAATGGTTGATAACTTCAACTGCTGTATGTTGTTTGCTTATTAAACCAACAGAGCAGAAAAATATTAAGATAATTGTTTTTGTAACACCTCTCTTATAATGGATACAAACCCCCAACGAAATGTAACCTTAAAGTAAAAAGTAAAGTAAAGTAAAAAAATGTCTATTGAGTGGGTTCAAACCAGGACAAGCTGGAGATGGTTAATGTTACTGTACACAGGCTCCAAAGGCATACACATCCAAAAAAATAAAAAAACAGCGAACAGCTTCAAACAAGGTTGAGTCTGTGAGGAATGACCAATCTTCTGATAGTTATGTGTCTTATAAGTCAAGCCTTATATACAATCTGGCATCATGGTTTCGATCTTGAAATTTTGTTTTAGATTTAGAGTTTTAGAAAAAAATCTATGCCAAAATGACTCGTGTAACTTGACATGTCACTCTAGATGATTAAATTATTGTTCGTTCTCTTTGAATTATGGTTTATTACAGAGAAAGATACACCAGAGGCAGCTTGTTAGACTCTAACTGTCCTCTGGGAGTGTAGATTTAGGAGCACCGATGGCCTTACTTTAACATGGTAGCAGGGTATGGCTCAGCCTTCTTAAATATATCTATTGTTTTATAGGCAATGGTTTCGACACCAAACTATTTTTCTTAGCATAATAACATTCCAAACTGATCTTGGCAATACAAGCAAAGAGGTATGTTTACACACCAGTGTAAACCTATGATACTAAACATAAACCTACTGTCCAAAGTACCATTCTATTCACAAAATCAAATCCAGATTTAGAGCAATCATGGTAATGTTGGGGTCTAAATATTGTGTACTAAACATTGCAATAATTTAATGTCTTTTAAACAACTGTCAGGTAAATAATATCAGATAAGAGTGACTAAAGCTTTGGGATTCATACAATGGCTACCACTAATGACCCCTCTTCTTGTCAGATACAATTAAATACTTATGAAGACCCCATCTTCAAGGAAAATGGGAGACATAATCCACACCCACAATCCTACCATTTAAATTGACTGGTAGGAAAATAAGAGAATAATGTGAGAAGCAGTGAAGAATCCTATTGGCCCTCTGGAGGAGATCCAGAGACCCATAACTGAGGACAGTGTTCTCTGAACTGTTAGGCATGCTTTTCACAAATCTGGCTTTCATGGAAGAGTGACAAAAATAAAGCCAAAACTGAAACAAAGCCATACAAATTCCCTTTTAAAGTTTGCTATAAGCCTTGTGGTCGAAAAAGCTCCTAGAGGCTGCAAATGACTTGGTACTGGGGTAACGTACCAGCAGGATATTGACCCTAAGCATACAGCCAGAAAAACAATAGAAAATTCTTGTGTTACTGTGCATTTACACCTAACATGTTTGAAGCTTTGTGGGAATCAGGTTTACATGTATAGTCAATGTAGAAGCTCGCTGACTCGCGTCAGGGAGTCCCACGTCATGTCAGAAGCTGATTTGCATCACAAAAACATTTTTCTGCCTCAATCGCACATCAGATAAGTGTGAATGAAGCGTTTGACGCACATCAGAAAATACACGCTTAATTTTATGTGGTGCATTTGGTAAATTTGCACGTGACCAGTGTTTTTTGCGTCTGGCGCTGAAGTTGAAAAATCTGAACTTCAGTGTCAATTCGAGCATGGTGACAGGGTGTCAACTGGTGCTATTCTATAGACTGTAGAATGACATAAAATCAAGAATATTATGAACAACCATGAGCATCCTCTTCATTAGACGATCCTACAACAGCAGTGTCTTCAGTCAGAAGCTTCGCAGTTTTGCTGGAACAAAGACCGCTATAGGAAACACTTCCTACCTGCAGCCATCATGATCTGCAAGAACTCATTGAAGGTTTGATTAGAATGACACCAAATTTCCTTCTGGGATCTAAAGTAATTTTAATTTAAATATGATTGTTTTCCTAAATTGGCCCTACTTTGTCTGTTTATTTGTGACATACAATCTGAATGAAATTTATGATAGTTTATATTTATGTTTCCATAAACAAAGCTTTCTGATTCTGATTAAATTACAGTCAAACAATTTGAGCTGCATTTTCCTTATTGTATCCTCCCCGAAATATAAAAACAGTGGCACGTATGAGACACTTCACATACAAAATGTAATAAAACATAGTCGAAAAGAGGGAATTGCAATATCTCAGAAAATCAGCAAAGACGTGTAGAAAACCAGAGAAATGGGAGTGTTAGGTCCGGGAGGTCATATAATGGAGATAGGCCAAGATTAAAATAGGCACCATCGCTCCCAGCTGACTTGGCCTGTTTTATAGCAATCATTTTGGCTAGTCCTACACAGTTCAGACCTGCAGGCTACCTTCATTTAGGCAGCCACCTGTCTCAGGTGTTTTTTTATGGGCCAGAAATGGGCCACTTTTTCCTTCCTTTCCTTTCATGAGAGCACCCTGCTTTGCTTTTTCCATCGGAAGGTTCCAGGCTCTTTGATAGTTTTAGATTAAAAGACTCAGATTTTCAGAGGACTAAAAGTGAGTGTGACCTTGAGAATAGTGCTGTTTACAGGGGGAGGGGAGGGGGGGGGGTGGAATTTGAAAAACGCTTGCGAGAAAGTGACATGTTTGAGCTATTGAACTGACGATTAGGATAGAGGCTACAGAGGACAGTGGCTGAAAACGTTGGCTGACATTTCAGTTTTAGCAACACAGTTAATAAATATAGATGAATACAAAAATATTTTGGAGGAAAGGGAATATGAAACATGTTAGTTGAAATGAAAAAGTTATGAGAGCTGCTACGAGATTCTGTCAATAGTGGGATGAATGAATGATGGTGATGCTCTGGAGAGTTAAAAAAAAGAGGAGAATATTGAGCATGGTGTCAGCTACTTAAAGTTTCCAACATAGGCAAGAACCTAAATCAGTATTTTTATGTCTGGGTGCAGTTAGAGCATGCAGATTGAACGTGGGAAGAGGAAATTGGGTTAGAGGGGATACATCTTGGCATGGTGAGGGGGTTACCAGGCAGGACCTTCATAAGCAACACTGCTACAGGGTTATAACTCATGCCTGGTTGCTCTTGACTATGATTGGAGCAGCGAGGAGCAGGGAGGGAAGGGAGGCCAAAGCAAACCAAGCGACGGAGCTTGCTGAGGACTGAGCCTTTGATCACAGGATGAAGAATTACCAGCTCAATGTCTGATGCAGCGGGGTCCCAGCTCCAGAGCACTGTGGGAAATGTTCACATTCAAATATCAGCTTCTTTCTCCAAACACTGATTCGTTTATTGGCAAAATGCACTCACAAGCAGCACTAGACACAAACAAATCGCTTTGTTCTCGTGAGTTGCCGTGGGCGTGCTCTCATTAGAGTCATTGCAGCGGAGCAATGGGACTTTGTGACATGCAACGACACAATTCTTCACACAGAAGCATACTGTATGGTAGACTGAACTGATACACTGACAGAAAACAGAACAATTAGAAGCCTCCAATAGGTGGCGCTAGTTTCTGTTTGATAACTCAGAGAAATAATTGCCTTTTTTTCTTCCATATATGGCTCTTATTGACCAAACTCAAGCTTTTTTCAAAACTCAAAGGTCTATCTTTTCCCAACAGAGCACTTTGTCCTCAGACTGCTGTTTTACCTGTGAATTTGTGATAAAAAAAGGAAATATAGTCTGAATGTTAACATTTATCCTGACTTTTCTTTTTGTCATAGTAGGTATTATATTTTTCCAACACCATCAGTATTTCCCATCTTATTTTAAATTTGGCCATATTACTTTTATTTAAACATTGCTGTTGTAAATATGGTCTAAATACTATTATGGGTTTGTTTGTGGTATCATTATATACAATTTACACCCTCCATATATGTTTTTAAAGCTAACACCACTGAACTGTGAGATAATTTGACATTTTTGTCTGTTTAAAGGTAATTTTCAGGTAAAACATATCAGTTAATGTTTCTTTGTTTTATACTTACCATTATTTTTCCCTTTGTTCAAACCCTAAATCCAGAACAGGTAAATAATAGGGTCCACAACGGCATTTCCTGTATGTATAGGTACACAATGTCTCCGTTGGGTAAAACCACATGAAGATTTCTGTTTGGTTTAACCTATTTCATCATGGTAGAGACTAATGACATTTAGGTGTGTTTAATCAAGGGTATTCTTTTTTCCATTTTTAATTGTTTATTTTCTTTAAAATAACCTTTTGAGTTGCTCTTTATTAAGTGTCTTGCTTTTCAAACCATTTAACTAAAGAAAGGAGTAGTTAAATTAGATAAATAATCTTATTCCTTTTTTTGGGGGGGAGATTTTTTGTAAGTTTGATCGGTTTAACCTTTTTTGTCATGGTAGAGACTAATGGCATTTAGATGTGTTTAACATTCTGTATGAAACCAGTACGATTTTGGCAACTGGGAGTTTAAAGGTACAATATGTAATATTGACATCTTGTTGTCAAATTTGAGTGCTGCAGTCCATGAAGAAAAACAACATAATCCGCTCTCAGTCACTCACTCCATCCCCTACGTTAATTTCATGGAGAGTTGTCAGTTTCTGATCGGGCGGAAGATACAGAATGATGAGCGAAGATGAGTTATATGCAGTAAGTTGATAAGTAGATGAATACCTATCACCGCCCTATGGAGTTGATGGTGATTAAAAAGTAGTTTGAGATATTTTTAGAGCCAATTATTTTACAGCTAGCATTATTAGCTCAGCGTTAGCCTGTTGAAGACTTGCCAACCTTGCAGGCTACCATGTGATTTGCCCTGGAACTTGGAAATAATGTTGCGAAACAGATATTGTAACCAATGACTATGTCCCGGAGCAGTGTTTTCAAAATAACAAAAACTTATAAGAACCCAGCCAGCTGAGATCGGAATCTGCTTAAATTTAACCTTATTTCCAACATGGTTGGGACATTAGACTGTTGTGTGAGTAATTCACTGTAAACATATTGCACCTATAAGACAGCAGAAAGAAGATTTCACATTTCTTAACGCTTCCACTACACTTCCTCATGGTATCACCACACAGAGATTAGGAAAGAAAAAAATGTGTCTAAGTATGACTTCCTAAAATATATATATATATTTTTTTTTTCCCTGTGGTAAAAACTATTTAAAAGCAATTTGACTCATCCACACATTGGATCCTAAAGCTTAAACACAAAGTACATGAACATTTTTCATAGCCATCTAAAAGATGGCTTTTGAACAAATGCTGGTTTACACTTTTCCCTGCCCTCTGAAGCATGCCTGAAGTAGCCTCATAGCTAATGGAGATGTGTGTACAGGCTGTTGGGAATTTCCCACGGGTGTTTGAAGGGAAGATGTATGAGTGTAGAACTGGACTGTCTGTGATCGTTCATAATCCTCAAAACAGGGGTGAAGCACTTTCTGTACACCAGCAAGTACATAAGGCATTCAGTATATATGTATTGTATGCAGCTTTCAAAAACTGCTAAAACAATGGATTGTGTGTAGTGTGTGTGTTTTGAAGTTAAAAACAATAAAGCGTAAGGGAAAGAGATACGATTTCTGCTTCGGGTAACAAGCTGCTACCTGGCATAACTTCCAAATGTCAGCAAAACAGATGTTCCTCTGTCTTTTACTTTTTGCTGCTAATTTAATTGAGAAACCTTGAGCTTTGCAAAAGTATTCATACCCCTTACACTGTTACTCAAGGCTTGATAATTTCTGCAGCAACCTGCCACCTTCCTCCAGGATATGCAATTTTCAATAGGATAAAAAACAATGTTTCCTGTCCCCTCATTTAATCAAACTGAGGAAATCCCAAAGCTTTTCCATGGAAAGGATTTATTTGTACTGTGAACTATGACTTAAGTGTAGCATTAATAAATAGAAGCTCTTATTCATTTCACATTGAGCTATTATGTAGGGATCTCAGTGGCTGGAGGTATAAACACACCGTTGTCATCTTTTTACCCAACGGTTTGCTATAAGGTCCATTGTTATGAGAGAGGCCACATTTGAAGTGTTTACATTTTAGAGATAGACTTATCTAGGCAGATAATAAATGTGCACAAGGGAGAGGTGTTGTACAAAAAAAGAAAACATTGTCTGTATAACTATTTTATGAACTCATGAAAGTACATTGAAAGTTGCTTTTTTTTTCCCTTTTCGACCCACAGGGCATATTTTTAGGCTATGAGACAGTCAGTGCATTGGGACAACCTAAGTTCTCCATTCACAGTCCCACTATACTGCAAGATTTAGCAGGGCACTCAGAGGGGCGGTGAAAATTGGAACACATTCATCTCAATACCCTGCCTGCCGCCACTAATGGATGTTAGTCACTTTTGGAAAGACAATGAAATCGAAGAACGGTGGGCTTTCAGGCTCCTCTGGATGTGAGAAAAAAAGCATAAATACTTTTAATCCTTTGGTACTTCTGTGCATATCAGGCACAATTTAAGACTGAATAGTATGTGAGAGCTTTCTTATGTTTAAGTTCCCTCCATATGTCAGATGCAGGGTTTCAGTTTGTAGAATAAAATTTAATTTCCCTTTATTTTATCTTCATAGTTTTATGTCATAATTCACGTTCCTAAGGACTGAATGCAAAAAGCATGGCCTCCAGTTCTTTAAATTGCATTTACATAATTCCAAAGTTCCATGTTTGCTAGTTGCACACTGAGCTCTATATAGACATTACAAGATATTCACTGCTATCCCCAGTAGATTTCACCAGCAGGTGCAGAATCTGCCATATGACTTGTTTACTGATTTTGCTTCCCTTTTTTTCTGGATTCAAAGTGCTTCTCAGTTGAAACACTATTTGTTATGTAGCTTTCTACCTGTAAAATAGTTACGTCTCCTCCTGCAGGAACATATCTCCCCTTGAGACAGCATCTGCTATGCTTCAAAACGGAGCAGCAAAATCACAAAGCAAGTGATGAAAATATATATTCTGCCAATTTGCTGCTCCACTTAAGAAACCTAATAACAAATTCCAAGAGTCTCACTCAGCGTTGCAAAAAAGGGGGCTCAGTTTCTGTGGGAGGAGTTGAGACCTCCTAAAAATTTGAGAACGTTTTCTGAAGTGGTGGAGTACGGTAGCCACGTAAAGAAATGTAATAAGCTGTAGATCATTTTACAACTTTCATAAATTTAATAACCACTATTCCATAGCAATTTCTGTGTGAACCTTAGATATTTTTTTCCCTTGATTTCTATGCACAGAAAGTGCTTGACTAACATACACTGCAAAAACAGAAAGAGAAGTGTTCCCTCTTATGGTGTAGAGGTCACTGACACATTTGCACACCATTTGCACGTCTGCTAGTGTTTATGGATTTTTACAACATGCAGCTGCACTGGAATACAAATTTAAATTGAAGAAGACTTAATAGCTAAGAGACATGCTAAACACTATGGTAAAGGACAAAATCATTTTAAAAATTCTAAAAATGTTGCTGTCTATTTTTGTAATTTTTATTTCTATTACCGAAGGAATTGCATAAGAGAGAATATCTCTTATTGAGACTGATTGAGCATCCATAAATGTCTGCATGTTGAGTTAAGATCTTACCATCCGTGCATCCAATTAGGATGGGATTTCAAGCTGCTTGTCATCTTGATTAAGAAGTCACCATGGGGAGCCAACTGAAGAAACATTTGTGTGGGAGGGAAATACAAAGACAGACATTGATACAGATTGTCACTGTAGAACTAAATGGATAACATCACTTCAGGCGTGGTAATTTTTATTGTTATTTGCTTACTTAAGTTCTCTGTGGATTTCTCTGTTTCATTTTTATACATAAATTTACTTTATAACAGTGTTAAAATGTTAAAAGAACATCAACTTAAAAGAGCAGATAAAATCCCTTGTATTATATTTTTTTGGTCCAACTGCTATAGCGCCTTCAAAATGTATATGGATACAGTCAACATGTAGAAGCAAACGCAATATCTACTATAACTCCCCTGGCAGAATCCATTAGCTTGAAATCGTTTAGTTAAATGGGGGATATTATGCAAAATTGTCTTTTTGACAAGTAACATCCTGATAACATGTTATTTCCTCATTAAAAACATGCCTGAAGTGTTGCTTTGACTCATTCAATTATGTTTGAATAATTTTGAGTCTGCTAGTAGTCATTGAGTATGCTGAAACGCCTGCTCCCACCTATCTCCTCCTTTTCCACCCTTCTCCTCCTCCTATCTGACGTGGCTTACTCAGCGGCTGAGCCACTGTGCCTGCAGCCCTCCCCTCTTCACTCATCTCCAGTAGAGTAGCAGCTGCTATAGTTAGCACAGGCTAATTGTAAGGCTAAGAGTTTGTACTTCATCTTTGTAATCAATTCTAGGCCGAAAAAGATCGGTTAGCTTTGCACAAATCACTTCACAGAAGACTGCTCTGTTATCTTTATCATTATCTTTTTGATAATGGATTAATAAGCAGATTGGCCTTAAAGGCAAGGCTACTCCATCAGAACCTGTAAACGTAAGAACAGTGACTTACCATTACTAACTAAGACTACTAAGACTAACTAAAGACTAAGACTGTGCTTTTATGGTTGCATTTCAAAACGTAGTTTTATATTTCTGTGCTGTTATGGTTGCAATGCAAAACTTAGCTACTTATATGTTTCCTTTTATGGTTACATTGCAAAAGGTAGCTTCATAGTGATTAATATTTATAAAAGGGCGATAAAGGAGGTTAAATATTAGAAAGCCGACAAGTCTTGTAAAAGCCTCTGAATTCTTTCTGGTTCTTGCAAAACCCAACTTTCAGGGTTGGATATCAGATCATTTGTGTGTCGTCTTACAATCTTCAGTGTTGCCATTGTTCACCAATGTGATTCCCCCCCCAAATACTAAATTGCAACACACTGAAAACATCTGTGAACAATCGGAGTGCTGTGATAGTAGCCAATATATAAGGTTCACCAGGGTAGTTTCACAAAAAAAGGGTAGGTGGGTTTAGAGAGGCTAAGGTGAATATTAAGGCGTCAAATACAGATGTGGTGAGAAGGCTAATTTCTTTAAGGTGGATTTTGATATATACTGGATTTTAAGAATGATTTAGGGTAAAATTTTCATTTGAGAGTGCTATATAATTTTACGGTGTGCCTGGAAGAAGCATAATAACCCCTCTTTTAAGCACAAACTTGGCCTTCCCGGGGGAGGTGCAAAAAGAAGCCAATAAATATTTAAAAACAAAAATCTGAAGAACAATGTTGCCATTTTGGCTTGAGCAAAAAAGGAGACAACGCAATTGTGGGGGTATTCTGATCATATGAGACAAAATACCATCTTGTTTTATGTGGGTCACTCCTCTCCTGAGACGGATAACAATATCTCCGGGGCTCCGAATCAGCTGCTTGACTTGCTGACTCCACCATTCTTCCCATAACCAGCCAAGCTGTGCCGACCACATAGTTGGATCATAAAAACCGTATCTGTCAACCCACAACCCATGGCTGGTACTGGCTGGTAGATGTGAACATAATGTCATTGTTGTGCCCGTTTTATATGTACATTTTATTATATTTGAATTCAAATATAATTTTTTAAGGAAATTCTGTACTTGCCCTGTGATGGACTGGCGACCTGTCCAGGGTGTACCCCGCCTCTCGCCCGTTGACAGCTGGAGATAGGCACCAGCACCCCCGTGACCCATTAAGGATTAAGCGGTTAAGAAAATGGATGGATGGATGGATGGAAATTCTGTACTTTCATTATTCACCCCTATAAAAGCCCTTTGGATGTATTTGTTTTTTTAAATGTAGGTTTTTATGAAGATGTTCAATATTCAACCTTTAAGATGCACTGGGGCAAGGTTTCAGTCAATCCTGGAGGAAAATATTTGACAGGAGTTAAAACTAAGGTGCATGTTAACTCTATAGCAGGTAAATAACCCTAAATGTACAACCTGGCCTGTGAAAGAATAATTAGGTTTACAAGTGATAGATATACTGAAAATCATAGGCCCTTTTTATTTCACCTATTTAGTTGTCTTGTGTTGGTCTATCATATATATCATGCAAAAATACAATAAAACTTGTGTTTGTCAAGTGTCAAAAAGGGTCACAATTATAAGACATTGAATACTATTATACAATACTGGAAGATACTCTAATTCAGGGGTCCCTAAATCCACGGCCAGTATCCTGCAGGTTTTAGTTATTTCCCTTGTTCAACACACAAACATCAAATAAATACTCATTAGCAGGAACTTTGCCATGCTGAGGAGGACGTTAGACAATTTGAATCAGCACAGCTCCAGTTTTGGAGCGGAGACTCTAAAACTGGAAGGGCACCGGCCCTTCAGGCCTGGAGTTGGAGACCTCTGCTCTAATCCATGAGGTCCCAGGCTAACTGAGGACTTCTCTCAATTTAAGCTTTGTTATTTTTATATAATCACTGTCCCATCTACAGAAACGTCATTACTGCCAGCACCAAACAAAGTAGCTGATTTTTATAGTAATTATTGGTTAAACTTCTAACACTATCATTATAAAATGCACAGAAAAACTCCATTACTTTTTTACAGGTGACTTCTTCCTAAACCTCGGAACAGTTCCCAGCTGCTTACTAATGATGTCAAAAGTTTTAAAATCCCAGTTGTGGGAAACCATGTTTTAATCTTTTGCTATTATTCATAAGACTATTCAGTCCTTTCAAGCTCCTCTAAATAGTAAAAAAAAAACTTGCTATCGTTAAGTCACCTCTCTCAGCTTTGGCATCTAACTTAGATCATTTTAAAGTTCTCCTGTCTTACAGGGAGGTGAGAGTTTGCTGAAACTAGATGCAAATTCAAAGGGGGTTTGAAAACACAAACACAACAAATTTAATCCTGACAATTAATTTAAGACTACTTTTGCATACTTTAAAGAACCCCTCTTTTTTGGATAGTAAATCAAACGCCTTAATTCTGCTTATTTTATAGACAAACAATCCTAATATTTCTTTCTCCCAACCAAATGCTAACTTTGATTTATCTTGGCTCATTACCACTGTAAAGGATCCTGTCTTTTCAAGGATGCTATGATAAATGGAAGGCACTGATTCTAGGAGCCAATTTCAGAGAAACCTATTTACACAGCAGCTGGCATTAGCTCCACTATTTGCATGCATGTGGGTCTACAAATTCTGCATTTAATCTCGTTGGATCAGAGTAAAGAGAAACAAATAAATTGAACAGAGAACACTGAGCCCCCGGGGTAATATGACGGCCAACTCAATATAGTCAGTTGTCAAGCTGCTCTACTTATATACTGTAAATGTAAATGAGTTGCACTGTGAATCAGAATACAGAAATACTCCGCTGTTTCTTGGTTTTCGTTGATCTGTTAGTGTAGTGTTTTCACCTCTGCTGTTATAATGTACAGTAAATGTAGAATTTTACAAAATGTAGCATTGTATCTATCTATCTATCTATCTATCTATCTATCTATCTATCTATCTATCTATCTATCTATCTATCTATCTATCTACACTGTATAACTTACATGGAATTTTTATTTTATTTCTGTCAAATGTGTGTCTGTTCAGATCAGTAAAGAAATATTAAATATGTTACAAAAAATTACCAGCAGCACAATCAATGGCACACCTAATAATCAATCTTCATGGATCCTCTCACTTCAATCTGACTGTTTAGTGAAGAAAGGTGGGACAGCATTTCAGTATGCCTGTGCCAAGTTGATGGATACTTACCCCACATACCCCAGAAGACTTGCAGCTGTACTTGCAGTGAAAATGTGCTTCCATAAAGTACAGGCTCATGAAAGACAAGTGTACAAAACACCTTTCAAATAATTATTTGTAAAATAAAATAAAACAAATCACTGACTTACCTTCAGGGTCTACCTTTTGTTGATGTATCACATACAATCCAAATTAAAAACATTTAAAGTTATTGTTTTAATGTAAAGATAAATTAAAAACAGTTTAAAATGTATGACTGGTTTTCCAAGGCACTGCATGCTGTTGCAGTAAGGAAACTTTATTTTAACACTTTTTACACATCTTTACTACTGGTGCTATACATTAGCAGTGTACTGTAATTCTGCATCTTTTGCTGTGAGTAATAATCCTTTCTTAAACTGAGCAGGGATTTTTGTAAGACTGAATAATGGTTGAATAAAGCAGATCAAAAATAAGCTGCATGCTGCTGTATGTGATTATGCTTTAATGCTTATTGAATTGTGACTGTGTAAAAATAAGTAGGGTTTTTTTTTGGAGCAAATTTCTGAATTTTCAATCAGAAAATATTCTTTAGTTCTATTCAAAAGAGATATAAATACTAATGAAGCTTTAAAATTATAATTTCATTAATTTAGGGGAAAAAACTATCCAAAACAACCAAGTAATTGCATTCTAAACTGTTTCTACCAGTTTGTAATAGTCTTTTACATCACGGTGGAGGAGCTTCAGACCACTTGTCTTTAGGGATGGGTATCTTTTAGGTTTTATGCGATATTGGTGCCAAGTGGTATTTTTTAAATGGTGCTTAAACGGAGCTCGAAACAGTGCTTAGAATGGAAGAATGGAAAACATACTGTACAAAATTTTTCAAAATATTTTAGGGCTGTCAAATGATTAAAATTCTTTATCTAATTAATCATTAGTTTAATTAGATAAAAAATAATATTTAATCTAGAGATGAATGTCAAACTTCTGAGAAAAAAAGTCTAAAAAGAATTATTTTTATTATTATTATTTTCACATCTGTGACAGAAAAGGTTTAAAATCTTTCATGAATTTATACATACCAGGTATGGTATGGTAGGTAATGAAGGGCAGGTATGGTCCTGCCCTTCATTAGCCAACTTTTGGAAATGTGTTTTTCAAACAGCGTCTAAAGTCCTGCTGTATCAAATGAATCCAGATCCACTGTGTGCCAGAAAGGCCTTGAACTTGGACTTATCTAACTCCTGACTTAAGAGTGTCAAATTTTTCATTACCACTGACCAAATGAGCTTTTCTACTCAAGTGGAAAGATTCCGCTCCTCCCGCTCATTCGCAAGGGGTTAAAGATATTGGGGCTGATTTATCAAGACTCCTGATAATGACCGCAAAATTGCGTGCAGCGCTAAAAAAATGTGCGAGGGGGTGGTCCTTAATTTGCAGGTGATTTACAAAGATTGCATGAGCAATCCTTAACAGGTGCAAGCAGCAGTATTCAAATGAGTTTACAGCTGCAAATGTGAGCTGCAGCACGGCGGGAGAAAGAAGGAATAATGCGCATGGATCCATAATGTGTCTTTGGCACAAAAATTAGGCTAAAATGCTGTGAATTCTGTTTTTCATTTGTCATTAATAAATGTAATTCATGCAGTGTACATGCACTTCTCTCTGCTGCATGCACACATCGTATTGCAGGGTTAGACTGATTAAAACTGCAGCATGTCTGAATTCTGTTGTTAAAATGTCACATATAATGCCGATTATCATTGTGATATTGTATATGATTACTACATTTTATTAATTGGACTCCAGGAAGGTTATCCACTACATGATAAACTAATGGGGATCCACTAGGATCATGTACACTGAGCCCATCTTTACTACGTGGAGACGTGATGAGCATGGAGTGAGTTATGATGCGTCTTTGGGGGAAAAACAGGTAAATATTTACATAACTCTAAGGTTCATGGCCATTAGAGTTTTAATTACTCTTAGGTTATATTGTGTGCGAATGACATTTTTCGTTTGTCAATAATAAACTTATGTTGAATGTGGTAGCGCAAAATTAAGACATGCTTTTCAGAAGTACTAAAAAGAGACGCTAAAATAGCCAATAAATCACACTGCGCCTGGAACGCCTTCTTATTTGCCTGTTCTCCCAATATTTTTCATCTTCTTACAAAAATGCCCAGATCGCATATTCATCAAGGGTGGGATTAACAGACACAATGCGCTCTGCACCATGTTGATAAATCAGCCAGAGCCTGTTTTTGTAATGCTGTGCGGTTTGCGCAGGTTTTAAGCGCAAACCATTGATAAATCAGGCCCATAATATCCTGCGTGGATTTAGAAAATAAACACAACTCCAAATCAGAAAAAGTTGGTACACAGGGCCGGAGTGGGACTCATTTTCAGCCCTGGAGTTTCATGCCTCGGATCATCCCAGTTTATATCACGGCTGATACCGTTCAAATTAAGTCTCATCGGTATCAGTTGAAGTTAAGTGATACCTTGAACCGACACTTAAACTGTCCAGTTCAGTATAAATAAGGGTTAACTACTTCATGAGGTGGACTTATTTTAGCATGTGTTCACATCTACATTACATTATTCTTTACAACACATCCATTAACAATTTGAGAATCTATATTTTGAGCTGCTACCATCTGTAATCAGACCTACCTGTAATCAGTCCCTGATTATAAATGCTCTGCCTTTCAGACTTTATCCAATTAACGTAAACTCATCTGCTGTAACTGTCACAATAAAAAGTTATATTCTTTAAAGCTTTAGTGTTTTTCATATGGAAAAACCCAGAGCGATTTAATCTATTTTCAATGGCAAAACATGCATATTCATATTACACTCTAAGAAATAAAACTGATTTAACTTATAAAGTTAGGGCAATCTTTTCCACAAAACTTTGTCAATTAAGTGTAAAACAATATGGGTTTGAAATTGATTAAATCAAATGACATAATTTTAAGTATACTGAAAGTAAAACTATGAATAAAAAAACAAAAACATGTTTTATTTCTTAGAGTGTACTTTCATTTTGTTCACTTTCAAATCAGGACTTTGGGTATTTATTGTCTCACTTTTAAAGAAAAGTATATAACAGTTCGCACTATCATTTGGGCATAGAAAGTGGTTTTATTGCAACTAATCCCTGCTTGTTAACACACATTTGCTTCTATACTGACAAGAGAAATCCCCTCATCACTACTGACTCCTGAATCTGCTTCTGACATTAATTCACAATATAAAAATGGTAGTGTAGACCCTCCCACGACCTACTGACTTCTCACGGGGCCGCACAGGTAGTAAAGTAAAGCTACCGGAAAGAAGCACCTTTGTTTTATTTAGAAAATTTCCGGATGCCGTGCCGTCTGACTTCCTGTCTTCCCCTATCCAAAATGTTGAAATGTACACGTTTCACAGGCGTAGCGCGTAGAAAAATAGGACTGCTGCAAATATTTAGAAAAGTGCTGTGACATGACGCTCCTGTGACAGGGCAAACTCATGCTGCTTTCGCCTCCGATGGAAAGGATTATATTGATTACAGCAGTGGCTAACAGCCGTGTATGACGTGCTGCTGCTGTAACATGCTGCTGACGCGTCCGGTGGAAAGGAGGGGTTAGGAGCTGCAAGACAAAGTTTCAAAGTTATAAAGATAAAGCTAGGGACCGTGGCCATCAGTTCATATAACCATTTAGCTCCTACTCTGAAGCAGGGTCTTTTTGTGGTTCTACTGGAACTCATATGACGTAGGTGTTTGGTGAACTCATAAGCTACACCCCTTGAATTTCCGCTCCTTAAAGCTCCACCATGTAAAAAGCAAAAAAACAACCTAAAACTAGAATTTTTTTTTTAATAGGCAGTTTCATCACAGTTGTTTCTATAAAGGTTCCTGACTCCTATGCAGATGCAATTTGAAAAGATTTCCCTGGGAAGGGTAGTTATGAGAACTAAATTTTAATAGGATGGTTCTAAGAACGCAGTTACTGTAAATAATGATGTGAATTTAAACAGGTGATGTCAAAAGGTGATTGCAATTATGATTTGGTACAAAAGCAGCATCCAAGAAAAGTGTAGTATTTTTGGAGCAAAAAAGGGCAGAGGATAGCCGGTTTGCCAACAAATACGAGAAAATTATTGAAATGTTTAATGTTTCTCAAAGAAAGATAGAGGAGATTTTGATATTTCACCTTGAAGACATACTCTATAACTTTGCAGATATTTGCCCTCTGTCTCCCTCTCAAGACTAGCGGCGTAATGTCACTGTCCTAAAAACAAATCTCTATGGAGTGCATCTGAGGAAGTGTACTACCGGTTTTACAAGCTTGCCAGCCAAAACAGCAAAACAGAAAACTAACTGCGTTTTAACTAGTAAAATGTCAAACAGGTTTCCCAGCACTGTATCACATCATCATGCCTAAATAACCCTGAACAAGCAGTAATTACTTACCAAATTATTCAAAAATTATTGGCTGGATTTTGTTGCAAAGAGTGGACATGATTCTATCAAATACAACAAGTTGCCCCGGTCCTGAAATAGCTAAGGACCCCAGATCCTTAAACAGACTCTAGAACTCTTGAATTATATTTTTTCCCAGTCCATTTTCTTTTGATGAATCATAATCACTGCCGACCTTCAGCTGCAGCAAGGTAGGGGCAGTGCCTTAAGTGTTGTTCTGGGACCTTCTGTGACCTCCAGGTTGGGTCACTGATACGCTTTTGGAAATATTCTGGTAGACCAGCCAGTCCTGAGAACCTGCTCCATGTTTTCGACATTTGTGGATAATGGTCCCAAAGCCTTAGAAATGTCTCTTCCCACAGTGATATAATTTTTTCCTCTCATCTGTTATGAACTATCTTTGAATATACTTATTTTTTTTCCCCAATCCTTTTTGTCTACTTTATATGATCAAGCAGCTGTTTAGTTGATTTCTTGATTCCGCGAGTCAATCAGCAAACTGTATCAACCTGATAAGGCCATCACTTTGCCATATAGGGACCGTTGGGTTTGGTCAGTAAAAAAAAAAAAAAAAAAAAGTATTTTAAAAACTCCCTTCATATCTTCTCAGATTATCTAAAATATGGTATTTGAATTTGTTTGATTGTCTTAAACATTAAGTATGACAAAAAAAGAAGAAAAACAAAAGAAATAAAATAAATTTATCAGAGAGCAAATACTCACAGCACTGTAAACCTGTAATAAAATTATGTTTGTATTTATCTCATATTGACTGTGTCAGGCATGCAACTGCTGGAAAATAAATCATTGTGTTCAATGCATTATTGATAATTATATGCAATGTTATTTGCTCTTCACAGTGTTTACGAAGCATCAGTTGTAGATGCACACTATCATTTAGCCTGAGCTGCTCCGATGTATCCCACATAACCATCTAACAAACCCAATTAAGAGAACAGCACAAGTTAGATGGTAAAATCTATCCCCATAAAATTGTTAATGCCACCCGTCTCATCAAACATGGAGACATGTATCTAATCTCACAGCCAAAGGGCAAACCTTCAGGCCAGACTGCCACACCCTCCTTCCCTCAGGCCAGTCTGGAGCAATTACTAGTGCTACTTCACACACAAACCTGTGTCACCGATGCAATTAACAAGCTCCGGGCAACCAGTAAGGGCCAGCCTGTGTACACAGCATGAATAATGAGAGGAATGATGGAAGATTGAAGAGGGCTGTAAAGGAAAACATCATACCATCTTGCCAGGTTCTGGTGCAGTGAATTATCTCAGGTCGTGAAGATTTTAAAGCCACATTTTCATGCTTATAGTACTACTTCATACTACAATTTAAAAATGATGCATTTCAGTTCAAAATATCCTTTGTATGTTGACATTCTGTAAAGTGAGCCAGCAAATGCAATCGTTTTCCTCCCACTTTTCTACATTCTGCATTCATCCTTGTTGTGAGGATTATTCATCACAGCTGTGACACAGGGAGCATAATGTGTTACAGCTCGTACAGGGAAAACGAACCGTTATCTGTGTGGAATGTTCATTTTATTCAGAGGCACGTTTGATTATCATCTCAGGAAAACAGAGCACTCTGGTTTCTCTTTAAACTGCAGCCAAGAGATCTAGATCGACATCTCTTATTACCTTGGAAATGACCAGTATTGCTAAAGGGCGAGATCCTGAGCTGCCATGTTAAACCACTGGAATGAAAATAAAAATAAATAAAAAAGTTATTACAAAATGTTGTCTTATCAACTGACAATGTATTGCACCACTGACACCTTTAAACCTATGATGCCAGAAAACTTTTAATGTCCAATAAATGTCTAAATTGAATCAATCAGCCCTGGGAGTTATTTGAGATTCCTTACAAACGTGACCTAATTCACTTTTTCATTTTAAACGTTGCTGGAAACTGCCTCATCTGTTGGTCCTTTGATCTCAATATCCCTTTAGTCTCACCCCTTCATTTTATCCTCTACATTTCCCACTACTCAAGTGGGATGCTGGAAATGGCCATGGAAAGAGGAGCCTTAAGGTATCTCTGCCGAATCGAGTATCAAAGAGCGATGGGAGCTGTCTAAAGTAGAGACGGATTCCTCAGCCTGTCTCGTCTCCACCCAGTCATTGTTCATGAGGCCGAGATGCCAGAGTGCTGTCTGTACCTGCCACTTTTGACAGATACCTACTGCCAGTCAGTCTAAAATGGTCTACAATCTCTATCCTCCTCCCGCTACAGCTGGATCTCATATGAGTCACAGTCTCGAAGACTGGGTAAAAAAATTGTTTAATCTCTGTTAATATTTCACAAATGTGCCACAGAGACCTAAAATAGAAAAGAAAAATGAGGACTTGTAAACAGTAATAGTGTCGTTCAATTCACAAGGTTTTATATTTCACGACATATACCTAGCTTATAAAACCTCATCAAACAGCTAAAATGTCCTATGTCCCCTTACTTTCTTTAACGTATTTACTTAATGAAAGTTTACTGACAAATTTCAGTAAACATAGAATTCAGTATTTAGACTTTCACCCTGTTTTAGTTAATTAACTAACACTTTTGATATAGAATTGCTTAAACGCATTTGATAACTAGGATCTGCCAGGACTTAAAAATTTCAGTAGGATTTGATAAGATAAGATGTGTTGGGAATTTCTATATAAATTTGTATATAAATAAATACATGAAACAAAACTGATTCAATAAAAAAGTCTTTTTTTCTGTGTATGTTCCCTCAGATCCCTCTATAGGGTGTGGGCTCAGCCCCAAATGTTTCCAGGTTCAGGAAACTCCCCCAACTTGAAGTCCAGGATGTTGTTTGGTATATATGATGCTGTTCACTGATATTCTGTTTGCAAGACACACTTTACGGTTTTATTTTATTTTTTTTACATTTTTAAAGTCAACTTTACAATCATCCTTCAAACCTAATAAAATAGACCATGTCACATATAGTTGGTATGGTCTTCTAACACCTTTAATGGTTAAAAGACTAATTTCTCAATAAGATGTTGAGATACTTACACATTCATTTTTTGTCAAATTGATTACTGCACCAGTGTCTTTACAGATCTGCCTAAAGAGTCAATCAGACAGCTGCACTTGATCCAGATTAATCCTTCCATTAATCATCCTTATTAAAACTAGAAAAGTAGAGAACATCACCCCAGTTCTAAATTTCTTACAGTCGCTCCCTGTAGCTCAGGGAATAAACTTTGATATACTTTTGTTGGATATTCAGTCATTTATAATCCAAACGTTAAAATACATTAAAGATGTGTTGTATCAACCATTCAGGTTTGTATGTTTAAGTCTACTCTGCATCCCTTGAATAAGAACAAAAATGTAGAATTTTGTTTAATGCTCCTCTTATCTGGGACAGCAAAACTGCTGAAAGACTGAGCTCCTTTAGATCAAAGCTGAAACCCAATTTATTTAGAGCAGCCTTTGATCAGTAACCACTGCAACATCATAAATTGTAGTCTGTTTTACCTAACATTGTCTCCTTTTTGCTTTGCCACTGTTTTGTAATATTTTTATCCTTGTTTGTTGCTGAATTACCATGATGCTTAAAATGTGCTATATAAACAAATAAGCCTTGTAATGTCTGACTTAGACAACCTCATATACATAAAAATAAAGATAAACTATATGTTACCACAAAGGACAGCAAAACTTAAAATATATCTTTTCATCTTGCAATGTTTTTGAGCAAGACTGACTTGTGGCATACAAGCTGGGACTCCTGGCAAGACAAAAAACAAACAAAAAAACACTTGATGAATAATATGCATTTGAATAACTAAAGCATGTCTGTTTGATATTGGCCTGCACACTTTGGCAGATGGTTGTGTTCTAATAATTGTTTTTTTAAACCATTACTGATGCCTTTCCTTCTGCCTTTGTACTATTCTGCCTTTGTACTATTAGAGGCGTTACAAGTTTATCATGTTTATTTGATCAGAAGAGAAGTAACAGTGAATTTTTGTTAAACACAGTTCATGAAGTTGTACTCTCCTACTTTTAATACCTAATAACCAAATGTTCATAATGCAAAATCAAAAAACTGAAACAAGTAATACATAGTTATTATTACGTACAAGAGACTATGCTTAGGAATTTATGTTTGGTGGGAAAAAAAATCTCAGAAATTTTGCTGATATCTTGAGCTTTATGTTTTACCTATTCATTCCTGAATTCTTTACAAATCAAGTATCGTACATTCCTTTTTCTGTGAAAACACACCTTGCCTATGAAAGGTAAAATGCACAGCAGATTTTAAAACAGGAGGAAAAAAAGCTTCACATAAAGGTGATGCTATTTTTTATCTGTCACAATAAATTAAGTCAGGTATTTCAGAATGACCACCAGTGGTTGCTTATACTACAGCCATACGCCAGATGATTTCAAAATCTATGCTTGTGAATCCCAACGATAATAACTATTTTATTGATTTTGTGTTTGTGTGAGTGTGAGGATACCAAGGGAAAAAATCAAATAAGAAAGCACATTAACTCAAGCAATACATTTTCTTGAGTGACAAAAGAATGTGAACTTCAAAGAATTGTGTAGGTGTGGCTCACTGCAAAATAGCTGGGTTATTTTTCATATGAATACACATTTTAAGCACATATTGTACAAGTAATGCACGTATCTTAAATGTGTTTTTGGTAAAGAAATTTCCATTTTTATCTTTTTGATTCGATTAAATGGAATCATCAAGGCGTGTCATAATAGGGCTTTTCTTTTAATTGTCTCCATTTCTACGAAGCCAGTGACTCTAACTGCCTTTTTAAAAGGATGCCAGAGAATCAGGCTCTAATAGAGGGAGCAATTAAAGCTGCATCACCGCTAGCAAGCATGTCACGTAGCTAATTCAATCTCACAAGCCATGAAGCAATTAATTTATGTCAATACAAATATACAAATAGTCCTTTTTGGCCCCATCATGAGAATGCAAGGTCTTAAGGCTGTGGCTCTGTTTATTTGCCCATCCTTGTGCTTCTGTGTGAACATGTTCAGTGATGTGGACCTGGAAGAGCAGGTGTAATTGGGTGTAGAAAAAAAAAACCCAACAACCCTCCGGTCTCGCTAATGAGATCAGACAATCTTCTTCTTTCCATTTCCTCCACTGACAAGAGGCACATTGTCACCCCTTCAGGTGTCTTAATATTGCTTTAGACATAAGCAATGAACAATCGATGATTATTCCCATTTTGAAGGCACACATGCTCAGAGGATGCTGCAAAAAAGTATTCCTCCCCATACAGATGTCTTCGGCTTCTGATCTTCAGATTCAGATCTTCAAATAAATTGTATCAGAAAAAAAAAATTACCAGAATAAATACAACATAAAAAATAATACAGTGATGTCATTAATTTTTATCAATTTCGGGAAGTGAATTTAAAGGTGCTTCAAGTTATTGTCATTGCTACAAAACTCAACTGTACTTTAACTTATACTCACAAACTGATGGCTGAATATTTTCCTCAAGAATTTTCTGGCAGAAAGCAGAATTCCCTGTAATACATATTACAATAAAACATCCATGTCCTGAGACAACAAAGCAGCCCAAAACTATCACGCCACCACCACGGTTGACAGTATTTTTTTGCCCAATATATTATGGGCACATCTTTTGAAGTGTTCAACTTTTGTTTCATCAGCCCAAAAAACTTTTCCCTGAATTCTTTGTTTTTAAAATGTTTTAAGCAAATGATGGAAAAGCTTTATCGTCTCTTTCTGGCAGCAGTGTTTATCACCTTGAAACTTCAAGATTCATTCTAGTTTTGCCCCGTATGTGTTCTTTTATTTATGTTGAATCATGGTCACTGACTTTAGCTGAAAAAAGTGAGGGCTAAAATGGTTTCTATGTTGTTCTGGGTTCTGGATGAGTCCTGAATGTGCTCCTTGAATAATTTTGATAGGCCAGACCCTTCTTTAAAGTTCACCTCTCTGAATTTGCTTAGTTGGTCACTCTGGATGGCATAAAATGCCCTATAGTAAAATGTAAAGAACCCTGTCATCTTTGACCAGGAAATATCTTATACCAAGCAAATTTGTAGGACTTCCATCTTGTATCTCCACAAAATCTGAAATTATGTGTCTCAGAGGGATGCGGACAAAATGTCTTGATGCATTTGTTACTTCAAGACAACACAAGCCCACTCCACGAGCCTAGAAAAATAGCAAAAAAGATAACGGATATACATAAAGCCCTTACAACCAAGCTCCACCATATTTCAGAGATCTGGGTAGTTTCTCCATACAGAGTACTATGGATTTTAAAAGTAGAATAAGACACAGATTTTTTTGCTATCAGATTTTACACTGTGGAAAGAGCTGTAAGCTTTTGTCAGTGAAGCAGACACCCCCTACAAGGCTAATGTTCAAACAGTCTTTAGTGATGAACCCTATACAGTGACATATGGTATAAATAATTGCAATCACAATCAAGGATACAATCATGGCTGTAGATACAGTACATGCTTTTGTCAAACCATTCAGAAAACTTTGTTAGTCCACAAAAAGTTATGTCCAAAATCTAAATAATTTGTTTCTCAAAACCTTTATAATTCCCTTTCTTGAGTGTATTAGCAAAAAAACAAAGAGGTCTTTTTCTTACTCCCTACACCCCCCTTCGACTTCAAAATTGCCAATATAAAGCATTAAGAGCTCAAACGAGGCAATAACTAACAATTACATGAACTAAAAACAACTGGGCTCTACTCCATCTTTGCATGCCTGTCGGAGGGTGCTTGCATTGACGGATAATGCAGCTGCGTTTCTCTTCAACTCCGCTGACAGAGAAGTATAAACCAGGTTTAAGACGTCTGCAAATAACGACTCTCTTGTCAGTAAGTGCCACTTATTAGCACCAAAAGGTGCCGAGAGCAGCAGAAATAACAAGAGATGGTCATAGAAGGCCACCCCTTATTTTACAAAGCCTGTTTTGCGACCTCTTCTTATTCCCTCCAAATTAAAACCAATCCATGAAACTTAAACACCACTCCTGCCCAGCGACTCTAACAGGCCATTTCCAAGTACATATTCCTAGAATGGTACTCCATTGGTGAAGTTTAGATAGTGTAACTTAATTTACAGCAGTATTGTCATTTGTCTTGAGCGGAGCCGGCCTGCTCTCAGGTGCTGGGCCTATGCCTTGTTACATTTGTTGCAAATATGCTCTACATAAATATTCAGAATTTAACTAAAATGAAACTGGAAGTGTGCCATGTTTCTTCCAATTCCCCATTATGGCTTTTAGTGTGATTTGTTGCAGTACAAAAGCCATAGAAATTGCGTTGTAACCTTTCCAGATGGCTCTAGTTCAGTGACTTTGTTTCTCATTTATTTGGGAACTTGTTAAGATCAGGGCATAACAATGTGATCCCTTAACTTACATCATATCAGTCAGACAGACATTCAGGGAGTAATCAGGCCAGGTTGTGGCAAGTGAAACTAAACACACCCTTTTGAAAAAATTGGTTATTCAAAGTTAATTCAGCTTTTAAGAAAAGGTGAATTACTTCATAATGTGAAAGGTTGATTAAGTACGTTTTTTTTTTCTTTTAATAAATGAAATCATTTAAATTCTGCATTTTGCATCTACTCAGCTCACCATCCTCTGATATAAAATATGTTTGAAGATCTGAAACACTAAATTGTTAAGAAGATTGAAGAAATTTTTAGTGAGGGAAGTTCAATTTTTACATTACATCTGGCTATGGACAGCTACAAATGCTTCAAAGGTGGGTTTAAATGTGCCAGGGCTGGGTCAGCCGGGTACAAGCCTTTTAACACCTAAGACACCAAGTTAAACTCATTAGCGAACACAAAATTGTCCCTTTCCACCTGGGTAGCAAAGAGTAGTGGCTAAATGAGTAACCATGAATCAATATGTTCAGGTTGGTTACTCAATTATAGGCTGAGAGGACATTTTTTTGTCTGGGCGAAACGGCTTGGGTAGAGAGCAGGTGTGACACTAATGCGTGCCAGATGGTGTGTCTCTGTCGAGAGATGAGAGGAAGAAAGCGAACGGCAGAGACTCAAATGCTTCAAGATTGAGTTCAGGAGTTGATAAACATTTGTTTGGGGGGCAAGGATTTGATCTACATGTAAATGCATGACAGAAAGAAAGAAACCCTGAAGATCTTCCCAGGTCTGCGTTCCCCTGTTCCTAAACCTCCTATTCCCAGTCCTTTCTGGATGTGCTGCTGCTTTGAATTTTAATGAAGAACTTGAAATTCACCCCATTCTGAATTCTTCTTTATGCCACTTCATCGCTCTGCCTGTCTCCATCAATCATAGAAAAACCTTACATGGCTATAAGGGGTTTTCCGCTGATACCACCAACTTGGTTGACAGAAGCTTTTCTGCTGTTTCCTGAGTTTTCCATGAGACGAATAAAATACAATAAGGTTTCTTAAAATAGAAACATAAATGTCATCTACCTCCACTCTAAGAAGCAGGCTGTTTATTTTTAGATTAAAAACCATAACAGACAAATCACAACAGAAGGTAACAGGCAGTCAGACTCCTGCCTGATGTCATGGTAAGAATACAGAATAAGATTCTGGTGTTTTGTCAATAGGCTGTTGACACAACAGCCTATTGACAACATTAACAATTCCCTTGAGTAGGTATACAACTTCAGTCCATCTTTGAGCAGCATGAGTGTAGTTAAATCATTTTTTTGTTGAACCCATCCAACATATCTTTATTGACAGCATCTCAGTTCAGATTTTAAGGCAACAGAATAAATCACAATGAAAACTAATTGCTGATATGTACACAAAACCGTAGTAATGTATCATGAGTGACAGTTGTGACTGCAGGTCAAGGTAGAAAGTGCATTCGCATCTCCGGAGTGCAATCTGTCATTCGCTGCTGGTGGGTCGAGTGTAATGAGCCTTTACACTATAGTACATCGCGCCGATAAATTCAGAAAAGCTGTTTTTGCACAACAAAAAAAATAATCTAAACAATTACTAATCAATAGAAGTCAGATTACACATTGATTGTGGTAAAACATAAAAAAAACACAGGAGGAAGTGCAAACAAATCTAAAAGCTTTTATAAACAGCAAATACAGAGGTGAAGACCACAATATGCTAGAAAACAAAATACTTTTTTTGTTGTTGCTTTTTTCCCCCCATCAAAATGATTCTCCTGTAGATGCGAATTAAACAACCCAGTGATCAGAATTGGACAAATTTACCTTTTTTGCCTCTTAATTAAATACATTTAAACCAAGAATATGTGATCTAAAACTGCATCAATGTTTGAGTTAAAAATAAGATTCTTAGGCTAAAATATTCTTGAATAATAAAAAAAAGATATCACAGTTTCAAAGTATTCGCACATAATTTTTTTTTTGCCAAAATGTATTTCATCATCTAAATTCTCCTTCAACTTAATTTCTTTAATTAATACAATCTAAAGGGAGCCAGAATGTGTCCTATTTGAAATGCATTTCTACTTAAAGGAAATTGTTTGTGCTCATTTAGTTTGCATAGCATGATTGACAATATTTTAAAACTGCCCAATTTGTCTGTTTTCATAAGCAAGAAAAAGGTGGAGGAGGCCAGCTAGCAGCCGACCTCAGTAGATACGGTCACTGTGGCACTTTGGCTTGCATCTCGACAAAAAGACTTTAAACCATTAGAAAGGTGTGTGTGAGTGGCTTTTAACCACAATTTTTCATAACGTTGATCAAAATTGATAATGGTAGTGGGCCGATTATATGCTTTGATGCATACAACTGAAACCGCCCCCAACCCCCGAAATAAACAAGAACATTTACATACACTGTATACAAACTTTTTATACCCAGAAACCCATTTTTTAAAATTACATTATACAAGTGCAGTAGCTTACATACAAAAATTACAAGGTCTTTCAATAATTAAGGAAAGCCCAGATTATGATGGCAGGGCTTTGTAAACTTGTGGATAATTCATAACATTTGAGTTAAATGGAGGTAAAAATCTGGATATATTTTAAGGCAATAACTCAAATGTAAGGACAATAAAGTCAACGTTTTGAGAGTGGCAATGACAAAGCCCTGAACTCAGTATCACAAAAAAAAATTGTGGGTAGATCTGATGAGGTGTGTGTGAGCATGAAAGCCAAAAAATCTGGCTATTATACCACTTCTATCAGGATGAATTAAATACAATTCCAGAAGAATATTGTAAGAAAAAATGGCCAAAATATTTCACTAAGTCAAAGTTTAAAAATAAATTCTACCAAATTCTTTATGTATACTGCTGGATTTAGAAAAAGTACCAAAAAAATATTTTACTAGTTATGTAGCAAAAAGAAATTATTTTTGTAATCAATTAATAAAAGTGTTTTTTTAAACAGCGAATGTAAATATGTGGTCCTAACTTTAATTGATATAAGCTTTAAATCCTTTTCCTTTCGTTAGATTCTAAAAGACCAAGAAACACATTTTTAATTATATTCTCTTTTATCTGCCATATAGTTCTTTAAAAAATAAACCAACAATGATCAAGAATACAATTGGCAGGTCAGACCTCAAAGAAAACAGTAAACTGGTAATCGGCCAGACAAACCCTGATCAGTGCAACACCAGATGCAATATAAGCTCTAGAAGAAATACGGATGAACAACAGAAATATAATCATATTCCAAATAAATGAGGAGTGTAAATCACTATGTCATATACATAACATCTGTTGAGCATGGCAGCTGCTTTGCACAGCTGCCCACCCAAACCCCTTTCTGATTCAGTCAGGCTCACCAGAAAGCCACAGATATAGCTGGCTGTGAAAATTGAGCCTGGTGGTAATTGATTGCACATAACTTCTGTGCTTAAATTTAAGAAAGTTTGTAGCAAGTGAAGAATTAGGAAAGTTTGAGTGTGGAAAAATATGTAGCCATCCATATTTGTCACTGCAGCCTCCTTACAAGGTCACTACTAGGAAAAGAGGGTGGGGGTGGTGTGACTGACAGGGAATAGGCCGGCCTGACGCCTTAACTGAACTGATGGCAGGCTGAAGCAAATTGTGAAGGACAGGTAGAAGCACGAGGAGTCTGGTCCGCTTACATCACGGGGCGTGGTCCATAGATGGTCCAGAATCATCGTCTTCAAGGTCCCGTGGGTCCATCGGGTTTGCTCTCGGCTCCGGCACCCTGGAAGAATAAAAACACAATGGATAAACGTAACATCCTTAGCAATACCCCAGCTTCCCCCCCCCTCTTCCTTGACGACCACCTGCATTCAGCTTCGCAAACACAAACTCCAGTCTCATGCTGACAAATTATGGAAATATAATAAACCTCTGCAAAATGTAATCAGCTTCAATCAAGCGCCGCCTTAAGCAGAAATCATTCATTCAGTCAGTGTTATATTAGTGCGACAGAGACAAAGTGATGGCTGAATTGCAGGGACCTGTGGTAATTTGAGCCGGGCTGATAGATTCGATTTCACTTGAGACAGTCTACACTAATCATACCCTCTAATTGGACAGTGCAGTCAGGGCGGCAGAGCCCTGCTGCTCCATGAAAGGTAACCCTCCTGGAATTTTTCTCTACAGCCATCAATAGTTTCCAATTACATCTGTAGCACTGTAATCCACCTTCAAAAGACTATTTGTCAAAACACTTTCTAATTCACCTTATGACATTGATACTGTTTAAGGCGATTCACATGTTAACATTTTTGGATAACAGTTTTTGGACAGTTTGTGAATTTGCTTGTTAATTTTTGGCAGATGAGCCATGGAAAAATTTTTTAAAAGACAGCAAGATTGCTAAAAGGTTTTCTGAGCTCTTCTCTCAAATAGTTCTGTTTCACATCTACTAGCAGAAAAAGGGATGCTTTCACACATTATTCATTATACATTTTGAGGGAACAAATTGTCCCAGTTCAGCATACAATAAACATATCAAGAGATGAACGACGCACGCAGGAATGCTGAGTAGCACTCCTACGGGCATAACCTTTCAAAATGTTCACATGATTTTCACATTCTTAGAGGTGAGGTACCACGTATTAAATCTGAAACATAGTGTCTTAGAAAAGTATTCATACTGCTTAAAATTTCTCTATGTCACAGGACAGAAACAACCCTCAGTGTACTTTATTGCAATTTTATGTGATAGTGCAAAACTCAACCTTGAATAACTATGAACTAAAAAGAAATGGTTTTACAGATAAATCTAAAACATTGTGCACATATTTGCATTTACCCCATGAGCCAAAGGGTCTGTTTCTTTTAGCTATACACATAGCTATATAATAGCATTTACTCACAAAATCACTCTGGCTCAGTCAGATTGGATGGAATGTGTTGGTAAGTTATGTTTTAGGTCACAACTCTCCATTTGTTCTGGCTGCACATTTAGCCTCATTTAGCTTCCTGCAGGACTTTGAACCTATTTGTTCAAGTTTTTTGCAGCCTTAGACGGCTTAAAAGTCTATTCTGTATAAAACAAACCCCACAGCATGATGCCGCCACCACTGTGTTTAATACCAGTGTTTTCAGAGTAATAATTTTCCATCAACACAGTGTTCTACACATGGAGCAAAACTGCTAAAGTTTGACGTGGTTTGACCAGACCACCTTTGCAGGATGCTTACCTGAACAATACTCTGTGAGATGTACAAACCAAAGCACACTTTTTACAATCTAACTTTGAATGCTTTACACTTTTTTTTTTTTACAATTTTATCATTGACCTGCCTTTCTTGGTCCTAATGCAGCTGTTTGTTTGCAGATCTACATCTGTGTTGATTAGAAACAGTTGGACTACATCTACTAATTAGGTGACTTGAGAAAGATGCTAGTTGCATTAGATTTCATTTAAGGTAACTGAGTAAACAGGTCTCTTTACAAATGCAAAACGGGATTTTTGCTTGTAAAAAAAAAAAACTTTTTGCTTTTACTTCACAATACTGCCCTATTATGGTTTGTTGTATCACAAAAAACCCCAACAGAATATATTTGCTTTTGGTTGTATGTGTGCATAGTAGTACATCGTTCTTAATCCAGGGCAACAAATGCAAAATAAAAGACTGCCTAATTGAAGTGTTCTTGTATTTACATGACTTATAAAGCACAGCAGAGTTACACAATATCAAAGAATGAAAAAAAAAAAGCTTGCAAGGCTGTAAAATTCCTTATCCGTGTCGTTGTTTAAACTTATACTCCCATCATTTTGACTAGCTTTTGTTCAAACAGTATGCAATCCCATAAATGTTCTCTGGGTTTATCCTCATTTTTGAACACAGCTTCATTCAGTCTGAGGCGATGGTTTAAGAAAAACCCGAGCAAGTTTGAGCGTGACCAGCAATTTCTTCTTAGATTTCCTAACAACCAAATCCGTTCCCCTTTTCTTCAGGGGAGAAAAAATGTAATTACACAGTGGTATGGCAAAATGTAAAGCCATTGTAGATAAACAACATGATTATATTTAGGTAGTCTTTTTCAAGCCTTGGGACAATGGGATGTAAAAACATTCACAAAAAAAATACTTAAAAAAACAAAAAAATAGCTGCAATTTGATTGGTAATGGAGTAGACAATAAATAGTCTTAACTTACATAAGTGTCAGACAGAGGCTGATAAACCTCTTTCAAGTTAAGGTATCAGCTTGACTTTCCTTTTTTGTGTCTGTTCATTTTCTCTGTCCTAAATAAAAGCCAATTTTCTTGTGTGCGTGTCCCAACGACTGGGTTGCTTCCCTATATAACTTATTCATGAGCTTTAATGCAGTCAATGTTTTATTGATCAGGAACCATCATTGCCTCCTCCTCCTGATGTGACCATGTGGCCTGTGGAAAAAGAGGAGAGTTGAAGGCTGGGAGGCTGGACGAAGAACTGGCTGGGGCTTCACTGAAACATACCTGATGCCCTCCAAGGTGATGGATGGCAGCAGCCATTGTGTGTGCAAATCTGGAACATCGCGAGTGTGTGCGCGACAAGGAATGAGAAAAAGATAACGGTTTAGATAGGTCTGATCAAATGGAAGAAAGATAATCTTACTAATGTCTCCTCTTCGGTTGAAACAGATTGCCCGAAGAGAAACCCATCACTAATGGAAGAAAACCTCGAGCTTGTGGTAAAGAAAACAAAGGGTAAGAGTGTGCACAATGCCGCCAAGACTTTGACTTTTGTCTCCCTCTTTCCATTTTCAATTTGGCCTCAGCACCGTGGAGCTCACTAGAAAATAGAGAATGGATGGGTGCTTGCCCTGATTAAGTTTGAATTTCCTATTCTAGAGCGAGAAAATGCAGTACTCTTAAGTCATTATCCAGAAACCCTCCTATCATGCTGTCGCAGCCTAGCTGGCTCAATCCAGCCTCATTGTCGTTTGAATAATCATACTGCAGCAGCTTGGATGTGCTTTATGAGCCTCTGAGGTGTGTATATGTGTATAGAGATGGAGAGATGAGAAAAGAGGAGGTTGAAAAACAAACATGGAATTGCCCCTTAGGAGAGTAAGGTTTTTCTTGATTAAGCGAGGAAGTTAAACAAGAATAAGGCCATGTACATAGACCCCATGGCAATCATCTAGAGGGAAAAATAACTATTCCAATTTGCATACCCAGACTGTAGAGATGCCATCTAATTTATATTCCGTCATATAGGGAGCCTCAAACCATTCATTTTAAGCCCTGAGGGATTATGATTTTTTTTCTAATGAGAGAAGAAACTTGAGGGTCACTTAAAGGGATACCAGGTAAGTCTGAGTATTTTCTCTACGATGCTCCCCCTAGCGTCCATTAGTAAATTTTGCTTATTGATGCTTTGACCAATATTGATGCGTGTGCGAGCCAACGCTCGGTCTGAAGCTCTTTTTATGCTGATGATACACAGTTGTACATCTCCATGTCTCCTGATGACACACGGCCAATGGATGCACTTTTTAACTGCATTTTAGACATTAAATCCTGGATGGCAGAAAACTTTCTCCAGCTCAACCAGGACAAAATGGAGGTTTTAGTTATCGGTCCTGAGGCTCAGAGAGAGAAACTATTACCAAAACTACAATCATTGTCTTTTAATCCTTAAGAAGTGAAGAACCTGGGTGTGATTTTTGACTCTGAGCTGACTTTTATCCCTCACATTAAAAACATCACCAAAATAGGTTTTTATAACCTAAAGAACATTGCCAGAATCCGCCCCATTCTCTCTCGGGCCAATACGGAGACGCTAATGCATGCTTTTATCACCAGTAGAATTGATTATTGTAATGCCCTGCTTTCTGGTCTTCCCAAAAAGACTACCTCAAGTTTACAGCTTTTACAGAATTCAGCAGCTCGTGTCCTGATGAAGACTAGGAGGCGGGAGCACATTACACCGGTCTTAGAATCACTGCATTGGCTCCCCGTATGTTTTAGGATCGATTTTATGGTTCTTTTAATGGTTTTTAAGAGTCTTAATGGTCTTGGGCCTTCTTATCTGTCAGAAATGCTTTTACCGTATGAACCCTCGCGGTCTCTGCGCTCCTCTGGCAGCCGTCTCCTTATCAGAGTCAGGACACAGACTCATGGTGAGCCGTCTTTCCATTATTATGGCCCTCACCTCTGGAACAGGCTGCCAGAGGATCTCAGGGCCGCAGAGATAGTTCATGTTTTTAAGAGCAGGCTCAAGATTCACCTTTTTAGCTTAGCCTTTAACTAATTATTATTTATTAATATATTTTTAACCGCTCAGCAGTTTAGCTGTTTTACCTGATTTAATTTTTAGTTTAGCTTTTAACTATTTATTTATTAATCTGCTTTGCATTTTTATTATTTGTTTTACACTTATTGTTTAATACTTTATATACTTTATATTTTATAAACTTTATATTTTAATGTATTTTAATCTTTCTTGCCTGTGTTTCCTCTCTGGGGGGCCCCCTGCATCGGGGGCGGTGGTCGGCTGTGGTGGAGGTGGGGGTACCAGCCCTCCCTCCTCTGGGTGCCCTGGGTCGGAGGCTGCTGCTGTTGATCTGCTGCTGCTGATGCAGATGGCTCCCATGATGGCATTTCCTGGCTCATCTGTACTCAGCCTGCTTTTTGTAGCTTCTAAGTGTGTGTGTGTGTGTGAGTATGGCCGATGGGTTGGGTTGGGAGGGGGGTTTGTATTTGCATTGATAATTTTATTTTTGAAGGGGGGGTTGTGGGGTTATTTTAAATCTGTAAAGCACTTTGAGTAACTTTGTTTGTTTGAAAAGCGCTTTATAAATAAAGTTTGATTGATTGATTGATTTTATTTTCTTGGCATCTTCCGTCAAGGGTTTTCGCTGCTTCTTAGCCGGCTCTGCCATCAGTTCGCCACACTCGCTAGTCGAGTTTCATTAGCCTGCCTCAGTGTTGGGGATGCGTGCCGAAAACTGATCGTGCTTCCCGCGATGTCTGAGACTTCGCGAGACTGAAGGCACAGGGTACGGTACACTGAACTTGCAAGTGGGATATTCTTCCTACAGGCAGTAGGGGCGGGCAAGAGAGTCTTCATTCGCCCTGTAATGACTCATTTAACCATATAACGACTTACGACGATGATTAATTAACATGAAAACGTTGCCTGGTGTCTCTTTAAAGAGCCCAAGAGACCATACTTTTTTTCCTATGTTCTTGAGAAGCAATCCAGTCAGTTTATGACTTCATTAGCCCAAAACAGCCATCTGCCACAACACAGCAACATTTTGAAAAAAACAAATATGAGCGCTCCATTTTAAAAAATTGTCTGCATCTTAAATAGTCCACTTTTAATTTGATTGACCTATAAGCGTGTACTAAAAGGTTAAATTCTAAAACCTCTGAACCTCGTCCAATCAGCACATACACCAAACCCGTGACAATGTATCAAAGTTTGTTTTTTTCACTATTTAAAAGATGTTGAAAAGAAGTTCAAAGGAAAAAGAAAACTGTACATTAAATAACTTGCAGTTGATTCAAGCTGCGAGAAAATGAGAAAGAGCAAGACATTCAGCAGATAACGGTAAGACTCAGAGTACTGCAAATGGGCTTTTTTGTATCCTTCTGAACTTTAAAATGATACATTATGGGAAATGCTCTATTTGGAATTATTAAAAACCTTCTAGAAATGTCCCGGTTCTGAGAAAAAACACCATATAGAATAAAATATAAATAAATTATTCTAACATGTACATTCTATTTACCACTTGTGCAGATAAGAATCACAGACAGAAAAAAAAAATATTTATAATAATTAAAAACAAATACTCCAAAACATCCCAAGTTGAAGCATGTTTGAAAATAGATTTCTTCAAATGCTTTTTTAATAGACCCAAGAATTTCAAGACAACGCAAAAGCAAAGCTTATTCCAAAGTCAAAGAGCAACAGTCTATGAATAAGCAAAATTGACTCACTCGGACTGCTTTAGTAATCCTAGCAGTGCCATCCTCTAAGATTTCTAATTCTAAGATTCTATATCAGGTTAAATTTTTTGCCATAATATTCATCTACGCTTTGGTTTGAAATAAAAACAAAACTCTGTTCAAAATCATTTAGCTAGAAAAATATTTTTATGCAACACTTAGTTCAGATCCAGTAATTTGATTGAACAAGAGACATTCTGCTGATATTACAGTACAACAGAACTATATACATTAGTAGTTAAGCATAGCATATCTTTCTAGAATTTAATTCAAAAAGGGAGCTTCAGTATATAAATTATTACAATAATCTTTTGGAAGCCATTTTTAATGTTATCTTTTCTATTGAAAAAAATTTCCACATCCTGTACAGTAATTGTACTCCATACTTAGTTGGGACTAGTTTTGCATGAATTACTGCATCAAGGTTCCATGGAACATGTTTTTGTTGTTTTTTTTTGTCAGCTCTGCTGTCTAAATTTGTGATCTTGGCAAAACTCCACAAAGTCAATTAAGCACAATTGTCATCAATCTGGGTACTTTTGGCAGTGTTGACAGGGGAGTAAGTCCTTCTATAAAATGACATAAATATCTCCAAAAAGCCTATCGGCAAACAGTAATATTCTAATTTATTCTCAGACAATGGTAGTTTTCCAACCTTAACTACATGGAAGTTTTATCAGTCATCAACAACCTTGTACAGATGTCCTCGGAATAAAAGCTGAGAGCTCATTGCTTTTTGCTAATGTGAGAAAACACCATCACCAGCAAATATATTTACAGGGTGCCACTCATAAATAATAAGATAGTATCTGTAAGACAAATAGGTCATAAACAGGAACAGGATTAGAATGTAACTAGATTAGAAGGTGTGGGGAGCAGGCTATTTTTAGCCATTTGTACCAAACAAAAAGGTGAGACTTTGTTGCTATACCGTCAATCATACTGTATTTCCAAATCCTCAGCACTTTCAGTTATACAATAAAAAACATGGTACATTTCTTAACCATCACTCTAGTATGAGTTTTCTTTTTTAGTCCCTGAATAAATAAAAAATAATTTGCTTAGATTTTAAATGCAGGAAAATAAGAAGGTACTTTCCCCTGACAGTTGCATCACCAGCTGTACCTGCTAAGCTTAGCTCCAAGTATTTTTAAATTTCCAGGACTAGTTTCAAAGCATGACTGTATCCCCACATAACAGATCAAAGCCCCTTTGACAAGATTAGAGCTGTTGTCAAGATGAAGCTTGTGTTGATTTTTACAGCAAAGATTGAAGGGAAAAACTAAAATGTGCTGAACTCAAGGAGCTGAAACTTAACCCACCTCAAGATAACAGGTAAGAAAGGTTAGAAAAAGGACAAGAATACTTTTACGTCATAACATACTTTATATGTTATGATTTTTCTGATCACTTCCTTTTGCTAACAAGATCTATTTTTAAAATAGTTATACTGTATGACCATTAAAGAAAAGATAATCTGTTCGCCATTGATAAGTAAAGACTCTATTGAGATTCCAAACTGAGAGGCTGCTGTTGAGCACAGGCGCTATAACATGTGGAAGTACAGCATGAGAACAACAGAAAGATATGTGTCACAGTTTGGATTTCATTACAGTTAAACTTTTTTACCATCACATCCTCAAACATATCTATTTGCAGTTATTGTTTTTGCTATGATTTTGGTGCTCCAATTTAGAATATCAGTAAGGACCAAAACGCTTTGAAAAGTGTTTGTGAAATCACAGGCAAATCTAAGGTAGTCGTGCATACACTCAAATGCTGCACAAAGAAGACACATGGGGATTCAGGCCTTGGGGGTAAAGAAAACAACCACAGCACTGTTCTTCCACCTTGAGATGTGAGAAAAATCCCCTGGGCATTTTAATGACAAATCTGTGATTTTCTCAAAAGCCCCCCAAGTCTGTGGAAATACCCCAGTGAACTACGAAGCACTTGCAACAGCTCTGCCTTATATATTGGTCTGAATAGCGTTTTCTTACCAATAAAGTATAGCCTTATGCCCCCATTTCCAGAATAATCACAGGAACCTGCATATGCAAAGAAAATATGCCGTTTTTATGATCTTAAATAACCTCATAATCAATTCAGGTAAAGTCGTATTCTCCAAGTAGGCTAGTAAACAAAGCATCTCTTCAATGACTGGTGTAATATTCTCCATGACAATCTTGGGTACATGGTTTTGGGGATAATCAAATAAAAATCTGAAAAAAACTCCAAGATAAATCATACAGTGGGGAGAACAATTATTTGATACACTGCTGACTTTTTTAAGTTTTCCCACTTTACAAAGCATGTAGAGGTCTGTATTCATTCAAAGATACTCTTTAACTGTGAGGGACAGAAACTAAAACAAAAATGCAGAAAAGCACACTGGATGATTTTTTAAATAATTAATTTACATTTTATTGCATGACATAAGTATTAGATACGTTAGACAAACATAACTCAATATTTGGTACAGAAACCTTTGTTTGAAATTACAGAGATCAGACGTTTTATATAGTTCGTAACCAGGTTGGCGCACACTGCCGCAGGGATTTTGGCCCACTCCTCCAAACAGATCTTCTCCAGAGCATTCAGGTTTCAGGGCTGTCACTGGGCAACCCGGACTTTCAGCTCTCTCCTAAGATTTTTTATCGCATTCAGGTCTGGAGACTGGCTAGGCCACTCCAGAACCTTCAGATGCTTCCTACGGAACCACTCTTTAGTTGCTCTGGTTGTACATTTTGGGTCGTTGTCATGCTGGAAGACCCAGCCAAGACCCATCTTCAATGCTATTACTGAGGGAAGGAGATTGTTGGCCAAGATCTCACAATACATGGCCCCATCCATCCTCGCCTCAATACAGTGCAGTCCTCCCGCCCCCTTTGCAGAAAGGCATCCCGAAATAATGATGTTTCCACCTCCATGCTTTACAGTTGGGATAGTGTTCTTGGGGTTGTACTCATCCTTCTTTCTCCAAACACGTTGAGTGGAGTTTAGACAAAAAAGCTCCTCTTTTGTCCCATCAGACCGCATGACCTTGACATGTGCTTGCCTGAGCCGGGGGACATTGTGTGCACTGCAGGATTTGTGTATACCCACTTTTTGGGCCACTGGGTAAGACGGTGGTGCTTTCTCCTATGTTCTTTGTAGCCAGAAAGAATCCAGATATTCTGAATTATCATTAAAGACTTTAAACTGTATGAATTATACCTTAGAACCTTTTGTAGCTAATAATGTAATGTGTGTGTGACACTAGTAATTAGCTCATATTTAAAGGTTTTGAATCATGATTTATGTAAATATGTTCAGTGACCAATAAACAAACTTACATTAGTTGTCCATCATGACTTCCTTCTGCTACATTACAATGTTGTTCCTGAAAAGCCTTTTTAATTAGTTTTTTTCCATACTAAGCAATGTAATTTTACTTTTTTAGTTACAAAATAGCAATCTGTCTTTTCTTAGTAGTTATAAAGCTGTTATTAATACATTTCATAGACCATAGAGTTAACCTTAAGTTTTCTATCAAACCACAAAGAACAGCTCTTAACTAAAGGACTTTTAATCTTTAGTTAAACGCAAAAGATTCACTGAAGTTCAAGACACATCGCTGCACATTTGTATGTGTAAGAGGAATCAATCTAATTTTAGAACAGCATATAATATAAGGACAGCACTTGGGAAGATGAATAACGACCTACAACAGTGACACGCAAAGTGGGGGCAAATAATCATTGCAGGGGGATGGGGGGTATGAATGGATAATTGACAGGATTTTGATGAAGCTCCCAAATCAACGTAAAGCAGAAGACAAAAGATCAGCAATTAAGCTTTTAAACCAACATAATTCCAAGCAAAAAGAATAGAAAATATGACAAAGCATTTCTTGCTACGCTAAACACCTGCAAATTCTCAAATGAGCTCATGTAAAGTTTTGTACTGTATATAGTAGCACCATAGACTGTAAAAAAAGAATAGAAAGCACCTCCTCTATCCTCCCCGTTTACCAGAATGACACACTTTCATGGGGGAATTCTTGGCGGATTCACAGACTCCTCCTCCCCAGCTCTGACGAAGCATGTTCCTAAAAAGGGCATAGTGGCGGGATCTTCTCTGTCGACTCTGCCCTCGCAGGGCGTGTATGGGCATGTAGTTCAGTCGTAATCGCGCCCGTTCTGCTCCCGCATCTTCTGATGCTAAACTTGGCTAACTAAGCTAAAGGAGAATAGCTGCATGCCTGACTGTTGCCGTATCTGCGCTCCTCCGACGGTTCTCCTATTTCTCAAACCTCAAAAGGTAAGAACTAGTAACTTGAAATAATTATGAAAATGTAGTGTTACTATAATTAAAGTCCAACGAAATGGCCTGACGCTGCATCATACACCGTGATACACTGGCGAGCAGAGTCCCGAGCTGAACAATGTAATCACTGATGTCACTGACAGTCAACTACATCAAAACAGAACCTGTCGTAGTCCCGATTTTTTATGGAACCGTACAAGACAATGGGCTCCTACAGACAGTAGTTGTGTTTCATAGCCAGTCCCGATAAGTGTTATGTGGGAAGGTGCTGAGGGGTCTTTAAACTGAGATTTGCATCTTTTTGAAGGGAGAGGGCAGTGATCTTGGCCACAAATTTTACTGTAAAGTTTTTTAATGAAAATGCATACAGTGGCATATTTCTGAGACTGCAGTTTTCCAATACAACCATTAACAGTGTTTCTTTCCCCTTCTCAAAGTTATGTTTCAAACTAACGGTTCACAGAGAGGCATTAAAAATGTATTCAAAGCAATGTTAGATATTGCTGTACAGTAAAACTAATAAAAAAACTAATAAAACAAAAATGTATCAATTAATTAAATTCAATTAATTAATTAAACTTCTTATACACCAAAGGGGGGCCTGTTAGAAGTAGTTTGGCAGCAGCCTTAATAAGATGGAAAGTGTCTTATGATGTTGAATTTTGTAATAGAATACATTTAATCAAACTTTAGCCATCTTATCCTTTGGTAGTATAACTTTATTTCATACCTTTTGTGTCCAGTATTGGCAGACTGATTAATTATATATCCCAATTGGGTATATTCCTTTTTAAACAATGAAAGAAACTGTCTCAGACTCGATAAATTTCCTATAGAGCCACAGATATGCTGTTACACAACAAGCATCAGGTGTATGCGAAACAGACCTTGTGGAAGTTTAATGACCCTCCATGTAGACCCCAGTTTATTCCTCAGAGCAAAATGGGAAAGGAAAAGATAAATCAATTTCATCATCCAAATACACCATCTCAAGCAAAACCCGTTCAGACTTATGCCCATTGTACGTAATGATTTTAAAGTTTAGAGAACAAAATGTGGTAAAGCATTCCAATCAAAGATAGCATGCAGCAAACTCCGGATACATGATATGCTAGGGATTGTCTCCCAAGAGTAGGGTCAGTGCACAATGAGGCAGAAAATGTCAGTGACGAAGAATAAAGCAGTGTGCTGATGCTCAGCCAATCAGAATAATCACATAGCTTTGTCCGTGTTGCAGCAAGCGTAAGTCGTTAGATGAATACTTCATCCCTTCATAAACAGAATACACCCCTTATTGTGACACAGGTAACTGCTGTTAATCATGCAGAGGAATTAATGAAGTGACATTTCAATAAAAGCCCTTAGCAACAACAAAGGGCAGCAAGCAGCAAAGCAATTCTATATTGGCTCATTTAGAGATTTTACTATTTCTGCGGCCTTGGGGTCTGCTGGGAAATTAACCGAGGGGAACTGAAGTAAAGTTATCCATGTATTCTAATAATAAGGCAGCTAATATGAATGCATGTATAAAATGGACCGGAACAGGAAGGAAAATATTCCAAGTGTTTTTTCTTCAGGGCAGAGTGAAAATGAGGGATTCATTCTTGAAAGCCTCTCCACCATGGGGGCTTTTAACCTGTCAACAATCCCCAATCGCTCTGAATATTGTACTCTTATATGCAAAGTACCATTCATTCCCATTTCCTTCAGCCATTATACCACTGGTTGCAAATTACATGGCAATATAAGACATTAAGGCGATTCTTTAAAGGGGAGCGCAGACAAGATAATGGAATCCCTTTCATAGTTCCCTGATGAATAACAAAGAGCAAAAAGAAGACCGATGTTTGACATAGCTGCTAACAAGACTATACTTTTTGTGATGGTGCACTGTAGCATTTAATGTTTTTTAACTTCTTCGGAAACATGCAGTCATTCACCTTTGAAAACATACACACTGAGGAAAAAAACTTTGAATAAAAGGAATCAACAGAAATTTACTGAAATTGTCTCCCTTTGATAGTGTCTTACCCATTTGTTGTGATTCTGTTTAACTGGCCAATAAGAGAGACTGATATGTCCTAATATGTGCTAATTTGAGCTCAGTTTACATCAGAATTGTTAAAACAAGAACACTATTTGGGTATCAAAGCGTCACCATGTTTCTTGAAAAATGTGTATGGCTTCAAAGATAGATCAGCTACCGATTTCATAAGGAATTTGACCATTCATATGGCGGCAAAAGAAACGCCACCCCCTCATTGCACAAAAACACAAATAGGCCATGAGTAAAGATGATAAGTGGATAATATCAAAGAATAGTTCAATAATTGGGGAACACGAGTTTTCAACTTGGATACAAACGTCTAGAATATTTCATCCACATATTACACAGTACTGTTTTTGTAACTATGCCCATAATGCACTCACTGTTTTCTTGTGTCTTAAATTCTGCTCTGTTCTTGCTTTGTTGCTGTTACAACCAAATTTTTCCTGGTGGGACCATAAAGGAGTGTTCTATTCTATCCTCGCCTTTTTGCAGTTCAGTATTCACGGAGTCACGAAGGCTGTTCCTGCTAGTTTCATCTTCCCAATCTGTCGTTGGAGCACGGAACTGGCTCGGTCCCAGAGGCAGACAGCCATTATGAAGACTGACTGGTCACAGCAGCGCCCACACATTTGGCAGGCTGGCTGAGCTGCCCCCTGTTGCCTTTCTCAAACATCTCCCTTCTCTAACAGCAGAGCGCTGACGCCTCCTTAATTAGAGACAGATCGGGTACCCCTGACGCATTGTCCTGAAATCTAGATTGCTCAGGAGAATTTTTTAAATTAAAAGCCTCTTTATGCCACACATGGAGCAATAACACCAATCAGTTTATGGTCTACATTCTACCTGAGTAGGGAGATAGGAAGGATGGTATAAACCTAGGGAGGACGAGATGAAGGTAGGGAAAAATGTGGATTTGTGCCAGTGAAAAGCAGACAGAGCTGGATAACAGAACAGCCATTAGGCAAGCCTGCTGCTTCATGAAAACTCCCCCACCCTTGCGTCCATGGCTTGTCATCCAAGTCCTCACTGTGAAGGACATCAAGACAGACAACCCAGTCACCAGACTGTCACAACTCTCATATGACCAGAAAAAGTACAATATGCGTCATCTATCCTTCTCTGCTTTTCTTTTCTTTCTAATTATCATGAATTAAATGACTATCCCCCTATTAAACTAAAGAGACGTTTTGCAACAAATAAATCATTATTCATGTAGCACTTTTTCAATAGAAGGAGGTGTCAAAATACTTTACAGAGAGAAAAAAAAAATATGTTACGATGAATAAAATAGATAGTAGCTCTTAGCGGTTGAACATTACAGTGCTTTGGGTCATAAGTAAAAGCAGTCCCTTCCTTTTTCATTTGAGCCTTACGAGTCACCAATAGTTTACAAATCTAGGTTGAATAGACCTGATCATAAGGTCATTAAAACATGGGTTGATGCCATTAAGATATTTAAAACATTTAAAAGCAACTGTAGAAACTACAGGAAGCCAGTAGGGAGATCATAATGCTAAAGTAATATGCCTTTTCCGTTTTGCTAAAATTCTGGCAATTTTTCACTGTCAGTTTATTGTTCAGGTAATACACTACTTGCATACATTACAGATGTAACCCAATCTACAAGAGGTGTGAATATTTTTTTATTTCACTGTACATAAGACATGCAGTCTTGTTAAAATTGGGTAATAATTTTAGTTCTACAATGCAAATGGAATTATTAATAGACATTGCAGAGCCAGCCATTCAGGCTTATACCCCTAAACATAAATCTGCCGTTACATTCTTAGAGAAGCAGCCTGGCTGGATTCAACACTGCAGCACAGATAAACAGATCTTTGAAGCTTAGAGGCTCCCCCAGTTCTGCCTGACTAATAAACTTTTATGTGCACTAATGCATCCTGTAAAACATCACTCATAAAAGCCTGACTTTTTCTGAAGGTCATATGCACCTATTAGATATTCTACTATTAGGGAACTGGAAGTGACTGCACATTCAAGAGAAAAACACATTTTAAATGATGAATTACCTGATTATTAGGAAGGTAGGTGAGATGTCCTATTTACTCTCTGATTTATATATTGGAGTTACATCTTCAAACATAAAAAAGCCATTAATATTTCCTGAATATCGCTCTACTTTTTTGAGACTCTCTACATGATGGTGATTATTTTAAAGGCATTTCAAATCTCCTATTACAGTGTAAAGGTAGTTGAATCAAAGCTATTTTCTCATAGTTCACAACCCAATACTTTAATTTGACGTGGCAACAGGGCTTGTCATGAGGCTCCTGAATTAAACATGCCAGCCATTGCACTCTTCTGCTTCCCACACTTTAAGAATACCTAATCAAAAGGACAAAGTGGGATCTACGAGAGCCACAGTGGTTTAAGATTTTGTTGTTGCAGCATTGTTGCCAATTCCAGCTGTTAAAGGGATATGTTTTCCAGGAGTGCGTTTGTGTAAGGGAAGACTCCAGATTCTGTGTTGACAATTCATAACTTGAGCAACAGTTTTATAAGACATTGATTAATTGCCCTCTGGGTTCAGTCTGCCATTATCTTTCTTCATCTCCACCAAGCTGGAATAAGGCCTACAATCGTTCTAAATGAAGGGCTATGCATTTATGGGGGAGCATTTATATATATGTGCATGCGGTTAAACAGGCCATAGGTCAGTCTACATGAGGAAAAGCAGCAGTGCATTAAAAGTCCCATCCTGACAGCACAGAAGGATACTTTCTTTGCTCTTTTCATCTCCCCTCTAATTACCAGGTAGATGCAAGTGCCTGGTTGTGTATTTGTGTGGTTTAAAGAATGAATAATGAATGTCCATGCACAGAACGGCATATTTTGAGAGTGCTTACAGTGTGTGTGAGGACTACATGAACGATCATATGCCTATCCAATATGACATTCTGACATGTGTATAGAACATGCAAAGAAAGTACGTAGTGGTGTGTGATTGACCAACAAAATTTTTTTCCACCTGAGCCGTCTGAAATCTTCTTTTAACTACAATTCAATCCAACTTTTTAATTATGCCCGTTTAGCAAGCACCACATGACCAAAATTTGCCATTTTCTTGCTCTATGAGAGCTTGTCGTCTTCATGATGTTGAAAAACAGGTTCTATTACAATATTTTTTGATTCTACAGATCTGGCAGTAATCAGGCCAGTGCTACCTTAAAATTACTCATAATATACAAATTGAGTGATTACCTTCTCACATGGGTCAGGTTGGAATGGAAACGCTACGATTAAACAAATAAGGAAATTGTCACAACAATACTTTATTCTTTCCCGTTTAAAAAGATGCTGCAAATACATATATACCGTATTTTTGGATTATAACTTGCAGTTTTTTTCATAGTTTGGCCGGGGGTGCGACTTATACTCAGGAGCGCCTTATGTGTGAAATTATTCACACATAAAAAAAAACGAAGGAAAGGCAGAGTTCGATCGTTAATCAAATTCAGGGATCGCGAGGAGGGGAGTTCAAAAAGTGTCCAGCACAGTCTTAGAACGAAGGAACAGCTTCTCTCTTTACAAAGTCAGCGGAGGACCTCACGCTTTGATCGGTAGCGGCAGAAATCCCAGCTGGCAGCTGTGCGTTAATATTTCAACCAGCTCACTTCGGTGTTGCGGCTCCTCCTATTTGTCTAGGCGTCCAGTCAGCTGCAGGAGGAGCTGCGGTTGGTTTGAGTGAGTGGTTTTTCACCCAGCTGGGATGGATTTGATCAAATAAATTTCCCCAAGAAATGCGACTTATACTCCAGTGCGACTTATATAGGTTTTTTTCCTTCTTTTTTATACATTTCCGGCTGCCGCGACTTATACTCCAGAGCGACTTATAATCCGAAAAATACGTTACATGGTTCCTTGTCCTTATTTTATTTATTCTAAAGTTCAATATTTACATATCTGTACACTGTGAGTGATTGAAACTGAAGTCAAATTCTTTGTGAACACAAACATGGCCAGTAAAGCTAAATCTTTTTTTCACAATTTACATAATATAGCCATCATTAGAAAAATACATTTTGTATCAACTCAGATTTTAAATGTGATAGGAACTACAGGATAAATAAAGCAAAAAAAAATGACAAATCTGAGGAAAAATTGTTTTATAGCGTTGAGGATCTGTAAAGCAACTATGAGGAGTTGGGAAAAACTTTTTGCTCGCAAGTTCCCCCCTCAGGCCAAAGGCGTAACTGCACCCTCAATGGTAAGCTTGTGGATGTGGCTCAAACATACTGTGTGTGGTCATTCCCGAATGCACAGAAACAACAGCTGATTCAGTCCCGTCCTGGAAAATGTACTGATTTGCAGCCATGACTTCTACTGAGGTGAGAAATGTTACTGTTGTGTAAGTTTAGTCGGGGTCTGGGCTGCAGTTTTGCTGCTGCTAAAGCTACTCTCTGCTCTGCTTGAGCCATCTTTCAGTTACCTCTCGCTCCACGGTTGTTTATCATGGAGACCTGAATGTGAACATGCATGATGCCATTACACAGGCTGCCCTGGAAAGTAGTCGGGAAATTTGCTTTTTCGACCCAAACACTCAATATTTAGGTGAATTTACAGGCATGTAGAAGCAAACCGCAGTGGAAAGGTCAGGGCTCAGTCTACTGACAAGCGCATTGCTGGAGCATGTATGATGAAGAAATTTACCATTTCTATTTCTGGTTTAACTTATTTATAATCCCTTTAAAGTCAATTAAACAAATGACCCATGAAGTTATTTGATTGAAACATGATTCTTTTCTGGTTTTAGTAAGTTCATAACCTGGAATGCATTACAACAATATATGAAAGGCCAACAGAAACAAGAAAGTGTAAAAACCTTGTTTTCTTACACAACACAAGAGACATGAGAGTGAGAAAAAGAGACGAGAAAATTTAGGTTGACGTCCTGCCATAGCCCGTCACACAATAACAGCTGAAAGAACAGTGTTGATGTGGAGGCAGTGAAACACAGTAAAAGATTATTTTGTTTTCATTTTTCCAACAAACGCAACACTTGTTTTTAGACTGTGACGAAAATGCACATTGGTCATTTATCACAGCACTTCTTTTTTTTATTTCTTTAACAAATCTTAGCATTTTAAAAACTAGTATCAACAAAACAGAATATGTCACAATAAAAGCATGCTTGAAACGTTGAGACAGAATTGTTGGTGTCACTCGTAAATTTTGTGACCTAAATGTGAGGGTTTGAAAAAAAAGTATTTAGTTTTTAAAGTCTGAGTGTACAAGTATGCAAAAACAAGACAAAACTAAAACATTAAAAACAACCAGAAAACAATCACCTATGCATATTAAATACACGTCTTGCTTTTCCAGAAGTGCTTTTGTGTCTTGGTTGTGTTTAACTTTCAATCTAAAAAAGCAAATGTTTCTGTATAATTTCTGTAAAAAATTATTTGCTTCCTTTACATCAAAAGGAAGCAGGCTTCTTTCTCTAAAGTATATAAAGGGACAATGGGCCAATAGAGTTATCTGGCCACACTAATCGTTTTTTTCCAGTGGGACCCTGCAAGCAAAGGTTTTCCAGCCATACAGGGAAAAAAAAAAACTCAAAAATAATCATTATTGGGCAAAAACTCTATATTTTGACCGTAAGCTCTTCTATTTCTTGTGAGAATCCACTCCACTGACCACCCTTCATTTCTAAGAGATGTGATACAAGGTTTCTGTTCAACAGCAATGAAACCTCTAGGGAATTTATGCCTGCCGTTTCCTCCCACGTGAATGGCCTCTGGCAAAAGAAACAACTGTGCTCACATTATCTGCATGGTGTGTTTCCTGTTTTCGAACACTCATGCACATCCCCGGATTTGTAATTTTGTGGAGACAGTATGTCTGCATTCTATACAAGTAGTATTTGTTGAAATGTTACGTTTAAAAAGCACCAAAACATAACACTAATGTCAGTTTCTGAAGCTAGAGCTTTATCTGAGAAAAATTTAGATTCTTCTGCCGTCATGTATTTAAACGTTTTTTCTGTTTTAATATATACTATTTAAAATGAGAACTGCAGTGAGTATAAGGCACTTGAAGTGGCAGAACACTGTTCAGGACGACGACAGGACTGTATTTGCGAAAGGATCTATGTAAAAGTGTGCCCGAGCCTCAAGTTTTTCACATTCGCATCAAAATTTACATTGTATTTTGATTTATTACACCTGGTATCATTTTCAAATTTGCTTGGCAAGCATAGAAAGAAATATGTCACACAGTAATGCCTATTCCAAAGAATACCAAAGCTTTTGCAGGAGTAAGGATTCTGTAAAAACAGGTTTTGTGAACAGGTGCCTCTTGGTACTGTGGAATATTTTACCCATCAACCCCTCTGACGTTGAGAGAGTATCGAGAGCCAGAGCAACACTTAGGGCTAAGTAGCAGGTATAATGCTCGGCAGTGATATTCAGCTTTAAATTTGTTTGTATTGTAAATTCAACATAATATTCCAACTCAAACTGATTTACCACTGCTGTTACCTAAACATTCATGATTTACAGTCTGATGGCAAAATACCCAACAGAGATCCTTATAGTGACAACAAAATATTTCTCATTAACAACATAATGTGAAAAAGAAGGTCAACTTATTGCCAGTGTAACAAAGTTGCATCTTGTTTGATATGCTTGACATGTGAGTGGAAAATATAGCTAATTGATGACCCTATCATACTCCTGCTTTGATCAAATCTGATCTCCCTTCCTGCTGACTAATCTTTTTTCTTTGTAAATCATTGTGTTGGATCAGACAGTAGCATTCATACTGTTTACACATTTTTTCTTCTTCGCAACAGTCCACTAACTGATCAGATAGGACAACTAGAAAAGTCAGGATGTGTATTTATCAGGCGTAATGTTTAGACACTACAAGACATGGGCCCATTGAAGAGATAAAAACGTTTATTCCAGAAACGTAGTTGAAGTTCACTGTACTAACCCATTGTTTCAGTCTTTTGTAGACTGTAGCCTTCTGAAATATTATTTGTTACGCTTTATTTCATTTTTTCATGCTTTTCCCCTTTCGAGTTGCCAATATGCCAGGGTTTCCCCTCTTTCAATTGTGTATTTTTCCCTTTCCTTCTCAGTAGTCTCCCCACATCTGCCTCAATGAAGCAGAAATACTGGTACATATCTACAGACTACACCTTCTTTTCATGTCCTTCCTGCCTGGTTACAACTCACCTTAGCTCAGTTTCTTATTCAAAATTCACCAGTACACTTATTCCCTTACAATAACAGTTTAATGCTGTGTTTCTCCTTGTATGTCCGTATTACTCAAAATCAGGCACTGACACTGAATGAAGAATTCATAAGGTTAAGAGTCTAGAGTAATAAAGCATTTTGTAAATCATGACTAGCAAAGGGATCTAGCCAAATACTTAACTCTTTTTTTATCAATCAAGCCAAACTTAAACTAGTATGCATATTTAAGCCGTCATGTGGTTCTCCTTAAATTGTTTAAACTTAATTTTCTTTACCAGCACAGCAAAGGTTTGAATTATTGTCTAATTTTTTCTCATGGCATGAAAATGAACCACAAATGGTATTTTGACCATTTTGAATGAAACATTTATACATTACTCCATACAAAGAATATAGATTTTGCGTTTTAGACTTTTCTGATTGTTTTTTTATTTTTTTTATTGCAACAACTTACATATATATAGCAAATAAATGCCAAAAGTATATGATTGGATTTATGCTTCTAAATGTTTGGAGATTGTGATATATATTTTGCAAAAGCCTGATTTATCGCTTTAGGATCAGAAAGCCTTTTCAAAGTTCAGGAATGTGCTTCAGCAGACATTTACAGAGTACATAAAATATAAATGAGAATAGAGCAAAACACATCTTTGCAAGGAAACACAAAATCAGCATCCGAAAGCTAAGAAAAGGTACCTGTAAAAGAGCTGCACCTTGCATTCATGGATTAGCAATGCATTTCTCAATGGTCACTGGCGTCATTGACATAACAGCAATAACCTGATTGCAGAAGGCATCCTATAACGCTGAAAATATCTTACACTTACTGCAAAATTGCCATCTCTGGGATCAGTGATACAGTTTTGCCGCAGTCTACAAATGCAGCAGAGAAGTCCCAGATGTTTTCTTATTTACAGCTTCTTGGAAATAATACAAGGCCGCAGCACATGGAATAAATAACATATGTTCACTCGAGACCTTTTTTATTTTAATCCTGATGGTCAAAACTTGAATGGGGACTACAGAGTAAACAGGTGTGTTTTAGATTAAAATGCAAGGTTTGTTGCAAAGTCTTTTACAAGTCTGTAAAATAAAATAATCAATTTCTTTCCATTTTGAAATTCAAATGGTGCTACAGCTCATGATTGTGGGCTCTTTTATAGACTATTACAGTAGTTCTTCCTGTTACGGTACTCACTTTCTCAAACATGAATACGATTTTGATGTGGAAGTTCTACCGGGTTCCCATTATAACATTTTTAGATCATCATCTAAAGAAGCATTTCATTTTGAACAGAAACAAATCTAGATTTTGAAAAGTTGGAATTAATTTTATGTTCGGACCCTGAAAAATAATATGTTCTAAATTTGTTGACTCCTACATTGTTGTTTATTTTTTACAAAGCAAAAAGAAGCAGAATGTGAATAAAGTGATTTTAATTATAAATGCAACTATACAACTTTCTTGAAACCAATACAATACTGATACTTGGATAAGAGTACTTGCAGATACCAAGAAACAATGACAATACTTCTACCACAGACAAGAAATGCAATTGAATTGGAAGGCAGATTTGATTTTACTGTTTGTTTGTTACAACAAATTATGGTGAATTAGATAAAAAAATATATTAGTAAAAAATACCACTGAAAATACCACATATATATATATATATATATATATATATATATATATATATATACACAAATAAATAAAACTATGTTGTCAGAAATTTCTGTCAAGTATGTGTTAATAAAGGCATTTAGCCTTCAAACAAAAACTATAATAGAGACAAAAAAAATAGAACATTTTAAATTAATCTAATCAGACCTTTTAATTTTTTTTACACCGTCTACATAGTACATAGACCAACAGACAATGTTCTTTTGTTCATAAAAGTGTGTGGTATTAAGAAACAGTCTTCATGGTCTTGCTTTTAGGCCTTTTTAATAAAGGGTTTATGTGAGTTTATATAGAGAAATATGTAACCTACAGTATGAAGGCTGTTCATACAAAAAGAGCTATGAAAAAACACCAGGAATATTCATTAAAAAATAAATAAAAATAAAAATTCTCATTTCGATGCATAAGGAGGCTTCAGCTTGCACAGTATAATAGATAGTATTGCTACAGCAACTCCAATAGAGGTATTTTCCTACCTAAATTAAGTAATTTATATTCAAGGAAATATTCAGTAGAAACTAATAAGTGCCATTAGTCACCACAAACCTCAAAAGCAGGTGCTCACACAGAAACTTTATTCCCTCCCTTTAACATCTCAAATATGCCTCCCACCACTCTGCATGTTTTTAACTTTGATGGTCTACTTTGTGTACGGTTTGGATTAATCTGGAATCTTAGAATCACCACTGTGGAACAGTTACAGCCCGAGGAAAGCTCGGAGAACAAAGGCAGACAGAGAAAGAAACAAAGACACTGATTCAGAGAGAAATAGAGGGAAAGAAAACTCTTAGAAGTTTAGAACGGTTTTATCAAGCATCTGGGCCTCTCCAGCAAACACTCACATGCAAACAGGAAAATAGTTGGAGATGAGGCTCATTGAAACACTTTAAATTATTAACAGGAACAGACAAAATTCCTTTCCTTTTAATTCAATGTACTTCACACAACTAGTTGGCCAAATAAACAACGGCAGAGAGACAAAGGCAGAATGACATAAAAACAGAGGGGTATTCTGGGAGGGGATATAGATTTTTAGTAGAGTAAATGCATCTCCCTCCATGTCTTAATCTGTGAGCTCCATCACATGTCCTCTAGCCACTCTCCCCCAACCCCAGCGCCTCCCTGCCTCACTTAACACATCTATTTGACCCCCAGTGATAGGCAAGAAGCTCAGACAGATAAACTGTGTCCCGGAGATTATGCTCCACTCCTCTGTGAGCCTCCATTTCTTGGTTTGCGTGTTCATGTGTGATAGTGGGTGGTCTTTAACCTTCACTCAGCAGGACAGACATCTCTCCCGTAGAGCTCAGTTATTCACACAGAAACAATTAGATTTTCACATTTTGGGAAAATGCAAGAGTGCTGGGGAAGATACACAGAAATAATTGGATTTTAAGATACCAATTGTCTATAATGTCATCTTTAACTGGACATTTGTCAATTAAATAGGTGTCCTTGTCTATTTGGAAACAATTCAAAAGGGAATCTTTAGATGCAAATAAGACCCAAGATTACAAAAACCTTCCTGTTTCCTCATCAACCACAGAGCAACTCGGAGCTTAATCGTTCATAAAGTCTGTTTGAGCAGAGGCAAATTAGTTAGGATAACTAATTTAAAAGATGTTTCCCCTTATTGTTGTATTGTTTCCATCTGTATCGGTTTAGATAATATAGGCTCCCCGGCCTAAAATTTTAATCAGTGTTTTTAAAAGACTTTTCCAGACAAAGAGTTGTTTTAATGCCTACAATTGAGCTCAAACAAGAGTTTCCCCCTTTTTGTTAAATGTTTAAGAAATGTATTTGAGCAGCTCAAAACAACCACGTGTGTTACAGGGAGCTAAAGCTAAGATTAGCCCATCTGTTGGCTCAGGCCGGCACTCAATGAATAAACAATCCGAGGTGTTCAAATAGGACTTAGTTCAAAGTAGATAAAGAACAGAAACTAATCTTATTAGCCGCGTTTGAAACTCCTGTGATGGAGAAATGTATTATTATGATTCATCCGTTAGTATTATTAACACTGAGAGCAGAGGGTGTGAATAACAGAAGAGCAGATGGGCCAGAAAACAGGTGTTGAGTTCACATGGGAATCAATATTAGAGAATACCTCACTGAGAGTTTCTCTTATTGTGTTAAGATTTAACCCAAGCTCTTGCCATTGTTTTGTATCTGTCAAGATTCACTTATTCCCAGCTAAAGAGCCAACCCAGTAAAGGGGCAGACACAGGGGTCTGCTCTTGGCTGTTTTGGTCTGAATGTGTGACAGTGTGGGGTGCCCTAGAGCACACATGCTGAGGGGTTGGTTATCTTCAATTATTTTTCTTTAGTGATTCTTTTAGTTTTCTCTGGTGCAGAAGTACATTTCTGCAGGTTGAATGTTAATGGATTATAGCTGGCTTGTATGTGCAAACGTGTAGGGTTTACTGACCACTGAAGTTTTTCAACCATAAGGAATTGCCTGAGGGTCGACCCTTAAATACAATCCTTAAGTATAACCTTAAATATGCCCTTAAAACCCTTAAACATGGCCTTTAAAATTCCAAATTCAAATTCATTCCAAATTCACGCCTTTTTCCCACAACACTCCTTTATGCATTGAAATACTTTAATTACACTGTCTAATGTCGTAATCAATTCAAATAAGTAATTTTCCAAAGATAAAAGACTTTTTATCCAGATAACTTTTCAACAAACATTTCTTGATCCAAATAATGTTTTAACTAATTTAGCACCATTGATTTATGTGTAAACCAATAAAACAATCTAAGGAATATTAAAACTACAGTAATTATAACTGGTAAACTATTTTAGCTTTCGTTCCAGCATCTGCAAATCAAGCCCTGGGTTCTTAAAGCATCCAAATTCCTCCAGCGCATAAATCAGAATTCATGTTTTCTATCTTTATTGCATTTTTATCTATTTGTGTTCTTTTATTTGTAGTTATTAATTTAGTTTGATCAGCAGTGTGTTGGTTATTAGTTTGAGTGATTTAATGTTTCTTTTTCTCCTTTTGTATAAACTTTTGTATTTTCGAATTCACTGTTGTCCCTTTAATTCAACACGCTCACATATAAGGGTTTAATGTTCCGACATGTGGTAAGAATTCATTCCTACATAATTTTAAGATCAGCCCCAGCTGGGCAGGTGTTAGACTATTAGAGACTGATATATATCTATTTGGCTATTAAAATAGTTCCTGGTAACAAGTGGTGCCCCAAATAATAATAATTTTCCATAAATTATTAATCTTGATTGCCACAAGCAGTCCTTTGACTATTAATAACCAAATAGCTGCATTTTCCTTTTAAATCCACAACAATCTATTATTTATTAAAACAACTTGTGTTGTGTTTCTTCATATTCCTGGATGCATCACTCACTTATTCTTCCCATCCCAATGTTGACCATGGAAGTGTTAAATTAGGTAAAAGGGAGTGCCTCATAAATAACAATAATATATAACATCCAAGAAGAATAACAGAGCAGTCATTTGAAGTTGTTAAATAAAAAAAAGGAATGACGTCTTTATGAAGTGAAACAGTTCTACATTAAGGAGGATCCGTAAGAAAGAGATGTTAAACGGGACTTTTTCTGACTTGTCATACTAGAAGAGATGGATTTCAGATCTTGACCATTAAAATTTTTATGCTATTGTGGAAGCTTCAGGTGGGCTGATTATCTCACAGATGGAAGAAGACACTTTTAAAAACTCACCAAGCTTAGACAGACATAAACGGAGTGTACCTTAGAGAACATACTAATGCCATGTAGCTGACGAATGATAAATTGATTGCAAAAAAACAGCTTTAAAAACTTAGATCAAAGCTGTCAGATGATGAACTTCGTCACAATTAATGACATCTACAAAGAGCTAGTAATTTGTATAATTTACAAAAATATGTTTTTAAAAATTTTTTTTTTTTTTGGTCTTTCAGCAGTTAATCTGGAGCCATAGTCAGATAAATCGAATTACCTTGAATACTGGCCATTAACTTAAGATTCCAGTCACATTGAAGTTCTTTTTTTTTACCTAAAACAGAATCAAACATGTTCTTTTATCTACAAAAATATGACTGACTTAAGATAACCAAATAACGTAATTAACGTGACACCCCCCCCCACCATCAAAATTAATAAATGCTGCCATCCTCATCTATCATAGAAAGCATTTACACAAAGTTTTAATTTAATATATTCAGGTCGAAGCAAACAAAAAATGCATATAAGTGAGTTTGAAGGATTCTTAATTGAAGGAATTATATAAAAAGTAAACCTACCCAATTATGTGTGTATATGAAAGAGAATCCATATACTGAGTGAAAGATAGGAAGGGATACACTTAACTTATGAGTGACTGCAGAGAAAATATGTTCTACTCCCTTCCTAGGTTTAATTGAAGTTTTGCGAGAGCAGTGTTGATATATGTGGTCATTTGGTCTCCGACAATCTACCAAAGCACATTTACCAAATGTTTCACTGATATTTTCCCCGATTTGGTTGTTTGCTCAAATAAATTAATAGAATTTGTGGATTCAATTTAAGCTCATCTGAAAATCAAATCAGAATATTAGATGCTGGCATATTGCTTAATGAGGTGTTTCTCCGAGATCCTTTGTAATCATCACCTGAAAAATCAACTTTCTTACTTTGCAGTAAATGTTTTCTATTTGTTTTGCATCCATCATTTATCTAGCTTTCCCTTACTTGTTATTCTGTGTTTTCGTTCACACTATCTGTATTAAACACTACCACAACTCAAACTGAGTAGGAGTAATTTAATGGCAAAAAAACTATTTTTGCATAATCTTGCAAACAAACAGGCAAACGGCGATGACCCCACACCTCCACGTTGTTCTGGCCTTGAACAATAACAGGAATCAGTGGGTTGTTTTTCTGGGCTACAGAAAGAAATTGTCTCAACAGGTTCATATTGCCCTAAAACTCAGAAAATATGTAATGTTCAACATTATAAAGACTCCACAGACGCACTAGTCATCCAGTCCTTTTTAAGAGTTGATTTGAGCTCATGTCACAGATGCTGGCATCTGCACACTACAATTTCTCATAACAGTTATATACAGTAAATCACTATGCAGTATTTCACTATAGTTCTTCTGGCAATACGAAAAAGGCAAACCCTTCGTTCAACAGTGCAGATTCAATATTTACAAGCTTGTGTTTTAATTTTTTCGTGTCCCGTCCCGATCACGTTACCAACAGTGATATTGACTCCCGTCCTGCGGGAATCCTGCTGGAATATCATGACCCGTGATATCCCGGGCTGCACGGTGGCACAGTGGTTAGCACTGTTGCCTTGCAGCAAGAAAGGTTGTGGGTTCGTATCCCGGCCCAGGGTCTTTCTGCATGGAGTTGCATGTTCTCCCCGTGCATGCGTGAGTTCCCTCCAGGTACTCTGGCTTCCTCCCACAGTCCAAAAAACATGAATGTTAGGTTAATTGCTCTGTCTTGTGTATGGTTGTTTGTCCTGTTTGTCTTGCTGTGATGGACTGGTGACCTGTCCAGGGTGTACCCCGCCTCTCGCCCGTTGACAGCTGGAGATAGGCACCAGCCCCCCCGCGACCCATTAAGGATTAAGCGGTTAAGAAAATGGATGGATGGTCTGATATCCCTGTTCTGATTATGGCTAATACAGATTTTATTTTTAATGCACAAAAAACAAAACTATTTGTTTAAACCTAGTTTTATTAGGTTCCTTTAAACCCGTTTAGGAATTTCGTACTTTTTAAGTTTTGGTTGTTTTGTACTAAAGCTTTTGAGACATGAAAGGAAGTTATGTGCCATGAGCAATAATCTTCAATGATTTACTCATAGTCCTTTCTTAAGCAATGTGCTCATGTGAATTCAATGAACACATATATAGTGTTTGCTAATTCATTTAGTGAACAGACAAGACACAGCAGTAAATTAATTTGCATAAGTCATATTTTAAGACACACACTTTAAAGAAAACATGGATGTACATACAGCCTTGCCAAGAATTTAATGCATAGATTTAACTAATTCTCTGGAATAATTTTTTTCACAGGTGTTGGACTAAATGTGCTTAAAGGATGAGGATATGCTTTCACTTTTGGGCACATGAATACATAGGGAAGGGTATGCCTATAAATCATAAGATTAGGTGTTACTCTGCTTTGACTTAAAAAAAAACAATCTATATAAAATCACCTTAAAAAAAAATAGAGAACTAAACACCTGAATACTGGGCTGTACAATGTATGCCTAGCAGAGAAACATAGATGTAAGCAACAGTGAGTTACAAAACACCAGGGACAAAGGTTGCAATGAAGGTGTGAAGATAAAAGCCAAGACATGAAAGTGAAATTTGCAAGGCAGCATGTTAGATTCACCACTGAAATGATTTAGAGAAGAGGACAAAAGAAGGATTTGCATTCAGAGGCGAGAAAATCTTGGCAGGCATTGGTTACCTATGTTGAGGGGCTTGCAAAGAGGTGGCTACTATTGACGAGCCTAAGTCTAAGAAAGATGTGTGTGGGTGCAGAACTGAGGACCTGTGGGGATGCTCAATCTAAGGCAGCGATATGAGGCTCAGACAGCAGATTAGTGTTTCTGCTCCATAATCAATTTGCTGTCTGAATCCCACTGCACACAACCCTAACCATCCACTTGTCGCTTGATCCTCCAAAATCTCTCTTTCTCCTGCCTGCCCCCCCCCCCCCAAATGCCAGTTAGTTTGTTTACCCTCTCCTCAAATTGTAAGAAAACTCTGTACTGCCCAACAAACATGAAACTGGCGAGAATATACTTTTCGGGTTCCATTTTTATCCACTTAATAGTTCATGGCTTTTCTTTGGCTTGCATTTCTGTTCGAAAGTGTCCCAGGTTACACAGCTCTGTGCAAAAGGGTTAATTTGGATTAATAATATCAGTGTGAGTGTTTGTACAGATGCAGAATTCAACCTTTCTTAAGGGCAAACCATTGGCTACATCTCACCCTTGGGTCCAAGCTGGCTGCCATCTGCTCCGGTGCTTAGGGGTCATAATAGAGGCTGACCAATCAATAACATATTACATGTTGGCACCACACACCAGCCGTGGTCACAACTCCCCTTGGTTAATAAAAGCAAGGCACATTAAACTCCACAGGGAGGAAATAAGGAACATTTCTCCTCAAGCAAGCAGCAAAACATCAAGAACACGAAGATGTGAAATCAAAAATTCTATTTCTATTTGCCAAGTACAAGCTTATTGCCCATCAAAAAGTGTATTTTACTGTGCATAGGGATTTTGTTGGTTTGCAGCTTTCACTTTGAATTCAAGGGGAGAAAAAGGTTATTTTCTTTAGGAACAGATGCTCTAGCATTTTCAAAGCATATAAGTTGCTGCTTTCTGTTTGTATATGTGTGTGTGTCTGTATCTGAAGGGGGTTGAAGCAGTTTTGGATGAAAGCCCAAAAAGACATCTAATGGCATACACTAGGGCTGCCACGATTAGTCGATTTGTCAAGACGATGTCGACGACCAAAATAGTCAACAATAAATGTTTGGCAACGTCATTGTTTAAAAAAAAAAAGAAGCCTTTTTCTCTTAAAACTGTGGCTGTACCTCTCATTGTTCTATATATACTGTATGTCTATGGCTCTGTCTGCCCCTGATGATGCACATGCGCAGCAGTATGAATCGGGATCAGCCGTGGGGTAACACCAGAAAAGTCCAAACAGTCATGGTGAGCCAACAACGCCGCTCTAATGTTAAGGAGGAGTACAGCAGCCAAATACCCAGTTGGTGTCACGGATGCAAAAAATATGAAAAGGCTGAACAAAGTGAGATTTTATCGGTTAAATGGAAAAATGTATTAATTGCTTGTATTGATATCTGCAACCTTAACAGTAGTGATTGTAATTTTATTTCCCTTAGCACGTCATGTGTCTGTTGTAACATTTTCTTTTATAATTAGTTAATAAATGTTGAATAGGTGATCACTTTTAACCGTCAGTGTTTTAGATAGCACATAATACTTACAGAAAACACTTCCAGCTGGAAGCTTATGATTTATATATTTGAGCAGCCGCTGCGATAAGATATAATTTATGGATGATATGATTAGTCGACTAATCAGCAAAATAATAGACGATTAGCTGATTATCAAATTAATCGTTTGTGGCAGCTCAAGCGTAAACACACAGAAAGGGTTGTCAACAGTTTAATGCTCCAAGTAAAGCAGTTACAAATATTTTCAAATTCTTGATCAATAACTGAGAATCTGCAAAGAAATTTCTATTTAAGGGAAAAAGTGAAATACTGCTCTATAATAGAGACACGTGTAACATACAATACATTGCCAAAGTATTTATACCCTTAAACTTTTTTCTTCCGATACTAGTACAAACTTTAATTGGTGGCCATTGTTGGCAAGTTTATTAGTGGGTAAAAATGTGTGGATTTGTATCTGAAAATTGGATCCCTGTAAAATGGAGGGAAAATGATGCATTCTTGTATGGCGCTGCCTTTACCACATTTTATACATGAGGAAGGTCTGTTCACCAAACATAGCCCTTTACCAGTGGGCCAAAACTTTAATTTTCATCCAACTCAAGGACATGCTTCCAAGTTTTTGGCAAACTGCAAACAGGAATTCTAATAAGTAATGACTGGCTTCTCAACTAGACTAGAGTTGTGTGTTCTACCAATAGTTATTGTTTAAACATACTTTGCTATCTGGGCTAGAGATCTCTGCAGCTCCTCCAAAGTCACCATGGGCTCTGACTGCTGCTGTGATTAATGCTATTCTTGTCTGGCTTTTTGGTTCAGCTTTATGACATGCTTTGGTAGTTTTGCTGTTGTGCCGTACTGTTCCCCTTTTGAATGGTGGTTCAGAGCATTCCAGTGAAATGTTCAACGATTGAGATATTGTTTTGAAACCTGACACAGCTTTAAGCTTCTAAATTATATTCCTGAAGTGTCTGGCGTATTCTTCAGTTTCCAAGCTGTTTACTAATGTTGTCTAGCAAACCAATGAGATCTTCCCAGATCAGCTGTATTTATGCTGAGACTAAATCAGATGCAGGTGGATACTTGGAGATCGGAAAATAAGGGGGCTGAATACAAAATGATGCCACACATTTAAGATTTGTATTTGTAAATATTTAAAGAAGGCATCTCTTGCCTTCCTCTTCAATTACACATTAACTGGTCTGTCACAAATAAATCTGATTTGAATAAATGTTTTTTGTGTTGTAATCACACAATAGGAAACATATTTGCAGTGTATGAATACTTCTACGAGGCAAGAAAGGTGGTAACACCTTCAGATTATAAGAACATTAAACACATGAAACACCTTCTGGGCTGCATCACCAGGTTTATGACAGAAAAAAAGTAACAACAAAAACAAGAAATTGTGAAGAACATAAAGAGACAAAGACTCTGCCCTGTTGACCCAACAACTTCTTGCATTCGCACAATACAAGCACACATGAGTCAAATCTCCGCCTGACAGCCACTGTTTCGCCGCGCTTTCATCTGATCAGGCAGATTGTCACCACCACTGCACACATGTGACTTGCATGTGATCAGAAAGGTTTGGGGGTGAGGCACGGCTGATGTGGCTGCAGGGAGTTTGTCAGATGTTTGAAGGCAGAGCTGGCAGGTGGGATTGTTTGAGGAAGCGTAAAAAAGAATGTGTGTGTGTTTCTCTGGGCTTTATTATGCAGCATGAATACTAGTCAGTCTCATGGTGAAAGTTGCATCAAAACCCCTAGCACAGAAGGGTCCACTTTCTGCAACACCTACAACTGAGCTATAATAAGGTGAGCATGAATCACACTGGCAGTCTTACCTTGGCCTGGCTTCAATGTCGTGCTGAAAACGATGAGAAGGAAAGGAAAAAAGGAAGGGGAGGGACATGAGACAAAAAAAGATTAGCAAGTGTTGCAACCACCAAAACAAATTTAAAAAGGAAAATGGCAAAAGTTATATTAACATCTGGTGTGCCTTTAATTCAGACCAATTAATTTTCACTTTCAGTCACCAGTTGTGCTTATGTATACTCATAAGGTTTTATAGGAACCATCTGGAGCAAAGCACCAGTAAGCTGCAAATATTTATTCATGGGTTATTTTGTGGACCATAACTTTGTCTTCTTCTTTGAGTGGGAAACAATTTTATAATGTTATTTTTTCACTGCCAGCTTTTACACATTTATGAATGTCACTTTTTGATAAAGAATAGTGACTTACACTTGTAATAATGTCAGTTTACCTTTACTTTACATTTTCATGAGCAAGAAACAAAAAACAAACAAAAAATGTCTTCCGTTGGAATATCAATATAGAAAAGATAAATACTATCAAGAGCAATAAAAGTTACATTGATTTATCTCCATCTCAATCATGAACCATTTACATTTACTCTTGATGCAAGTACCACAAGCATAAAAACCCACAACAAGCTGAAAGTTGTGGCACTTTGATACTATTGTAAGAACCTTTGAACAATAAGTTAGAAAACATAGATTAATATGTCTTAATTACCCATTATCTGTGTCATTTAATTGGTTTAAAGCAGATGGGTCACTGGGAGCAGGCATGAAAAGGACTATCAAGACTAAAGAGTCAGCAGTCACAGAATTCAGTCTGTTCTTTCAACAGCTGCGACAAGAAAAACCAGCCTTGAATGTATTAATAGTTCAGTTATAAATATTCATTATGTTGAAATAAAAATGTATCATCAGAAAAGGCTTCTCTGGTAAATGGCGTACCTTTATAATCTCATACCGCTTCAACATCAACTCACAAAGCATATTTCATCGACAGCCGATTCAGAGTTATTGCTCTATCTCAAATAAGCTGACTAACAAAACACACAGCCTGGGTTTTCACTCATTTGGCAACCTGTACAGCTTGAAATAAAGTCATCTTCTCAAACATACCATTGACAATGACCTGTACAACAGAACAGCCGGAAGCAGATCAAACTGAAACAAACAGTGCTAAGCTTCATCACAAAAAGAATTCTCGCGAATATTTTGAAAAGCACAGAGTACCACAATGAAACTGTTATATTAAGGGCATTTATTTGACATTTTTTGTTAAAAACGGAGTCAATAAAGCCTATTTTATTTGCTAAATCTCCTGGCTTTAGACAGAGCCCAGACCAACATAGCTGCATCCACTAAGCAAATCTTTCCAGCCCAGTATATAAAAGAAAATTGGGGTTTTGTTTGCACCAGTTTACTGAAAATTCTGAGATGCTACAGATCAAGTAATTAACCACACAATGCTGTTATAAGATCACATAAGCAGCGTGATAAAATGGCTAACTCACATTAGCATTAGCATTAAGCCACTTCTCTGTCCATCAGGCGTCTTTGTTCTTTGATCCAGCTGCTGTTCTTTAGGAATGTAGATTAGAAAATCCTGTAATCCATACAGCCAAACAGGCGTTTTCACAGAGAAAGTAAAAAAATCCAACAAAGAAGTGTTTTTAGCTGCCAAAAACCGAAGCAGCCATTAGCTGTGAGAAGGACGAGGGTGTGTTTGAAGATCTACAAGGGGTAAGCCGCTCTGCCTGCAGTGGCGTTGACGACACCTCTAGCACTCAACTTTCAACCAGAGATGTCACTCATTGAACACTCTGTAGTTTTCAAGGAGAGAGAGGGGCGGCTGGTCAGAGAGCAGAATTCAGGAGGATTACTCAGACATGAATGAATTAAGCCAAAAACCTCTCTGGTGGGGGGTTTTATGAGAAAATTGCACTACCATATGGTTGAAAACTCCAAAAACATGATTTTGCATGATTATAGATGATTATTGGCCCAGAATTTTTTTTACTGGTATCGATACATGACTAATGCCCCATTTCCACTATGGCCAGTATGGTACAGAATGGAATGGGTCAGTACGGCCTGGAATGGGTAGGTTGTGTTTCCATTACCATCTCAAAAGAACTGTAGTGGGCGTGGACATGGTTGGCTTAGCTTAACAAAAACCCCAGCAAAATGCAGTCACAAGAAAACCTCCAGGAAAAAGCATCTCTCTTTTGTTGTTTAAAAAATTTTTTTGGAACATAGCTTTTTTTTAACTGGTGTACTACTTAGACTTCTACAGCTAGTAGTGATTTCAGTCTATCCATCTTCTTTTACAAGGATACTTTTGCAGCTTGTTTTTAGTTGGAGATTAAATTAAATTCAGCTCCAGGACAGGGTGATTGCATAAAAGAAGGTTTTTGAAAATATTTTTTATCACTTGCAATTTATTCTTACGTAAAAAAAAAATTAGGTAGGAAAAAATTTATTAAAATCTGAAATCAGATTTAGTAATAATAAAAAAAAATCTGAGATTTAATATTTAAGCCATTTCATCCAGCCCTACCTCCAAGTGTTTCTGTAAATATTCACCCTCTATTCTGAACCTTTAATCCTATAAAATAAGAGGGGTTAGGTCCTTGAATAATAATGTTAGTCAGGGGAAACATAGTTTTGACACAAAAATAAATAGAAGAAATACTGCTGAGAAACATCTTAAATTAAAAGTACTGCTCTGCCATTAAAATTGTGTTTATGGTTTCATTTATTCAAATACAAAACCTAAAACAATTTAAAAACAAAATATAAAGAAAACATTTTTTTATCTAGAAAAAGTATTTTTTCAGAAACCAAGCAGAATGTCTGTGAACCTGAACCTACTGTGAAAAAAGCTTTAAGCACCGCAGTAGCAGGACGTGAACCTGGACATACTGAATGGGAGTCACCAACACTAACCACTCAGCAAACATGACAACATGATGAAAAGCACGGATTAAATAATATATGTACTTACAAGAACCCCACGTTGTTTAAAACTTATATAACTCGAGGTTCACACTGATTTCTTTTAATTTTAGGCTTGCAGTTAAATGTAATGTGCTGCCTATTTGAAATTTTTACTTATATTTTATAACTTATATTTATAGCTTACTCTGAGATAAACAAACTATTCCAGACCAATCAGCGGCTACCGCTGCTGGGTCAGGAGTGAGAGGGATATCATATTACCGGACCAATCAGTCCATAAGTGGGCGTTTCGGGTCGCTTTGGCACGCTTGGAACCAAGGCAGAGACAGACTGAAAAAAGGGGTCTGCTCGGAACGGACGCAGGTAATGGAAACACGACAAAGAATCCCGTTCCGTACCGTACCGGCACTAGTGGAAATGGGGCATAATATTAAGTATTCAGTCTTCTTAAGTTCACAACTCCAATCAGTTGTAAAGAACCAGTTTAAATTTTAATAAACTTTCAGCCACTCTGAATTTTCCTAACATTTATCTATATACATCCTTTACCTAAAGTCAAAGTTGGCATAGAGGTTGTAAAAGGATGTCAATCACAAGAAGGAAAGACTAAAGTTCTGGCATAAGGCAGTAATTAGCCAAAAATATCATCTTCAACAACAAAGATGAAATTGGAGTTCTTCAGGCATTTTTGGTACTTAATAAGCATACTGGCCAGCATGGAGGAACAGATTGCACTGCCATCTCTCAAGTCCTCCCCAAAACTTCCGTCCCGGATATTATATTGTATTTAATAATCAAACATTATCCTCTGCAGCACCTAGTAGCCAGCCATGGTGTCTGGCCCAGCAAGGCTCAATCACACCACCCGGATAGTAGAGCATGAAGCAGGCCCCGAAAGTGAGAACATGCTTGTGTTGAAATTGATGGGGCTCCAGTTACTCAAATGGTTTCAACGAAATTTCTCGGTGTTCTGATTGATGAAGGTTTAACTTGGTCCAAACATGTTGATCTAGTCTGTACAAGATCCTTTAAAATGTCAAATATATTAAGAATTGTTTTACCTTCAATTCAATCATCTGCTCATTTAACGCTTTAATATAAGTTTTTAATTCCATTTATGAATTATTGCAATATTGTCTGGGGTGCTACCTTTCCCACTTATCTTGCTAAAATATCTGAAATTCAGAAGAAGTTCTTGTGTAGTATCTCCCACTCTTCTAAATATGCTCCTTCTGCACTTCTATTTCAGAGATACAAGATCTTGTCAATTGAAAAAGTTAATATTTATTTATCATGCATATTCATTTATAAGTTTATTTATAAGAGAGAAGATCTCCGACCAACATTAGAATTTTTTTTTACTTTTATTGCTGATACTCAGATCCATTAAACAAGACATAGAGAATTAAATCTTGTCTTACCGTTCTCCAGAACTTCAGGTCATAAAACTGACCTAAGCTTTAGGGGCCCTCAACTACGGAGTGAATTAAGTTTGTCCCTAAAATCCACGTCTTCTCTGCTTGTCTTTAAAAAACAGTTGAAAGGTCTTTTGATCTTACAATGATAGCTTTTTGTTAAAGTTCCCTGCGGGATACTATAGTCTATACTGACGCTCATATGCTGCTCTTTACTTTTATTCCCTTTATCCTCCAACATCTGTACTTTTAAGTTACTTTAATAATGATAATCATGTTTCTGAAAATATATGTTTTTCCCCTTGTTATTCCATTTATTTGTCTGCATGCCATTTTTGTTTTTTCATACAAGTGGAGTGGAACTCTGTATAAACCCAACTGGGTTTCGATCCCCTCCTTGTACTGTATCCATTCGATATATGTGCAGAAACAAATAAATAAATATAGAAATATTGCCTAACAGCAAACAGCAACCCTGGAGGAGTTGCTGGAATTTGCAAGTGCTAGTTTTCTCTACATCTAGTTACGAAGTAAGGCTCCCAGACAAAGAATGAGAACATAGAAACATCAAATCACATTTGTGGTAGTAGCCTCCTGCTTTGGGGTCATTTTCTTTAGATGTAACATTTTTGCCATTTTAGATTAAATTCAATGTTCTTAATAGTTGGCCCACAACCAAAAAACTGTGGACGAGAGGTGTTCTCTCAGAATCAAAGATTTGGACGTTTCGTAGTAAATTGGTAACAATTGTTTAAGTCTTGATTCGGAATGGTGACAGACCTGAACCAACAATTAATTAATGCAGAGATTCAATCAAATGATGCTTCGACAAGTAGTAATTTAAAGAGCAACTCACCCCAAGCTTAGCCTAACTTTTTTGTGCTCATAAACTGTATGAAAGAGTGTCTTATAGTGCCGTCTACATTTCTGCTAATTATTTTCGTATTTAAGTGCATCTTAGTTAAAAATATAAATATTCTGGCTAAAACTCAGTGTAGCACCCTCTACAGGTTAAAACTATATACTGCACTTGCTTCGTCTCCACCCATGCCTCCTTCACCTCAGAACTATCACGCTGGAGAAAGTCCATGTGACTGCGGCGCCCCAACTTATCACAGTCCAGACAATTTGTACTGGCTTATAAGGAGAGTTCCGTACACAAAATTGTGTAATTAGTAACATTTAAGAATTTATATATATATAAATAAAACTATTCAGAAGGGAAATATCTGTAAGCCAAAGAGAAACTGAGGCTCAACTTACAGCTGTATGAGGTATAAAGTTGCAAAATCAATGCTTGCTATATTTTTCAGCAGCGAACATCTTACTGTAGATTTAAAAGTCAGACATTACTTCTGGCCAGTGGCGTGGTATGGTTGGTTGCTTTCTGTATAGTCAATGACGAGTCTAGTGAGCACACTGAATTTTTGTACAAATGTACCCTTTAGCATTTTTTAATAACAAAAATGTGGGGAGAGTTTTAATATTGGGTGGAGACAGATTTCCAGAAGCATTTTCTTTCATGCTGACTTCTTTTAGTGTAAATCTATATACAGTCATGCATTTGTGTTGTCTGATATACTCATGACAGATTTGGTTAAGCTAAAGCATGATTAGGTGCCTTAATTACACAACTATTAAGCTATTAAAATAAAGCCTTTTAGATGTGATACATATTTTGCTTTACAGTTGATGGATTCAGCAAGCCTGTCACCCAAGATTAGCAGTGTCTGAGCCTAAAATGTATAAAAGGCAGCCCTAGTTTGAAAAAATGTATAATTTTTGTCTTGTTAAATTTAAAATAAACACTTTACCTCCAATAGGACCAGAAACCCCAATGGACACTGCATGACAGGTAACAGAGTCATATGTCACATTTAACTATTTATTAATGAGAAAAACGAACTAATAAAAGCAATGTTGTTTTGAAATTAATTTTTACATGGTTTTTGCAGCAGCAAATAGTGATTCTCCAGGGAAGTTTTGTTGCTTTTCTATACCTCAGAAATAACAGACAGAAGTTCATTGGTTAAAAACAAAACTTTTGCATTTTCTTAACTGCTACACCTCGTTATTATATATGAAATGTTATTTTATAATTTTTACTTATTTATTTATTTTTGCTTTTCCTCAGTGGGGAGACAGCAATAGTGTAAAGTCTTGACCTTGCTTTTCTTATGCTTGTAATCTGTATGAACTGGTATGGTACAGTAATACCAAACACAATATCAAACATATACGTACATACATACAAACATACATACACACACATTATAAATAAATCTATACATACATACATACATACACACACACATTATAAATAAATATATACATACATACACTACCGTTCAAAAGTTTGGGGTCACCCAAACAATTTTGTGTTTTCCATGAAAAGTCACACTTATTCACCACCATACGTTGTGAAATGAATAAAAAATAGAGTCAAGACATTGACAAGGTTAGAAATAATGATTTTTATTTGAAATAATATTTTACATCAAACTTTGCTTTCATCAAAGAATCCTCCATTTGCAGCAATTACAGCATTGCAGACCTTTGGCATTCTATCTGTTAATTTGTTGAGGTAATCTGGAGAAATTGCACCCCACGCTTCTAGAAGCAGCTCCCACAATTTGGATTGGTTGGATGGGCACTTCTTGCGTACCATACGGTCAAGCTGCTCCCACAACAGCTCAACGGGGTTCAAATCTGGTGACTGCGCTGGCCACTCCATTACCGATAGAATACCAGCTGCCTGCTTCTTCTCTAAATAGTTCTTGCACAATTTCGAGGTGTGTTTTGGGTCATTGTCCTGTTGTAGGATGAAATTGGCTCCAATCAAGCGCTGTCCACTGGGAATGGCATGGCGTTGCAAAATGGAGTGATAGCCTTCCTTATTCAGAATCCCTTTTACCCTGTACAAATCTCCCACCTTACCAGCACCAAAGCAACTCCAGACCATCACATTACCTCCACCATGCTTAACAGGTGGAGGCAGAAAGGAAATCATTTCTTTACACAAAAAAGGTGAGGGCTACAAGAAGATCAGCAAACCTGTACATATCAGTCAAAATACTGTAGCAAAAGTGATCAAAAAATGTGAGAAAGATGGAAGTGCAACCATCTTACAGAGACGTCCAGGCCGTCAACCGAAGTTAACATCTCGAAAGGAGCGTCTTCTAATTAGAAGACGCTGAAGAAAATCACCATGCAAGTTCACTGCAGTTAGCTAAAGCAGTAGAAAGCCAAACTGGAGTTACCATATTCTGGGACACCATACGGCGCACACTGCAGAGGAATGGCATGCATGGGTATCGTCCATGAAGGAAGCCTATCCTAAAGCCCATGCGCAAAAAAGCACGCCTAGAATTTGCTAGGGCTCATGCTGAAAAAAATGAGGACTACTGGGACTCTATACTCTGGAGTGATGAGACCAAGATCACTGTTTTTGGAACCAATGGTTTAAAAACTGTATAGTGTGGTAAAGGTTAGGATTTCAAAGAAAAATGCATGGTGTCTACAAACATGGTGGTTGCAGTGTCCTTATGTGGGGCTGCATATACCGAAGGAGAAGATACTGCCATCACTCCGTGCACTTGTCGTCGTACACTTTTCCAACATGATAATGATCCAAAAACACACATCTAAAGCTACTGTTGCATTTCTGAAGAAGAACAGGGTGAAGGTGATTGAATGGCCAAATTTGTCTCTTGATCTGAACCCAATTGAACACCTGTGGGGAATTCTGAAGCAACAAGTTGAGAATCCCTCTCCATCCAGCATCCAGGCTCTAAAATAGGTTATTCTTGAAGAATGGAAAAAGATGTTGCCTAGACCATGCCTAGAAGACTTGGTGCTCTCCTTAAAAATCATGGTGCTCATACAACATACTAGATGTAGTAGTTTCTGTTGCAGGGTGTATTCATTTTTGCTTCAACCAATTCGACTAAAACTGAAGATTTTGTGATCTAAATAATATTTATTAAACTTAATTCCATGTAATGGAGTTAAATAAGTGTTCAATAAAACTTGGCCTTATGGAAAGTTTGGAAATTCTTCTTTTGTTCATTGAGCTACTGATTAAACATACTTTTTAAAGTGGGTGTACTCATTTATGCAGAGCACTCTATATATATATATATATATATATATATATATATATATATATATATATATATATATATATATATATATATATATTACTTGTTAGGGGGATACACATCAAACACTGATAGTGTACAGCAACAAGTTTGGGAAGGGCAGCCCTTCTGTCTTCTGGCAAAATTAGAGGAAACACCTTGCTTTAGGCAGTACTGCTGCAAAAACAAATTGTGTGGTTCTGAAAGTAGAGACCATCCAAAGACTTTTCATCAGCAAATTAGTGGCTGTCATTGCTGAATCCTGGACCTTTTGCATGTATTGCTAGGTTATTCCTAGAACACAGTGAGAACTTATATTTAAAATTGATTAAAGCTTTAGAACTTTCTGGCTTCGGAACAATTACTTCATTAAGAAGAAAGCAAGGATTGGAGACAATCCTTCCGAAACTCAAAACTGTAGACAGCAACCAAAATATGAAATTACATGCTAATTAATCTGTGCAATCCTTTATGATTAAAATATATATACAACTAAATCTCATCCCCTACAAATTCTCCAGTGACCACAGTTTCCATTGCTAACTACAGTAATAACTAGGGCTGAACGATTAATTGCATATGCAATTAAATCACGATTTGGTAAAATGCGATTTCCTAATCGCAAAGGCTGCGATTTGACTTGATGTAAACATATCTGGTAAAGTCACGTGACTTGCAAACAACGTAGGGAGAGAAGGAAACGCTGCACTTTAAGCAGTTATAAAATGACCAAAAGCTTAACAGAATCCAACACTACACAATATTTGGTACCAAAGAGGAACAGTACATCAGTTGTGAGAAATTATATCTGCTATGAAAACGTTAATGCTGCGCAACGACAGGTATTATGCAGAACTCGTCTTTGTATTGTTGCTGCCTCACGAGGTAGGCTACAGTACGAACCTTTATCAACACCTAAAAACATCACACCACCATAAATGAGAGTTGCACGGCTAAAATAAACGCCACCAGTGTTTCAATTTCCAGTAAACAAACTTCGAGGCGACAGTGATCGCTGACAGAGCTGTTTGAAAGAATCGCTCCTTACGAACATAAAAAAACGGCACACTGAAATAATTTGTGCTATAACGGGTTTTATAGCCAAAAGTATGCTTTGTTAACCATGATAAATAAGCTAGGATTCAATCTCTCACACACATTTTAGCCACATTTTACCTGCGCTGTATAAAAAATGCCAACAGAAAGTTAAAGCTGCACCGAAAACAGCGGAGTATTTTGCAACAACTGACCTGAGATCAAACCGCTCTACGGAGCCATACCAGAGTCTGAAAATGTATCGATAGAGAATTAAAAATCAGAGCTTGTTCCTTCAAGCATCCTACTTCCTGGATAACCACATGGAGGAAAACATTGCAGCCGGAGGGAATTATTAGCTGGGATCAAAAGGAAGAAAACCTTGATTGCAGAACGACACCGATGACCATCGAGTGTGATGATTAAAAGTAGATAAAGTTGTTAATATTTGCCTTTGTCTTAAAATAAGTAAATGATCTTATGGAATAGAATAAATTATGTATAAAAATCTGTTTATAATACAAAATATTTTTGATTGCATTAATTAAAAAATGCATGACTAAAGCCCCCCAAAAATAATTGCATATTAAATCGCAATCGCAATATTGAAATCGCAATTAGATTATTTTCCTAAATCGTTCAGCCCTAGTTATAACTAGGCCTAACCCATGAGGACAAATAGAAAAAAACTTTGGCACTTAATTAGGGGTCTTAATAAACCAGGCCCATCATGGATTATTTTTTGAGTGAAAAAGCAATCTGCATATCAGCAAATACCATTACTACAGCCTCTCTAGGCATCGACAGGATCTTCAGGGAACACTCAAGGCTCCTGTCTTGACTGGGCTGACTAAAAATGGCGAGTGACAAATGGACCAATGGGATTTTTTAATTTGCCATCTATGAGTAGTAAAAGCCCTCTCTGCAATTTTGAAATGAGACATGCGGGAGTGAGGTGCTTAAGAATTTGATGAGTGCGAGGACATGACTTGCTCTTCTGCCAAGGCTCACATCTTCCCATAGCTCTGTATATATATATATATATATATATATATATAAATAATATTGTCTTAGATGTTGGAGCCTTAAGCATACCGGACACGAGAGCAATCTGCTGAGCTAAAAGTCATTCGAAGCCGTGTGTTTCATAGATTGCTCGCTGTGTGCGCCTCATTTTTGGTGCGTTTTATGCCAGACGAGGTGTGGAGGTACATATCAAACAGGTTTGATGTTATTTGCCTCGCAAGGCCAAAAACTAACTTTGTGCGCTCTGCCTGAGTTGTGGGCTGAGGCCAAATACTTAAGTGACCAATCAAAACGTGTTCTCCGCTCCCATGATTCCAAGATGGCACCCCCCTGTCATCATGTCAGAAAAATGAATGAAATGGAGACAGAGATAGTTATGGAGAAGAAGCTGATACTCGTTTTGTTGATGAAGTGTCGTCGCCACCATTTTAAGGGAAATATGGGTATCCATCTCTTGTCTCCGGAGGAATTTACACAGAACATTTGTTGGAGGAAAGTGTGTTTAAAAATTTGTTTGTCAAATTTTAAAATCAAATTTCCAAAATTGTAAGGCTCTAAAACATATTTACTCTTTAAACGAAGAAAGACACAACAGAATGACTGTAATAAAACTAAAGCTATTGTACTGTTTTTCCCTCATGCACACAGACGAACTGTTCATTAGCACTGGCTGCATTCTGTGACTGAAATGCAGGAGATAAACAAAATTTATCGACTCCTTCTGCATTCATTCACATGATTATTAAACCTTAGCGAACCTGTGATTCTGGAGGCAATGCGTGTTAAAGCCATCACACGCACTCAAAGCGTTTAAGAAACCATTCTGTGAGCTTTCCAGGCGTGCTTTGTATTTGCTTCTGTTCCCTATCATTCTGGCACAGTTTAATCGTATGTGTTTTATCTTTTTGAAGACGACTGGCTAATCTGACATTTCCATTCTAAAGGCTTATGTCTGGTTTACACTTTGTGGAGAACCCTCTGTATTTGCTCACTTGAAGTCGTCTCTGGAGAGTGTCCTTCTCTTTGCCAGGCACTAAAGAATGCTTTATTTCTCTTTCTCTATAATAAAGAAGAATCCTGCGATCCTCCATCACTGTTCTTGGGACACACAGGCCTTTGTATGTCTTCCAAACTTTTATTTCCAAATGTACAAAACTATTGATTCAACCATTTCTAATGTCTTTGCTTCCTTACTGATGGATTTGTTCTGCTTTTGAAGCATATAATTAGCTTGCTTTTCTACACTGAGAGCGCAGTCACCAGCTGACTGTAATGGCAATTAGTCAACTTCAAAACATTACCCAGTTTTATTTGTGTGAAAATATTAAAATATCCCTAAACTTTTAACAATCATCTATTGGTCAACTAATAACTGAACTGAATTAAATAACTCTGTTCTCAACTAATTTTAACAAAACACTAATCATTTCAGCTTTAATATTTTTAGGCAACTGGCAGTGTTTTTCACCTGACAGCAAATTTGCATCAAAACATATTGAAAAAAGTATAGAAATGGAAATGTATACTTTTTAATATATACACAATGTCTAGATTAAGTAAATGAGCTAGTGTCACCTTTCAGTGGCATCATAGCTGTGTATCGCCACAGCTTCTACATTAAGATACAATAATAAAATAAGATTTTGGACCATGACTTAAATGTAAAAAAAAAAAAAAAAAAAAAAAAAATACAAATGTAAGACAAGGAGCTACATATAATTTAAATTATTACTAGCAGAGATATCCCCACAAGCAATCGTAAATTATACAAACTCAACTTCTGTGTAATGTAAATACTGCATGTAGTTATTTAAAAACCTCGAAAGACTTGCAAAATAAATGATGAAGCTTCATATATCAGGTAAAATGTTCTGAGACTAAAAATATCAGTATTATTAGGGCTGTCAAAATTAACTCTTTGATGCATATATTTGTAACGCAATGACGCATGCACAGATTATTTTTAAATCCTTAATAACTCGGTGGATGTAAAAAGTATTTGAAATTCAAGCTTATGTCAGTCACATGAAGACTGCTTTCCAGAAAACTTGCTGCTCGTTGCTACTGTGTCTGTGCGTCACTATTTACAGATTATTTTCTGATTTGACATACACGGATCACGTACTGTAGGTGACCTATTTTCAATTCAAAGTGGAAATATTTTGCCAAAAGGGATTTTCATGACTAGAATGAGGAAACGCATAGGCTCTTCCTTAGCAAAATGCAAACGTAATAGATTTTATTCTCGATCCACCTCATTTAAGAAAAAGGGAGTGTACATGATATGCAACGCTGGCAGATATAAGATAATGAAATGAAGAGTCACAATTGGTAAAAGGCGCAATAAGGTTGCGACGATAGGATAAAATTGCAAGATGTTCAGGATTCAAGGGGATTGGCTGAATTTGCGTTAATAGTGGCAAATGCAACATTGTGAAATCCTGTAAGGACTGACTAATAAACCAGCTAATATCAGCTTTTCATTTGTGTTAGAATAGAATTGAAATAAGGTTTTTGCAAAGGAAACTTTAAAACTACATCATTTAGAAGATTTCTATACAAATATTTAGCATCATTTGTCTCAAAATCCAAATGAAAAAAAATCAATGTTATACATACATTTACCATGTCATGTTAATTTTTTTGAAGTAGTAGAGATAACTGTTACTCTACTGTTTCCACAAAAAGTGATGAAATCATGTTATAGTTTTAATGTAGGGCCCAATAAGAGCACAATGCTTCACTCCTTCTGTTCCTGAACCAAACCAGGAGATTAATTAATTACAGGCTTTGTAATTAATTAATCGAAATTAATCGCATGTTAATAGCAAATAAAGATTTGACCTGAGAAAAAAGAAAATTTTCTTCACATGGATTTTCAGTATAAATACTAGCTAAATACATAAGTTTAAATTATCAGACATTTAAAAAAAAAAAAAACATAATTCTGTGAGAACACCGATAAGAGAATCATGGAGAAAGTGGAAATGTCTCCCAGATAGAAATAGATATATTAACACGGTGATGACCAGGAAGCTGCAGCGCACCATCGTCATCCATCCTTGCAGAGCTTTGGAGAATGAAATCCCTCTCGTGGAATGAGTTCTGAGATTCTCTGGAAGACTGAGCCCAGAGGAAATATAAGTTTCCTCTGTAATGCATAGACAGACGCAAGACGCAGCGCAGTGCAGCCGTGTGCGCCACGTAACATGAGAGCGCACACAGGGACAGAGTAGATGAGACCGTTCTGTAACCAAAACCTTCATGACAGGAAGAAATAGCTGCAGCATAAGTTTTAACTGTAGTGAAAGCCAAATTTCTGTCAATCAGCTGCCGGAGGAATGACAGCAGCGGCTTAGCGAGCATGAAACCAGATCTGCGCCTTTCTCTGCGCACCAGCCTTGGAAGGCTGCGGTGCATAAATAGGTGCGATTAAAATGCGTTAAAAAGATGTAACACGTTATTTTTGTGTAATTAATTAATCTTAACAGGTTCAAGTCCCGGCCCTAGTTTAATTACATTTTTTTGTATGAATGCAATAAAGCCATGATATTTCTTCACAAGGTCTTCATACATTGATCTCATCTTTGGTCCAAACCCATTTCTATTAATTACACTTGTTTGTTTGTTGTACTAATTCTACAATAACTGTGCTTTGTAATAATGAGCATAAAGCTCACAAAAAACACAGTAAAAATAAGAGAGGAAGATCTGCTCACCAGTAATCTGTGGACCGGTCCAGGCCTCGCTGCAAGGACCTCTGCCACTGCTGCAGGACCTATTGCCTGAGCCTCAACCTGTTCCAGCAGGTACAGCTGGTGTGTGATGTTATCCATCTCCTCCTGCAGTTTTTCAGTTTCGAGGGTGATCTCAGCGATTTTCTCTGCAGCTGATGCAGTTAGGAAAGCTTCTTTGAGATCTACCAGGTGAAGGGTTCTCCTCTCCTCCAGTCGTACCAATCTGCGGAGCTCATCAAACTGACCGGTGACATATTCTTCTAGTTCTTCTGTAGACATCTGGTATGTGTAGATTTGACAATATAGAAACAGAGGATAGAAAAAAGGAAAAGTGTGTTACAACTCCAAACGTCATGTATTGTATTACAATTTTACAAGATAAACCAAGACGAAGTATTGCCTAATTGCAAAGTGGAAAGAAAATACTTTGAGGTAAAGCTCTAAAGGGTTGGCATGAGTTTTTTTTATACATTCTTGTTCGTGAAATACACTGAAGATCAGTTAGATTCGATCTGTGTCTGATAACTTTCAAGTCTTGGAACAAATTTTTAGTAATAGGTCTGGAGTTTGACTTGCTTATTCTAACAAATATTTCTCAATGAAAGGTTGACACGGTGTACGTATCCTAATAGTTTTGCAAGGCACTGTAGGTTAGAGTATGAATTACTAATGGAGGTATAGAACAGTGAAACATAGCACCATAGCATGACACAGAATCAGTGGGGCAAACACCATTTATCCCATTAGTGAATAGAGAACTAAGATGCTTCTTTTACAACAGAAACCATATGTTTTGCTTTCAAGATGGCTGATTTGCTCACTAAGAAACCTTTTTAATTTCTCACCCAGCTTCCCACTGAGACTCTCTTTAGATCCGACTCATTACGTTAAAGCACCTCAATAAGCAGACTCCTCCTTGCAGTCTTTCCACTGAAATGACTCCGCCTTAGTATGAAGAGGCTGTCATGATGCAAAACATCCCAAGCTCCCTTGTCATGGTCTCTTCTCCTTAATATGTTCTAATTGTTTCAATCTGCAAACATCAGCTGCTCTGTCTCCCCTTTTCCCTGGAGCTAAATTTAACTCTCTTCCTCTCCATTCCCTTGTCTTGTTTCCCTTCAGCCTCCCTCTCTTCAGTGAAGCAAAGAATCATGGTCTTCACAAAGTCTGGCACAGTGAATGCCCCTAAGGGCCAAAAATTTTATTATGCATTTGCCATTTCTTCACAGGCAATCAGATCCTCCAAATTGCCCATTAAACCAAGCCCAATAGGTAACACTTTTAAATTACTCTTTCTATGAGGACAGAAAAACATGCTCATTATTCATTCTGAATAAGACAGAGGGAGAGAGGTAACGTCCAATAGGAATGCAATAAGTTTTCAGCCAGCAAAAAAAAAATTAACAACCTAAATATATGTTTGAGAGATGAGGAAGAAAAGCCAAGAAATTAGGTTGGACAACTCTTCAATGCTTCTCTAGACTTGGAAAGGCAGCAGTAAGATTTGAAGTTGGAATATTCTAGTTAATTAAAACCAATTCTGTAAAGTGGGGTTAATGAAATTAACAATTAATTGATTTTAGTAACAGCATTTGATTTAAAGAGTAGCTGCAGGCTCACCGAGAGTAAAAAAATATATAATGAGAATTTACATGGCATTTACAACCAGATTTTATATCGGAACAGCTGCTGTTAGTTTTTCACTTCCAATGCCCTTCTTTTAGCTAACTATATAAGCAAAAAGAAACATTCTAACTTCATTGGTATTCACCATGGCATTGGCAACAACCAAAACTTGTGACTTTTAGCAGCATTTAAATCAGCCTATCTAGTGGCTACACTTGTTCAATTGCCTGATAATTGAAAAACCACCAAACACACTGCACCAACTCTTAAAATGACTTTCAAATCAAGGGTCAGAATGTAGGAGAAAATGTAGGACACTTTGAATGTAATATGGTTGTTTTTGACAGATTGGTGCTCTGAATGTTATTACCTTTAGATCTATTGGCATTTTCCCACACAACATTTAACAGAGAAAGGCCAAAAATGAAAATCTCCACAGAATTTGCAGTAGTGTGGATGGAAATGCCTTGTTGGTGTCAGAGGATTGAGAAGAAATAAAACACTAAGTCATATACCTATGTATTACAACAAAAGGTACGAGAAATACCATCTCTAAATAACCAGCAATTCAAATGTTGAAACCTATTGTTAGCTAAGAACGGGAAACTGAGTTAACAGTTTACATGGCTCACCAAAATTGGATAATAATAGGCTGGGACAATACCGCTTGGTTAGAATCACTTTATTGTACTCAACCGACCTCCACAGTCACCAGATCTCAGCCTAGAGAAACATTGGGATGTGGAGTACCCATCAGGATTTGCTACCACCAAATGTGCAGCAAATATGTAATTCTTTTATGTCAACATCAACCAAAATGTCACCGGAAATTAGGTTTGGCTCGCAAGAGAGCACTTTTAAATCCATCCATATGGTGCTGGTTGATCAGGTCTCCAAACTACTACATTCATGCAACAGTTCTTCAGTCTCCAACTGGAATTCAAGCTCATATTCTTTTTTTGGGTGGGATTTGAGGCTCAAGGTACAAATTAAATTTTACTAAATACTTTGTATTTCTCTATTTCGTATATGGAATTATTATAACTATTAAGACTTACAAGCACTGACACATCAGAAATTCAAAATGTTTAAAAATATTTATTTCTGTCTTGTTGTCATGTTAAGGTAAAGGTAAAAAGTCAGACTTTAAGCATGAGGTATAGCATTTGTAACAGTAAATATAAAATGCTTTTATTTATTATGAGATATAATTTCCAAATCAAAGTACTGACAGACATTTAAAATAAAGGCGTGCAATGCCTAAACATGAATAGGGATGCCATGGTTATAACACAAAAGTTCCTTTTTCGTGTCAAGATTCTCATGTAGCCTGTACCACAACTGCATGTTGCTGGACCCAAATAAAGCTTTCTTCCTTCAGAAAAAAAAAAAAAAGTCCCAATGGCCTGCATGGCAGATGTACGCGTGATCACGGATGTTTGCGTTGTGGAGTTTGCCAACTGACCTTTTGCTCGGAGAAAGGAAAAAACAAACAAAACAAAAAAAACACCCTGGACGAAAGGAAAGAGCATTCATGCATGCTAATTTTCATTAGCGTTGCTGCAAGCTGAGGCCACAAAATGAGGCCCCAGGAGGAACAGCAGCACAATGCTTACCCAGGGAGGCTTGCTGTAGGATGCATGAGTAGCAAGAGCGTACAGGCCCTGGCAGGACATCAGGCTAACTGATTTGGAAAGTAGTAACATAAGGAAAACGGAAAAATAAAAACTTAATATATGCTGTGTCTGCACGGACATGTTTTTTATTGCAGAAATATGGAGGAGTAAAAAAAATTCTAATAACTAAAAATGCCACTGAAACTGTTGATTTTGTGGGATTCTAAAAACAGAAACTTCACAAGTGCTTTTATATGATGCTTTATATGACTACAAAACACCAACCCAGCCACTAGTCTGATTGGTCTTTTCGAGTCTGACCAGCTACGAAGCATATGCTGTACTCAACACATAATTATAGAAGCACAACCTTTGGGATTAAAAACAGAACGGTGTGAAAATAATAGTCATATTTCTTTGGCAAGGAATGCAAGGAGAAAAGAACAAAACTAAACTGACACTAACCCGGGCTTTCCACTGGACGTGTCAGCAGCATGTTACAGGAGCAGCACGTTTTACTCGCGTGTTCTGCTGCTTGGCCCTTTCCACGGGGGGCGTCAGCAGCACGTAGCAGCATGAAAGCAGCTGTCAGCGAGAGAGCCCAAAATCATGCGATATCAGCAAAATCACATGTGGTTTCATCAGTAAACGCAACAACAAGCAGGAAAAAAAGACTACAACATGGCTCCAAAAGGTCTGTGTTTTATGTTCTGTCCATGTTACATTAGCCAATAAGTTTATGTTATGTCAGGGAATATATAAAATCCCTCGAAGTGCAAAAGAATAATGTTAGTGGCGATCCGAGGTAGTGTAGACCCTCCCACGACCTACTGACTTCTCACGGGGCTGCACAGGTAGTAAAGTAAAGCTACCGGAAAGAAGCACCTTTGTTTCATTTTGAAAATTTCCATATGCCGAGCCGTCTGACTTCCTGTCTTCCCCCATCCAAAATGTCAATATTTACACGTTTCACAGGCGTAGCGCGTAGAAAATAGGACTGCCGCGTATATTTAGAAAAGTGCTGTGACATGACGCTCCTTTGACGGGGCAAACTCGTGCTGCTTTCGCCTCCGATAGAAAGGATTATTTTGATTACAGTTGTGGCTAACAGCCGCGTATGACGTGCTGCTGCTGTAACATGCTGATGACGCATCCGGTGGAAAGGAGGGGTCACACTTTCCATACCATTAGCATCAAAGTAGCCACCACTTTTAAATGCCGGTGTTTCATATTCTTAAATGGGTTTATCACAATACATACATTTTTGAGAAACAAAGCATGGGGACATTAGAATTTTAAAATAAATATTCAAAATGTTTTTTAAAAGTTTCTTTTTTTTTTTAAATCACTTGTAATTTAAATAAAGATACAAAAACGTAGAGTTAGAACGCTTATTTTACAAAATAAAGAAATTAAACGTTTTAATCGTTTATTAAATTACATTGGACTAATGGTGGAAATTTTGTTCTTCCTAAAACACAGCGAACGGTGCAGCTCATTCAATGCTCCTTTTGGTGTGATGTCTTTTTAAAAAGGCCTAAAAAGCATTAATAATACATTAGGAGTAAATGGATTTGAACTGTCCTTGCCCTTGGCAATAGTGGATGTGTTCCAACACAGTACTGTGCTCTCTTACTTCTACACTCTTTTATCTCCCCTCGGAATTAGATTTTCTAATTTAGCCTCTTATAAAACAAAGCAATAATAAATATAGCGTCTATTTGAAAAACAATAGGCCTGACACAATCATAGAAGTCATCTATATCGAAGAGGAAAATGAAATCGAATGGGATCTTATAATAGTTTTAATACTCTTCAATCTTTATTGCTTTTGAGTGAAGCAATGTCAGTCAAGGAACTCTCCTGGTAATGCCATAAAGTAACTGAATTAGAATGCTGAGATAGAAGTTACAGTCCTAAAGAGCATTTTTACTGAAATGAAAGAACAAAAAAATATATTTTTTATATCATTTCTCCACTGCTTCTCTCAAAGCCCTGTGTCTCTAAGACAGCATTAATGGTCTTGCTTCGCTTGTAGATCATATAAGACAGTGAAAATGGATTTAGCCAATAAACACATATACACATTTGTGACTGGCGGTGCTATGCTCTGTTGATGTATCATATTATGGGGATTCAGCTGCAAGGAGCAGCTTTACAATCTTTGTCTGCCATGGACCATACCTTAATCTGAAGAAACAGAAAGTAAGTAAAAGATAAAACTAGTTATGCTGCTATCCTTATGAGACGCCACAGCATGAATGATTGTTCCCGTTTTTGTTCAGTTAATGTAGATAATGCTCACTAATTTAGATAATTTCCCATCAATATAAACTTCAAGATATATTGGTTTTATTGTATTTCAATTTTGAACTGACAATAGGAATTTTAAGACACCACTTGCCTCATGCATGTAGAATAGTACACACAGAGCCTTGCTAAAGTGTTATTGCCATTCAAACTTTTTCATGTTTTGTCAGGTAACAACCACAAATTTCAATGTTCTTCATTTTGGATTTAATCTTAAAGACTAAATAAATTAAGAGTATAGTTGTGAATTGGAAGAAAGCCCTGTGATGGACTGATGACCTGTCCAGTGCGTACCCCTCCTCTCGCCCAATGAACGTTGGAGATACGCACCAGCCCCCCCAAGGATAAGCAGCATAGAGAATGACAGGTAATGAAGAAACCGGATTTTAACATAAAAGTCCTAAAATTATGGCATGCATGTGTATTCAGCCTCCTTTTACTCCAGTACATCTGAAAAGGTCTTCTAAAGTCAATTAACAGTATAGAGTTGATGTGTGTAGTTTCACTTCTGTATAAATCCAGCAGCTCACTGACGACACTGGAGGTTTATTAGAGAACAATGGTGAACAAACAGCATCATGAAGACCAAGGAACACACCAGTCAGCTCAGGGATGATGTTGTACAGTGTGGATAGAGTTGTCAAACTAGTCTGGAAAAGGAGAACATAAACGAGAGAAACAGCCAAGAGGTCTATGACTCTGGAATAGTCTCAAATATCCTCTGTTCTTGAGGGAGAACGTTTTGAACCTGGTAGTTGCAACATCATGATGTGGGAATGTAGGATGAGAAACAGCCAAAGAGTTCTGGTGGAGTCTTAGAGAATTCCAGCTCAGGTGTGAAAATTTGCCCAACTATTACTTGTGCATGCCAATAATCAAGCCTTTCTGTAAAGGAAGAAAGCCATTGTTCGAAGGAAGCCCTTCGAATTTTTTAAGGTCATGTAAGGAGTTTGGCGAACAAGATCTGATTGGTCAAGGTCAAAACTTTTTGGTCTACCTGGAAAAGGGTATGTATGGGGTAACACTAGCGCTTTTCGTCACCATGAACACCGTCCCTGAGGTGAAGCATAGTAATAGAAGAATTATGCTGCGGAGGTGCTTTTCTTCAGCAGGGAATGCAAGCACACCAAAATCTATGGGAAACTGAATAAAATTACATATCCTGGAAGAAAACCTGTTAGACAACAAACCTAAACGTAATCAGAGGAAAACTGGCAGGAAAGATACTGTAAAGAACTTGTAGCTGTAAGTGCACTGAAAGGGGTTTCTAAAAAGTACAAACTCAGTGGAGACGCAAACAAATGCAAATTTTTCAAAATATTTTAGCCAACATTTTGTAAACTACTGATATTTTTCATTTTACTGTTACACACTCAATTGTGTTGACGTATGATATAAATTACCTATAAAACACACTTAAGTTTGTGTTCATGATGTGATTAAAGGTGAGGAAATTTACAGGCTGTGAAAATAAATATTTTTGAAAAGCAGTGAAATAAAGCAGGTTGGGTTTAAGAGGAAAATGGCTAGTATGGGTGTAAGTCTTTCCCAACCAGACAACCACTCTAACTTCTTCCTCCTTAAAGTGTTTCAGGATTTCAATATCATGCAATTTAACCTTCTATAGATGCACTCGGTGTGTCTGCCTCTCTTGTTCACATACTTAGACATAATCTTCCTTACCAGAAGCAGTCTCTGAAGGCTGCCTGTCACGCATAATAATAAACACTGACATTTGAGGGAGCAGTAAGGACACGCAGACGAATCCACATAATGGTCTCCAACACAATGCCCGGTGAGTGAGCAGGTAAGTGCTTTCTCCCCCCCAACACACTGCCCCCCTGCAGTGAAACAGCAGAACATGAAACCTTTAGGAAATCCTATGATAGAGCTGGTATGCTAGTATGAGAATGCATATGAATCTATAGAAGGGGGGCAACACCAGAAAAAGTGTAATCTCCCACAGCCGAGTGAAATTAACCATTTACACTACGCCACTGTGCCTGGGTCACACCTTTGCTAGTATCCAGCTATGCTTCTGTATTCCACTGCTCTCCTTTAGAGGTTTTTGACAGAAGTGAAAATGTGGGGATGGTTGAGAGAGCAGCAGACGCTGCTCCTGCTTTCAGTGGTAATTTGCTGAGACCAGAGCCGCACGTTTCTGATGTTGCCTTTCACTCTTATGCCCTTCAATGCCCAAACCTCTAACTATAGGCAGTCAGGTTTTATTTTCAGTGACACAACAAGTCTCCATAATACAGCATTTGTAATGGAAATACAGAAACTATTTTCAAGGTTGACTTGCTATGAAAATTCACCTTAAGTAGTTTTTTTTTTCTCTTTTAACACAAACATAAATTCTCAAGTTTCCCTGTTCTGCAAAAAGTAACCTGGATGGGGGTTCAACAGGAATGCAGCAACAAGGTGATATATAGACAAAAACAACTACAATAGGATTTAAGAAGTGTTTCTATCCCTATTCTTGTTCGAAAGAAATCAGATCAGTCTGTGGAGTCCAACTAATTCACAAAGTTTCTATTACTTGTCATTGTACTTTCTTTAAGTAGCAAGCATAAAATAAATATGAGAAATAACAGATACATTTTTTAACAATAGGAGAGTGTACTAGACCTTTACCCAACAACTTTTTCACTTGACCTTCCACCAAGAACGAGAATTTGCGGTGGCTCACGATGTAGCCGCTGGCAGCGTCCCATAGGACTTGTTTGGGGGGTTAGTTTATTACATTTCATATCCTTAGTCCAGAACTAAAAGGAACACAAGTAAAACACAACTAGTAAAACTCCACAGTTCCTTTGGTCTGTGTCAAGCTCTTACCTCTTACCAGCCTCCCTCAAAACTTTATGTCTTGACTATTAAAATATTTGGAGAAATTAATAATTGAGGAAAGTCTTCATTACAGTATGTTACTTAAATAATGCGATTGTGCTTTCCTGACTGATAAGTTAATACAGCGTGATTCCTTCTGATGCCTAGTTTACACTTGTCTTTCAGTAGGTTTTCACTTACACGTATTGAGACATGTTCCTTTTATGCTAATCTGTTGTTGAAAAGCAATTCCCCACCAGGACAGCAGGGGGTGTAGGCCTTTTCTGGTGAGTCTGCCTTGCATTGCAGTAATGCCTCAGGTTCACAACAGCTCATCTACTTCAGTTTGTAAACACACATCCACTAAAGGAGCAATGGCCGACAGAGAGAAAGTTTCAGATGAGCCGGAAAGCTTTTTACTAAAAATGCAGCTCGTTGAATACTATAAAAATGCATATGAACAAACAAAACTGTCTGTTTTGTTCTCTACACCTTCAGGTCTTCAAAATCCAATAGACTATATTACATAAACTGACCTGGCAATATAAAGCATCCAGTGACGAAAACCTGCATTGACCACTAATTACAGTATTGACTATTGAGCACTATTGTGTTGAAATAATTTTGGGATGATGTTGACATAGAATTCAATGCCCCCCACCCACCAAACAAATGCTTGGTTTTCAGGTGAAATCCACAGTATGTGTGGCATCATATATAAGCAAAAAATTCAAAAAAATCATTCAACATAATCTCAGTTTTACGCATCACAACACTTTTATTTTAAAGAGGGTGTGCAGGCTTTTGTGTGTGTGTGTGTGTGTTTGGTCTCTATCCATTTTCTAAGATGGCTTCTTTTTCCTCCATCCTATGCTTAGATTTAAAAATAGATTGAAGAGAGCTCGAGGACATTCGGTATTCCACTTTTCATTTGACAAAGCCTGAATAATATTCAGTTAAAGATAATAAAAATAAAAGGATTGCCCCTGACTTAGCACAAATGTGCCGACACATAGAAGTGACATCAACCCAGGCTTAAAGATGTCCAGACTTATGCTATGCTTCAAGCAGAATTTCATCTGTGGGACCCATCATAACAGACTTGAGAATGAGGTAGCATAATATTTTGGGCTGCTATGTTTCTGCCACCCTTCTCTTTATAAGGCTGTGCTGGGTAATACTCAAGCCTCTACATTAGGCCTGGATAATATGGTTTCAAATCAATATCACGATATATTGAGTATTTCACCTAGACAGCGATAAATGAACAGCCCTACCACTAAAATAAAATATAAAAATAAATTATTTAGTTGGGCTGTGGCTTCTCCTCGTCCTCCTCAAATCAGCCCTACCCCCACTGCTTCAATATTTTAATCCTCTATCATTTGCTCACTGTCTTTCTGTCCAGTGTTGCCAACTCTTCAGCAAAGAGAGTAGCTACTGGCGGCCCATCAGCAGCTCATTTGCATTATGTGCATATAATTATAATGGACACTGTAGGAGGGGAATCATTTTTAGATAATAGTTTTTACATAAGTGTTTTTTTTAACCATTGATGGCAATGTGGTTGAGGTGGACTGTTGAGGTTTTGCCTTTAGAATATATTTCTGAGTCGTCACGACTTTGTTTTAATCAATTAATTTGGTATAAGAATCAGTCTAACAGGCAGTAGTCCAGTGCAACATCTCCAATAAATGGCTTTCACCAGCCTTTTAATTCAGGTTTCGATTCCAACTCCATTGTGAATTGCTGAGAGTCCAGTATAAGCCGAGACATGATGACTTTTTAACATGAGCTTATGATAATGAAATCAGTAATTTAGTTAGTGTGCAGTGGTTAACTTTAGACAGATATTTTTACCTTTACATTCTACCGTGACTAAGTGGGGGTAGATCAGCAGGCAACGGCCTGGAAGATGCCCGATCCATTAGCAGTCAGTATGTTAACATGCACATCTAAATTGAGTTTTTTGGCAGTGATCGGACTCATACTTTACCCAGAGTGAGAGGCATGTACAACTTTACATGAAAGAGAGAAAATTAATTTTACTTTCTCTTTCTGCATGTACTGTAAACTAGAAGATGGATAACCGACCCGAACCCGACGATACCCTACGTGTTTGGACAGATGTTTAGAAAGGATGTTCGGGTTCGGGTTGGGCTCGGTCACATCAGAGGAGGGAGGGTGAAAACCTCCACCTCCATCAAGGCTCTACGATATCATGAGTAGTGTGCAATTTGTGAAAAAAGCAGAGGGGTGTATTTATTTATTGTATTTACTTTTTATTCATAAAAATAACTTTTGTTTATACTGGTTGTAGGACATCTTGCACATATGTTTACCCTTTCAAAACAGAAAATTTTGAAAAACAATTATTTTTCACATAAAAAAATTAAGATCAAATATATTAAGATTATTACAATTAAAGATAAGAATTAATTTGACTTATCCAGTCATAGCAGGTGAGATAATTTTTTCCCAGCAGCAGCATCAGCTGAACCTTGTCCGCCCTCTCAGACCCACAGCTCTACATAATTTTCTTTGGAGAAAAAAAGTCTACCTTTGGACCTGAGGAGCCCAGCTCGGTTCATGTGCAGAAAGTATTTACAGGTGTAAGAATCCCTACCCTCGGTTTATTAAACTGTGCGTACCTGTGTCAGGCTCGGACATAAATATCTTAATGCCCGTCTGGCTTGGATCGGGTTCGGTTAATGCTCTGTTGTACGCGGGCCGGGCTTGGACAGAAAAATGCGGCCCGATCCATACTCTACTGTAAACACACTAAGCGGATGGAGCTGCAGTGCGCCGACAGGACACCTGCTGCAAGCGCTCTGGGACAGCAGAGGAGCCAATGGCAGCAACTCTGCTCAGTGAGAAGGGTAACGAGGAAACATGAGTCACTAGGGGGCTCTAAAAACTTGCTAAATAGAGTGACCAATTCACTAATTTCTCAGCACTGTTGTGTTCTTATTACAGACTGAATGGGGAGGATTCACGCAATCCACTTCATTGAGTCTGTAACCTAGCACAGTCAACATCTTAAAGGGACAGGAGCATTGGCGACCATATGCATCTTTTAATTTTTAAAACACAGAATATACAGACATGGGCAAAATGAAGGTACATTTTGGATTTATCACCCAGATCTACTCTATATTACAAATAAATATCTTTTTAGCCTTTTGATATTATCAATTAAATAAGGATAAAGCTCAGTAAGTTTTGTTAAAGGTACAGTGTGTAATTTTTGGCCAGTAGCAGGCGTTTTCCGTGCGTTTTGTCCCTCCGGGCTCTTGTAAAAGTAAAGATCGCATCTAATATGGGTTTGCCCATAAAAGAGGACCTGCGCCTATGTATTTTAAAACTGATTTTTAAAGTCATATTTTACAATATCGCAAATATTTTGCAATTAATGTGCTTTACGTAATTATTATCACATAATATTTGAATGGCTATTTTCAAAGATGCACTACAAAAACCACACACTGTCACTTTAAGTATTTCCTTATGATTTTGAAAATTTCTACTGGGAGGTTTAAAGAAAAAGGAATTTAAAATCCTGCAAACATAGGTTGGGAACATTAGTCATTTTCATGGAATATAGTATTCCAGAAATCAATATTTTACATATTTTAGTAAAATATCACAATAAAGAATAATATATTTAGATTTTTTTTCTGCAGTATTTCTCATTACTTCCACATAATGTAGAGTACTGTACTGCAGAGAATATAAAGATGATGGAAAGAAATTCTCTACGATTTTCTGAGATAAAAGGAACTACATGTTTTTCATGTTTGGAAATGTGTTAGACAGCAAATTTAGAATGGAAAAAACGGATACAGATTCTCAAAGAGGAGTTGAACAAATAGGCTATAAAAGTGGACAACTCATATCAAAATATTCTGGTAGTTCAAGAAACTAGTTGGTCATTTATATCGAGTCGCTTCAGTATAAGGCAAGGCACAGTTATGTGTAAAGAACAATTCATACACAAAGTAATTAAAAGAATAATTTATGCTTATATTTTTTTATTGATAAAACAGAATTTCCTTACATAATTTTCTAGACAACAACTTCATTACTTATTACTTGGTGGAATATTGTCATAGTCCCTTGAAATGGTTTCAATAATGTATAAGGACTAAAGCTTATTATGAGAGTTGCTAACGAAATATCTGAAATGAATTCTTATATCTAGATGTAAATAATCATTGTTATGCCATTAAGTCAATTTTTGGTGAAATACAAGAGACCTTCAAGCACATCTCCAGATAAATTCTCTTTGGAGAGTTATCATACAGACTAACCTGTGTTAGCATTATACTTAAGAGTTCAGGAAGCGTTTGCACTCACCTCAGGGTTGGTCCACTTGGTCTTGACGTTTTCAGCCATCTGCTGTGTATAGCCCAGCAGGTCATGACCCTGCCTGCTCTGCAGATACAGTACACCAACAAGCAGTAAATACAAGAGTGTATACAGCTACATAAGCACAGCAAATACAAATATATCTTGGCACAAGAACTAACATTATCAGTTTATAAAATAATGCAAAACATTTTTGCTAGACCTATAGATACTGATCTTTAATATTGTTATTAATAGTAGTGTACTTTTGAGGCACTACCCCCCCCCCCCCAGACATAATTAAGTCTTTGGTTCATTCATGGATCCTTGGTTGCAACTGTAAAAATTAATTTTAATATTAAAAACATTCTACATGCATTAAATTTAAGTCATTAACAGGGACTGCATCATTAATCGTCAGTGTAAATTGATGCAAGAATGATGAAGATTGAGGTAGGTTTAGAGTAAATGAAAAGCCCTTGGGCCGAATATGTGACCTTTGATGCTTGTTAATCTGCGGATGTGATCAAGCGAGCTAGCAGCTTCACTTTTGTTTTCCAGATCTAAAGCCACATGACAGAACAAAATAAAAGTCACATTTTATTGCAACCTTTTCCTCTTTTTTACTTTTTTTATAAGGCTATTGCAGAGTTAAAAAAAACGTTTAGTAGCAATTCAAAAATGAGACTTTCTGACAGCATGATAATTGGTTCTTTCTGTAAAAGTTCGAGATAGTACTCCAGCAAAGTCGACCTGCTACAAGATGTGCAAGAGCTGGTTGTTATTGTCTTGACAAGATTGGTGAGGTCGTCTCTGAAATATAGAAAGAAAACCACTGCGATGCCAGCATGTATTCATCCTGCACATCAGTCATCCTTAATGGAACCTTACCTAAAGCACACCACTCAAGCCAAACACACTAGACCTTAATACATGACAGATGTGGCTTTTGAGGCCAAATGGATCCTTTAGTCTTAAGCACAGAAGACACAAAGGATTTCTAAATAAAATCTGCGAAGAAAATTGATTTTTATCCATCCTGAACTACTTTGGCCATTCAATATTTTGACGTAACTGCCTGCGTTTGTGCTTTGCAGTAGTGTTCGATGTTGACATTTTTTAAACTCCTTGTTTAACTGCAGTGAACTTTAAGCGCTTTCAGGCCACAGTCATGCACGTTTTTTTTAGCCTTGTTCCTTGCCAAATTTTTCCGATAGATCATAAAGTCTTCCATTTTTATGTAAATGATCGAGAACTTTTAAATGATTCATCTTCAAATACATCAGAATTCCCCCTCCATTGAAGTTCTCTTCAAAAAGTCCTTAATAACTAAACCATTAAGTTACTGTTGCCAATTAGATGCAATGTGATGTGTTGCAGTCATTTTTATTTCATTTTTTTCATTGCCATTATGAACCTCTCTGTAAATGTGGCTGCAGACATCAACTTTCAATTATATTAATAGTTATATAAAATATATATTTTACAAGTAAAACAATATTTGTGAAATTCAAATGAAATATATCTGAAATATGCATCCATTTAGATTTTAAATTAGAGATTTTTGTAATAGTTCATAAAATCACATTTTCTGCAAATGAAATTAAGACACTATTCTATCACCTTCTGTAACACTAAAATGTAGTCTTTGCTCAAGTATACCCCAGATGCTTTAATAAATATCCTAATAAGTTACTGATCTACTGACAGTCAATGACCTTTTTTCTAAATTAGCATAAAAAAACGTGAAAAATTATATTGCTGGCATTAAATTTAAAATAATCTAATATTCATGAGCATATACAAATCTTTTTTACAATTTCAAATGGTACAAACAGATTTTTTTTCTCTCTCAAGGGGCAAAAAATAAAAGACATAAATTGAATATAAAATAAAAGATCATAAAGGGTCGCCTTCCAAATGACACCAATAACTTCTGGAGTTCAGCCTCATCTGAAAATCTCTTCAAAAACACCTCAGTAATCAGTGTTATTTTACTTATCTGTTAACAATGTATTAGATGTAATCAGGGTAGCCAGCATCGAACACAGAATAAGTTGAACTTTTTGAAGTAAAAGAAAATATTTACCCCCCCCCCCCAAGTAACGGGAAAAAAGGAAATAAAAATTTTCAATTAAACAATCACTTAGAATGTAAACTATAAAAAGGAAATAAAGTATGTTTTTTTCATTAGTGATAAAAGGAAGCAGGATAAATGATAGTAAATATCTAAACTCTAATGTTGATGTTATGATGTAATGAGCAATGGCCGAATCAGCCTATGAAATAAGCTTAAAGGAAGAACATTGTGGAAAAAACCCAAATACTTATGCACATTTGAAACAAAGCCAAATTGACATGGATGCAGTTTAATTCCCATTTTATTGTTTTTAGAAAATACATTGATATAGTATCATAATTGGATCAATTCAATAATGAAGTCATGTGGGTGACCATGAAATGTTGTTGCGTTTAAAATATTAAACTAAGCACTTACAAGGCCTTACTGAGCTGACTCTAAAGAGTAAAAGGCCTATAGCTAAAGGGATAGTTGATAATGAATTAGAAATGCAAAGTAGATAGGCGATGTTCTGAATACATGATGCAGAAGGGTTGCAGACAGTCTACAGCACGCCATAAGTGATTAGGTCCAAGACATGGCATGTAATAAATCACACTCTGCTAGTCTAGCATGTATAAACCTGTCATGTTGTGTACAGCTCACCTTCTGCCACACATACGCCTCACGGAGAGTAATGATCTCGTGATCCCTGTGCTCGCCCTGCACAGCACAAACCACGCAGATGATTTGCTCGTCTGATTTACAGTAGAGGGAACCTTCCTGACCATGCTCTTTGCAGCGCAGTCTCTCCACTGTCACCGTGTCCCTCTTGCCTGCCTCTTCAGGAGCCACGGCATCAGCCTCACCCCCATCTTTTCCTTCATTCTGGGCGTTTTTTCTTTCGTTCGCGTCCCCACTCTCACCACCTTCAGCCACCTCCTGATTTTCACCCACCTGGGCTGGTCTCTTATCACCAGATACGTCCTCCGCTGCACCTTCGACCCTTGAGTCCCTGTCTGCCTCCAGACCGCAGGCCTGTGCACCTTCGCTGTTATAAGGCATTAATGTGTGCCGCATGCTGCTGGCATGTCTCTCAGCATGAACTGGGCAGAAGGCAAAGCTGCAGGTGTGGCACACTTGCGTCGCGGGTTGGGCTTCATCGGGCTCACACGCATCACAGGAACCATCCATCTGTGGCAAATCGTCTTGATTAAGACCCATTGCTCCTTCCAGAGATTCGTCTTTGTGATCCATTGTGACTGGAATATCTGTGAATCACATAAATAAATCATACCAGAGACATATCAAAAAAGGATAGGGTATATATAACTAGGATTGTCTGAGTTTACGTATTCTTTACATAAGGGCAAAGTCCAGGATTCTCAGTCTAATCCTGAATAGACAACAATCAGACATAACACTCATTATCTCTACATCAAGGCATCTTTTAGGGGATGCAGTTAAAATGAGGAAGCAAGTGAATATTTTTTTTCTTTGATGTTGATACTTTAGAAGCAGATAGACCCGTGCAAGGAATTTACCTAGTTACACAACAACCAAGTACGGTGGCAAAAGCCAGATATATGTGTATCTGGAACTGTTCCCATAAAAAGCGTCTGGTGTAATATTTTAAGCAGATTAGAGGATGCGCCAGCAAGTGTCCGCCTACCATGAGTTGTCTCTGGCCAATCACACTAACAACTCATCTGACGATACCATCTAAGCTGGTTAATTCAAGCTCCTGCCAAATCTAGTAAGGACAAGAAATGCACCAAGTCCTTACCTTTGCTAATCTTTCAATAAAGCCATGGTCTCTCGTTCAACTAAAACAGATTCAATAGCCACTTCCACACGTACGTTCACCGGTGCGGCGATGTTTGTTTTGCTTTGCCTGGGCACTTTCTACTACCTGAACACCTACCGATCCACAAAAGCACATTGCTAACATACGATTGGTCCCCATCACCAGTGGAGTTGAGTTGGATGGCTTTCCCCGAATTTACACCAAAGAACCATGCAAGCGTAAGTGTTTTACGCCCTACTATTTAAAGGCGTCAATTCACAGAAAAACATGAAGAAAGCGCTGTGCGTGCTGGTCCCCAGCAGCAGACTTCTCTACTGCTGCTCCACTTTGGTTGTAAAATGGTCAATACAAGAACCCAATGTATTAATTTGTTGAACTAAAATGTAAATATGTGTAGGAAATAGCCTACTAATGTTTATTGCATTTGCTCGTTCACGTTGGTTTCATATCGAGCTCTAAAACTATATCTTTTCAACACACCTCATCAAAGTTGGGTTGTTGGGTAATTTTTTTAAACAATCATCTATATTTTTACATACAGCGCTAGGTAAAAGATGAATCCTGGACCTTCTCCTTGTTGACTGCGTGCTGAGAGAGAAAAGCAGAGGAAGAGGGAGACTCTGGGTTCATCACTTTTATTTTGAACGTCCAACGGTAAGTTATTTTTGCTAAATCATGGCCGTTTTCTGTGTTGGCGCATCCGTAGCTCGGAAGATTGTCACATATATGCTTCAAAAATAGAACTTGAACCTATTTTGAGCGTTGTGGTCATCTAGTAAAGCTCGTAACATGTGTGTGTAGCGCGCCCGATGTGGCTAGTTCCATTGATAAAAACAAAAGTGTTTATGCCGTGCGCGCTACAAACGTTTTCGGCTATGTTCGCTTTACGCTCGCATGATGCTTTGGTGTAAATTCGGGGTTAATTGGAGCAGCACAAGATGGATTCTTTGGGGTTTGGAAAACTCCATATCTCACGAGAATCCAGCTTGCAGCACAACGTTGCAATCAAGTGATATGGTTAGATGACTGGTTGGGAATAGCTCCCAAATGGTATCACTCCTGAGGGGGTGACCCTCTCAGAGCAGAAACATCTATAAAAAGTGGTCCAAAGAAAGGCAAAGTGGTTAATGCTTCATCAGGGTCATGGACATCTAAGTGTGACAGACTCAGGAAAGGAGCAACTGTGAGGTCTGACCCTACAAACAAGTTGCTATATCTCAAACTACTGAACAAGTCAATGCTGGTTCTGAGAGAAGGGCATCAGAATACGCCGTGCATTGCAGTTTGTAATCAATGAGGCTGTGCAGTCAGAGTAAGACATAAATCCCTGACGGCTATGGTCTCTTTGAGCCTTTCAACTCTTTTTTCCCCACAAAGAAAAGACGGCTTAGAAATGGTGGGAGGAGTTGACTTTGACACCTAATTCCTAATGTAACTGGAATTTTATCATATTATTAAGAACTCAATGTTCTAATACGTATTAATTTACAACATAGAGCACTTTGTTACCTCATGCAATTTTGCTAAAAATCAACATTGAACAGATCAAGATAGTTATTCAGTGTCTTTAATCTATGAAATTCGAGTTACAAATGTAGCAAACAGTCATAAAATGCTGCTATAATACAGTATCTTGCTTTGGCAAACATGGTATCAATGAATGAACACGGTGTGATCCTAACACACAGTGCATCAGAGTTAGTGATGCACTTAATGAATCTGGCCTGATGTGACAAATCACGTTTGCTTTTATATTACATGAATGGCCTGTCATTTACCTGGGGAACAAATGACACCAAGATGCACAGAGGGAGAAAGGCTAATTAATGGCAGTGGTGTGATGCATTAGGCAACATTCTGCTGGGAAGTATTGGGTCCTTTACTGTGGATGTTACTTTGACATTCACTGAGAACACTGAGGAACATGCACACCTTTTCATGTAAACTGTATTCCCTGGAGGTTGTAGCCACACTCAACATGTAGCCTAATATCATTTTTCTGCCTCAAACCAAAGCATATTAAGGAGAGAAAAGCTCAGCAGAGACATAACTACAAGTAAAACCTTGGAAACACAAGAACATACATCATCCAAAAAATGCTATTAAGTGGTATCCTGTTGTCTGCAGCTGCTGAACTACTCTCTTTCACTTTCTCCTTATTTACCATTTCACAAAAATAAAGTGCAGAGCATGTATTTGTGTTGTCTCAGCGGGTCCAAACACCTCCTGCTCTCCCGAGGCCCTGACCTTTACACATTCTTCTTTTTTGTTATGTGCGTCTGTATTTATGACTCCTCGGACTGAAAGAAAGAGGAAAAACATCCAGTATATTGTTCAACCTCATGCCTCGTTGCTGTCCCTTTCTCCCTTTGTTTATGTACTGTTCCTCAAGGCTGACTCACACTAGCAGTATACAATTGGTCGAATAAAAAAAAAAAATCCGTTGGCTTTTTCAACCACCTCTTTGTGTCTGACGTATTCACAAAAAAACACGTATTTTTTTCCATTCTTTTACACTGTAAAGTAGCAGTGAGTACTTACCTTCCTCTCACCTGTTTCTCTGCGTTTCGGGGCTGTTTTAGAAACTAATAAATGTTTGTCTAGGAGTTAGTTTAAACGCTAACTTCCTTAGCTCAGTTGTCGTTAAAATTCTGTCACTGAGCTGCTACCTGGTCCATCTCTCTTCAAACAACAGAAGCGAATCTACAGTTCCAGTCCAACAGCATTTACTTCCTTATTTTCATGAGCGAATGTCTACTTCTTTTATCCTTTAAACCTGCAGCTTTCGGAGTGAGTGGAAAAAAAACAGAGACACACAGAGGCTGGGAGGAGGAAAGTCGGTCTGCAAAGAACCCGGGGCAGGCAGAGCCATATTTAACCAAACGCAAGGCAAATGTACATTAAAAATTATGTTTGCTTTAAATAAGTTTGTTCCTTATTGGAATTGGAAATTACACCCATCTCAAAATGACACTAAGCAAAAGCAAAGAATATAAAAATTGTCCATGCTGTCCTCAATAAAGAAACAAATACTCCATGCCATAACGACAATCAAACCCTTGTTATATTCACTGACCAGCTTCTATGCATGTTACCACAAGGAAATTGGATTTTTGTGTGTATTATTGGACTGGCGGACTTTGCCATCCTTCAACTCTTTTCTGGGTAAGGAGAAGGAAACGGGGGCAAACCATGGAGCACTGCATACATGGGGCACACAGCCATCTAAAAGCAAGGCATATGTCGTGTAAATTTAATGTCGTTTTCACCCACAGACCAAAAAAACCCCAGCAATGTTGTTGTGCCTACTCAGTGCCTACTCAGTGCCAGTAGCTGCAGCGACCCCACCCCACCGACACCTCCAAGCCACCCCAGGGCAGCACTCAAATGCCAAGTCCGCCTCAGGACAGCAGTATAGATAAGTTTACGAGCTGTTTCCGCTTTACTTCCTAAACTCCTCCCTTATATGCAATCCACTTCTGTTCCGGCGGGCTGGGTTTGTTTTTGCCAGCTAGCTCCATGGTGTGATACTGTAGTACTGATATCGTGGTGACAAAGAGGATATAATATAACAATTAGAACATGAAGAAAAGTGGTTCGGGAACAACATGTGCGGTAGTTGGTTGCAATAACTCGAGAAAGCACCTGAACGAGTGGTTAGATCAAGAGTGCTACGACCACAAACCAGCTACGAAGAGGCAATGTCCATGCACGCCATTGTTTAAATTTTTTCGCAAGCCTGATACCGACTCGGAATCCAGAGCCTGGCTGAGGGCATTGAATCTAAAGAATCCACCCCGCAACGTTTTTGTTTGTTCTTATCACTTTATTGACGGCAAACCAACCAAGGATAATCCTTTCCCTGATTTGTCGTTGGGATACAATCGCCCTCCCCAGGCCAAGGGGCGCCGACTCATCCAGCGGACCACTGCCTTCAACATGTTCAAGAAACGCAGACTTGAATCTGAGGGTTCAGCAACTTTAGCTATGAAGCAACTGTTAATTATGAATAAGTTGTCATACACTAACTAGGATGCCCGTAGTTCCTCTTTTGCCCGGGCATGTTCTCCTTGTTGGCGCGTAAACTTGTGTATTGGTACCAGTGTCTCTGTATCTCTAAGTCCCCAAAGCCAGAGCAGCAAACCCCCAAACCTCGAATACTATTATTTTTTTTTACTTATTAATTAGAGACAAATCAACCTGAATTTCTTCTGTCGTTTTACCTTAAAAGCAAACATGTTCTGCTAAGCAACAAAAACAGATAATTTTTTTCACATTGTTTAAATCTTTTTTTTAAGCGTTTTCATATCTCCAATGTGTAAGTTACGTTTTTGTGTACCATGCTTAGAACTTACAAAGGTGGGGCATCTATTTGTTTCCAAACCCACTTTTGCCAACAAGAAGGCAAAACACAGGGCTGACTGGGATTGTGTTTTCTAGGCATGTTGATGGGTCTTTTGATACTTTGAGCCAAAAGCCATAGAAAAGCAGACAGCGACAGAATGCATGTAGATAGTCATCAGATAAATCTCTCACGCAGTTTTGACAATAAAAAAACATTGAGAGTAAACAGGAAAGTTTTTGAAAACTTACTTCGAAAATGCTGTCAAATTATTGATAAACACTAACAACCAAATTTCCCCATGTGGAACAATTAAAGGATTATTCTATCTATCTCTATCTAGCTAAGAAAAATGCAGAACCAGGTATGCATTACAGTTTTCCTAAAATATTTTATTCACATTTTTCTTCAGCAAACTTGAATACAGTGGCCAAAAAAATAGCTTTAATCTGGCCTTCAGACATTAAGCTTGTCAGATGATCAGCCAGGATTTGTCTGTGATTCAAATAAAGTTGTGAACTGTATTGTTATTTACTCATACGTTTGCAAAAGGCCAAAAACAAAACATTAAAAGGCTGCTTGTTGGCTATTATTAGGCTAGTAGCTATTATATACTGTTTGCAGTGTTACCATATTTTTGTTATAAAAAAGTTATTTCAGTGGCATTAAAAAAATATTTCAGTGGCATTTTCTGTGTTGTATTTAAATGTCTGTATTCATTTGTGGAAGAAATTGCAGCAAAATTAATAAGAATTAGATAGAATGCCGAGTGCATTTTTATGAATAAGACAGGAACAGAGAAACTGAAAAGGCTCAGCTGGAAGGGCTAAACCAACTGTGCATGTTTCTCACAAGTCTTAATGAGGATTTTGTAATTATTATATCAGCTTTCCCTTCTGTTCCATACCCACCATAAAGCACCACCGAGAGACAATGGAGCAGGATTAGAGGTCTGGAGAGAGATACAGAGAAATGTGGAAAAACAAGCTGTTCTCTGTAGAGATCTAAAGAGCCTATTGAACTGGGCTTCACACAAGCTGCATTTGGCACATAAAGACCGGTAGTTTGGTTTGAGTGCTACAACAGAGTATAACCATGTACGAGTTCCAAGAAAGCCTCCAGCATCCTCATGAAATAGATGACTTTTTCTGCACTGCTTTGAAGAGGTTATCTCTTACATTAAAAATGGTGTTACAGAGGATTATATACATAAAGGATGATTCAATGACAACATATATCTGACTGGCAAAGACTTTCCTTGGCTTGGATCTTGTGCAATGCTGATGTAATGACTAAAACTGCCAGTGTGTCCAGTGGGAATTGCGTCTTACCTGCATTCACCGACGGGAAGTGGTGCTAATGCAATTGAAAGCACAAATGGTTGTGCACAGTGATATTGGCCTCACTTCCAAGTTCATTTGCACATTTAAAACATACAGCATGATCCATCTGGTGTACATGTATCTTTGACTTTTTCCAGACAGTCTAAATCCCTATAATTTTACTGCATGGTAAAATGACCCCATCATAATGCATTCTGCACAAAACTAAAAACAATTAAAAGCCTCATTGGCCTGCACTTCATTAAGATAAGCATTTAAAATAATGCAATACGTAGCTTCTGCTTTAGTCATTTGTTTCTTCGCCTCCAAAGAAGAATTTTTGTGAAACAAAATGTGACACGCTGTAGGAGCTAAATTTGTTTACCTAAATTGTATTTCTACAGCTCAGGGACCGCTGTGCACAGACGCTTGCAACACAAAGAACATCAACCTCTTAGAAATAACAGTCAACACTGAAAGAGGCAGTTCTGGCAGAAGAGCAGAGCAGACAGAAAACACTTACTTAATCTTTTGGCTTTAGCATTGTGTTGCTGGCATGAGGTCCGTTGTTGGTCTCAAGATGAAATGTCCTGCAGTGGAACAGTACTGGACTGCCACGAGTGAGTGAGTCTGAATTCGTTTAGCATCTCCCCCTCTGTGGTGATTGAGAAACCAAAACGTTACTGTATGCAAGTTTACAAGTTGCTGTAGCCTAATGAAACCCACAGTTTGAGTGAGAAGGTAACAAACATCCAGTTATCATGGGTAGAGACATCAGATTAATTTTGGGACTTCAGTAAGCCATTCATTTTCAAGAGTAGAATTAATTTTAAAATATAAAAGTTCAGTGATATTCAAAAGCAAGACGTTGGTGCAGAGGTTTATTACTTATTATGAACTTCCTTTATTGCATCCAGCAATCCATATTAATAGACTAATATATACATACACCTTAGATAGTGTTTGGTTATATGTTCCTTATTGTGACGACATGTTTTTTATAGCAATCAGGGTTTGGTAGGTAGATTCTGCTTTGCATAAGAGAGAGTTCAGTTAGATGGGTTGGTGAGACCTCCTGTCAAACAGAGACAGAGAACACAAATATCTTACACAGTTTTAAGCAGCAATGGGAGAAGATTATTTCAAGCTTGATAGCCATGCAAAACCAGTGGGTTTAAGATTGTTGTTCGGTTGGAGGGCTTATTGTGCCCAGGTTTCAAACATCAGAGATAAAAAGGGAACGGGTTAGGATATTCGAGAACAATTGAGGATGTGCCTAGGCACAAAATCTTCATGAACTATAAGACACTGGATTGTCACTATCCAGTAAAGTAAGTTTAGCTGCTGACCATGTGGAAAAGCTAGATGCCTTCTGGAGGAAGCGTTTACTGTTAGACAAGACAAAATTGTAATTGTTTTAAGATAGCGTCCACTCTAGAACCCAACTCCTCAAATAAATAATTAAAAGCTCATAATCTACATTGAATCAAGTGATGAGTATATCTAACCTTCTGACCAGATTTTCATCTGATTAAGAAGGACAGCAAAAAAAAATAAAGAAAGAAATATAACACCCTCAAGTCTGATCAGGAATATATATATATATATATATATATATATATATATATATATATATGTATATATATAATATTTATTATCTATTGTCCAACAGAAATAAAGAAGATTTGCTACATTTCAGATGCTGCTAAATAAAAAAGGCTGTTTTCTAAGATAAGCTTTACTTCTTTTTGTATAAAGCATTTGAGAGGAGTGAATGATGTCAACAATGAATGGAGGTACTGCAGTGGTCTAAGATATGGGTCAATAGCAGAAGGGAACAAAGTCAGTATTTACAAGGAAGGGCACAATCAATAACTCACAATATCAACCCAGCATCACAAGTACTCCCACAACAAACATTCTTTGGTGTACTCAGCATAGCAGGAAAATTATGTATAATTAGTCATATTTTTGTGGAGCTCCAAAATTTACGTTTTATTTGGTTTTTTTCATTTTTTGTTTATTAGATTAATTTAATTTATATGGTAGTTCCACATAAAATAAACAATTAGAGCCACATATCTATTGTCTTCATTTTACTGACTTGGTTACAAAGTTTGCTTGTTGCAAGCTAGCTGACATAAACGTAACAATTTATCTGTTTTGTTTATCTTGGGAATTTCTCAGAAACAGTTACATTGCCTTATGAGTAGTAATAATTTCTTCTTGCATTAAGCATTTGCCATGACTAATAATTTACTTCTCTTATAATACAGCTACATTAGTTTTTATTCCCCTTAGAATTTATTTTACTGTCTTATATGTTACAGAATGTCCTACTCAGCAATTTTACATAATCCTATTGACGCTATTCAATTTTGAACTAAATAACTGGATGTGATTGGGCAGAATGACATAAAGACAACTACAGTGGAGCAAAAAATATATTTGGCAGCCACAGAGGTCTGTATTTCTCATCATAGGTACACTTCAATTGTGAGAGACATCATGTTAAAAAATTGGGAAATCATAATAATATGATTTTTAAATTAATTTATTTGTATAATTTACTGGATCAATAGCTAGGTTTACATGTACACAAGCTATCGGATTAAAAGCCTGTTCGGAATAAAATGAATTCATGTTAACACAACATTCAAATAAGTCTGACCCGATTTCACTCTAAAATTTCATTTAGATTGAGACAGGCGGGTTATGCCGATAGTTTATCAGATCGCTGTGGAGGAAAACCCTTATCCCGAAGTTTGATCATTACTGAGCATGACTGTTAAGTCATGCGTAGACATACAATATGTTGGCCTAAAAAAATAAAGGGATTCTGTTTATAATTTGATTGTGTACATCACAATGAAGGCTTGTAGATATAAAACCGTGACCAGAAAAAATAAAACCACACTGTTAAGAACATTGTACTGCTCTATTTTAAATGTGCCTGGCCATGTTTGTTTACAATGGAAGTCTGGTACGTCTATGTCTCTGTGCGGTTCTGTGCCTGTCAAAATGATTTATTGCGATCAAACCTGTATCAAACCTTTTTCAGGCCCCATGTCCTCAGTCAAATTCTAATGGTGTATTCACACCGCACAGTTGGTCTGCGTCAGGGCTTCCATAGCCTGCTTCTGAGGACAAAACAACGCATGGCTTCCTCTGTTATTATTTATGATTTTTTTAATCTGCGTTCGTTGAAAATGTTTTCACTGGGCCCGTGCTTCATTCAAGATACGTGTATAATGACATAACTACAGTGAGACGCTCTGATTCGTTGCCGCACTTCGTTAACTGTGTTGGGTCCGTCAAAAGTTAAACTAGCTGAGCTTCTGAGTTGCTGCGTTGCATACGGCAACGGAGCCAACGTACACAAAGCACCGCAGAGACTTTGACGGACCTCTAACGTACTCTACCATAGACTTTACATGTAATCTTGCCGCAACTGACGCTGACACATGGGCTTGGTCTGAATGCAGCATAATCCAAACTATGATCGCATTAAAGACATTTTGCATGTGTAAACATATCTTATGGCACCTGTTTGAACAGGTTATCTGTATAAACGGCACCTGTACACACCTTCAAACAGTCATAATTCAACCTCAACCACGGCCAAGTACAGAGAACTGTCCAAGGACACCAGGGACATAATTGTACACTTGCACAACACTGGGTTGAGCCAATCTACAATCGGCAAGCAGCTTGGTGAAAAGAGATCAACTGTTGGTGATAGAGGAGGGATGGTAAATCATATCCTAGGATCCATAATAAGGTAATTATTATCTCTGTACTGCACCATATTTGTTTACATTCTCACAGAGTTCCGCATCCATGCTAAATATTGGAATGGAGGAGCGACGTCATCCACTCAGAAAAATAGCTGAATGACTGAGCTGGCGTTGTGAGATTTCTCCACTTTTACAGTGCCCTGAAATGGTGGCTCCTTGTGGATGAAGACACCTATCTGAGTAAATATCTTTGCTGCGACACCTGGTTTCATCGCCATGTAGACAGAGCCTTAGTTTCCAATATCAAGCTCAAGTTTGACGACTTTGAATTCTCAAGCAATCTGTCAAGGGAATTGTGCCAGAGCAACCTATAGCAGTTTGAAATGTATCATACTTCAGTAATCTCTGCATTTCTTGATACTGCATGGGACAAAAATGTAGGCATTACAGACTGATTTACTTTTTAAAATTTGTTTTGATATAATTAGCTTACTGTTTTTTTCCCTCACTTTTATTTAGCAAAATTTTAAATGTTTTTTTTTATTATATGTATTTTAGGTTCAAATTAATTTTCTTTTAGATCCATATATAGTTGAAAAAATTATAATATGTATACTCATGAGGTTTATTAGTAAGATTTAGAGTACCTTTCACAATAACAGCCTTTGAGCAGGTATTACAGATGCTTTTCATTAAGCCAGGTTTCAGCAGCAAAATTGTTGGCTCCTCACTTCTGCCACACAAACATGCCCACACCTATATACAGGTAAGGTAATATGCCTTTACCAAAGCACATAATATCTGATGATATTTTTTGATGGCATGATCTTTGCTGTTAAGATGGAGCAAATTTCTTACAGCAAACTTAACACTTTTCATTTATTTCAGAAGCTGTAGGTGACATATTTCAGCACTTCTTGAACCGATAATGAGTTCTACTCCTCTGCCTTACACTTTGCTGTTTCACAATTGAAACACAATTTGTTCCTTCACAATGTATGTATACTGAAGAGCTTTGTCACAAATTTTCTTTAATAATTATGCATGAATCGTGCCTACATTTGTTAGGTTTGTTTTTTCTTTTTCTCTTTTTCATTTCACAAAGTTTATTGAACTTCTCTTGTAAGAATTACCCAGTTTTCTTTAGAAATGTAAAAAATACAATTTGTTACATTAAACATTTTACCCCAAATGTAAAACAGCATCCATTTGGTCTCACAAGTTATTTTTAGAATTATTTGATTCCCTTTTTTTTCCAGTAAAGAATCCAGGTGTTCTTCGATGAAAGCAGTTCAGAATAATAAAAATACTTCAAAAAGGATTAGAATAGTACTGGCTCATTGAGCTCTAAGTGTTAAATGTTAGTAAGCAGCTACTGTAAATAAATTTTCTCTTGTCTCATGAAACCTTTTTAGAAAAGCGTGGACATTCTTTTCTTGATACAAAACAACAGTATCCTCATTAAAGCTGTCCCATACTAATCTGGTTAAGAACTTTTGGATCCACACAAAATCGGTCTTTATCTTCCTTGAAACCGAGAAGGAAAAAAACAGTGAATGCATTACAAAGGATGGTTTGTCTAAGAAACCTCTTTCTTGACTTTACTCATACAATAATTTCTTGCATCTTCACTTCATTAGTGAGAAACAAGTGCATTCTTGCCTGTGAGTCAGACCCTTTTGAGCAGTGAGCACGCCACTTGTGTTTATAGCTCCCTGCCGTCTAAAAGTTTAAGACTGAGAACGAGCGTGTGTAAATAAAGTATGAAGCACAAATAAATTAATGTCACATTAAGCTTGCATGTATTTTAGTTGGGGTATACTGAGACTAATTACTTTTTTCATAGTGTGCCATGGTTGGCTACAGCTGGATATCTGTCATGATGTCACGGGACGTGGAGCAGATCACTGGCATTTCGCCCTCATACAATGACATTCAGTGTTATTCTCCGTGGTCCCTCTCTGCAGGCCCCTAAACGTGGGCGCCAGGTCACAATGCTCCTCTGTGCCCTCAGACGTATGGTGTTCTGGCACTGATGTCGCCCTGGAAAATTCTCAGGACGGATGCGCAAGCCAAAAGCCGTCAACCGTTCCAAATCCCTGGATGGTGTCCTCTAGCCCTGAGACTCAGCTTCCAAAAGGTTGAAAGAGAGACTCTCTAATGTGAGAATGCATTCTGAGACACATTGTCCCGAAAAGGAGTTAATTCAGTGTAAAGTAATCCAATTGAACTTTTTCACATTTTGACACAGTGTAGCACATGTATCTTTGTTTAATTTTAAAAGTACCTTGGATTTGTATTCAGTTCCCCAAAGTCAATACAATGTAGAAACATTTTTAATGGCAATTAAAGCTACATTTTTTGAGGTATGCCTCTAAAATCTTTGCTGATTCTAAAGTTTGATTTTTTTTTTACCATACTTCAGATCAAGCTCAGTCAGATTAGGTAAAGAGCATATGCACACATCAGTCCTCCCACAGAGTGCTAGTTCGATTAAAGTCTGAACTTTGACTGAGCCATGTAAATGCTTCGATCTAAGGTATAGTTTACATGACAACTGGATGAAAAAAACGATGTGTTTACATGAGAGGGCATGTGATCTGATCTCGTTGAAAACAGTGTAGTACATATGCCCGGCCTTTAGATGGCAGTGTGCCCAGTGTATGCAGTTATCTTTGGTGTCCCCATCATTACCTGGAAAAGAGTTGAAGGATCGCAGTGTGGAAGTCCAATATGCTGTGGGCGGCTGGTAGTGATGTGATCGTTTTTGAAAGTCCCCGACCTCTGGTTTACCTGACAACAATTCACCCAGCGTTGTCAAAATTCTCCACTCTGGAACCCCTTTTCAAAATGTTACGTTTTCGACCCCTTGACACCCCGTTCTCGTGTACATAACAGACCAAATCACAGAGAAAAAAACCTCATTTTGCTGAAAATTGTTGTGTAAACTGCCCCCAAAGCAGGGATGTCCACACCTTTTCGGAGGTAGGGCACTTTGTTGAATTAAAAAAAAAACAGACAAGCCTAAGAAATTTTTTTTTTCAATAAAATATTTTTTTTCCAGCTGTTTACCAGTAAATTGAAAATTGTATGTTTCAATTAATCTAGCAAAGTAAAATAACAATTCCCATATTCCCATATTTGGAGGGTTGATTGTTTTGTATTTTATTAGCCCAAAAAGAAGGTATAATCTTTGCTCAGCAATCGTGATGGAACATGGGTTGCTGCAGAGAGGCTGGATGTTGGTGTTCACTTATTATGAAGTTAAAAAATGTATAACACAGAAATAATAAAAGATATAGTGAAATATAGTGAAGTGAAATATTTGGTGTGCTGAAAACAGTCTGTTCCTTAGCTGCCTCCATCTTTTTTGTTTTGCTCCATCCCAGCTCTGTTGTCACAAAAACAAGGTCTGACATAATGATGCCCTAAAAACATAGAGCGCTGTGATTGGCTGGACCTACACTTAGCTTGACTAATGGAAGAGCTGCTGAAGCTACAGACCTGCGGAGGTTAGACCAAGCTGGAGACCAAAATCCTTGCCACATACATTTCTAAATTGTCTAAATTTCTAAAACATATTTTATGGCCTGTTAACTGCCTGTTCTGGTTGGTCGAATATTTCTAGATTTGCAGAAGTTGTGAGTGGCAAGTGGCCCTTGGGCTGTTTTTGGGAGATCTCTGACTGTATTTTTAGGTTGTTGTGCTGTTGTGTTGCTTTGCAAAACATCACAAAACAATGTCTGCAATGGGCTACACAGTAAGTGCCTTTTTGCATGGAAGTAGCTAATTCTCCCTGGGCATGTGGGTTCTCAGGCTTTCACCCACGGTTCAAACACATACACTAAACAAAAATATAAATGCAACACATTTGTTTCTGCTCCCATTTTTCATGAGATGGACTTAAAGATCTAAAATTCATTCCAGATACACAATACTTAAAATTTCTCTCAAAAATTGTTCATAAATTAGTCTAAATGTGTGATAGTGAGCACTTCAGCTTTGCTGAGATAATCCATCCCACCTCACAGGTGTGCCACATCAAGATGTTGGTTGGCAACAATTGGAAAATGCCAGTATTCTTAGGGAAATTGCCGCAACATTATTGGGGGGAAAAATAACTATGAACAAGTTCATTTTTGAAAGTGTGAACTTAGTTAAAAAAATGTAATTATGACCTATGAACTGAACTAGTTCATTTTAAAATGTGTGATTTGAATTTTGAACTAGTTCACATAAAAAGTGAACTTTCCCAACACTAGAGATTTACAGAGAAAAAATATTTTTTTATTGAACCCTGTCAGCTACTGAGAACTTCTTAATTCTTATTTTATCTCATCAGCCCTTCATGCTGACAGTGGCCATCTCAGTCCTTTTATATGTGTTCCCCCATAAGAAGTTCACATTGATTCCAGATTACTGAGACACTGCACCCGCCAATCAAAATGAGAAGGTTAATGCTTTGTGGAGGAAACGAGTGAATGTCGGGGGCCGAGGGAATGAGACCCCATTTAGTTCAATCACTGATGTAATTACAAACTTTAAAGGACAAAAACAAGTTATTCACAGTGTATCAACCTTCTGTTCATGTTTGTTGCTAATGTGGCTGACAGGATGGTAAAGAAATAGAACTGCATGGGGGAACAGGGAGACGGCAGGGAGAGTCAGAGAATAATTTTAGCACAAAGGCAGGCTGATAAAAAGAGGTGAGAAAAGGAATCTGTGAGTGAAGGGATAAAGATTGAATTTCGTCTTCACAGGCAAGAACACTGCCTGCGAGCAAAAAAAAAAAAAAGGATGAAAAGATGACCTGCTGGTGTTTTCTTGCTGACGTTTGGATAGTCCCCTGTCTTCTCGATGGCAGCTCCTACTTTTCAGTCCCTTTCTCGCTCTCAGCCGCTATCTAATATCAACTCTTGAAACAATTACTGGTGCGCCAAAGGGGATGAAATGTACCAAGTCAGTACACAAATGTGAAGGAAGACCTGTCACAACGCACTGAGATAGGTAAGGAAAAAAAATAGTCAAAATTTGAAAAGCTATTGAGAAAGAACAGACGGATCACTGTAAAAACGAAGCTCTAAAGATGGTTAAACTTATTATTAATTTTGCTGATGCTGCAGATTACTATGGGCAGATGTCTGTGTGTGCGTGTTTTATCTTCTATCTTGTGGGCATACAACTCTCATCAAAGCAAAAGCAGATTATAAGATTAAGCGGTGTGCTTCTGGGAAATACATGGAAAAATATCAGATGTATGAATGAACACACCAACAATAGCATAAAAAGGAAATTGTTTTGCTCTTATTTCTTTGTGACTGAGTTTATGTAGACTACTGAGTGTGGATGAAAATATTGTCTAAATAAATTATATTTCTAGATATTTTTTTAAAGTGTGACACCATGTGACCAAGTGAAAGGATAAGAGTTTACTTTAAGATTATTGTATTTTTCACGGAGGAAGGAAAAAAAAAAGCTAAATAAATTGGACTGACATTCAGCTCAGGATGGGAATTAATCTTCAAACAATGACAAGGATTTTTTATCTCCGTTGCTTTTTGTCTCCTGTGCTGACAGAGTTGGCCAAGAGTAAACCATATAATCATGTGAGATTAAATGGTTTTCACATTGTTAATGGGCTGTACAGGAATATTAAAGCTGAAATTGTTGCAAATCGGCCCTTTGATGTGAAAGCTCTGCAGGGGCCAGTGCTTTTTTACCCCTGTTTCCTGTGTTTTTATCACCACTTTCCCACTTCCTCTGCCTCTCTCTGTGTGTTCTGAAATAGGATCTTATAACCTAAATTGAAAGTGGGACTGCCTTGCAATGCTCAACACATGGCGGCAGATGTGTAGATATGTGAGAAGGGGCTAAGGGCAAAAGGAAAATTAGACCAAAGGAGAGAAGGCTAAGGAAAAGGGAAAATGGGGAATAGCAGGAAAATGACAAAACAAGTAAACATGAGAGTGGATGAGTTTTGGAAGCTCAGAGTATAAAAGAGGGAAAAACAAGTGAGAAAAAGAGGGACTGGAAACGGAATGGAGAGGAGTTTAGGGGCTCTCAAACACTTTTCTCTCGCAGCACAGCAGATGCCACATTGTGTCTGGCACAGTGATCTGTGGGCCTGCACTATTTATACCCTCGCCGTGTCACTTCAGGGCCAGTACAACACACACTACACAAACACACCAGCACACACATTAAGGATCAGAAATTTGTAGCCCCCCTGCCTGACTAAATGAAGCAATTTAGAGTATCTCTGCATGGTGCAAAGAAGGAAAACAATATGAAAGCACAGAGACAAAATGCAGTCACACTGATAGACATGTGGTTTGTGAAATACATTAGCTCCAATAGGAAGAATACATCAAGTGAATTAAAATGTATCATATCATAATCTCATATGGATTTTTTTGTTGTTTTGTTTTTAGAAATATCCAACATTTAATCTGAGAGCATGCATTTGGTTGTGGTGGATGTAATACATAGCTATAAATTATTGTATTTTGAGAAGTTCTGATTGGCCCAAATATTTGTATAACTAAAAATCCATTCACAATAAATCTAATTGCGATATTATTTTAATGTCTAATTTACTTTGTAATTTGATCAGGTTTTTTTAATTTTTAATGCATGGTTCTCTCTCATGGTTCCCTAAGATTGAAATATGACATGACACATAGACCCATTTATTTTAGCCAATGGCAATTAATGTTTGTGGAGCCATATTTATCTTGGCACAGGGCATGGTGAGCGGAACTGTGAAGGAGATAAAGCAAACCTGCAAAGCTTAAAGTTAGAAAGCTGTAGAAAAAAGTCACATATTGGAGTTACCAAAACTCTAGTTGGAAATTGGTCAGTTGGTTAGGATGCATTACCATCACAAACAAAATTAAGTGGAATCAATCATATTAAACTGAAATTGAACTTTTTGGGATTTACATTCTAGGTGGATGGAGCTTGAAACAAAAGCATCATTTAAGCCTTCCTATAGTACATTATGAACTATTTAAAGTGTAAGGAAATTTAAAATGCTGCAAAATAACATCATTATCAAATTAACACATAAAAAGTTTACTGAAGGAAAGAAAAAGAAATCAAACTCCTTTTATGGTCCCTACAAGGTCCATGGTGCTCCTGTTTGCAATACAAACGTCTGGTGTGAGCTGAAGGGAAGAATGCATAAACAAGGAACAAAAACTAGACAGTTTAGAGCAATGGTCAAAAATTCCACCTCTCTGTATGCTTCGGTTTCCAAACAGTTTTAATGCGAGTACAACAGTCACAACATGATTTATTATCTGTTAATGTTTACCAACAAATGTTCCTGTATTTCAAGTTAACATGTGTGTTTTTCTTTTTTCACAACAGTTTTACTTTGTGAACCAAAGAATGAGGAGAGACGGAAAGAAAGCAAATGGTGGTTTGGACAAGATGTGGGAAAACTGGACCCTTTTGAATCACCCCGGTTACTTGGATTAACAGCCACAAGTTTCATCAGCTTTCAGCTTCACAAAGAGTAGAGCTGGGGAAACTCGTTGAGAGGGGCTACAGAGAGGACAGAGGGCAAAGAGAAAAAGCGAAATAACTATAGAACTGGGACCTCAGAAGGTACAACGATCACTTATCTGTGCTCGTCTTCATCAGACAATCAGGTTCAAGAATTATACAGTTCAGATAAAGGCATCTTTTGAAAACTCTGACTCAAATTCACCCTCTTCTTGTAGGTATAAAATAAATCTGGGACAGCTTTTATAGAAAAAAAAACAAAAGAAGAAAAACAGAAAAAAAGAAAGCATCTTTACACCTGCCAAATATGTAATCTCATTTACAAAGTTGTGTTGCATTCTTAAGAAGCAGCCCTGCTGCTTGTTAAATGGCCTCTGTTTGTAATCAATCAGCTCAGATGTAACAGAGGCAAAGCAGGCTTCATTACACATCCGTTCGCAGAGGCGATGTTACGCCACCCATCCATCAACGTTTCGCTCCGAGGGGCCCAGCGCAGTGAAATGCTGGCTGCTTGGGGATGGTGAGCACCTCACGCTCAAATACAAACACACTCTTGAGGTAGTTTTTGACCTATCAAGGGATATGCAAAGTCATCCAAACAGAATGTAATGGGATGAACTTAGGTGGCTTTATCCATGTGCAATATAAAAGCAATCTTTGAAGGGTCACCTTTGATATGATGGAAGATTAAAACCTTGATTATGTTTGTGGAGTTATTGTTGTATGAAAGATGTATACTGATGGTACGATGAACAGCTGTTTTTTTTCTTGCATGTGTAAACCAGGGGTTGGGTGCTCTCTGAGATGAGGAACTGCAGAGTGAGCCGGTTGCACCACATGTGCATTTGATAAAACAACAAACGTGTCCTTCTCTTTGAAGTGGACCCTGTTCCCCTGCAATCCTCACCCCCCACCCTCTACACCATCTATCAGCATGCCATAAATCCAGGCTCTGAAATTCAGGAATGCCCATCTGGGATGTGAGAACCCAGTGAGTTATGGGAACACCTGGGAGGGGTGAAGGAGACGGGTAGACGGAGGGAAGATGTGTGTGTGTGCGAGGTGGGGTGGGTTTTTGACATGATTACGTGTATGAAGGACAAGACGCTGACAGCAAACTAGACAGATGGATTAGTTCTGATGGATGGCTATCTCACACCTTTGAATCATGAAGTAAGTGTTAAAAAAAATCCTGCTGTTGGCATGCACATGCTCACATACGCTTCTTTTTTACACCAGACCTGAAAAGTGCAAGGGCATAGTCGCATGTCCAGTGGAAACTTCAGATTGAAATAAGCTGCAGAAAACAAAAGGCTGAACAACGAGGGAGAGATGGAGGTTTTTGAAGCGGCAGATAACAAAACATGGCTGGGGTCGCCGGACCTGGCTTGACTGTTGATCTTGTGCAGCAAGTTCACATTCCTCATGCTCACATGCTCGAAGTTGGGGCTGCGTTTGTTTCAGTGATCAGCAGTTTGTTTGAATCTGTTTACCAGCTGTGTTTTCCGAAGCTCTCCTTCAGCTTCCTGCTATATATGGTGCACACGTGTACCACATCATTTTACAAGAATCTTTTTTTATTTCAAACTGCAAAAAAAAAAAGAAAAATATTTTTTTCAAACTTAGTAAATTTTCATTTGTAGGACTGATTGCTTCTAACAGTTTTAAGCAATGCATAGGTAACACTATAAAATTAATTCTAGCGGGTAATATATTTTGGCAAAATATTCGTTGGACATAATAATTACAAATATAAATGGATGTGTGTGTATATATATATATATATATATATATGTATGTGCTTAAATTCTAACACAAATAACTACTTTTTTGCAATAAATCCTGAATGGTTTCTGTCTTTTAATTTTCTTGTTTGGTATTCAGTAAAAAAACAAAAACCCAAAGACAAACCCTTGAGAATTTGTTTCTGATGAAAGCATTAAAATGAGACATCAAACATAAAATGCTAATAAAATAGTTGCAACATTTTGACAGCTATACTACAAAAGTGGAATATCAACATTTTCCCAGAAAAACACAGCTAAAATGCTTGATAGTAAGTTTGGCTTTTGCACTGTTGCTGATTTTGACGTTTTGAAAAACTTTAAACATTAGCCTTTAAGTTATTTTCATATCAATTGAAAATCTTGTACGATGAACTGTGAAGCAATTATTTTATTCTTACAAAATTGGCAGTTATTTTTAGTAAGCAAATATTGTTTCAAGTCTGCCTGTGTAGGCAAAATGCTACATTCATGCTTGTTAGCTTGAATTCTTAATTCAATAAATCATAGCTTACATTTTTTTGACTAAGAAATTAAATGATAACTTGCTCACTTTACTTTAAGTTAAGGAATTGAGCTGATTTTCTACAACATTTGAATACAACGACCCCAGTTTTGTTGTCTAGTGCAGAACTAATTAGAAAATTATCTTAAGGCATCTACCTGTCTTCCGGTTAGAAAAATGCAACACCATCTTCAGGGTGAACTTCCTCCAATGCAGATAAGTGGAAGATAAAGTACTCAATCATTGATTCTTTGATTTGATCAAAGAATTAAACTGTTCCTAATTAATTTCATCTCGATGAACAAGTAATTTATAGTAATCCTTCTAGTGCATACACTCCTGTGTGTGCCAGGTCTGGGCTGACAAGTTTACAAATAAGACGATCATGTTGTTTGCAGTTACCTCACATTCCCGGGCAAAATAAGGCAGACATAAAAGTCCAAACACAAATTAATAAATCACTTTGCTGCTTTCTCTTTGTCCTTTCTGGAGAAGCAGCTTTTGTGTCTTTGCCCAACATTCTACTTTTCAATTTCCTGATGGGGGGTCATAAATTTACTCCATTAAAATTGACTCACACACAGCTGATCTTGCTGACATATTTCAAAACCCCAGAGTCAGATAAATCCCCCCATTTTCTCTTTGAACGCATCAATGATATAGAATTAATGAGGTGGTTCAAAAATCGAAGGAATGGCGGAACAATGAACAGTGTCAAAATGAGACAAAATAGATATCTCCCATGTGGCAGACAGTCCTATATTACCTTGGACTGTGGGACCCAAAGAAGATTTAGTTCTTCTTGCAGGAACATTGATTGTGTTGAAAATGTCTTTGTAAGTAGAGCGAAATGATTAGCCCCTCACTTCCACTCAATCAATGCCCCTTGGATCTCCAAATGGCAACCCTGGCACAGGCCAGATAAATGGAAGGAAAAAGATTGAATCAAAAAGGAGATGAGCTATTGGAAAGTGGAAAGAAAATATGTGGAATGATGATAAGAACAACAGCCACAGCTCTTTCCAAAAGCCTTTCTCTGTCTTGAATTCAGTTTGCTGATTCTTATACGATATAAATTTGCTGTAACCGCACCTTTTCTTCCTACAAACATCCTTTATTGAAAGGATATTGAAACCTAGTACACTAATTTCAGTTCTGCTGCCAAAGGAAGGATATTATGCATGCCACAGAGGTAAACACAAAAGGTTTGCTGCTTAAATTGCCCTTGGGTGTGGAAGGAAGTGAACTCTGACACCATGTATTGTTTTCCCTTTGGTTAAGATAACTTATGTGGGGCAAGAAGTGCCAGACGGGACTCCTCACCCTACAGTCGTGTCAGTGTGTAATTGTTGTTGCTGCTGGCATGGGAACCCCAGATCCTTGTTATTTAAGAGGAGTCAGGTTACAGGTGTGACACGGAAAGGTGCTGGGAGGTGGAGTAGAGACTTATGGAAAGGAGTTTTGTAAAGAAAACATATTATCCTTGAGATACTTATAGCTTCATTTATTTTCCAGACAGAACATTTCTTCGCAAAGAGGGAACATAGAAAATGGTCATCAAGAAAGTTGCAAGAAAACCTTTGTGATCCGATACTTCCCTCTGTTTGTTTTTCTAATACATGGAATTCCTGATATGAAAAAAAGCAATTGCTGCATTACAGATTTCTGCTGTTTTTACCTATTTGTCACACTTACCTGGTTCAAATAATCAAACATATTTAACACCAGACAAAGATAACCTCAGCAAATTTGACAAACTGTTGTTGAACGAAGGTATCCAAAGCTACTTGAATACGTATTTTTGCCCTCTGAACCTAATTCATATCTATGGAAACCTGCTTGTCTGAATTTTGTGACAATAATTTTCATTATGAAAGAATGGCAATTATCTTTAAGAAATTTTGGCCCACTCTTATTTGTACAACTCCAAATAAGAAAAAACTTGGGACCATATAGAAAACACAAATAGAAAAATAAGGTACTGATTTCTAAATTGACTTTGACTTGTATTTCACTGCAGACAATATGAACACAAAATATTTCAAGTTTTGTCTGGTCAACTTTATTTCATTTGTAAATATATACCCTGTCGTGTCACCCGAAACACATTCCAAAAAAGGTTGGTAAATTAACAATTTAGGGCTAGTAATCAAGTAAACTGGTTAAAAGAATCATGTGATTTAAAACAGGTAATGTCAACAGGTGATTGTTATAATGATTTGGTATAAGAGCAGCATTCAAGAAACGTCTACTCCTTTAGGTGCAGTGATGGGCCGAACATCACTACTTTGCCAACAAATTGGTGAGAAAATTATTGAAATATTTAAAAACAAAGTTCCTCAAAGAACGATAGGAAAGGATTGAAATTTATCCCCTTCAGCAGTATATGACATAAACTAAATATTCAATCTGGAGGAATTTAAGTGTGTAAAGGACAAGGGTGCAAGCCTAAATTGAATGACCGTGAGCTCAGATCCCTCAGACAACACTGCATAAAGAATCGTCATTCATCTATATGAGATACCGCCACATGGGCTCAGGACTACTTCGGCAAACCTTTGTCAAGTACCACAATATGGAACTACATCCACAAATGCCAATTAAAACTGTACTGTGCCAAAAGCAAGCCATGTTGACAGTGTCTAGAAGCAGTCTCAACTTCTTTGGGCTCTGAGGCATCTGGGATGGACCATCACACAGTGGGAACATGTACTGTGGTCAGATGAATCAGTATTTCAGGTACATTTTGGGAGAAATGGATGTCGTGTGCTTGACTAAAAGACAAAATGGATCACCCAGACTTTTTACCTTGAGTAATAGAAGTCCAAAAGACAGGGTCTGTCATGGTATGATGTCATGTCAGTGCCCTTAGCAAAGGTAACTTGCCCTTTTGTGATGGTACCAGTAATGCAGAAAGTACATAAAGATTTTGGCTTACAATATGCTGCCTTCAAGAAGACATTTTTTTCCAGAGATGTCTATGCATATTTTAACAAGACAATGCAAAATAACATTCTGCTTCGGCTGCGGAGGAATACGGTACATGTACTTGACTAGCCAGCCTGCAGTCCTCACCTGTCTCCAATAGAGAATCTGTGGCACATTTTTAACTGCTCCAAAAATATATTTTCTGTCATTTTAATTCAGGAAATTGGAATAAAAATTGGAATACAAAATCATTAGAAGTTACAGCTTTTTTTCTCCAAATAAATGACACCAGTTTTATATTGGTAGCATCAAAGTATTTGGCAAATTGTCATCACTTCTGTTAATGTGCTTTTCTTTTCCACTTGCCTGGAAAGCCACACCTGGCAGCATTGGTTCTGGGAAGGAATTATTTATTGTTTAATGATTGTTGCTAATGTCATCAGTTGATCACTAAAACGCATGAGGTGGAATATTGGACGTTAATTTAGGCTTAAAGACTGGTACCCTAAACTGCATAAGAAGATTAGTGAAATCTGACACATGAACTCGTTTTGGAGAGTTATTTTGATACAGATTAATTAAAATATTTTTAAAAAACTGCCAAATAGTGCAGACAGCTAAAATAAACATTCAGTGTCTTGATGTGTATAATCTTTTTGTCATTCATGGTGAAGTTTTGTAAAAATACTTAGAATACATTAATATTTTATTAAATATTTTACTTTCATATTTTGATCAATTTTATTTTATACTCTGAGGAATCAGACTAGGCAAACCTTTTTTTTTTTTTTTTGGAAGTGAACAATTTTAGGTAAGAACTGTTTTTGACTCGTGACAGTTGTTAGGATGCCCCTTAATTGTCTATCATAAATGCCAATGATCATTTAAAATCCAATTTAAGTTGATCACTGTTTCTGTTAACTTCTAATTTTTTATGCATTATTTTCTGTTTTTCTTTTTGTTCAACAGGCCTATGGCATGATGGTAGAACATAAAGGCCTCTTTCTTTTAACTGATAGCTACCAGACAAGACCTGTGTCTATCTTGCCTCCTCAGACAGTGAGTAGGATGATAATGGGGATTATAAAATTTCTAAACCATGCTGTTAAAAACAGAGCAAAGAGTGGAGCCTTAGGGTCATCAAGTCTTCATAATAACCATGCACTTGCCCACTCCCTCTTTGGTGGGAAAAAATGGGATGTTAAAGAAGGATTTATAAATAAGACTGTTATGTGTGGTGGAAGATCTGGAATGCTGTGGGCCTCTTTCTCCTGCTTAGGGTAATGTATATTAACTGTGCCACATACACCTATAAAAGCATTTGGTTGCTGAACATTTGCCATATTCAAGTATGGTAATATCCTCTAGTTGGATTCTGTATTAATTTAAGCACTACTTCATTGCATTTTGTGCAAGACTGGAAGGGATATAAAATGAGGTACCAAATCTTTGCAGTTTCTGTTTTCTCACATATTCCATTCCATTTCATTTGATGTTTTACATGCACACTCACTATTGGCATCTTACTTGTGAGCTTTTAATTGTGCAAGCATAACGGCACATATTGTTAATCAACTCTTACTTCACCTAATATAACTCTCTTTAAGGGGAATAATATGTCAAAGGCAGTGAATATCCAGGCCAAACCATCTTATCTGGGTTCCAGTGTGTGAATGTCTGCGTGAATAGGTCAATGACTGAATGTAGTGTAAAGCACTTTGGGGTCTGTAGAGGACTAAATAAAGCATTATACAAATACTGGCCATATACCATTTATCTCACACACCTACAGTAAAAATTTGCATATCTGGATGGAAGTGGGGTATAGTTTCTATTAAGCGCAACAAAAATCATTAATGTTTTAGCGTGATGAGTTTGCAATTTAACCTGACACATACATCTAATCATATCTAACTTTGTAACAGTGCCATAGAAAATGTTATAAAAAACTAACAGGGTGCTTATTCAAGCATTAGTCCGGCATGCTCAGCCATTTAAAAATGAAAAACAGAGCGTGGCTTAAAGAGGATTTATTCAACAATTCCATCACAAACACAGTGACCCACTTCTAAAACACTGGGCTGTAAAGGTACTACGACAGATATTTACTAAGGTTTCTATAAGGACACTTACATCAACTCTACTGTAGCCACATGTTCATTTCTGCTGTATTTTGCCACACTTTGAAAAAAGTCTTTGGCCACATCCCCCTTTTTTATATTTTTATTCAGAATTTTCTGTAAGTGTGTTTTAAAGCTCTCTGGAGCAACAAAATATCTTTTTTTAAACTTTCTAAAAGACTTACAACATAATTTGTGAACATAACAGAAAAATCTTTTGACTCAGTTTTAGCTGAGTTGTTATCTAGGTACTGTATATTATCAGAGTATAGTTTTGTTTGTTTTGTTGCAAATTGTTTTACATTTTTCATCAAGCAAACTACAAGAGACAGAGAAAGTCATACGGGTTGTGTTAAGGTGACCTTAAAGAATAATTATTTAACATTTTGGCAAGTACAGCATAAGCCAACAGCAAAACTTAGTCTACATTAGCTTCTGTGTCAACTGTTTCCTGGAACTTTTTCTGTATCTTTGTTTGTTATCTTTACACGGCCATTTATTTGTTCTACAAAATATTAGGACAAATACAATAAGCATCATCCCAACATATGCCCAATATTCAGTTAACAGTTAAATTGAATCACCTTACAATGGACAAAAAATGTCTACAAGAACAAATGTGATAAAATTTTAAAAATTAAAAATGTTTTTTTTTCATGTTTAGTGCAATATTTATCCTCCAATTTAACCGGAAAAATATGCACACTAGTTAGATGAAACAAAAATTGAAGTGCAATAACCTGGTTCCATAAGTATATTTACCTTTAAAATAATATTTTGTTAAAAATGTTCCCACATTCTTTGCCAAACACCTGTAAAAGAAGATTCATTTCTCACAGTTTTAGATTATTTAATAAAACTGAATGAACTATGTAGAAAAAAAAATCTTACGGAAATGTACTATTGATATCAACAAGCTTAGTTTTGACTTCTGATATTTTCGGTATTCTGAATGCAACATTGACTTATATTTGGGAAGATATCAAGATAAAAATGTATTTTTCTTTCAATTTTTGGGCCTTTGGATGACTTCTTCACCTGCAATCTTATCTTCTCATCTAATTCAATATTTTCAGATCATAAAGAATAAATGTATTATTTTCTATTTTTTCTGTCAGTGTGACTCCTGAATATATCATTTAAACAAAATAAATTGGGTGACTTTTATAATATGTCCCCTTAAATGTTACCTCTTCGCTAAGCCTGTTAAATGCATGCTCTCACTGGAGTTACATTTGATTTTCATGCCTGAATGATTTATACCATGGTGGATTGGCTAGAGAAAAAATATTATTTTCTCTGAAATGTCTGGAAAGTATGATAGAATGAAAAGTGTGATAGAAAGTTTACACTGATGAATGAGTCAGAAATGCACCATTGTAAAAGCCTGGAAAGCTATTACCACTTTTCAAAGATTACATGAAACTCTGGCTACTTAGAATTGCAAAGAAACACAGAGTGGCTGGAGACTTTCTTTTCATATCATCTTTAAACACTTCAAGTAGGCCATGCGAGAGTTTGGTGTTTTTGAACTTTTAGAGATAAAAGTATTTAAAATGCTAAGCTAAATTTTTAAGGTCTGAGCTGCAGGATAGTGATGAGCATTGTTGGCTCAGAGAAATAAGGTCCTGGATTTCAATCTGAGAGACTTTCTTTGGAGGGTTTTCATAACCTCCTATGCATACATGGTTTTTCTCTTTGTACTTCAACTTGCTCTAACAATTCAAAACCAGGCAAATAGATTCCGTAATAGTAAGAAACAACACTCTTTCATAAAGGTAATCATTTTCAAAATTCAGTCAGTAGGCCTTTCTCTGGTGAAGTCAGTATTAGCTTTTGTGTGTATGTGATTAAAAAAATAAACAGTGACAACAAAACAACAATGATTCATATGGACTTTAGAGTAGAATAGAATGAATAAAATAGAATAAAAAAATAAAGATAGTAAGGATAAATTTACGACAAATGAAACAATATTGCATAGTAAATAACAATAGCACAATAACTTATATTTAAAGGCACAGTGTGTAATTTTCGGCCAGTAGGGGGCAGTGCATACCTAAATTATCACAAGCATGCGGTATCTGTGTCTTCGAGTCAGAAACTCAACAACAGAGGTCACACTATTCCTGTTTTCAAATGCTCAATTCCCTGAGAATTGTCTTTTTGCAGCAACATGACGAGCACATCAGTCTCTCTTTCATCGCTTGGAACTAGTGAAGAGGTAAAAATTTATTTATGGCGAAACTTTTTAGCATTTTGAGGGGAAATCAATGTTTTAATAGCGGGCGTGTTCCGTACGCTTTGTCCGTCTGGGCTCCTGTAGAAGTAAAGACGTCATCTAATATGGCTTTCCCCTGAAAAGAGGACCCGAGACTATGTATTTTAAAAATGATTTTGAAAGTCATATTTTACAATATCGCCAATACTTTGCAATGAATGTGCTTTACGTAATTATTATTACATAATATTTTAATTTCTATTTTTAAAGATGTACTGCAAAACCTACACACTGTCACTTTAAATAAATGTGCAACCTAGTAGGATTATAATATGCAGGTAAATATATGCATAAAAGACAGACTACAAGAAATAAATAAAAAACTGCAAATAACACTTGCACAAATCAGCTGTTAGACTCTGTGCTGGGCTCCCGTCTTTGAGAAGACTGAATATCAGATTCTGCAGAACTGGACTCCAAACATCAAGTCTCAGTCTCAAGTTTTTTTTAGCTTCTTCTTGAAGGCTCAGTCTTTCACTTGACCAGAAAGTTAAAAGACCTTCATGCATGAATTGATGCTCCTTTCTGCAGGGTTAAACTTGTGGGTGGATAAAAACACTTTATTTTTTGTAGTGCAATCTTTTAAAAAAAAAGAGTGTCATCTCCAGAGCTACTATGAATGCTGGAAGATGCATTATGATCTGTGATCACCAGAAAGTAGGCCCTAAATGTTAATGAGACAAGCTTGTTTTCTTTGGGTACAGTTTGACAGCTAACCTCCAAACACGTAATTCAAACCATGGTACACTGTGAAACACTGGGAAAGATCAAGAATCGTAGTATGGGGAGGGTCTTCATGTTATCCTGTCTGGACTAAATATTATATTTCAAGAATCGTGGAACAGTTTTGGTATGGGTGGGGCATATAAATAATTTTGAAATTAAGTTGTTTCCATTGTTCCATGGTTGCTTCAACAGATATCTGTCTGTACTTATACATCAGACACTGCTCAGAATAAAGAATCCAGGTAAAATAAAACATATTAAACACAGGTAGCTCATATCAGGTCTCTGACATAAACAATAGTGCTTCACACACTGTTGAGACAATGTGCTGATTTCCCTATATTGAATCAGATCCGTCATATGCTGATGGTCAAACTCTGTAAAGTATAATCATAACCACTGTCAGATATCCAATGCTTTACATAATTATTTGATTCCATGAAGGGCTAATATTAGGGCAGCTTATGCTCTAGATAACAATAGATTTAGAAGTTGTTAATTATTTTGCTTCATCACACAATTTTTGCTAACCAGGAGTAGCACTGGAAGTTAAACCGGGTGGGGTCATCTAGGATCTGAGATCAGTGTTTAGTCTACTTTTCTCAAGGGACTGTGGGAAATGTAGTAACGTGTTTCAAAGAAAACTCCCTAAACCAGCGGTCTCTGGTCCTCGAGAGCAACTGTCCTGTAGGTTTTAGGTGCATCCCTGCTACAACACAGCTAAATCAAAATGCTTTTGCCACATTTGATGGCATTCTGCAGAGGTAATTCAATTTAATTATTTGAATTAGTTGGAGCAGGGAGGGATCTAAAACCTGCAGGACAGTAGCTCTCAAGGATCAGGGTTCAAGATTCCTGAACTTAACTGTTTTTCAAATAAATAAATTTACTTTATTTATTGTCACATTCAATTGTTTTCAATGCATGAAACTGTACTTTAATTAATTATTTTGGAATATTGAGCATCGGGACAAATTATTTTCAATGAAAGTGTAGGGTTGAAATCTACAGTCTTAGACAAAGTAATATCACAGCAAGCCTTAGCTTATCTGGAGAGTTCATACTGAATGTGTGTGTATGTTTTTTCAAAACAGCCAATGAAAGCAAGTCTTGCAAAGGTGGATATGTCACACCACTATTATTTTTGGATGGCTTTAAGTGACACTCCTCAGAAATAATTATAAAAATATATTATATTATACAATCTATAAATATGGTCCAAAGTAGGTGGAAGAAATGTAGCTACATGTGGACAAAGCCTTACTCTCTTTCCTCTCTGCCCTGCTGCCAAATTGTCTTAAGTAACTTCCTCTCTTGACATTTTCTCACAGTTACCTTTAATCATCTCACTTCAACAGCTCACCAATAAGGAAGATAAAGCTTACGTATATAAGCTGTACAACATCTTGCTACGACAGCACAACATTCAATTTACATAGAAATGGTCAACTTAGCAAGTACAGTTGAAGCCAGTAGATGACTACTGTGAGTACCTACATGCGGGTCTCTGTCAGGGTACAGCCTCCAGCTATCACTAACATTCTGAAAGCAAGTGGTTAGCAAGCAGGAAAGAATGTGCTGTTTCAGCAGGTTGTCGGTATTTGTTATCAAGATTACACGTCCTTTTGCCCTTCTGTGGATTGATTCTCACTACCCTTCAGACAAGGAGATGATTAAATCCACAACATTCCTATAAAACATAAAGAGGGACAACAATGACATGTAGTAACAGTTTTCTTTGTTTCAGGCACTTAAGGCTGTAAAGGTTTTCATTTATTTATTTATTATTATTTTTTGTAAAGAAGTTGTTAGCTGTAAGCAGACTTTACTAAGCGCTGCTGTGAAAACACCTTTACCCCTCACACTTGTTAGGCAATCAAAGTTCTTTGTCGAGCCAACTAAATTTGGCCAATTAACTATTTACCTTGTTCTCAGTTTGATTCGAGACCACCAACCACCAACCTCAACATGATTCTTAAAATGTGCATAATATATTCTTAATTATATCCATAATCTGAGCTCAGTGCAGATGGCCGCAAGAAAAATGCATTCAACTGTAAAATGATAGATTATCTCCATGAATATGCTTACTTATTCTTTCCAGTGAAAGACTTAAAAAAAGATACAACATAATTTCCATAAGCGTACATATTCACATTTACATAGAGATGAATCCAAATGCAAAACAGTGTGTATTTGAAAAATCCCCCCTGGTTGTACTGAGGCGTCAACAAACATCACCCTGAAGAATCTGAACCCATCAAACATGTCAATGAATGCTGTGAAAGTAAGGATTTAGAGAGCAAAACATTTCAAAAGAAGGCTTTTATAGATCTAAATGATAATCGATTGAATAAATCAGAGAATTAAAATGTATTTAATTCCGTGCATCATTACATCTTTTACTAAAAACAGTTAAACAGTTGAGGACTTCTCTCAGAGCTCCACCTAAAATGCAGCTGTCAGTTTTTGTATGCTCTGGTGTGACATTTTGTCGACAGAGCTTGAGGGACAAAGCATATCGAATGGGGAAGAATTATGTAGTAAAATTAATCAGGATTTATTTTTATGTATGCCATGACTAGCATGAAGAAAATCGTGTTAAGGGAAAATGGAAGGACTCTAAATTAAGGTTAAACAGTTCTTGTTTCTAAGACAGTTTTAGTGGATTACATTCAGATCAATGTGCATGTATGTATGCTGTCTGCAGTATCAAATGTTTAAATCCTATAATGTGAAACCAAAAAAATCAGGTAATGAGCAATGTTATTCTTTGGTATTACATGTTTGGTTGTGTAAATGATCTGAATTCTTTTTTAAATTCCTGTGTGAGAAAAAAAAAGACAATTTGGTTACATTTTTATTTTTACTAATATGACAGAACTGTGTAAGCTGAAAGCAGATAAATGCATTAGAAAGATTGACAACTATTGTTACTTACAAAAAGGACTGTTAGAAGGTTCATAGATGGAAAATATATTAGATTATGGGGAAATATCTTGTTTAAAACCTTTATTAAAATGATGAGACCAAATCTGAAATGGTAAAAAAAATGGTGGTGGCAGCACCATGCAGTGGGGATATTTTTTTTTTCCGCAGAGATAGCTAACATGGTCAGAGTTGACAAAAAGGTGAATGGAGCTATTTAAAAGGAAAACCCAGAGAAAAACCAGTTGGACACTGCAGAGACATTTGAGACTGAGGTGAAGGGTTCACCTTCCAACAGGCTAATAACCCAAAACATACAGCCAAAGCTACTATGGAATATATTAAAGAATGAGCCTTCTTACTCAGGAGGATGGGCAAAAAATGTCCCACCCCAAAGGACCTGCAACTTTAACAACCAGTTTTACATTCAAGCATGCATGTTTATGGACTGAAGTCATCATCTGTGAGTGTCTAGGTAAGCCTCTCCTTTTAAAAGCCGTTTTTTTTTTGTTGTTTTTTTGCATTATGGATACATACATGTAGATTTATCATCCCGACATCTAATGTGCAATACTGTGTAAAAGCCTTTATTTTTACACTGAGGGTTCAATGAGCCAGTATTATTGCAATACTTTTTGAAGCACTTTTATTATTCTAGACTGAAACATATGCTTTCAACAAAGAACACCTGGATTCTTTACAGGACAAATTGCAATCAAAGCATTCTAAGAAAAACTTGTGAGACCAGATCGATGCGGTTTTATGTTCAGGAAAAAAAATGGTTAATGTAAGAAATTGTCCTTTAACATTTCTAAAGAAAGCTGGGTCATTCTAACAACAGAACATCTATAAATTTTGTAAAATGAAAAAAGAACAAAAATACAAACCTATGCTGTCTAACTAAATGCCAAAATGTGTAATCTAAAACAGGCTCAAAGATAACAAACTAAAAGTACAGCACCAAAACAAAGTTCTAACAAAACATAAGCACACAAAGCAGAGTAATGGTGGCAGGCTCTGGGGGGGAAAGCACTGTGTCAAGCTGCTCCACAACTGCAAGTGAGGCTGATGGTCTTCTGAAAAGGATGGAGATCAATCAGGAGCTCCACACTTCCTGATGAGCCACACCTGTTCCTGATCGCGGAGGGAGGAAGAGCAGTCTGCAGTGGAAGCAGGCAGAGTTTAATATGCAAACTAAAAATAAACAAAGAGTTAATAAGACACAAGATGGCCCCTGTAAAAAAACAGGTGGCCGTAACACATGGCTTCTACGGCTTCTGAAATAAGCTGTAGAATAAGTGTTATGTCTTCTGTAACAAATCTGCACCATCTTAACAGCTAAGATCATCTCATTAAACCATACTTGGATATGGTCATAATACTGTCCAGCTGAATTTGGATCTACAGTTTTTAAAAGCAGCAAAATATATAAGATATAGTAACATGTTTGTTTTGACAGATCCAGAGTGAATGTGACAACAGTCTTATTACAAATGAGTAGGGATAACGTATACATATATAACTCATATTAAATATAAAGTATCAAATTTACAGCAAAGTTTAAAAGTTTACTAACTCCTGTCCAATTGTCAGAGTTGGCAGTGACATATATTGTTTAATTTAAAAAACTGAAATTACATTACATATCTTTTCTCACTTTTAATGAGGCACATATTTAATACAACTAAAGTCTTCTGACGTGCACTGCACCATCAAGTTCAGTTCATTAGTTTTCCTTACCTTTGTATATGCGGGTTGTGGAGAGGGTGAAAAAAGGTTCTCACAGTACAAAAGTTTCTGTCAGGAGATGCTAATTCTACCACATCAAAATCTCATTAAACAGAGAAAATATGGAACTTTAGTTGGATTGTATAACATATTTGATACCATAAAATCTTGGCTTATAACAGGGGCCTGTAATATCTTGAATCCAATTACATTCTTAAAAAACATCACTTTTATTTTTACAGTTAATTGGTTTATTTAATTCATTATATGTTACACAGGAGAAAACTGCACAAAAAAGTTATTTACTAAAGTTAGTTTATGAATGGATGGATGGATGTAATTTAGTTCCAGCTGATTTTCTGTCCAGTACCTCACAACTTTCAGATCATACTCTGACCTTTGAATTAATCAGATTTGTGAAATTTTCCTGATCTCAGAATAACTTTGTGGCTTTTTATACCAGAAAACTAATTAAAGATGGAATGTATTTTTAGGCACTTTGTCACAAAGATAACATTTGTTAGATTTCATTTATCATTCAGTGCTTTCCGGAGACGTTCCATGTGCCGCAGTCGGCGTGAATAACAGTACGTACGGAAGCTGTACAGAAACCGGACAGCATTTAGTCTCCGTAACACATATTTTATATAGAGATTAAACTTAAGAGATAAAAATGAAAGCAGTATGAATACACCAGCAATCAATCACCAATTAGCTTAAAGTGTGATTGAGAAAAACAACAAAAAAACACCTCTGGTTCAGTTATTTTCAACACCACATGTACAAAAAAAGGTTAAATGCTTGATATACTGCTGTTGAAGAAAACATGATATTGTAACTTCGGAAGTGATGTTAACACCTTACACAAGCCACGACGTAAGTTATCTTTACACTCAGCCGAAACCATTATGGACTCATGAATTATCCCAGTTTATAAGACAAAGTATGTGCAAGCAGCATTTCCCCTTCCCCCTCTGAATCTTAAATTAATTAACTTCTATGTTCCCTTCAGAAAGAATGCTCAAAGGTTTTGACCTTGGTCTACAACAGTGATTTTGACAAAGCCAAGTATTGTCCAACCTCTGCAGGACACCGCAGCCTTTATGCTGTCAAATCCCCTCCGATCGTTGACTCAGCCCCCCAGTTTACCCACCATGGCCCATATTCATTCAGCTGTGACTAAGTGACTCATGTCTATGTTTCATAATGTAATCATGTGCAGGAGGTTCCAAGTTCTGTGGAGCCCTGAAAAGACATGCACATGGCAAACATTAAGTCACCTGAGGTCTGGCAACAGCTTGCACAAGATTTGGAAGGTTATAGTAAATTTATGGGGGTTTTTCTCTAAAGAAAATCAATATTTTTCCAGCCTTACAGTTCAGATGTTTAGTGGCTTCACTGAAGGGAGTTGGATTTGCAAATTAACACAAACAAAAAACAAAGGGGAAACAGCCATAGCTGTTTAAAGTAAATAAAAATGTGTTTTCTTTTTTTAGTAAAGTATGGCTTTAAGAACTGTAGAGCAGAATGTGCTGGGTTTTGTTCTTCCGTTTTAACTAAACAAAATGAGTTTATGCGCTGGAGTTCATATTTAATCGGTATTTCCAGTATGGGGATAAGCAAATCTCAGGTGCTTTCATCACTGTGACATTTTGTGACAGTTTTTAAATGTTGCAAATAAAATGCTGCATTAGCGTGAAAAGTATTTTTTAAACGACTTACTTTTACAAGTTTTTACCTTAGAGAGAAAAATGAAAAAGCCATTTTACAGCGATTTACGTACACAGTTGGGACTCTTTTTACTTGGCTGCCTGAGCAGTGTCTGTGTGTGTTAAGGTGTCCATGGAGATGATCCTCCCTCTGCTTCTCTGGAATGTTTGCAATGTGCACAAAGAAGCAGGAGATCAGCCCCACTACCTGGGGTCTGTGCTCGGGCATGCCTGGATCCCTTGGCAGCACAGACTGACTGAGCCTGCAATTAAGTTTATTCCGAAAACAAGCACATCAGGATGAAAGAGCAGAAAGCTGGCATTTAGTAAGTAAAATTCTGCATCCTGCAGAATAACCTATAAACTCTGCCATTCATTTGGTGGGGGGAAAAACTCTGAGCACACAGATTTGTTGCCATTGGGTGGAAAAGGGAGGCTGAAGGAGGAACAGACAGGAAGAGTGTAAGAAGAACATATGTGAATAGTTATGGGGTGGTTTAAAAACCTCTTTGATTTCTCCCCATTAGTGTGATTACTGCTGGCACGGTCCCCCGGTTAAAAAGACTCTCGTGTGCAAAAGACTCAACAAAAAGCTAATTAGCTAAATGAAACTTTCATTCTCCATTTAATTCACAAATGAAGTTGACAATAATGTTTAAGGACGTGTTGTAGATAAAATCCAGAGAAAGGGAAAACATACCACAGAAGAAGGATAGGACGTGTGCTTTAGACATGCAGACCTCTGTTCGGCATTGTTTTTAATCCCTGGTGTCTGCAGCTTGTTGTAAATTCACAGCAGAGCATAAACAGACATGCTTACACCACCAAACCCAGCTGCAGTCACAGGCTTTTCAAAATCCCCACTGAGACACAGATATTCACATATAACCCCTCACCCAGCTCATTAACATGACCTGCTTTCTCCCATACTACAGTCAGTGCACATATTGATCCTTGAGTCCCTTTCACAGCTGAGGCACGTTCTGGAAAATAGTAGAAAAAACAGTCCAGTTTCACCTGCTTACAGTTCTGTTAGAAATAAGCACAAATCACTGACACAAGTGCTGCAAGTATTAAAGAATCGCAACTAATGGAAAGAAATTGAATAATTTAGTGACATTTTAGAAATAGTAAGTGGTGTAGCTTTTGATATGATCAGAAATGTAACAGAAACCCTGCATGTAGGACAGCATAAAAGTGGAAAGAATTAGACCTGAAAAAATTATCTGGATGTGCTTTAGAAACCGAAATTAGACACAGTACAGGGACTATTGAAATAATTAAAAGTAAAGCAGTGAAGTCATGCACCCAGGAAATAATTTTAAACTTTCTAAATCATGCAGTACGAAACTATAAAGACTCTGCTCTGACAGCAAAGCTCTCATTATTAGTCAGATGTTCTGCTTATCAGGTCCTCGGTGAGGTTTCTTCCCTGTTAGGTTAACAGATTGAACCTAAAAAGCAAACTATTACTTATCTTTCTCAATAACAAATTGTGATCTTTGACAAAAACGTAGCAATTTGAAAACAGTAAGTTATATTTAGGGAACACTAAACCCCTTTTTTAAATGTCATAAGGAATCAGTTGTCTTCTTCAATCCATCACTCTATTTGAGATTAAAAAAGGGGATTAGAGAGATTTGTCAAGCTTTTCAGAAACACTGTACCTGCACAATACTCCTACAGTGCAATGTGAGTGGCAAAGAATGCAGACTAAAGAGGTTTTAACTCTTACCTCCCCTACCCCACACCATCCCGGACTCCACAAAAAACTCGACCAACATTGATTTTAATGCCTTTGGATACATTCTGTGTACAAAACACATTTTGTAAAATAAGTTCAGTGTGTATTTTGTTTTTTGTTTTTCAAAAAAAGTGACATGATATTGGAATGTTACAATGCACATTAAAACAGTTTAGCATCGAAACTTGTTGCCAGACAATATTTACAACATACATAGCAAATGCACAATAGATATGACACACCTGTGACTTTTAAGGCTGAATATTAAAACATATTGACAAGAGAGCAGGTGCTATCCATTACAGTGTGTGCAGGTTACTGTCTATAAAAACCAAGATAGATGTCAACAGAAATAAAATACTGAAGAAGAGTGAACATAGGTTAAGGCTTTGGAGTAGGCGTATGTCACTTATATGTATATTTAAACACGAGGCAAGAATTCAAACACAATAAAGGGATAGTTCTGATTTTGTTTTATGTGATGTTCTGGTAAAAGGTCATAAACAGTTAATATCTGAAAAAAAGAGTCTGATTTTTTTCATGAAAAAAGTCAGAGGGGCTGAAAAAGAAATGGGCTACTACTGTGTTGAAATTATTAAAATAGTAAAATAGTTACTTGGACAGAAAAAAGAGTGACATGTTCTATTCTCAGCATGCATTTCACAGGGCAGATCTTCTGAAGTGCACAACCTCCTAGTTCCATTTCAAGTGTAAGAAATCATCTGCTTTCATCTTTATAACTGCACTGAACAGACATGATGACGGCTTAAATGTTCATAAAAGTGAGTTTGCATAAACTACTATGACATTTTTGAGAGTGGGAATTTTTTAAAAGGGTAGAAGTCCACTTTGATCTCTGTCCCTCTCTGGGTACCCATAAGCTTGGCATCAAGACAAGAGAAATCTTGATTTTGCAAAGGGAAGACGTTATGAAGGTTATCTAGTAGTATAATATATTAACTGCTAATGAGCTTTTATCAGAACCTCTCTATAAAAATTATAAGCTTGCACTTTAAGGACTGTATTATGGTATCCAGGTGACAAACCGGACTACGGCATATATTCTTTACATTTGTTCAAATTCAGGAGAGCAAATGTTAAGTGAATTAATAAAAATAAATAACATAAATTGGCCAAAATATCTCCTTTTAAGGAGGAGCGGGAAGCTTATGATAATTTTTTTTACTTGACATATTTAAAGTAGGCAACACATTCTATTCACAAGAGGTAGTTCAGTAGGCTATTCGAATCAGTTTTGTGTAACAGGCATCAATTTTGCAAAGCTCATCATATAGTGCAAACAACTGACTATGGCATTCCATTAGTGCCAAACAATGGGTTGGTAGCCCCTCCCTATGGTTAGGAAATTATGTGAAGCTCCACATTTAATATCGGGACACTGTAAAAGTCTGAAATACCCCATGGGAAGACCATATCCAATGAATGTTTTTTTCCATGCATCGGATGCTAGGAAAAGCACAACTGTAAAAAGAAGTTGTGGTACTAACTGTTGAAAAAAAAAAATGTATCTGGTCAATAAACCACATTTTTCCTTTTGCCCAGCTGTGCAATAAATGCCTGTTAAAGAGAACTAACAGTCACTCCATCCCCAAGTATTCAATCTGATCATTAAAAAGCTTTTTAGCCTCCACTAATACCTTCATTTTAACAGTTGCTTCTGTTATACAGATAATGACTTTTCTTTAAAACGAAAACAGGACAAAATAAAATTTTACCAGCACAGCCGTAGCACGATTGACACTAAGTTTCATTGATTTCGGTGAAGCTATAGTGGGTGCTTTAATACTGATCTTTGTAAACTTATATCATTAAAATTATATTGGCTCAATCTGTTTAATGTAAATAATTTTGGGGGCAACTTCATTCAGTTCAGCTCGCTGACATAAAGCAGTTTTCAACTACCTGAAAAAAAAAGGGTTAAAAGAACTCAAAACGCCTGTTTTCTGGCAGGATTTTAATTTTTTTTTGTATTAGAAATGTCGGTAAAGGCCGATATTTGGCATCAATGGCTTGCCATACTATTTTATCACCCGTGCGCGCTGAGTGCTCACAGCTGATTGTATTTTTCTTTGCATTGCAGAATGTGTTGGTACAATCGGTCTATCCTGTCTTGGAGAACAGCAGCGTGCTCGTCTGAGAGAAACCCTAGTTCCTGAGACAAAGGCTCGCTGTCTCTGTAAAGCGCCAGAAGCTTTCGCCTGGAGTCTCTGCGCCTGTGCAGCTCCGCCACGCGCTGCATGGTCCTTTTCCTAAAGACGCACACGGAGCTCAGGACTGAATGATGATATTTCTCCCACATGTTCAGAACCCGAAATCCGTGCACAAGTCCGGCCTCATTGTCTATGAACACCAGGTCCCCGTAGGGCGTTTTCAGGAGGTTGTTAGTGTCCCTCTCCATCACATGTGGGTCCCACTGCAGGCTGAACAGATTGCTGACAAGTCTGTCGAAGTTCGCAGTCAGGTAGTCGAACACGATCAGGTCACTCCACTGCATCAGCTCCAACAGCTCTGCTGTAGTTTTGTTCTTAAAGCACCTGAGCGCAGGATAAAGCCCGCTGCTCTCTTGTCTGAAGGGCGCAGGTGTGACCACTCCGGTCAGGTTGGAGATCCACTCCGTCAGAGACACAATAGCCCGATCACTCCACTGTAAAGTATTTATCCGCGTCCTCACAGTCGCCCATTGCGCACTGTCGCCGTTAAGCTGTGACAGAACGAGCGGAGGCAGATTTGTGATGCCCAGCAAATTGGCCAGGTAGTACGTCAGAGTTTCTCCCTGCACCTGGTCCGCGTTGATCCCATAGCGCACACACGCTTTGGTCCCGTCGGCAAACGTGGCCAGCTGATTGGATATCCTGCCGCATCCAGGCTCGAGCTTCACCACCTGTGATGTTCTAGCCATGTTCCGCCAAGCCTCGGCGTATCCCTCAGTGAATCTCACAGGGAGAAGGTCTTCCAGCCAGTCGCTCCAGAATATCCCATCATCCACTGGGGAGCCTGACTTGACCGGACCCTCCCGTTGCGCTGACCTCTCGTCATCCTCATTCATATGATAATCCCGATTTCCCACGAAGGCAGATGGGTCGGTGAGGTTTTGAACCTTCGATCTGCCTGCCGAGTCTCGTCTCTTTGCCACTGGAACAGCAAGCAGTGCTCGGAAAGTTTTGGCAGAAAGGTCCTCTGAAGGACCTTGATGGAAGGACCCCCCACCCAGAACTGAGAAGCCCCGTTTGTGTCGCTCCAAGCGGTCCTCCAGAGCGCTCCACACATATAAAACACTTGCAAGGGCGCACATTAAAAGCACGGCGAACAAGTTTGCTGAGAGAGCCCTCATGGTTTTTCCTTAAGACCAGAATCCAGAGGTATAAAATTGGCTTTAGCGAGAGAGAATCAACTGTCTTCAGTCCACAGTTGAGCTGGTGCGGCTCTGAGCTATGCGCTCCGTGTCCTGGACAACCTCGACGCACCGCTGAACGTTGGTGCACTGCTTGGAATCAGACGGAGACCACCGGCTCGGTGTGAATCTCATTTCCCTCCTGTCCAGATGACTTCATGAATCATAAAAGAAAGGCCGACTGCAGACAATACAAGCTGTTCAGATGTTAATAGTGAAAGTCCGCTGGCGTCGTGGGGGCTCTCTGCTTGCGCAGCATACGCCTCTCTGCCGCTCATCTCGGCTTCCCTTTCTGCCGGGCGCTGACTGGGAGATTGATTTGTGATGGTGTGGAAACGCCGAGAGACACTAGGCGCTGGGGCACGTGACTTCAGCCCGAGGTGGTGGGCGGATCGTGGGAAGGAGGGCTCAGAGAGGAGCGAAGCAAGTGCACCGCACCGCGTTCTATAGTGTATATGTGTGATGCAAGACGATTGTGTGGTACTGAAACATCCATCCATTATTATAATTAACACTTGGAACGCAGAAATTTTGCTTGGCAATTAATCTCCTATTTTTAAACAAATTATATGCTTGACAATCAAAACATTCAATGAAGGATAGGTTAGAAGGTGATTAGCCTATGTCTAAAATAAATCTGACCAGATGCGGACACACATTCTAATGTTAATTTTAATCTCTACCACTGTTTATTGCATATATGAATAACTTAAAACATTTCAACCATGCTTTGGTTATATATATATACAGGGGTGCACATAATATTTTTTGGGTTGGTTCTCAGGGGAGAACCTATGGTTGTTGCTTGGTCCTCACATTTTTAATGTGCTTAATTCTTAACCCAATTCACAACTGGAAAAAAAAAGAGTAACACATTGACGATGCAAAATACTTTAATTTTGACTGAAAACGCTAAGTACAACAGGTACATACTGCCAGCTTAACTTAAACCTTCTAATACCATGACTGAATTATCTGAATGTAAAACACAATGTATAAACAGCTGCTTTTGAGATAACAAAATTGTAATAAAAAAATTACTAAATTTAATCTTTTTAAAATATTATTTAACTTTACTTTCTTTATTCTGAGTCACATAGATCCAATATTTACTAAGTACTATATTTAAAAGTGTTTAAGATGTTTTTTTAATTTTTTTTAGTTATATACTTTTTTTTTTTACTTTCTCTATACACAGGCAATGCATGGGGGGCATGGCTCCGTACTCAGGGCACCATGATGTAGGGAGCGCCACAAGCACTTCAGTTAACAACCCAAAAAAAATAAGAGTCACATCCAAACATAAATTTTGAGATGCTGAAAGAGAGACACTTATCTGCACTTTCAGGTGGTCAATTTTAAAGCCTAAGATTTCTTCTACTGCTTTTGAAAATGTTAAAGAGATCCTTTTTTATTTTTACATATTACTTTTGGATTAGATTTCAAATTATTTGTTAAGTCATTTGACTGTTTTTTCATCCATGTTGCTCTTACCTGCAGTAAAACTATATACATGATTGTGACCTAAAGAAATCTGAGAAAATGACCAGTTACCATTATTTGAAAATTGCACGAACTGCCTTTTCTTTTTAAAAATAGCAACATAGCAACATTTACTAGCCCAGCTCCTAAAGGTATAGCAGAGGATTTTTCCAAATTTCAGAAAAAGGCCCTCTCCACTGAAAAATAAAATAACATAAAAAGTGCTGTTACAACAACAAATCCTAATGTGAAAGTTACCATAAAGACATAAATAACTTATTCTTGCAGTAATCTGAAATGCACTTCTCCAAACAGCAAGCCAAACTTACCGCGGTGAAGTTAGTTTCAAGTTCGATATTTATACACACATTCGTTTCCTTAAAGCAGAGACTCCCTCCAACATCTCAAAGAGAGCTTTGCTCATCGCAGCAGAAGGCTCTTTCCAGAAGGCGGTGGTTTTGGTTAGGGACCATCGTTAAATTTCCATGCATCGCAGAAAATAAATCCATACCTGACGAAGCAACCCCAAACTTTAGCCTACCTGTCGAATAGAAACTTGGTGACAGAGGCATCAGTGAGGAGCGCGACGTGTGCTGTAAGCACTGTTGGAAAGAATCTTCTAAAAACACTCTGGTCTTTTTTTCTCTCTTTTCAGCCCTTTGCCTTTTCTCATACACCTCAAAAACACTTTCTCTTGTGACCTACAGCCATTTTCAAATTAAGTGGGGAGAACTGTGAGGCAGAATGAATGGATGATGGCGTGGCTACAGGTAAACATGTGATAGTGTGCATGAAGACTCTCAGGATGATTGACAATTAGAAGGACCAATAGTGTAGATGATCCACCCAGAAGAACAATATTATTCTCCATAACTTTAAAGTCTGAATCATGTCATGATTTCCAAGATAGAAAGCAGGCGCAAAGTGAGGTTTTAGGAGAGAAAATCTAATCTTTAATGATCACAGTCCGACTCAGGAAGCACAGAAAGAGGACATGACAGAGTATGACATGATGTGACAGGGACAGAGGGCAGATGAGATTTCAAATACACAGGGAAGGGAATCAGGGAGACAATCAAGAAAACCCAGGACAGCTGTGGACAATAAAAGCCGCAGGGGCAGAAAAAGACAGGCAGACAGACACTGACACATAACACTGTGTCCAAATCACATCTGCATCAATACAGTATTCTTATTACTGTGTGAGGAATTATTCAACAACTTCATCGGGTAGGTTGATTGGTCTTCCTAAATTGCAGATAGACAGCCCCCGCCAAAACAGAAGAACAAATGATCAGAATCATGACATCAGATGAAACGCAATGGCCTTTATTTCCCTTTTGTATTATGCAATCAGAATATTGTTTCATATCTATTTTTTTTCTGAAGTACATTAATGTGCAAAGTCGTTTTTCTCTGTTTCTAGATCAATTTCCTTCTAAATTAGCCAGAAAATAAGGTCCTCTTACAGGCTCGCAGCCAGCTCTAAGGCATATTAAAACATTCTCAGCAGTGATGTACCACCCAAAAATAGTCCACTCGCTATTAAATGCATGTTTTTAGTAACATTAATTGTCAACCCCATGATTTTTTATTAAAAAAAACAATCTCCTGTGCTGCAGAGCATTTGAGAAATCTGCTATGAACACTTGCAGCACAAAAGACTAGGCTTTCTCATGTTTCATCCTTGTTCAAAGGTCTTGTTAAACTAAACGTAACAAGTACATAAACTTTATTTGCATCCCTCTTGCGTAATTATTCTTCATTAACAACCCCCCTCCCTGCCTTTACCCTTATGATTCCACTCATTTTTTCACACTGCGCATCTTGAACCTTAGCTTCCTAATCAAATTAATCGGTTCATTTTTAAAGCAACATGCCAGCATGCTAAATTGCCTGAGTCAAAAAGACAGCAGCGGACAGGAATGCACGATTAGAGCCAATAAACTACACATCTAATAATGTATGCTTTAAGCACAGTGAGCTCGGACTGTCTTATCTCTATAAAGATTCTAATGAGATGTTATGCCTTGGAGTGAGATATTTTTAAACTGCACAAAAGACAGCCTTGATCTGTTTTTCTTTTACAGCCAGCGGTACAGTAACAAATTTTTCCCTGCTTTGTATTGTTTGACATAGCCATCCTACATATACATAAATATATGGTATGGTCATGATACTAGAGGTGGAGTCAAACCCAAATACAGAATTCAGAAAGGCACACTATATTTGTTTCTAACAAATATTTTAGGAAATATTTGAATTCAGGAATAAGGCAGTATACCGCCACCCAACGTCTGAGCAACAAATGAGATAAGTTCACCTGCACTCCCCATTGTCTTACACTGCACATTTATGAGTCAAGGTAGATGTATGCCTGCCTTGGATTGCCATCTCTATGATGATGTGTAAAAAATAACCAGCAAACACTGACAAAAACATAAGTGAAAGGATATCTAAGCAGCATGGCTACATTTGAAACACAAACTTTTAACGTACAATGGAGAACTTCTACTATTAACACAAACAGATTATGCAAAAGTCTTTGTGACGTACAACCGTCCCCCAACAGTTATTAACCTGTTTTTGTTTGTTTTTTTGTGTTGTAGCCACATTGGCCTGATGTTCCCGTAACACGTCCAATGCTGGATTTATGGAAAAAGATTAATCAATATTGTATATCCATAATTATTAAAATAGATGATAAAACGTAAAGCAAAAAAATGCCTATTTTGAATTTTACTGAAATATAAATAAAAATACAAATAGTTTTCCCCCCTTAACAAATACAATAACACATATAAACACCAGCTGTTGTATACACCCATACATGATACATTGACATACTCTGTCCAAGGGGCAGAATCTATGGTTGCATATCGACCTGTCTTTGTACGCAATTGGACAGTGCTAGAAGCAATCAGAACAACAAACAACAGGACATAGTAATAGCGATGGAAATAAGAAAAAGGAGTAGTTTGCCGAACACCACATAATCTATTCCGTATGGCAAGGGAACAGCAGGGAGCCTACTTCTGGTCTATGGGTTCATATGATACTTGTGACATAAAATGTACGTCACCAAACCACACAAAGAGAATAAGAAAAATGGCTGTGAGTTTAGAAAGGTTCACATCCTTCTTCCAGGATGAAGGAAAGCACATTCAGTATGGAGAAAACGACTTTAAACATGGCCTTTTGGAAAGTGGCAACTATGCTGAGAGGGAAATAGTCAATAGAGTGAGAGCTAGCATGTGGGACTAATTTAAATAATTTGTGGTATTTCACAAGACATGGACTGAGGCTGGAGTTAGCGCATCAAAAGCTGTTGTACCTAGACTACAACATTTTAATACCTCATGTCAATTCACTGTGAAACAGAGACATGACTATTGCAATCCTCCTTAAGATGAAAGAAAGGTTTGTATATCAGGTTTTCATTGTTTAATGGACCACCATTATACCTCAGCAGTGCCTCAATCTTGATCATCACTATAAAAAAATCTATACACTAACTCATGCAAAAAGGAGGCCCAACCAGTATTGAGTATATAGAAATAAAAATACTTTTCAGAAACTGGAGCTTTCTCTTCAACATATCTTGTTTTATGAATTTTATGTAACATTCAATGAGTCTTTGATTTTCATTATGTGGAAGTCATATGCAACAAAATCAAAGTTAAGTTAGGATCACTATCTGAAATGAGGAACAAAAATTGTTAAGCTTTTTAGAAATACATAGAAATATTTTGAGATGAACCTGTACAGTGCATGAGATCTTCTGGTTTCAACAGAATATTTTAAAGTAAGTTGATGGACTGTTTTTCCTTCAGCTTCGCCATACTTCCATGTTTTTTTCTTTTACCGTCAGCTGACTGTTTTGTTCTGTTTTTGCTCCATATTTCAGACTGACAGGAAAGAATGAAAAGAGCAAATGGAAAATCCCTGGATTGTGTATTACTGTAGCATGGAGATATGCACAAAATTCTTTAAGGAATAACGTTTATAGTGCACGCTGAAGAGATTTTACAAAAAAGTCTGTTCCTATAGAGGTGCCGTGTTTCCAGTTAAGTAAAAAAATAAAATAAAATCGATTTTTGCTAATTGTGTGCTTCCGTGAACAGCAGATAACCCACTACGCAGGCTGTTAAAATGTAAAACACGACTAATAGGTTCAGGTGAAGCTGAATTATTATGAGATTCATATGGATTTGTTCTACTTACCACTTTTTATCGTGACTGAAAACTAAGTGAAAGTAAATCCTAACAAGTCCAGACATGGATATTAAAGATGGCTTAAATGCATTGTTGGAATTCTGTCTGCTCTGTGTTGCTTTTTGGGAGGAGGGGGTAACAAGACTGACTGGCTAACTCTGCGACAGTATGGCCCGTGGTGTCTCTTTCCTTGAGCACAAATGTGAGCATGTTCACATATCAAACCTATCTGTTTCATGACTCGCGTTCTCTGCAGGTCAGCCAACCCCAGAATCCCCCCTCCCCATATCGTCTCAGAGCTGCCGCACCCCCCTCCTGGCGCATTCCAGCTTCAGCACCCCTGAGAGAGCTGTAACACCGGGGAAGCTTTAACCAAGCAGCTATGACTGTCCGTGGTCAAGCGCCACAATGACACGAGAGAGCTCAGATCGTCTGTCATTCTGTCTGCAGCGACACGGTACACCCATCACTGGCTGTCTGACACCACAGCTGTGATACGATCTCGCCTTCTCTGTGTGGTTCCTGTCTGCCGGTGCAGATGGACACAGGGAGGGGCCGTGGAAATAAACGCATGGAGATAGAGGAAGAGAAAGAGTGGTGGGCTAATGTCACTCTGTAGTCTAAGGTTAGTTCATGCAGAGTAATAACTCAAAGGTCCCTCGACACATTTCAGCTTCCTGTACTGAATAATGAATGTGCAGGGCTTCCATTAGCGTTGAAAGCAGCAATCATTTTACAGGGCCGGATGATTACTCATACACTGGGATTCAGAGATGGGTGGGGGAAGTTGCATGGGAATAAATTTGTGTCTCCTGTGTTTGCAGAGGGAATATACTATACGTGAATAAGTATTGTTCAGTATTTTAAAAAACAAACAAGTTTGATAATTGGAAAATCTCAAGGTGGTATTGCAGCTCTGCATCTATTATATTGTTGCTTTCAAAAATATTCATACTTTTTCCACATCTTGTTACTCCTGCTACAATCACAGACTTTAACATATTTTATTAGAATTTTAGAATAGTTTTACTCTTTTTAACAAATTTTGTCTTTGAGAGATAAAAAAAATACAAAAATTGCCGACTGTGTGAATTTGGACTCAGTTTGCCTTAGTTATTACTTTAGGGAAATGTATCTACTGGCTTTGCACTGCGCACTGGAAGCAGAAAGATTTGACCAATCGTCTATGCAAATTAGCTCAAGCTCAGTCAAACTGGGAGAGTGACTGAACATCAAATTTCAGTCTTATCAGTTGAATTCAGACCTAGACTTCGAGGGATCCATTCTAACTTATCCGTATGCTTAGGTAGGTTTTTCTTGTCATTTTCCTGGAGGAAGGTGAATCTTTGCAGCAGTGTCAAGTCTTTTGCTGCCTCTGCCATGTCTTTTCCGGTGCTGTCCTGTATTTAGATCCATCCAAAGACCCATCTATGAACTCTAGACCAGCTTTTGTTTGACTTCTGAAGAAAGTTGTTTCCAACTTTGCATCACCATGAAGATGATATGTTCTCATCTTATGGGAGTACGATTTTATCATTTTTAAAGTCTCTTCTAAATTGACAAACTGCTTGAAATAACTTCTTGTAGCTTTGTTGTAGTAATGAGTTTCTTCTTGGAATTCCTCTGCAAATAGATTGTCTATTCTTTGCCACAGATCACTTTGAAAGGCGTTTTTATTTAGAATTGTCAGAAGAAGAAAGGGAGCAGACTTTTGTGATAAAAAAAATGTGTATCTACTTCCTTCCACTTTAATTTATATGATGCTCTTTGTCTGCGTTGGACTGGCGACCCATCCAGGACGTAGCCAACCTCTTGGCTAATAACTGTTGGTTATTGGCACTAGCACCCCCCACCCCATGCCACGGGTTACAAAGGATAGGTGGCATAGATAGTGAATGGATGGATGATACATTTTTGTTGGTGCACTAATGTTCATGAATATAATATGGCAAAATGTGGGTGAGGTAAAAGGGCATGAATAGTTTTAGCCAGGCACTGTACATTGAGTAAATATGCTGAATGAGTTATATGACCTACTTTGACTCTGGGAATTGTGGTCTTCACAGCATGTATTTTGCTCTTCTTTCTGCAATGTCATGTAGCCGTCAGAAACATTTTGTTGAGGATGTGCTAATAGAATAAATTCAACAGAGATAGGATAAAAGTTTTGCAACCTGAGGTTGACAGTTACAGCTCTGTAGCATTACTCTCAGCACTTATCTCATAAGCTGGAGGACTGTATAAATCGCCCACCCCCTCCCAAAAAAACAGCTGACTTTATAGTCACTGCTCTACTTTCCGGTTCTTGGCATTAATTAGTCGGCAGATGGTGCTCGTGTTAAATGTGAGAGGTCACGTACTCAATCACAGCGTTTTTTTAAGGATGACGCTGGCTATAAAGCAGTTTCACTCCTGGTGTTATCATCACAGGCAGAGAGGAGAAAAAGTCAAGGCTGTTGCCACAACAGGACATGGCCCATAGCCACAGAAACTGCTGCCTTATTCCACCACTTACTGTGGTTTCACAGGTCTCTCTTCGCCAGTTCAACATTACACATGCTCAAGGTTTTTTTAGAACAGCCAGTTGCCATTTTTCCAATGAATGAGCTACTGCTCCGAATGTATTCCGTAGCTATTGAGAAAAAGCAGGAGGCTTGGTTTATAGATGCACTGTACTCCCCATCTACATCTGGTTTCAATGCAGCGGGGGTGGGGGGCGGTTGTGCATGAGTGCAGATCAGAAACAGCAGTGGGCCATTGAAATTCAGTGCTACACAAGGGGAACTCTCTTGCAAGAGTGAAATCAGGAGAGGAGAAAGGAGATGTACTGTGGAGAAACTTGATTAAAGAATCAGTGTCCAATCTCCTGAATTACAACCCCTGACCTGGCACGGCAAATACCCTATTTAATAAGTCAGGAATAGAATTCTTTTTCTCTCCTTGCTGCTAACTGGCTCATTGACTCAAGTATACGCAGTGCTTTCTGGTGACATCTCTCTGTAAAAAAAAATTTCTTTTGGGGTGGGGTGGGGGGGCTTAAGAACATCTGACTGTTATTAACAAAGTCATGGGTCCATAGGTTTCCAAAAGATGAATTACCCTTTGTGATGTGGCTTTTATCCAGCTCTTAAAAGGCAAGATTAGAAATGGAGGTAAAATATCCTCCTAAAGTTTCAGTGAAGTATTTAGCAGCTAATCTGCATGAAGTACAGTAGAGTACATACTGTACAACACCACATAGTATAAAATTGGAGTTTACTGTGTAGGATATATACAACCAAAGAGTGTTGTGGTTTTCATAAATCTTCCTGCTAAACTGCTCTCCCCCCTCTGCTGATTTGAACCTATTTCAATAAACGGCCAATGAAAAGGATGGAACATTTTCAACAGAGAATTTAGTCACAGTTTTAACAAATGCATGAAGATGGGCATGATTAATTTTAACTGTGGTACTTTTTCTGAGGGCTCGATGGACAGAATAAAGACAGGCAGAATAAAACCACACTCCACATCTTAAGACTCAAAATGAGCGGTTGATAGTGAGATTAGCGTGCCATTTTAACATTTGTTTGCCATACGGAATAGATTATAAACATGTGTAATTTAATAAGAAACATTTGCAACGGTGGTATTTGCAATGCATAAATCCTCAAAATACTCCTTAGATGTCTGTACAGGACGGGAGTTTGATGGAAATAATACGCTTACAAGGAGCAGAATGCATCTTACTGACAATTGTGAGTAATTTGATCTGCTGAAAATAAAATATATAAAAAATTAACAATGTTTTTTGTTATATTTTAAAAGGGTTCTACTTTTCCAGGCATATCATTAATGTGCGGTGGAAACTTAACACAAAAATGGTTTTGGTAGCATCATGCTGATTGTAATACGGGAAGAAAACCATTGCACTTCACGATGATGATATCCTGCCTTTTACTGATATTTCATAAAAAAATAAAAATAAAATAAAAAATAATTAAGTTTTAAAATTCAGAGAATTTCACAGCTCTTTCAACAATTGGATCTGTGGACAGCAAAATGAAATACCATGATAATTTTTATCTCTATTATTTAAAGGTTCATGTTGAAGATTTATGTTCCCCAGTGGCATGTCTGTTCAATGGCTATTCAACAGAAGTAATAGCCGTGCCGGGGCATTAAAGGAGGGAAAAGGTCAATGTATGTTCTGGGCAAAAAAAAAAAAAAGTAAAAAAAAGTGACATGTTGAAATTTTATCCCTTTTCTGCCCAGGAGGCTTAAAGTGTTGAGAGCGCTTCAGATTGGAGGAGGGGTAAGTAAATAGGCCACATGGAGAACACTTCCTGGCAAACACTGAAAGAACAACAAAAAATAGTTTTGCTTTATAATACACTCTTTGTTTTACTGTTCTTTTAATTGCATGTTTCACAGTAATATCTAACATTATCACCAACAGTTTTGCATTTTCTTATTCTGACATAAATTTTTTTAAAGATAATTTAACCTGCAATTTTACAGGCTACTAACTTCCTAGTTTAGGGCAAGGTACTTTCAGAAACAGCGCTAAATTACTCAGTGTAGCAAATTAAATGCCTCAAGATAATATTTCATAAACTGAATTCCAGACTGCTGAGTCGCGACCTTTAATCCTCATTAAAGTATGTTACCATGAAGATTGGTCTGTTATGGCACATGGAAATCCTGCCAAGCTTTTAACATTTTTTGTAAGTGTTAGACTAGACTTCCTCATTTAGTTTGTGATGCTGTGGATCAGGGGTAAAGGGGTCCCTTTTCAATCAAGATCTAAAATATGACCGCTCAAGGGCTCTCTTGACATTTTATTTCAGTATAGTGAACTGTAGATATAATACCCTGTGCATTTAGATTACAAATAAATATGAAAAAAGCTTATGCACTTCTTCTTAGATGCTATATTATTTAAAACGTTGTGGACCATTGCACAATCAGTCATTATTCGTTCACTTAAACTGTGTTGCAGAACTAGTTTTACCTTATATTTCTGATTTGTAAAAGAGAACTTCTAGTTTAAGCGTTTCTGTAAATTTACCCGGCACATACCAGTCCACTAAAAACCAGACTGATGTCACAGGAAGAGCTTAAGCTGGATCATTTATGGCTGTGGCCTTATGGAGCAAGCCTTTCCCAGACACCTTGAGATTGAGTGTATTTTACCTGCCTGTGCTCCGCTGGTGCCTAGAATTACCAATGTGGAAGACAAGCACTCGCCACTGATAGATTTGTGTCCTGCAGGATGTGGGGTTTGTATCACCGTTGCCTGTCAGCACATACATTATCCCGTTTAGTCAAGAATGATCACTGCTATTAAGAACAAAGCAGGCTCAATTGAATAATTTAGCAAACCAGGTTGAGGCGGCAGCGACTCAGCGGTGATAAAAGAAAAGGAGAAATGATCAAACGGCCCCAACTAAGCAGGGCTGGTATTAACGATAAAAAAGTCAAAGTGATTAGTTGTGGTGTCCAGCTGTTGTTTTATTCTGTGTTTAATCACAAAGATTATGACTCTGAACTTCTTCACTAGTGTCCTACCGAAGACCAGGAGGTGGGAGCACATTGCACCAGTCTTAGAATCACTGCATTGTATGCTCCCCATAAGTTTTAGGATCAATTTTAAGGTTCTTTTAATAGTTGTTAAGTGTCTTAATGGTCTTGGGCCTTCTTATCTTTCAGAAATGCTTTTACCATACAAACCCTCGTGGTTTCTGCACTCCTCTGGCAGCTGTCTCCTTATCATCCCCAAAGTCAGGACACAAACTCATGGTGAGGTGTCATTTCATTATTATGGCCCTCGCCTCTGAAACAGGCTGCATGAGGACCTCAGGGCCTCAGAGAGCGTTAATGTATTTGAGAACAGGCTCAAGACTCAAATTTTTAGCAGAGCTTTTAACTAATTATTATGTATTAATATCTCTTCAATTTCTCAGCATGTTTTACTTGGTAGAATTTTTAGTTGAGCTTTTAACTGACTATTATTTCTAAATATCTGTTTAAGTGGTCTGCATGTTTAATTTGATCACATCTTATCATTGTTTTACACTAGATCATTAAAATTTTTATCAGTCTTAAAATTTTTTATCAGTACTTTGCAATTTAATCTAATTATCTATTGTTTGTTTTAATATTTTAATTTCTTATTTTAAGCTTCCTTCCAGTGTTTCCAGTGGAAGCTCTCTGTGGGGCTGCCTGGATGCTCTGCGGGTAGTACTTGGGTGGAGGTGGGGGTCTTAGCCTTTCCTTCACTGGGTGCCCTGGTTCAGTGCCAGTCATTTGGGAGGTTCTTCATATGTACTGTGAGAGGTGATATGCTGCCTAGTGTGTCTTTCCTCTTGCTACTCTGATCATTTCACATAATTGGTTGTAGAAGTTCATTTGTTGTTTAGTCTTAAACTGCTGAAATGATTTGTGTGCCAATACTCCCTCTAGAGGAAAACAAGTTTAACTGCATATCTGAAAAAAAAGAAGCCTTTATTAAAACGCAAAAATTTTTTTTGAATGTATGACAGCTTTAATGCCTAAAGTTGCAGCCCAAATTCTAACATTCTTGAGCTTCCAGATCTAAGTCATGGCTAGACATTTTAATGTATTTTACTGGAATTTTATGTGGTAAACAAATAATTGCGTATTAGCTGCAAAGTGCAAGGAAAATGATGTACAAATTTCAGGATTTTCTTGCAATTAAAAATCAAAAGTGTGGCATGTATTTGTCTTAATCTTGAATAGCCTATAGAAGTTCAGACCTGAATTGATTCACTTCCAATAAATTCAAAGCTGAACTACAAAGCTGTATACAGATTTGCCCCAAAAGATTTACAGCAAAATGAATTGCATTTGAAAAGTCATTTTACAAATAAAACTAGTTTTAAGAAACTTCTTCTATGTTCGTGTGTACTGTTATGGAGTCTCGGCAGAGAAACATGTCAAAAGGTGGTTATTCTGAAGATGTTATGCAACACTACTAAAAATGATTATCAAGCATAGCATGTCATATTTTTAACAGCATTTGATAATTTTTTGATTTAAAAATAATTGATATCAGAAAAGTTTATTTTACAATCATATCATGTTTTTTATGTTAACTGCATCATTTTTTGTAATGTCATTTAGAATATAATGCTTACAAACATCTAAAAATAATTCCTAAAATGTTTTAAGTTTCCAGAATTGATCGATCTTACATTCATGTCTGTAGTGTTATGAATAACAGTCTTTTTGTGGTATGTAACATATTTTTAATCATATTTAAAAAAAAATTACATTTAGAAAAGGATCTTACAGCGATATATGAAAGCATGTATAAAATTTCAAGAGATTTTGTAAAATTATGTTTAATAAATCAAGCGGATCTATTAGAAATAATACCTCTATCTTGAGTGAAAGCCTTTAAAGCAGTCGGGACAGAGTGTGACCTGACATGTGACAGCTGAATCTGGTCCTCCCTGGGCTTTTCTCAAAGCGTAACCTTTAGGCATTCTTGATGGGTGCACTTTTTGGCCAGTGCTGCCAAATCCTAAACCACACCTCGTGAACAGTATTCATCTTATGGTAAATGGCGTATACTTGTAAAGGGGTTTATCTAGTCCAGAGGATACCCAAGCGCTTCATACTAGACTCGTTCACCCTTTCATACTCTGGTGATGGCAAGCTACATTATCACCACATCCGGTTTGGCCTCCCCATTCTACTGCTGCATTTTTATTATCTGGTAACGGTGGCATACCAGATACAAAAAAGGGAAAAATATGTGCATGTACCGCCTCTTATTTTTCTTCTGTTGTCATAGGTGGCCAGGCACTGGTCCACGTAATCCACACCACCAATGTGCGTGTTGTACTACCACAGATGTAGTTTCCTCTTTCTTTGTTCTTAATCTCTGTTCCATCAAGTAGCTTGGTCCCAGCACCCTTCAAACAGCTGGCCTGACAAGTGCCTGTTCCCTCAATGCCATATTAATTTTCTGAAGAAGACGACTTGAGACTAGAGCAAAAAAAAGAAACTGTCAGAGAAACACCTTTCGGCCATTGTGGTGGAAATCACTAGTGGGAAAGACGAAAAACTGTCTCTGGAGCTATTTTCCAATACACCCACATCACCTTGTCCACCACTAGCACCCTGGCACATCTCAAACCTGTACATATACAGAGAGCTACTAGCTCTAACCCACACTTTTGACCCCCATGCCTTTAGTTCTTTTGGTGTTTATTGTTTGCTGGAATGTACAACATGCACACCATCCATCTGTCCATTATGTATACCACTTATCCTTGAACAGTCGTGGTGGACTGGTGCCTGTCTCGGGGTACACACCGCACAGGTTGTCAGTGCATCACAGGCAACACAGAGACTCATGAAGCAGACAATCATGCATGCACACACTCACACCTAAGGGCAATTTAGTGAGACCAATTCACCTAACAGTCATGTTTGTGGAGTGTGGGAGGAAGCTGAAATACCCGGAGAGAATCCACACATGCACAGGGAGAACATGCAAACTCCACGCAGAAAGACCCCAGGCTGGGAATTTAAACCCAAGACTTTCTTGCTGCAAGGGCACAGTGCTACCAACTGCGCCACTGTGCAGCCCACACACCATTTATCGGTCTTTATACATTGCTATTATATATTAATGTCACATATCAGCAGTTCACATAATTTCTAACTTGCAGTTAGGTCATTACTGAAGTTTATATGTTTACCATTTGTTTCTTTGTAATTTAAAGTATTGAAATTAATATTTGAACGATACAAATAACAAAAAAAAAACGTCCTCGTTACAAAATCAAATTTTTGGTCATTTAACTCCTCTGTTGCACAATGTCCACATACGTGAACAGTTGGTTTTAAGATCTGCCAACTATATTTTACATGAAATTTCCTTTCTAAAAACATAGAATTGTTCAAAATACTCTACTGTACACCATGATCTATGTTTTACCTGATTTTGCCTTCTTGAGTAGAAGTTTTTTACTGATATACATGGAGCATTCAGCCATGATGAATTGATGATTTCATCATGGAGCAAATATTCCAAAGATAAGATGATACATACTATTGATATTAATGATCTAATAAAACAGGCTTTAAGTGTATTAAAGTATATCAACATGATAAACAAATAGAAGTTTAGTTACTCTTAATGAATAGAGTTAAAGTTACTGTCCACAGATGTGGACATTGCGCATAAAAGTGCATCTGAGAGCATAATTTTGACCTAAGTATAATGCTACAGCATTAGGAGTTCATTTTACTGGAACAAAGAAGCTTCTAATAAACAACCCCACTGGTAAAATGTATAATGCCACCGTGTTGAGCTCTTTAATTTAAGATTTGTAGCTGCTTGGTCTTGAAAGTGATTAAATTAATCTATTTACGTATCTATAAGATGATATGAGAGTTCCAGAAAGGAGGTGTGTTGCGATTGACTGCAGAAAATTCACAACACCTGCATACTCTTTGTGTGCTGTCCGTACTTTGTGATTTTAAGTGACTGTTGTTCCAGACTGGCTGTGCACTTGAATTAATTGACCTCCTAAGGGTGACCCTTTGTAAAAGCACTCTTCATATCTAAGTGCTGGGTTTAATACACATGTGATGGCCATGGTAGGAATTGGAATACGTGAATTCAATGAAATTGAAGGGTGTCTTAATCAGAGGTGGGTAGAGTGCCCCAAACTTTGTTCTCCTGTAGGAGTAGCACTACTTTAACATATTTTTACTAAAGTAAAAGTAAAAAGTAGCCATCTGCCAAATTACTCAAGTGAGAGTTGAAAAAGTATTTGGTAAAGAGCCTACTCAATTACTGAGTAACTGTTACACCTTGAACTACATTGCTGTTTAAAGTGTAGTCTACAAATAAAGTTGCCTTGCTTGATCATACATTCTGATTTAATGTTTTACATTGATGTCATTAGACAGACAAATATAGAACACTATGTGCAAATTCTGCTTTTAAAGACTAAAAAAAAAAAATAATACAGTTAAATACCCATTTCAAGACAAAAAAACTTAAGCAGAAACAAACATTTTTTTCAATATAAAAATTATGAAACTAGTATCTGCAGTAGGTAATGTAAAAACAGGATATGTATATATTACAATAGGTTAAAGTAATTCCAGTGAGCATATATGGTGTTTACTGTATATTCACTTGACCTCTAAGCAATACAGAAGAGATTCAGCGGGTAGAAAATAACATTAAAATATTGAAGCTTGTGTACAAATAAGATGTCTCACTTTAACATTAACTGTATGTAAGTGTCTGTATCTAGTGCACTGTTAGCTAAAATATATATGTTCTTCATTCAGTGAAGTTAATCGCAGGATGGAGCATCCAGAAAGCTTTACTTAAGTAAGAGTAGTGATCCTGCATAACAATGTTATTCAAGTAAATAGAACAGTGTAGTAAAACTATTTCTGAAAGTAACTAGATACTACCCACCTCTGGTGTGAATACTTTTAAAACAGAGTGTACAATAACCACATACATTTTCTGCAATTTAAGCTTTGTCCACAAGAGGCTGCTGCGCACATATAATCTAAGAACTGGGCTAGTGAGCAACATAAACTCAAAAGGGTTTGGATTAATTGTTTAGGAAATGTCTGCAGTGGAACCAGGAACAAGTGATTAGATTGAATTAAGCTGCCTTGGTTGAGGTCTGCACTCTCTGAGTGCTTTTCTAGTTTCTTTTATGAATGCAAACCTCATCAGTTATGGACATGGACAATTAGAAAATGTTCTCCTTCTTTTACTTTATATGGATTCTATAAGGAGACCCAATATCCAAGGACCAATACCCCAAAAGGATACAATCTTATTCAGCTGTTCTTGCTAAATCTGAGAACCAACAAACCTTCTTATGGAACAAAGTCCTAAAATAATACAGCTATAAATACGGCTGACAGATCAAGTGTTGTGAGGGTGGAGTGCGACATCTACACCCCACATCCTGACAGCCAGCACAATCAACACAATCCTGTTGTTTTTCCATGTTACGCCTCACCAGTGGCCTTCGTTCTCTAACAAAGTGAAATCTTAAAGTCAAATGTTCCATTCCACAGTTAAAATGACACTCATGTCACTAACAAAATGTTGAAATCACTAGGCCCAAGCTGGGCACAACTAAAGAGTAGTTGAAGAATTGTAAAATCCAAGAGATCAAACATGAGAAACTAAAGGACCAGGAGAAAAGCCAGCATCAGGAAGATTAAAGTGATATGCTTTAAAACTTTAAGCTTCATTTGATTACATGGGTTTAAGTTCCTGTGTTAGAATAGCTTACTTGTTTTTTTTGTTCTTTTATCCCTTACTATCTCTCTGACCAAATTATTTCCAGCACAGTGCCACAACCTTTGAGTTCTGTTAAGTAGTTTGCCAAGAGGGGCATGCACGAGGAAAAAAACAAACAACGAGAAAAATGTTCCAAGTAGAAACCGTGTTTCCATGATACACCCAAACAAACTGTCGGTGTGAGGCAGTTGTCGGAATTACTGGCCTTGAGGCCTTTGTTTAGTAGCGATGACACAACAGGAGTCACAGATGAAGGTTAGACGCTGCATGATTAAAAGCAGACAGGGTTCCTCAGAATGTGTTTTATCTTAAAGATTTCATGACTTGCTATTGGAGCCTGAACTTATCTGTCTGGCATACCTTACTTTGTTTATTTAGGTTTTGTGTATTTCTTCATCATTCCAGTATTTCCAGTAGATTAGGATTTTTCTGTTGGGTAGTTAATTACTTAAATTAGTGTAATTTAAATGTCAAAGTCTTCTTTTTTTGTCTTAAACCTCAAAGTTGTATTTAAAAAAATGCATAAACATCACTGGAAGTGTTATGCTAGTCATTGTGTTGGCAGTCCTTTAAGTCGTTCAGTTAAATCTGAATATATTTCAAAGAGAATTCCAGGTCCTATTATTGACATATTGACCTCGTGTTGGCAACATTTAGTCAGTAATATTTAAAACAATTTTAAAAACATTTATAATGCTCTATTAGGTTAACAAACAATACCTTAAACATTGAAGATCTCACAGAGAAATTTTTTTAACAATTTAATCCATTATCAGAAAAAATTTAAAAAGTATGGTACAAATGTGAACCCAACAAGGGATGGCTGTCAACCTAAACTGTCAGGCTGATTAATCAGAAAAACAGCCAAGAAGTCAAAGGATACGCTGAAGGAGCTACATAAATCTCAGGAGTTAGGATCTTTCCACAACAGAGAGCAAGAAGAAAACTATTGTTTGAAAAAGAAAGACATATTAAGTCCAGTTTGCCACATGCCATGTATAAAGATCAAACAAACATGTTTGTCTCTCCTGACCTGAACTTGTCAGATGAGAAAACAATTACATTTTCATTAGTGGCAAGGAAGCTAGCCAAATCTGATCAAAAGGTAGATGGATATGAATTTGTGAAAATACACAGCCAAATCAACAATGGGATAGTTTAGATCCAATGAAATATATGTGCAAGAATTATTCAAATCCACGCCTAATTCCTATTGAGAATTTGGTGTAAGACCTGAAAACTTTGACAACTTGCAGCAGTTCTTCATCCGGTCTGACTGAGCATGAAATATTTTCCACAAAATAATGGCGAAAAAGTGTTTAAATGTGCAAAGACATGAAACTGTAATGTCAGCAAAAATGGCTTTTGCTTATGTATTGACTCATGGGTGCTGAATACAAATATTGAAACACTTTTGCAAAAATAATTTTGATAAAACAAAAACCTTAAAAGTAATATGAGGTTGTCCTCTTGCTCCAATAGAAACAAAGACTTTGAGCTCAAATGTAACTTTAATGGTGCTTAAGGTCATCACATTTTCCCCTGTTTGATTTGATTAATCTTCTTGCTTCAAGTATATAGATCATTATTGAGAAATAAAAGCCAGAGCATTACTGTTTCATACCATTTGCAACTGCTGGCTGATTGTACATTTGGTTTCGCCAGAGTTAGCAAGAAAGCGTGATGTTTGCAGATACCTCACATATGATGTAATCTGGACATCCCGGTTTTCTTATAAAAATAAGTTCTGGTCTTTCAGAGCTTTGTCAGCCTTTGTTTTGACTCAAAGAAAAAGCCCACAATTCACATCAAAGTATTTAATTCCAGATGTTTAGAAAGTTCACATCATGCTCAAGCAGTGGCTTAATGTAGCAGAGACTAACTAGGCTCAACAGCATGATCCTGGTAGGATTCCAGCTGGATGATGAATAGTCTATGAGTGGGAGTTAAGGTCATGTGAAAACCCTGTGCACACACCCAAACATGTGCACTATGTACCTTGTACCCTATATGTAGATGCCCTCGACATTGCTATAATAATCTTTGAGCTGCTGTGGTTCTGCTGTTGAGAGCATTTTCTCTTAAATTAGGAGAACACAGTGGGACGTCAAATCCAGCCCAAGTTTGTTATCAGGGGTCAGAGCTGTTACCATGGCTGTATAATTTCATGGGGTGCATATGCAGGAGGAACAATTTTAAGCATTAGCAGCTTGTAAATGTGTATGACCTGAATTTTGGATTTAGGGGAATCAAAGAAAGAGTGAGGACAAACTGGAGTGTGACCTGAAAGCAAGAGCGAGGACATAAAACTATGTGGAATATCTGCAGAGAGAGGATATACCGCACATTTCAATCACAGGGAATTCTTTGAAGTGTTAGGAATTAGACGTGCAGGGGCAATAACTGAAATTCTATTCACTTAGGAACGCTGCCTAACTTAATCTGGCATGGTATGCAGGCACATTGCCATATTTGAAAAGATATAAGAAATTCATCATGCAATTCCAGAGACTTTGAATTGCATAGTAATTGCAAAAATATTGATACACCTCTTTTTCAATTTGTCACATTACAACAGTAAAATGACAAGTTTTTTATTTTGATTTTATGTGACAGACCATCACAAGCTAGGGCATAGTTTTAAAATGGACTGATACGTTTCATTTAGGTTCTGGGTCAATACTTTTCTGATCCACCTTTTACTGAAATTACTGCTGCAAGTGTTTTAGTAGACTCTCACCATCTTTGCATATCTAAAAACTGCCATTTCCCCCATTACACTAAATACCTCAAACTCAGCCTAACTGGATGAAGAGCAATTTGAAACTTTTTTTAACAGACTTTGAATTGGATTTATGTCTTGAACCTTGAAACGTTGAGTCCAACACACTTGGATTTAGACCATTTCATTGTAGCTCTGGCTGTTTGTTTAGTGTTGTTATCCTGCTGGGAGGTGAAACTCAAACTGAATGAGGAGCTTAAGTCCCGCCATTCTACTTCCAGTCCATGGGTCCCGTACTGCTACAAAAAAATTATGAGAGTCAATAAAAGTTATTTTCAGATTAGCTTCTGTTTGAAATGCACCATGAATCGAATATATGACATATATATATATATATATATATATATATATATATAGCTTGAGAAGCTCTACAAGGTTTCGGTGAGGGTTTCAAGTACTAGCTAGAGCTAGCTTATGTTAGCCATGGACGTCATATTTGCGACTTCTGTTCTGTAGGTATTTTAATTGAGATTTTTAAAACTCAAATAAATCCCACATTACTTGACAAATACAGTAAAAATGTACTTCATTAGTTATCATTTAAAAAAAGGTACCACAATGTATATGTGATTCAGGACATGAGACAAAGCAGACCAGAAAAGAAACAGAAGCTTGATACTACCACTACCATGTTTCTCCTTGGAGATCGCATTTAGGATGATATTTTGTTAGTTTTCCCTTACACATTGTATTTCCATATAAGCTAAAAGCTTGTATATGTTCATCATGTTTGCTGTGTTTCCTGTATGACTTGTACCTAACAGGATTTCTTTTAACAATTTCTTCTTTGTTACTTTACATTCGTAGTGTGCTGTACATTACTAACAGATGTCATGTCAACACATTCTCCCACCTAAGCTTTGGATCTCTGCGACTCCTACAGACGTCTTGACTACTTCTCTGAGAGATGCTTAATACAAATTTGTTTCCCCAGCCCATAATTGTTTAATTGAAATGTTATATTTTTTACATGTCTGCATGATGCTGAATGTTCAATTAGGTTCCCTAAAAAACCTCAGAGAACTCCACAGAACAGTTGTTTGCTACTTAGGTGATTGCAGTATTCTGGTAGGGCATCGGCTTAATTCAATCTGAATATGCAGTACAGGAATTGCACATCACAATTTCTATTAATGCCGATAATGTTGTGTTGTTGTGGTCCAATAAAATACATGAAAGTTTGTCATTGAAACATTAAAAACATTCTAAAGGTTCAGGTGGTAGGGATCACTGTATGGGATGAGAGTCAGCTGATGTCCTTTCTCTTGAGTTTTATCTGTCTTTTACGTTTGAAACAACCAACCTAATTTCCATCCACCACATCTAATAGGAATAGCAGGTTGTAGTGGGGCTCTAAGAGATGTTGTGGACAGGAAACACGTTTACACATTGCACTTTTCGTTTAATCAAAAAACTGTGGGAGCGGTGAGATAGGACATTGTTACATTTCAGCCAAAAATCATGAGCCATTCACATGTTACTTTTTGTAGGTGCCTTTTCACAAATACACTCTGTAAACATTTGTAAATAATGTTTAAAATTATACCAGATGTTTGCTTTTTACACTGTTTAGGTAATGATAGGCCTTTCATTGTACTATTTCCTGATTTCCTCTCTTTTTGTGGTCGTTAATGAGATTTACCAATCACTGTAGGCAGTGTTGCCCATTTACTTTGACCAAGTGCTGGGTTGTCAGCCTGGGAGCTTGTGCAGTGCTGGGTCTTCTGGTCATTTGAAAATGTTTTCCACATGATTAAATGTCTTTTAACTACTGTAACATGAGAACATTTGAAAGATTAAAGTATGAACAGATTCTGTCAATTTTCCAGGGCATTTTCAGATATAAATTGAAGGTGTAAAGGTAAAGCAAACTAACTGGAATCAATAATTTGTGCAAAGTCTGACAGATGGAAAAAATTGTCAGATAATTAGCTTCAATGCAACAGGACAACAACATATTAGCAGCTAAAATGTTTATTTTTGAAACCAATTCTGCAACCCCCAAGAAAGCTTTACACAGTTATTATTACTCCCATCACTTAGAGAAACCACAATCTTAAGAAGAAAGTCAATTATAGCAGGAAAACTGCAACATGGATAGGTTTTATTTAACACAGTTCACTTAACAGTACAGTTAGATGGACAGCCTTTACTTAAAAAATTATAATTTATTGCTTTAAAAAGGTCAAAATATTGCATTACTTTAAGTACTTTCTATAATTTTCCAAAGTAAATAAGCAATAAAGGGGCAAATGGACTGAACTTACATTGTCCTTTTCTGGCCAAAAGGGCCACTCAAAGCGCTTCACAGAACATGCCAAATTAAGGTGAGGTCGCAGAGTAGTTTTTGAGGTAATTGGAAACTGCGGTTAACATAAAAAAATATGAAAATCAGCTAGATGATCAAAGCTATGCATTAAATTTGGGATAACCCTTTACAATAATGGTATACAAATTGATCTTCCCTATGTTGTGGAAATTACCAAGAATGTAGTTATGTGGCTATTAAAAGTTAAAGGGACTGCTTATGGCAGTCAATAAGATTAATAATTTATGGAAAATTATTATTATTCGGGGCACCACCTTTATCAGGAACTATTTTAATAGCCAAATGTCTATATCAGTCTCATAATCTGAAGGATTGAATTCTTTACCGTTTATTGCCCATCATTTTTGAAATATGTGTGTGTTGAATCAAGAACGACAACAGCTGCTTTCAAACAATACAAGATTTATTTATAAGAAGAAAGATGAGAAAATCTTTTTGATCACCAAACTAGAAACGAACACCCTACTGATTAAAATAAATTAATCGTTAAAATAAAAGAACACAAAAAAGATGAATATGTAATAAGATGAGAAACCATGAATTCTGATGATTCTGGAGGGATCAGGGTCCTTTAAAAACCAAGGATTGATATGCAGACGCTGGAATAAAGCTAAATTAGTTTCAATAATTGTAATTAGTTTCACTAATTTAGCACCAGTAGTTTACCTTTAAACCAATAAGCAATGTAAGAAAACAAAACATTCTTTGGATTAAGACATGTTATGTTTAAAAATGATCTGGATCAGAGTACTTAACCTTTGGAGAATTACTTAATTTATGGCTTGATCACGACAGTAAAACAATCTAACTCCCGTATTTTGGTCAAATAAGGAGAATTCAAACATAGCTAATGAGATTAGTTTCTGTTCTTAAACAATCTATTTTTAAACAGAGTTCTTTTTTGACCGTTAATAGCAGTCTTTGTTTATGAAATGCCGGCCCAAACAGAGACGTGGTCTTCCTCAGCTGTTGCTCCCTGCAACGCACGTGGGGCATTTAGAGTGGCTCAAATACATTTATTAAACATTAAACAAAATAAATGGAAAACTCCTATCTGATTGGGTAGCTCAAATCACAGGATTTAAAACGACTCTTTGTCGGGAAAAGTCTTTTAAAAATCCGGATTAAAGGCCGATACTTGGTTGACCCAAAAATAGCAGATAAAACTTAAAAAGTTAAAAATAAAAAAAGGAAACACCTCTAAAATTAGTTATCCAAACTAATTTGCCTCTACCCAAACAGACCTTATTAAAGTCCTCCGAGTTGCTGCACGTTGATCAGCAAAGGAAGACCCCCAGGTAGTGTTAGCCAGCAGGCTAACAAAGGATTGCTAATCTGGCTAGCAGCGGTGGGAAGCTCCTGGCTCTGGCTTCTCCTGGCTGGCTGCGTGGCGATTGCATCCACCTTTTTAACCGTATCTTTTTGGAGCTCTCCAGTTCGGCATTCACCTCTTATCGGCACGGTGCCTAAATGCAAATTCTGGTTGGTTCGGCTCTCGGCACACATGGCTTACAGCTCCAGTTTCTCAGCAGTTGGCAGCCTGAAACTCAGAGGCGTCTCATTGGGCTCTGGGGATAAACAATGTCTTTGTTTAGTTTCTGCTAGAAACTCAGGTCTCCCTCCGCCAGCCTAGGAAGATGGTTGGGGATGATCTTCTGTTGCTCCCTGGCTGGCGAACGCAAAAGAAAGAACGGGTGGAAGTGGGCTGTATCTATAGAATTCCCTGGTTTCCACTTCCTGTGGGGCTTGAGCAGAGTAGCGCCACCTGATGGCTGTGTGTGTGACCCAACACTTCCTAGGGAACAACGTAGGAGGTTATGAGTACTGAACCAGGGACTAATGGGCAGTTAAACTGTAGTTACTGGCGAAAACACCTACCAGTCTTATGGTGCATTCACACAGCACAGTTTTTCTGCATCAGGCAAAGCATTCAATGGATGAAGCTTGACGTATGTACTTTTTGGCTTCCATAGCCTGCTTCTGAGGAAAAAACAATGCATGGGCGGGGCTTCCTCTGTTGCCGCACATTCTGATCTATGTTAGATTGTAACGAGAGAGTGGCTTGGCTTTATTTGCTAGATAAAGCTAGACAACATTGACATCGGGTGCATCAGCGCTCATTCTTCAGATGTGTTCTGAGTTTGGGGAGTTTAACCATTTGCTTCAGGAGCTACTTATGGATGAGGTTTTTTTTCAGCACTACTTCTGTCTGTCCCGCGCCTAATTTTACGACCTCCTGGGCATCGGAGTGTAAATCTTCTACCAGCACACCACCTACAGGTGCTCTGTTCCTCCTTAGGAGCGCTTGTCCATCTGTCTTCGGTAAGTGTTATTTCTGATATTTGAAATCTGCGCTTGTTGAAAATGTTTTCGCTGGACCCGCGCTTCATTCAAGATACGTGTATAGTGACATAACTACAGTGAGACACTCTGATTGGTTGCCCACTGCGTTGATTGCATTGGGTCCGTCAAAAGTTAAACTAGCTGAACTTTGCATTGCTTGCGTTGCCGTATGTAACGCAAGTGAAGTTGACGGAGCCAACATACACAATGCACCGCAGAGACTTTGACGGACCTCTGACGTACTCTACCATAGACTTTACATGTAATCTTGCAGCAACTGATGCTGACGCATGGGGTTGGTGTGAATGTACCATTATTCAGGGACTAATGGTTAGTTATCTAAGGAACAAAAGAGGAATGAAACAGGGACTAATGGGTAGTTAACCAGTACTTACTGGTGAAAAAATGCTCTTATTGTGATTAATAGTTAGGTGCCTAAGAAACATATGAGGAATGAATCAATTAATTAATGCCCGTAGACTCTCTTTTAAACTTCAATAAGGATGCAATTCATTTGCACTGTCATAGGGATCTAGCACTGCTGTATCATCTTGATTTCACTTGCATCCTTTTTGAAGTTTATAAAAGAGTCTACAGGCATTACATTATTCCCCAAATCATTCCTCATCTGTTTCTTAAATACCTAAGTATTAATCATGGTAAGAATGGTGGGTGTTTTTACCAGTAATAACTGGTCAACCACCCTTTACTCCCTGGTTCATTACCTCCTAAATTGTTCCCTAGTAACAAAGCACAATTTCGTGTACCTTATTGTAAAGTTTTACCAAATTTGGCTCTAAATTATTCTGCCATATTCTTAACACCAACTTAGCCTAATTTTAATTGTTCAATTTGATTGTTTACATTCTAATATTTTACCTCAGCTGGCAGAGATGAGCAGCCTTAATCTATTTTGTCAATGAAAGTAATACATTATCTTGTATTCAACTCCTTGAAAATTACTATATAAATATTTTTTATAAAAAAAACAACAACTATTCTGATCTGTTAACTATTCTAAAACGAGAAATTTACTCACAGTATTTTAGTTTCTTTTAACATTACCAAAGCTGTTGAGCCTGAGTTCTGTTTTTCATTTGGACGTTCTGTCTGCGCTACTTGTTGACCTTTTTTACTGCATCTTCTTTTTAACCTTTAATCTAATCTACATGAGTGTATTTCATCTTGATTTTAGAGTTAAGAGTGTACTGTATAGGTTTTTGCTCCCACCGAATTCTATTATTAGAAATTACAACACAATATATACTTTGATACTGTGAGAAAAGTTATATCAACATCTTTTTCTACCAACTAACTTCCCACAACTGATCTCATCCAGTTTGTTGAATATACCTGAAAAACAATATTTCTATAAATTAAGTCTGAGGCAACTGGTTCCAGACTGTAATTAGTCAGAACCAAAATAATTTTCATTAGTATGAGTCATGTCTTTGAAATAACATCTCTAATAGAAGCCTCATTTGCACTCCCTGTGTGTTCTAAAAGTAATTAATTAATTTTCCGTGGAGAAATTAAACACTGAAAATGTTTGATTAATTTTCACATTTTAGTGACTGCGCTGTTATAATGTTGGACAAGCAAAGTAAGTAGCACTTATAAAATGTCAAGTGTGTAGTAGATAGAATTTAATGTTGCAAAAGAAAATTGCAAACCAAGGTGCCTGATGAAAAATGGCAGTAGCATTTTGCTTCACTGTATGATAATAAGTCCTCCCTAACTTTAGGATGATGGAAACTTACTTTGAACATTGTCTTCTCTTTGAAAGATGTATATGAGTACCATATTTAACAATAACAACAACAAAAAACTCTGGCTTTAAAAATACTTAACTTACAGCTAAGAGCTAAAAACAACTCATTCTAAAAGTGCTGAAAAAAATCATCAGGATAAGCATCATAGTAAAAGGCATACATGTTTCCTTCTTTGTTTCCATATTCACTTTGCTTTGTGTGTTATAAGAGAAGTCTGACATTTATTCTTACCCCTGTTTCTATTTGGGGAAAGATGATGTACAAAAGGTCAATAGCTGGATTTTTGGTGTCCATGTAAAATGTGGCTATGAAGTTTTATAAGAAGTCACAAAAAATCTCAGGGGGTGTCTTGTTGTGGTAGCAGCAAGGGGACATATGTTTGTATTGTTAAAATCATCTGTGAATTAAGTTTAAGTAAAGAAAAATGTACATACTTATATGATTATATCCACAACATTAAATGCATAGTGGTTAACAAAAAAGCAAACCAAACAAACAAACAAAAACAAAAACTCTGAACTCTAAAGAAGTGGAGAAATGTTCTATGAGGCAATGAATCATGCCTCAGTGCTGAATCATCCAAAACTCTGAGTGAGTTGGGTTTGAGAGTTTCCAGAAGAATGGCAATTAACTGTCTATTGTGTCAAGAGCAAAACTGTGCTTTGTCTATTTCATTTCATATCATGGCAAAAAAGTAGATGAAAGTTTGCTCTATATAAAAAAGAATATGGCAGGAATACTTTGATTTGTGAAGTTGCATCTCAGTTCGGCCCTCTGGAATGATATTGTTTGAGAGGTGAAATCACAGCAGATAATTTTTAGCCATGATGTTTGCCATGTCAAGTTTACTGATAACCAAAAACAACAGATAAAAACAAGACAGACCTTTTTTTTTTTTTTATCCTGTCACAGCTAGAAGGGATACATCAGTATTGTACTACTTTTGTAGTAATAGTCAGAGGAAATGTATGCAAAATTTAAGTTAAAGCAGATGATATAGATTTGAAAATAATGTAAGTTAAACCAATGTGATTTACAGCTTTTCATGTATAACATTAAACAAATATATAGTGAGTATCTGTATTACGTTCTACTTCTAGAGTTAAGCAAATCCATAGTAGCTTGAAGATGAAGTTTACTGAAGATCAACAGACAGGCTGCAGGTTTTTTTTAAATTCAAATTTGAATGCTTGCAAATCATATCTTTCATTTACACATTTAATAAAAATGGGCTCATTGTGATGTCCCCAGGTAAGTTTTGCTCTAGTGATTTAGATCTGATAGTCTTTTGGCACCTGTACATGTTTGAATTTATGTTGGGGATTTCTGTGCTGTGTCACCCGTGTGAAACAAGCTCTCACATATTGCGGAACATCAAATAAACCAATTTGAGAGCAAAGCTGACTTTTCACTTCTGATATGTCACTTCTTGAAACATTTAGTAGATAGCAAAGTAAAAAAAAAAAAAAAAAAAAAAACTTTGTAAAATGTTTGTACTTTTTTGCATATCCATTGCTGTTGAGCAAGTGTAAAATAGGTTGTTCAAGAGATGGTAATTTAGTATCCTACCAGCAGTACCTGTACAGCAGGAGTATTATTCACATGCATTTTATTTGGAGGTTGCTTTCAAAGAACAATGAAACAAATAAAAAATATAACAGGAGGACTCATGATCATGTTGTAAACTATGACAAAGCTTTCAGACAACGCTAAACATCTGCAGCAGAAAGTCTATTTGTATTATTCTGATGAGGGAATCTCTAGTAGCAGCGATACTTAATATCATTGCTAATGCGTTTTCAACCCACACTGAGCTGTTACTGCTGAGATGTGTTTCTAACATTTGTGTATTTTACTGAGCCTAATAATGTCAATTAAAAGACTTAACATTTCTAACTGTGCAGTCTCACATGAAAACAATTCTCCTTTAGGGTATTCTAAGACTTAATTACATGTGAGCTGCATAATTACATAATTTGAGAGTGTTTTTGTGAGAGCGACTAATGGGCCATACAGATTTAAAGTGCAGTCAGCAGCTGCTGTTACAATACTTAATTCTTTTAGCATTTTTAAAGTGAGGAAACAAAGATTGCATTTGAAACTGATGGGAAATCCGACAGCCTTGTAAGTCTTTCAGTATGTATGACATTTATGTGCAAGAAAATAATTAAAATATAAAGCACAAGGAAGCCTAAAAAAAGTAGCATTCACTATATCTCAAACAGTTTTACGTTTATTATTATTTTGTAACAGATAGTTCAATGAAAAGTACATAGTAAATTGTATATTTATACGGTGAAAGAAAGTAAAAGTTAATTTAAACCATTTTATAAATACATTAAATATATAAATACATTAAATATATAAATGTAAGACACATTTGTCTGGAGCCAACTCACTTTTATACCCCTAAACAAAATAAACTAAACTGTAACCACATGCCTTTAGAAGTCATCTAAAATATAAAGACAGTCCACCTTAGATTTAATCTTAGTATAAACACAACTCAGAGATTTGTAGAATATCTTAAAGACCAAGATACGTGCCAGACAGGTCAAGAATAAAGTGGTGAAGAAGTTATAGGTGAAACTAGCCTAAAAAGCAATGTCCGAAAGTTTTGGACATCCTAAGGAGTAACATTTAATCCATCATCCAAAATGCAAAGAATATGGCAAATTTACCAATTCAATTCAGTTCATTCATACAGCTTCAATTCACAGCAAATGTAATTCAAATTTCAAAATAAAATGTTCAGATTGCGCTGAGTCGTTGATGTGAGGTTGTGCCTGAAAATACAAAATCAATCATGTCAGCAATCCCTCATACTGAGCAAGCATGTAGCAAGAGTGGAGAGGAAAAACTCCCCTTTAAAAAGAAGAAACCTCCAGTAGAACCTGGCTTAGTACGATCAGCCATCTGCCATGACCGTCTGGCGTTTGAGAAGACAGAGCAGAGACACAAAAAGAACAGAAGAAACAGATGTAAGAGTCCTTTCTATATTAAAGAAAGTAAAAAGATGGTAACAGGGCATGGAGAATGTTTGGTCACTGGGAGCATAATCTGAATCGATCCTCCCAATCCAACAGGGCATTGTAATTGAGCAGGATACCACACCAGGTGTAGCTTCTATGGAGACAAAAAAACTGAGGTCAGTCTGTCCTCCAACAGTCGAAACCTATAGCAGCATAACTACAAAGATAGCTCAGGATAACCTAAGCCGCATGCGTCAAACTCAAGGCCCAGGGGCCAAATCCGGCCCTCCAAGGTCATTTATGTGGCCCTCTAAACTCTAGAGAACCCTATAGATAGAAAATGTAAGTAATTTTTTTGGTGACACCAATACTATTTTATTAGTAAAATAAAACCAGTGTTTAATAAAACAGTCCTTAATCACGTAATTATGTGAAGTTGTTCAGGATTATTTCATTTTAAGACATACTCTTGAAATGCGGAGGGTGATTTTAACAGTTTATTATACTTTTATCAATACTTTCTGCCACAACCGGCCCTTTAAGGGTATACATCAGCTTGATGTGGCCCAATGGTAATTAGTTTGACATCGGTGAGCTAAGCCATACAAGCTTCATCAACCAGGAAGGTTTTAAGCCTGGTCTTAAAGGTAGACAGGAAGACAGACTAAAGCTGGGAGCTCGTTCCACAGGAGATGAGTCAGATAACTAAAAGATCTGCCTCCCATTCTACTTTTAGAAATCCTAGGAACTACCAGTAAACCAGCAGTCTGAGAACGAAGTGCTCTGTTAGGAAGATGTGGAACAATCAGATTGCCGACGTATAATGGAACTTGATTATTAATTGCTTTTTATGCAAGAAGGAGGATCTTGAACTTTATTCCGGATTTGAAAGGGAGTCAATGGAGAACAGCTAAAACAGGAGAAATGTGATCTCTCTTTAAATTTTCATCAGAACTCTTGCTGGAGAATTTTGGATAAACTGAGGGCTTTTAATCGTACTTCTTGGACTTCCTTATAGTAAAGAATTACAGTAGTCCAGCCATGTAGTAAAAAATGCATGGACTAGTTTCTCAACACTAAAGCCTAGTTTATGCTTCTGCGTTTTGCCAGAGACGGATTGACGCAACGCCATTATCCGTCAACGGAAGGGCTCTCTGTCACCTACGCAAGGACGCACGGAGTAGAGGCCCAAATTTTAACTATCCCTCTCTGTCAACGGAGACAATATGCATCTGATTGGTCTGTTTCAGTAACAACCATAGATCGCTTCACCAGAACGAGGTTCTACAGTCGCTGTAATCAGTAGTTAATGCAGTGTTTGGCCACTATATGCTTTATATGGAGAAGATAAATTGTCTAATTTGTTCCTTTGGCGATTTTGAACACAAGGAAGTGTAGGAAAACAACAAAAACGGCTGCTGTGTTTTGTTTCCATGTGTTTCTAGAATATTCTATAATCTGCGCTTCTAATAAAAAATTTAGAGCTTGATCAAAACTTACTTTCTGTCGTTCATTGAAGAAATGTGTTCACAAGCCTAGAAAAAAACAGAAGACGCACTGTGTAATAGTAGGCAGAGACGCCATGAAAACTTAGCACCCCCTGCTGTCCTGGTTGAGCAACGTTGAAAAAACAATAGAGAATGGAGTGGAAGAGCGGAGTACTATAAACAGAAAACGTCTCTGTCAATGCGTCTGAGTGCAAATTTCCAGTTGGACAAGCATAAACTAGGCTGAAGACACAGTGGTCTGAGTAAACTGACAGGCTGGACAAGGGAAGCAGTAATGAAATCTGGTAAGAGATTAACCGTAATTCTGGAGGCGATGGCAAGATATGGAGTACTGTTGAATCTGTTGACAGGACAAATATTAGCCCTCCATTCAATGAATCTGATCTGTAAAGATGTGTGGCAAGAAGAAAGCCAAAGTTGGAAAAAAAAAGGCCATCGCAAGTCTTATTTCAAGTGGGCTATAAATGATATAGAGGTCTCTGCAAATCAAGCCTGGCTTAGGAAATTCATGCATTTTTGACCATTTCCACATAGCCTATTACTTACTGAAAGAGTAACACGATGAAAGATGTTGATTGAAGAACAATATAAAGACATATTTGCAGTTTCACATAAGCCATGTGAAGGAAACTACAAACACGTCTGCAACACCATCAGACTGTGGAGAAGTGTTTTCTGACATTGGTCAGAGCAGATAGGAAAATTGATGGAGCTGAATACAGACTGGTAAGGTTTTGCTTTAAATCAAAGCGTATTCAAGTGGCAGAATGTCTCAGTTAAGGTGCAGATCTATTTCCAATTGAGAATCACTGGTAACATTTGAAAAACTAATTCTCCCCTACATATGTCCTGCATCCAAATTGGCTGTGCTTGAGTTTTCTTTTTTTCTGAAATGTCGTTATGTTGCAATTTCACACAGCTTTGTGTCTGTCTACCAATAATATTATGTTTACTAGTTTCTTTGTATACATAATCATAGCCCTCTATAGAGTTAAAAATCTGCTCTGACTAGTCATTAGCTCCAAATCTAAACCTCTAATTTCCTTCAGTATGTAGGCAACATATCTACTGGCCATAAACTCTTAACAGAATCTGACTTTAAAAACAGCAGAGGATTGCGGAGGAACCAGAGCAACCTAATGATAGACAAGCTCTCATAATATTAAAAGTTAACGTGTGATTCACATGATGTGAACACATAGCAATCCTTCTCTATTGCGTTTATAGGCTAGTTGATTAAATGTTTAAGAAACTTGCATTGTACACACTTTTCACAATGTTGTTACAAATTTAAGATGTAGTCAGCACACAAGTGCCTTGAAACTTTTTATTAGCTTGTTTTTCTATGACTGGAGTTTTACACAGTTTCCAGTTCGTATCAGTGTCCTGGAGCTGAAGTTTATATCATCAGGCACTGGAGGAGTGGCTCTGAAAGTGCTTGTGCTAACCACTTAATGTCAAATAAATTACATTTCTTAAATCTACTGTAATATGCTTTCTGAGACTAAACACAGCTGCTAAATTTGCGCTTGTGCGAACTTGAATAACACTGATGTTGGGATTTTTTACTCATGAACCCATTTCCAGTGACAGAGACATAAATTCTGTCACCACATGATTGATTCTGATTGTAGCAATGAGAGTGTGAAACACGAACTGGCTGCAATATATTTCCCCTCACTTTGGACACACGGGTGTGTGAGATCATAATGAGTTAAGCATAAAACACTGAACCTTGCTTTCATTCATCAACAGTGACGTTGGTGTTTGAGTGAGGCGAGGGGAGTTTTTTTCTTTTTTTTTTTTTTTGTGGGAGACCACTGCCAGTGGAACTCCTTTGCAGGGCTGGGCTGTAACTTGAACCCCAGGAACTGTAAGAGAGGGAGAATCCAAGGAAGCAAGACACTGGCTAAGAAAGAGGGAAATAAAGGGAGGGGGAGGAAAGGAATGAAAGGCAAAGAGAGAGTAATGTCAGCTGAGTTCAGAAAGTAAACAGAGGCACAGCCTGCAGCATGCTGTCTGTGGGACAGGGAGGGCAACTGGGGCAAACCCACGGCAGAATTCGGACAATCCGATGGACCAACACCTTTATGTCCAGAGGAAAGGGCTGGCTCCTCTCTTTCTCCCTTATTTTCATCTCTTTGCCCTTGGGGACAGCATTGCGTTACGGTAAGAGCAGTCAAGTGACATTACCTTTACTACACTTGTTTGTCTCCCTCTTCCTACCTACAAATGTATTTCTTTGTTCTTAATAACCCAGCATCTGTGCTCTTGCCTTTCTCTCTCCTCTTGTCAGTCTAAGCACCCATGAAGCAATTTTAAGTTAGAGAGATTTGAACTCTATTTTATTTTATTAATGTAGTTGATACAAAGAAAAGCACTTGCAAATCATTTTCTTTACATCCCTGATTATGGATCTGTTACACTATTATTGAAGATGATTATTCTGATGTTTATCCTTTCAGCTGCTTTTGAGCAAATTAGTGGGTTTGTTTTGAAAGAATCACTAACAAAGCAAAAGTCTGATGCCGTCATACATTCCTCTAGATGAACTGAGGCACTTTGAGTCCAAATGAGCCTGTTGAATCTTGGCACAGGTTCCTGAGTGTCTAAAACCCCTCTTTAAATGCTCAAGCATGGTGCGAGCAAGATAGAATCTCCCTGTTTACCATGCCTGGTTGAACTGCTGCAAGACATGAGTCACATATGAGTTCTCGCTCTTTATACTGTATATACCATAAACCATACCTAAGACACCCTACCAAACATCTGCTCCTTGGTCTGGATGCTTCAAGTTCAGTAACAACATACATACAATTAGTAATATTGTTGTATGTGGCATATGTCTGCAAGGAAATAGTTATTTTAGGCACGTTTAACTGCTTATGTTGTTGTCACTTGAATCACTTACAGCATGTCTTGTTTCATAATCAGCTGATGATAGAACTTCTATTGCACAACATGAAGTATGTTTCTTTTTAAAAGGAGAGAAAAAAAATCCTATGTTTGAGGGTTGTTTACACATGTGTTTCTGCTTGTGTTTATGGCAGTTCGGTCATGTTTTGGTGTCCTTCTTTGGCTTTTGATGTTATTAAGACTTCCTGTGTGATCCCCTGTTCTCTGTCTCCTGTTGTTCTGACAAGCAGTGGAGTGTTTAGCTGAAGCCCACACAGAAATCTTTGAGATTCTGGGTAGTACACACAAGGGGAAAAACAAAGACTTATGCTGGCAGATGTAAAAAAAACTATATATATGGGTGAAACCAGATGTATACATACAGTAAATTGTCCAAAAGATACAGATTTGTTACACACTAACTGGTATTTAGTTATGGTGACCATATTTTGATTTCCAAAAAGAGGACACTTGGCCCAGTCCAGAAGACTTTTGATTGTCGCATAACCAAAGTTTGCATTCTCAACGTGGTTATAAAAAAAATACTTATGTTAACTTCAGATAGGCCTTAACAAGCACGAAAAAGACTTTAAAAGCTTTGGAATTAGAAAATGTAACTGTAAAAAATATATTAACTTTTTAAGTCATACTGAACAAACATTGTGAAACCAAATATTTTCTTTTCAATGTAATAATAAAAGTAAAAAGAAACAGTCTTAAAAAGACCAAAATACCTACTTCATGTTTTGGATTTCATCTTCATCCTCTTCCATTGATAAATTAACTCTCACATTTCACAGCAATATTATAGTTTTTGTGTCCATGTGGACCTATGCGATCTTTGCCACTTTTGTTACACACTGAAACATATATGGCAGCTCTGTTCGTCTGTAAAGCTACACGTGTGCTTTGATATCATGTAAATAGTTGCAATGACGCATGCATAGTGCAGGGCAATACGGGGCAGCGCATCACCCCCTGCTGTCTGTTCTGTCTATGAACGTATCAGAACCGTCTTCATCCACTAGGCAGCAGATCAGGGATGACATCAGAGAAAAAGAAGGAAAAAAAAGAGAAAAAAAGAGAAAAGAAAAGAAAAAGAGATACTTAAATTCAAAACTGTAATTTGGCTTTTTTTTTTTAATGCAACGGCTTCTTCCTCCCTGCATGACCTTTCAGTACTTGGTGGTGCAGGACTCATGTTTGTGTCTTACCAGCTTCAGTCACTACTTTCATTAGGGATTTGCTTTAGTTTTTGGGTTGATATACACATTTTGCACTATAACATCTACATTTCTGGGAGGCAGAAGCCGTTTCCTTCCTATAGTGTTTGACAGCTGGATATTCAAATGGTGTTTATACTGACATATCATTTTTTGAACAGATGAACAGGGCACATTCAGGCATCAGGCAGTTGAATTCAAGGATAAAGCAAACTTGTGGAAGTCTTTAATTCTCATCCTGTTAGCTTACCTGAGTTCTTTAGATTTTTAGCCATGAAGTCACTCAAGAAAGCAGCTCGCTGGTGGCGTTAGTTTAAACTACATCCACAGATGTCTCTCCAGCTACCTCAAATATTGCTAATTACCTCATTTGAAGTTTTCAAAGCAATGACTTCATATTTTGGGTTTTATCCAAAATGTTTAAAGCGTAGTAATGTAAGTGGGTAGAATCTTCTGAATTTGTAAAAAGTAAAAACAAATTCTCTCCTTTATGTTTTTAGTGTTCATAACCATATCTGACCTAAAATACGAATCATTCAGTCTGTTAAAATATCAGGATTTTTTTTCTATTAAAATTATTTATGTGAATATTTCTTTTCAACTGTGTATTTAAATAAATATGTAAACTGAAGAGTAGCTACATAATCTAAAAGTTGGCATCTCATTGCTTTGGAGGAGTAGAGTTTCATGTCAGACTCATACTGTAATGTTTAAAGCATCTGAGTTTAACTTATATAAGTATTCCATCACACCGTTTACCCACAGTGAAGAAAAAGGTGGAGAGACATTTAATTCTGTTTGTGGTTTTAGTCTGAGGAACTTATTTAAATCAACAAACTTGGTCAGGCCAATCAGATCAGCACTCTGAGGTATCTTCAGACACACACTGACCACAGCGCTGCCCTGGGATTTTCCCTTTTGGATGATAACTAAATCACTCTGACCTCAAAATACCAGACAGCTGTTGTGGGCAGTAAGGGAAAGAAACTGTATGCTCTCTTAGAATGCTCCCATACCTACGCTGTGCCTCCTCACACAGCTGCTGTAAAGTTATTTTTCCATGATATATTGCTGTGAAATAAGTTTAATTTGGTCAGGGGGAAAGTATTTACTTAATTGCATATAAATACTGCTGGTTGCCATCTATAGCAGGAAAATTCTTCCAAAGCAAATTATGTCTTAACTAAAACCAAAATAAATAAATAACTGAACCTCTTTTTGGGCTTTTAGTGGACTGATGGCAATTATTTGTTTGAAACTGTAAAAGCTATTTGACTTGATGAAATTTAAAATGACGTTTGAAGCACTAATTTATATGCTGTAACCTACTTGTGTGGTCGAGCCCAAAGGTATAAATAAACGAGAACCAATTTCATGGATCTGTTCAATTTTAACAGAACCCATCTACAAGTTCTTTGAAAGCTCGTCATCATGTTAAATGCATTAAATATAGAATAGAATAGTCCTTTAATAGTCCCACCAGGGGATATTCGGTCGTAAACAGCAGCGAAAGAAACAACAAATATACAACATATGTAAAATATATAGAAAAATATATATAAAAAATACACAGAATATGTACATCAACACAGAATATGTACATCAGGTGGAAATAATGTGCAAATTATAGCGGTGTGGTTGTTTAGTGCAAAATGTAAGCTACAGTGCAAGTGTAAAATATTTATATTTGTTGTTGGTAGCAGTTTTGGTTGTACAGTCTGACAGCTGCAGGGAGGAAGGACCTGTGGAAACGCTCCTTTATGCATCTAGGATGCAGCAGTCTGCAGTTCAGCAACATTTCCATGCATGGGGTGGGAGACTCTGTCCATCAGAGATGTTATTTTAGCCAGAGTCCTTCTGTCTCCCACCACCTGCACTGGATCCAGGCTGCATCCTAGAACAGAGCTGGCCTTCCTGATGAGTTTATCCAAACTCTTCCTCTCAGCTGTCGATAAACTGCTGCTCCAACATACAGTACTGTAAAAAATATATGCTTTGACATTGAATGTTCATCTTTCTACCATAAGCCGTCTCCAAAGGTGTTTCAGAGAATTTGGGAGTACATCCAACCAGCCTCACAACCGCAGACCATGTGTAACCACACCAGCCCAGAACCTCCACATCCAGCATGTTCATCCCAAATATCGTCTGAGACCAGCCACTCGGACAGCTGCTGAAACAATTGGTTTGCATTACCAAAGAATTTCTGCAAAGTCAGAAATCGTCTCAGGGAAGCTTATCTGCATGCTCGTCATCCTCTTCTGGGTCTCAACCTGACTTCAGTTCGTCGCCATAATCGACTTAAGAGGGCAAATGTTCACATGCGATAGTGTCTGGCATGTTGGAGAGGCAATCTTTTCACAAGTGAATCCCGGTTTACGCTGTTCAGGGCAGATGGCAGACAGCGTGTGTGGTGTTGTGTTGGTTAGTTGTTTTCTGGTGTGTCATGAAGGCGGTGGGGTTATGTTATGGACAGGCGTATTTTATGGATGAACACAGCTGCATTTTATTTATAGAATTTCAAATGCACAGAGACACCGTGACAAGATCCTGAAGCCCATTGTTGCACCATACATCCAACAACATCTCCTCATGTTGCAGCATGATAATGCACGGCCCCATGTTGCAAGGATCCCTACACAATTCTTGGAAGCTGAAAACATCCCAGTTCTTGCATGGTCAGTATACTCACCCGACATGTCACCCATTGAGCATGTTTGGGATGCTCTGGATCGGGGTATATGACAGTGTGTTCCAGTTTCTGCCAATATCCAGCAACTTTGTACAGCCATTGAAGAGGAGTGGACCGAAATTGTACAGGCCACAATCGACAATCTGATCAACTCTATTTGACAGAGATGTGTTGCATTCCATGTGGCAAATGGTGGTCACACCAAATACTGACTGATTTTCTGAGTCCCAAATTTTGGGGACTCAAAAAAACAAATAAAACAATATGTCCACAAAAAACAAAAAAACCCTGAACATTTCAGAGTGGTCTTTTATTGTGGCCAGTCTAAGGCACACCTGTGCAATAATCATGCTGTCTGATCAGCATCTTAATATGGCACACCTCTGAGTGGGGAAGAATTATCTCAGGAAAGGGGAAGTGCTCACTATTGCAGATTTACACATAGCTACATAAAAGGTAAGAAGTACTACACAGACACATAATAAACTGGAATTCTTTATAGCTAGGGTAAATTATTTATAAATTATATGGTCATTTGCATGTTGAAGTAATTTGTTCACACATATTATTATTAATCTTAAATTATCTCAAACACTTTTGAGAACTGAACCTAAAAACAACAATAAGTGAAAATGAAAGCTATAAGTAAAACATAGTTGCTTGAAGGCCAACAGCTGTGCACAGAAAATTTCACACCTCTTTTGACCTTCCAAAACTGCCATAAAAATCAAATGACATTTTACAAATTCAGTCTGTAACAACCTAAAGGTGCTTCAACTGAATACCCAACAGCAGTATTTTTACAGGGTGGTAGTCTTATCAATAAAAGGTATATCTTTAAAGCGTCAAAAAGAAAGCTTTACTCCCAGTAAATGCTGAGAAAATAAAGAGCATAGCGGTGTAAGAAAATAAATATGTATTCCAGCATGTGTCCAACTCTGGGGAGAACCTTCATAACCATGGTTTGGGGGAAAACATTGCAGAAATTAAATTAAATAAAATTTCAAGGCATTGAAAAAAGAAAGAATGAAAAGAGCAATTAATTACCAGATTGGGGGAATGAATGTCACTGTCAAGTTCTGGCTCAAGGAGGACCCAGATGCGGAGCGGCGTTTGTGGCTCTTACGGCCCATGTTTATTAATAGTCCAAAAACAGACGAGAAGCACAGAGAACACAAGCACTAGGGGAGGTAACGACAACAACGACCCGACGAGGACAGACAGACACAGAAGGGTATATATACTGTGGGGAGGGTAATCAGGAAACGTGGAACACCTGGGAGCAGAGGCAGAAAACACAGGGAGGACTAATAAGACAACAGGTGAAACAAACTAGGACTAAGTAACTAAAACAGACTGGGAGGAAACAAGGAGGAATAAACAACACAGACAGGGACGGATCATGACAATACCCCCCCCTCAAGGTGCGCCACCTGGCGCACCAAGTAGGAAACTCAAGCCAGGGCGGGAGGAGGGGGTCCAGGACGGAGGGACAAAACCACAGTCCCCAGAAGACCCATGACGTGGCGGCCGGCGGCGAGGGATCAGCAGGCGAGGAGGCCGGCGACGAGGAACCAACAGACGAGGAGGCCGGCGACGAGGAACCAACAGACGAGGAGGCCGGCGACGAGGAACCAACAGACGAGGAGGCCGGCGACGAGGAACCAACAGACGAGGAGGCCGGCGACGAGGAAACAACAGACGAGGAGGCCGGCGACGAGGAACCAACAGACGAGGAGGCCGGCGACGAGGAAACCTGACGAGGAGCCGGCGACGAGGAACCATCAGCCTAGGAGGCCGGCGGCGTGGCCGAGACGGGGGCCGGCGGCGAGGAACCCAGCGGGGACCGCGGAACAGGGGACCGGCGGCGAGGAACCGCGGGGCCGGCGACGAGGAACCTTGAGCCTTGGAGAGGCCGGCGACGAGGAACCTTCAGACGAGGAGGCCGGCGACGAGGAACCTTGAGCCTTGGGAGCCGGCGGCGTGGAACCTTGAGCCTTGGAGGCCGGCGGCGTGGAACCTTGAGCCTTGGAGGCCGGCGGCGTGGAACCTTGAGCCTTGGGGGCCGGCGGCGTGGAACCTTGAGCCTTGGAGGCCGGCGGCGTGGAACCTTGAGCCTTGGAGGCCGGCGGCGTGGAACCTTGAGCCTTGGAGGCCGGCGGCGTGGAACCTTGAGCCTTGGAGGCCGGCGGCGTGGAACCTTGAGCCTTGGAGGCCGGCGGCGTGGAACCTTGAGCCTTGGAGGCCGGCGGCGTGGAACCTTGAGCCTTGGAGGCCGGCGGCGTGGAACCTTGAGCCTTGGAGGCCGGCGGCGTGGAACCTTGAGCTTAGGTGGAGGCGTGTTCGCCTGAACACCCTCGGCAGAGTCAGGAACCGGAGGCGTGTTCGCCTGAACACCCTCTGCAGAGGCAGGAACCGGAGGCGTGTTCTCCTGAACACCCTCTGCAGAGTCAGGAACCGGAGGCGTGTTCTCCTGAACACCCTCGGCGGAGTCGGGAACCGGAGGCGTGTTCTCCTGAACACCCTCGGCGGAGTCGGGAACCGGAGGCGTGTTCTCCTGAACACCCTCGGCGGAGTCGGGAACCGGAGGCGTGTTCTCCTGAACACCCTCGGCGGAGTCGGGAACCGGAGGCGTGTTCTCCTGAACACCCTCGGAAGAGTCAGGAACCGGAGGCGTGTTCCCCTGAACACCCTCGGAAGAGACAGGAACCGGAGGCGTGTTCTCCTGAACACCCTCGGAAGAGGCAGGAACCGGAGGCGTGTTCTCCTGAACACCCTCGGAAGAGTCAGGAACCGGAGGCGTGTTCCCCTGAACACCCTCGGAAGAGTCAGGAACCGGAGGCGTGTTCTCCTGAACACCCTCGGGAGAGTCAGGAACCGGAGGCGTGTTCGCCTGAACACCCGGAGGAGTCGGGAACCGAGGCGTGTTCCCCTGAACACCCTCGGCGGAGTCGGGAACCAGAGGCGTGTTCCCCTGAACACCCTCGGCGGAGTCGGGAACCAGAGGCGTGTTCCCCTGAACACCCTCGGAGGAGTCAGGAACCGGAGGCGTGTTCTCCTGAACACCCTCGGCGGAGTCGGGAACCGGAGGCGTGTTCCCCTGAACACCCTCGGTGGAATCAGGAACCAGAGGCGTGTTCGCCTGAACACCCTCGGCGGAGTCAGGAACCGGAGGCGTGTTCGCCTGAACACCCTCGGTGGAATCAGGAACCGGAGGCGTGTTCGCCTGAACACCCTCGGAGGAATCAGGAACCGGAGGCGTGTTCGCCTGAACACCCTCGGAAGAGTCAGGAACCGGAGGCGTGTTCGCCTGAACACCCCGGGAAGAGTCAGGAACCGGAGGCGTGTTCTCCTGAACACCCTCGGAGAATCAGGAACCCGAGGCGTGTTCTCCAGAACACCCTCGGAGGAATCAGGAACCCGAGGCGTGTTCTCCAGAACACCCTCGGAGGAATCAGGAACCCGAGGCGTGTTCTCCAGAACACCCTCGGAGGAATCAGGAACCCGAGGCGTGCTCTCCAGAACACCCTCGGAGGAATCAGGAACCCGAGGCGTGTTCTCCAGAACACCCTCGGAGGAATCAGGAACCCGAGGCGTGCTCTCCAGAACACCCTCGGAGGAATCAGGAACCCGAGGCGTGCTCTCCAGAACACCCTCGGAGGAATCAGGAACCCGAGGCGTGCTCTCCAGAACACCCTCGGAGGAATCAGGAACCCGAGGCGTGCTCTCCAGAACACCCTCGGAGGAATCAGGAACCCGAGGCGTGCTCTCCAGAACACCCTCGGAGGAATCAGGAACCCGAGGCGTGTTCTCCAGAACACCCTCGGAGGAATCAGGAACCCGAGGCGTGTTCTCCAGAACACCCTCGGAGGAATCAGGAACCCGAGGCGTGTTCTCCTGAACACCCTCGGAGGAATCTCGGAGCCGAGGCGCATCCGTCTGGACGCCCTCGGAGGGAACTCGGAACCGAGGCGCATCCGTCTGGACGCCCTCGGAGGGAACTCGGAACCGAGGCGCATCCGTCTGGACGCCCTCGGAGGGAACTCGGAACCGGGGTTCCAGGTGAGCCTCTGAAGAGCGCTCAAAAACAGTCTCCACAGGGGACCTGGGCTCAACATTCCCTACGGAACTCTTCCCTCTGTTCCACCGACCCTGGGTCAACTCGGCTCCACCCGAAGGAAACGCCGGCGCCTGGCTGTGCTGGAGAGGATGAGGAGGCAGACCCGAAACCGGCCGTGGGCGGCAGGAGGAAGCGGCGGTCGAATCACCGAAGCTGGAGGCAGCACCAAGCGGGACAGGAGGAGCCGAGGCGCTGCAACTCCGAGAAGGAAGCAAGAAACCTCCTGGAGCCGATGGAGCAGCTCGGCGACGCCTCCCTCCTCGTCGCCGGGAAGCAGGAAGAGGGCCAGTCCCAGAGGGATCACAGATGGGTGGCAGATCGGCGGAAGGAGCCAGGGAGATCAACCGGTCAACCCAGGAGGCAGAAAGCCGCGGCGAGGGCGGCGCACCCCGGGCACCGCCGCAAAAGTCCAGCTCGTCGTCCAGGGAGTCGGAGAAGAGCTCCGGGAAGCCGTCGTCGTCCTCCTCTGAATCGTCATACATGGACGCAAGGAGGAACGACGGGGAAACACCAACTGCGTTTCCAGGAGGACGCCCAGAAGCGCGGCGATGACTCGAGGCCCGAGGAGCGGAGAGGCCGCCCTCCTCACGACGGCGGGGCCCAACACCGGGCGGACAGCGAGCCAGCCGGAATCCGCAAAAGGGTGAGTCAGAATGGAGTCCTTGACTTACGCTCCAATTTATCAGTTCTCTCCATTCTTCCTCGGTGTGTTGGTACTCCGCTGGGTCCAGTTGGTCGGGTCGTACTGTCATGTTCTGGCTCAAGGAGGACCCAGATGCGGAGCGGCGTTTGTGGCTCTTACGGCCCATGTTTATTAATTGTCCAAAAACAGACGAGAAGCACAGAGAACACAAGCACTAGGGGAGGTAACGACAACAACGACCCGACGAGGACAGACAGACACAGAAGGGCATATATACTGTGGGGAGGGTAATCAGGAAACGTGGAACACCTGGGAGCAGAGGCAGAAAACACAGGGAGGACTAATAAGACAACAGGTGAAACAAACTAGGACTAAGTAACTAAAACAGACTGGGAGGAAACAAGGAGGAATAAACAACACAGACAGGGACGGATCATGACAGTCACTTACACTCATCATCATCATATGGTTTTCCACCAAACTGTCTGTGATGACTTAGCTAGTAATGCTCTTTGTAGTAAAGTAGAAAAAAAAAATCATATCTTAGAGCCTGTTATTCTCTCCTTCTTTTAGTTTTATGCGTATATGTTTTTGCTTTACACCCCCCCCTCCCCCAAACTGGTGTTGGATTTACACACTAGCTACCTTGTAAAAAACAGGAGAAGTCAATAGTTTAGCATGACAAAGCTTGAATAATCTTTATAGCATTGACACATCTGGCATGTTAAGAAATTTTACTTTCGCTTTATAAACACAAATTCTTTTGCTACCATGAGACCCAAACAGCAGGTCATTTGTTCTGGAATTACCAGAACTTTTTTTTCTTCATATTTTTAGTTTCACTTCATATAAAAAAAATACAATTTAAGATTCTGAAGATATTGTACGCTGAACTAAAAAAATATGAAAAATTAATTGGCAAACAGAAAAAGATGGCCAAATTTTGAAGTATATTCATTCTGTGCTTAAAGACACAGTTAACTTGATATTTAACTTCAAAGAATTATAACCTGTAACAGACCCAAAACTTGTGGTATAAAGATGTCTTGCAGTGAGTTTGCAGAAAATCTAACAAATAATTTAAAACTAATTGAAAATTATGATATCGAAGGTATAACAGTTTTCATCTCATCAGCAGTTTTTCAATATGTTCAAATAAATATGCAAAAATGCAGGAAAAGCACAGAAACATGTCCCTAGCTCAATTAACAACCACAATTTTACCTAAACCTCTCAGTAACTTTTTTTTAAACACAACTAGAATCAGATAAAACATAGAAGTTTGTCTGACTAGAAGCTAGCCACCCACTGCTCTGGATTTTTCTAAAAACTTGTGATATGCCATCTTTCAACTACAGGTAAGGAAACTATCAGTGCAATGATGTTACGCAATTCCACTTTCCAAAATAGCTTAAAACCATATGGGAAGTACTTAGTGAGGCAAGGTTTCCATTTAATGTTTTTTTTCTTTTTTTTCCTTGCTTTGGTTATTAGGGGAGGGTCTAGTACAAGGTCTAAACATAAACAAAGCTATGGAGAAACAAAAGTGTACCCTTTGCATTCCAATGGGGCGCCAAGGGGTCCTAACAAAGCATCAGCATGTGATGAGCTGGGCGTGATACAGGGTTTTATAATCCTCTTTTTGCACCATTTCTCTGCTCGGCACACATCCCTTTAAATATGAAGGCCAGACACATGCTGTGGATATTTGTGGCTCAAATGTTTGGTTAGCAAACATCCACAAAAATGACTGAACAGAAAGTGTGAGTTTTTCTTTTTTTTTTTTTTTTTTTGTCCAATGTAAAAAAATAAAATAAATAAAAGGTAATGGAAGGAAAACTATGATTATGAGCTGTGCTTTGAAACAAAATTTTGCAAAATGGAAATGTTCTTAAATTCATACAGGGAAACTGTAATCATTCACAAGTCTAATGATTACTAAGTTTTATGGCATTTAATGGTACAAGTGATTCATTCTGTGTGTGCTTTTTAGAATCACTGTCAGAGCAGGCTAAATAAGCACACAAGGACCCTGGCTTTGAACAGGAAAGGATATACTGTCAAGTACCGCAACGGCGCTATGAAACTCAATAGCTGTCCTCAGACAACCTGCAAAGGAATCAATTCAGAATCATCATAGGATTTATTTTCAGCAGTATGTCGATGCATGTTTCTGGACAAAATACGTGAGAAGAGGGCCAGAGAACTGACGCACAATTTATGATATCATTAATGTGGAGAAGCAATAGCGTGGATTCACAACATTCCAAAACATCTGTGTTTCTCTGCAGTCGATCATGATCCTTTGAGAGATTTATCACTATTTGTTTCTTTGGTATGCTCACTTCTCTGCTTCTAGATGAGGAGCCAAAACTTCACACTGAGGAAAAACAGAGCCTGTATGTTATTGTGTTTTTTGCCAATCTATGCCTAAGAGCAAAGAAGTCACTATGTTAGCAGGACCAGAGGTACGTACAATATGTTGCACTGTCACTGTGCCAGGGCTGACGTGCAGCCTCTGCTCATCTGCCACAAGAACATTTCCACTTGTCTCTCTTAGCTTTTAAATTTACTGTTACATAATATGGTAACTCAGACCCAAAGGTCTTTGGATGTCTCAGGACGTTTGCATGCACAGCTAAATCAAGCCTTTTGGAGTAATCAGACTAAGGGCTTGCCCCCTGTAGCGAGCCGAGTCACAGTTTACATGTCAGTCAGAACATTGAATTATTAAATGAAGTACGTTCCACTCTCCGACGATAGATGGCAACATGCGCCCCTATGTATTAGCCTTATAGGGGTTAGCTTCAAGCTACATTCAGGCAGTAAACTGAGGACATCAGATCCAAATAACATAATGTCTTTACACTTAAGGTAATGCACATAATAATCACTTAGCCAATCCTTTAGCCATTGTATTTATTTTGCCATGCTTTCTGGTAAAGCACCATGCAGGAGAGATAAACTGCTGATTTTTAATTTTTTTTTTTTTGCATGAAAAAGCTCTTGAAATCAATGTTATATCAAGAACAGCAGAGCAGATAAACACAAATTCATCCCTTCAAAAACAAATCACTTTTTCTAACGGGTAAACATTTCCTTTGGCATGCATTTTTCATCTTTAGTTCACATAAGTATCCTTTTCTTTCCTCCAAGTATCCCTAACCGGTTATCATGTTGTTCAGATTACAGGTACTTGTACAACCACTGCCCAGGTCCAGAGTGGAGCGTTATGTGCAGAGGGTGCTGTGAGTACGACGTAATCCGCTGCAAGTGTCCTCTCCAGGGGACTCAGGTTGGCTATGCTGTGCCCTGCTGCCGCAATGCAATCAACGAGTGTGACCCCTGCATCATTCATCCAGGTAAGGCCACTTTAAATACTGACACATACTGTATGTATACAGCCCTTAGCTTTAAAAATGTTGTTGCCTGTCACAAAAGGTGGTTGAAGGACTTCAAATGACTGTTGCATTTTCTCAATTGCTTTCTTTTTCAAATATCCTCCTTGCTTTTAATAAAGTCTATACATTCTCTTTAAGCCACTGTTAAGTTTTTATTTGAAATGGGGTTTTCTGAAGATCTTATAAGCTGTTAATGTCTTACCTGCTGTAGGTAGCTGTTTATTGATTCTTACCAGTGACTGGTATTGTGCAGAAACATGTGGGGAAAGGAGATACGTTGTCCCAGTGTATGACCCAAACTGCTAGAGTAAACTCTGTTTATCCTGACGCTTGTCTTTATTATCTGATGTTAGATCATAGATATGGCATAACAAGATAAAACGTATTTCTGCCACCTGACTGGCAGTTTGCAGCAACAGGTGGGGGAGGGGGCATGCTACACTCAACACCAGTGCAGTGAACTCTAGCTACTCTAGAAATCATACAGCAAAAAATATTTGGAGTTTTGAAACCCTTACTTTTCAAACAGCAGTACGTCTTGATACCAGTAAATGACCCTTGGCTAGCACCATGTTTTTGTTTTTTTTTAGCTTTTATTTGCTTTTACAACAACGGTATTTTAAACCAACACATGTTTTGCTTTGGCTGCAATTTACCTACAACCACATAATACATAGAAGGAGTTTTCCCATAATGCACTCATATCCTATGTTCCTAAATTACGTCAATATAGAGATGTTTTTAGTGGACGTATCAACTTTGGGTTTAAATTCAGGATTAGAAGCTCATGAAAACAAGATTTCACATGAATTTAGCACTCACAAACAGCTTTGTGCATTTCACCATCTGTTTCTTCAATTTTGGGTAATATGTTATCTATGTTATGCAATATACCGGACGGACAAGATGAAATTGACAGATACAATTTTAAACCATACCAAAAGATCTCTTTGATATAAAGATCCTCTTTTGAAACTGTATATGCAGAATGAGGCATTTTAAACACATGAATGGGAGCTCTAATAGCTATACATGCCCATTACCTGTAGAAAAATACCATATTCTCTTCACAGCATGAATGTGCTCATTATCTCTTATAGGGGTAAAAAGCAGCTGTTCCAAATTAAATGAATACCTGCATAGTAGTTTTACTATTTTAAACAAAAATGTGTTTCAGCTCTACAATCATAAACATCCTTTGGTTAATTTCAAGCCCTATTGTTAAAATTCATACCACTCCACAAGTTGTACTTGGATTTTCACCTCTGACGGACAGGCTGGCTTCCAAAGTGAAAATCCATCCATAAAGGAAACCATTTCTAACTTTTCTATTTCAGGAAGCGGCAGCATGTGTTTATATTCTGTTGTAGTGACAGCTAAGCTTAATAGATTTAACAGAGCTGATGCAAAAGACACGTTTATGAAGTCTGGTAGAAAGAAAGAAAAACAGCTACCTTGCTGTACCTTGTCTCGTAAAAAGTTCCACTTTCCTATACATTCAACAACAGCTTCCTATAAGTTGTATACTGCATACCCTCATAATTGTATCCTTGCTTCCTATGCTACATCTTTTGCAGGCTGTAGCATTTTTGAGAACTGTAAGCGTTGTAACAACGGCACATGGGGGCCCCAGGATAACTTCTTTATTAGTGGCAAATACTGCGCAGAATGTCGGCCCGGCTGGTCTGGAGGAGATTGCATGAGTAAGTATTTTTATCCTTACCCCTAGCTTTTCTCTTTCTATAATTCAAATTTAACTGAGGATTATATATGTTTTTTTCTCCTTCTTTCCTTGCTGATTTATCTTCATTTGAGACTACTCTGTCATCTTGGATCTTTGCCAGAACCCCAGGGTTATTTCCAAGTAGATGAATGACAAATCAAAAGTCAACAATAACAAACCCCATAAAACATCATAGTGAATAACAATGAGTCTAACTTTAATTTGAAAATATTCTGTCAGGGGGCACAACTTGCGCTGAATGGATTTAATTAAAGTCATACCATGGAAAATTTGTTAATCTCTGTTTAGGTTTGCTAATGTATTTTGATTATTCCCCTTTTGCCTTTACATTACAGAGATTTTGAAAACTTTACAGCAGTTGGTCTTGGTTTGTGAGGGAAACAAAGCAGCAGTATGTTATTATTTGGAACAATTGAGCCACAGTTAAAAGTACAACATAAATTTTATGTGTGTTTCAGAGTGTGGGGGAGTTATCCGTAAACGGCAGGGCCATTTGGTTCTAGAGAGCTATCCCAACAATGCAAGGTGTGAGTGGACCATACAGGTGGAAAGACCTTTTACTATTGAACTCAGGTAAGACAGCAAACAGCAGTTCTTAAGGAATGTACAATAAAATCATGTAATCCATGCATCCAAACAGGTGTTTTCAGTTTTCAGAGAGAAAGTAAAAAATCCAACAAAAAAAGTGTTAAGCTGCCAAAAACCGAAGCAGCCATTAGCTGTAAGGAGGAGGGTGTGTTTGAAAATCTACCAGTGTTAAACCGCTCTGCCTGCAGGGGCAGTGGAGACACCTCTAGCACTCAACTTTAAACTAGTGATGTCACTAGTTGAACACTCAGTCAATTTCTAGGAGAAGGAGGGGCAGCTGCTCAGAGAGCAGAATTCAGGACGATTACTCAGAAATGCGTATTTATGAGAAAATTGTGGTTGAAAACTCCCAAAACTTGATTTGGCATGATATAGCCCCTTTAAGGGTGCAATAAAAAAAATGGATTGGATCATGGTGACAGAAAAAAATGCGGAAACTATCAAGTAGCAGGACATACACCAGGAAGTTAAACCCCCTTGACATGGTCTTTCTTATTGACAGTTTCTATAAGCACAGCTTAAAATTAGTTGGGCGATGGTTTAAGGAAGACAAAGTTAATGTGTTGGAGTTACTATCAAAATTCCTTAATCTTAATTTTAAGAAAAATGTGCTGGCAGAGCTGAAAAATGATTGCAAGTAAGACAGCTTACAAATCTGACTCAATTACACCAGACTAATGGGCAAAAACTACACCGAGCTGTTATATATTGAAGAAGGATACACTCATATTTTGACCCAACTCTTTTAGTGAAAGTGGCAACTATTAAGGACATCATAAATGTTTTCAAATCTCAGATTTTTGCACTTAACAAATAATGTTACTAATCCTAATTAATTAAAATAAGAATCGAAGGGAGAAAGGGAATGCCAGCCGAGATTGAATCTCCCTCCTTTAAGCATGAATTTTAGTGGAAGAGAAAGAGCTTGGCATCAGCGACCCTTATATAAACTCGGCAGCGTCGTCCAAAATGGCCGAACTAGCCACTGAGAGCCTGTCTACTCGGTGCAAGGGATGCTGGGAGACTGAGTCCATTTAATGTATATCGGAAAAACCCAACAAGAGTATATTTAAAAGCATCGTTATGATTACAAATTAAACCTCCACATATAGTCAAAAACTTCTTTTGAGCATTACATATTGAAGTGTAATGCTCAAACAAAACAAAAAATCCAGTTTACCATCAGTGTTGGATACAAAGTTCCAATGACCCGGCATTTGGTCTATAAATAATAATAAAGAAATATTTTGAAAGACTTTGTGAAAGGAAGTTAGTTCAGATGAAAGGTTGCGACATCTTCTGTCCACTACTTAGTCTGCATAGCTAAAGTTAGCTGCAGTTGCATTTATATTTTTACATAAAGCAGAGTTTATATAGAACTTCTAATACAGACATTTTTAGGAACCCTAACAACGAAAACAGTCATATTTTGTAATATTTGTATATTTCTAAGAATGAGGTATGATTTAACTCGATTGCTAAATAGGTCTGGCAGAGCTACTACTATATTAACTGTATCTCATGGGACCAAAATAATGATAGCAGTTTAATTTAATAGACATTAAATTCACATAAATATCTATTTAGTTAAATAACTGTAACTTCAAACATGCACACAAGTCTGAAGCCAAGTTCATAACCCGGCAGGATTGATAACCATAACAATATTCATTACATTACTGATGATAGTCTGAATGCTAAGAAAGTACATTTAAGCTTAAGTTAAGGATGTTTAATTTAAAGGAATAGAACCTCAGTAGAATATGTGTACAGTATGTTAAAAGACCATCAAAAAGATGCTTAGCATACTATACATCTTGCTGCCTGCAGTTTTAATTTAAACTTTCCAAAGAAAGTCCTAAAAGGGCCATAGAAAAGATCATGAGGATTCACTAAATTACCACTTTGTTACAATAACTTTGAAATTACAATGACACATTTTGTGTGTTCAAAGGCTCAGTTATTGGTATTTTCATCATCTATCTGAAATAGCCATTAATAACTGCCCTCCTCTTTTTAAATTTCCACTTTGCTCAAGTATTTCTCCATGATGATGTGTCTCCATGATGTGGAATGAAAGCAACTTTATGGCAGAATGTAAAATCCATAACAGACCCCGTTTTTCAGGATAAGTAATTACTTCTCTGTGGCACTATAACTTTCTATTTCTGTACCTGTTTCCCATTATACATAAAAAATTTTATAAGCAAACTTTTGAGCAGAGATTTAGCCACATTCAGGCTGAGAACTCAGTGCTCAAAGTTTTGGTTTGTTTACAGTTCATGCCAAAACTAAAGTTCTTCAATGACATTTAAATTATTTTGCTTCTCATCAAGTCAAGCGATATTAAGTAGTGGAAGATGCTGCAGACTAACATGTCCCCACACAATTTTTTTTAAAATTAATACAGATTTCAGTGCTATCAGTGACAGTTGTTTATCTTTTTACTTATTGATAGTTTACATCAAACTCAGCAATGCTTCAGCTTTGTTCCTTAATCACTAATATTAGAACTCAATGTTCTCAAAATCACACACTGTCAGGAAAAAACAAGCGTATCCAATTTTCGTTTCATCGTTATTATATTCACTTCAAGTCACATTTTAAGGTCCTAGAGCAGCTCTTTTCAGAGCACATGCTGTTTTGTAAATTAGGTTATTAAAATTACTTAAAGGTTTGTTCCAGTTATTAACAGCTGTGTTTTTTTATGTTTCTGCAGCATCAGGAAAAATCATTTACAGCCTTTCAACAGCTGGCAATTAGAATCAGCAAGAACTGGATGGTTACTTATACAAGGAAACTGAAGGATGTTTTTTTATGCCGCCAGTAGTTTGTTAAATACAGGGATGCAATAGAAACTGCATAGTTTTGTATGAATAATAGGTGGCAAATATGGTTAACACATTAAGAAACACATTTATGTGGTGCCAGAAATTATGAAAGAGCAAAGGTGGGGATTGCAGTCTGCCTTTGATGCTAAGTAATGATTTTCTCTCTATACTTTCTTCACATGGGTTCTTTAGACAAAGTTACAGCAATCAACTATGTGTGTTATACATATAAAGAGCAGCAAGATTACATGTAAAGTCTATGGTTGAGGCCGTCAGAGTGCTTTTTGTGTGTCTGTCTGTTTCAATTTTTTAAACATTCCCTGCATTTCAAGCATCAAAGTGCCATAAGCTAGCAACAAAGAAGTTCAGCTAGCTGAACTTTTGATGCTCTTGACACAGCGCATCAACCAATCAGAGCTTCTAACTGCACGTTGCTGCCGGTAATGCTTTCTGTTATGTTTAAAACATCCGCCAGAGAAAGGCCCGCTTTGCAAGCATCACCCTAAAAATGTGTTAGCGTCAAAATAGTCGCCGTCTGAGTGTTGTTTGACGCTGACAAGCGCGCAGTATGAACGCACCATAACTACTGTACCTTCCTCACTCTTATTTTAGCATAATTGCATTGTAGTAATCCTAGGCATTGTTTTTAACACACAAAAAAGCAAACAGAACAAATATGACCAAATATCTAAAACTGTAAAAATTATTTTAATTGATGAATGTAAGTTATATATATATATATATATATATATATATATATATATATTTCAAAAACTGTTAAAGAAGACCATGGATACTTACTAATCAAAACTATTTTTTGGGATATTTTCAGAAATTTTCATTATGGAGCAATTGTTTCTTTAGTAGGACAGTTTTTAAAAGCATGTCTCCCCCCTCAGATAATCTGGTCTCCTAACTCATTTCAAAGATCCTTAGCCATTTCAGGCTGGATTTGACAACAAACAAACACAAGCTAACTACTGGTATTAACAAACACCATTCTGTGACAGCATTGATTGGTAGATTCTGCATGCAGAACCAATTATGCAGTTCAGTGAGGCCAAACTGAAGCACAGAACAGGAGAAGTGGGGCTTAATTGCTACCAGAAAAATTTCCACTTACAGTTCATCTTCAGTCTGACATTTCCTCTACTTTAACCATTTTTAGAAGCGGTGGTGGGGCTGCTGAAAACAAGTAGGAGTGGAAAAGAGGTCTAAAGCAGGCTTTGATTTGATCATAATAATGTAATACTTTTCAAATTATGATTACTGACGCTTATTTACAGGGCCATTTAGATGTTCAGCTGCAGTAATCATGGGCTTGAAACTCATCAAAGTCATTTTGGCTTTTCAAATCATTTGTTTGATCTGTTCTTTTAGCAAACCAACTTTAATAGATAAATAGAAAAAATAATGTGTTGTTGATTTTCTATGAACCATAAATGGCTAAAACTACTTTTACAAATTTCATATTAAACTAAGATCCTCTCTAATATTTGATAAAAGGTATGTTAGCAGCCATCGACTCTCATATGTGCAGCCAACTGGAAAGAACAGGAGCACCAATGTAACTGTCGACAGTGGAGCAAGTTTGATATGGTCACGGCATGAGAAATCCTGGCTCCAAAATCTACACTTTCTAACATGACTACAATTTGCTGTTGTTCTCATGGAAAAGCCAAATCTTATCTAATGAAATATTTTAGATGACAAGATGATATTATGTAGCCACAATATCAATAACTATTTTTGAAGGAGTCAACATAAAGTATTCAAAGCAAAGAGCACTCTATCATCAGTCAAGCATGATAGTGGCAGCATCAAGCTATGGGGTTGTTTACTGTCAGTGATTATGGTGCCCTGTACAATGGTAGTGGATTAACAGGAACAAAGGAAAACCTTCAAATTCTTCACATTCCCCTGAAATTAACAACTAGATGGTTGAATGTTTAACACTGTTGGGGAAGCAGAGGCATGAGATGTACAGCCCTGAACTAAACAGAAAATGTATGTTTTAAAGTTCATTGGCCAGATGTGCAATGACGACTACAAAATGTGTTTGTTTGTGCAGTAATTATGGGAAAACTTTTATTCAAATATGTGAATTTATGTTTTTCATAATTTTGAACCTTTTTCAATCAGAGCAAGAACAAAAACTTAAAAGGTACGGTCTGAAATTGTTTAAAAACATCATTCAAAGCCTGGAATTATATTAATAGCCATGATGAGAGTACATGAATGACTGACCGTAAATATGGTTTTTGACAAAAATCGAAATATTCCCTTTGCTACTTGCTGATTTCTACTTTCAGGTTTATGATGCTGAGTCTGGAATTTCACCCTTCCTGTCGTTATGACTTTGTGGAGGTTCGTGACGGAGACAGCATAAACTCTCGTGTCATCGGTAGATTCTGTGGGAACAACCGACCAGCCCCACTACAGAGCTCTGGCAACACTTTGCACATTTTGTTTGTATCTGATGGTTACAAAAATTTTGATGGATTGTTCGCTACTTTCCAGGAAAGCTCAGGTAGGTCATCAAAAAGAGAAGATGAAAGCACCACCAAACCCATTTAAGAGAATAATGCACATTTTAAATGTAACAACCAGCCAGGCTCTAATGGGCTCAACACACAGGAGTTGAGGTCGCCGCTCCTCCATTCATTTTCAATAGCCGTTGAGGTACAATCGGTGGAAGTTTCATTGGCTGACCAATGAGCTGACAGAATGCTACTCAGTCATGATCGGGAAAACTTAGCAGAAACCTTAATAATATATTCTTTCACAACTTTTTCGTTTTGTATATAACAAAGCCAGAAGTAAGATTTCACTTAACTCTTGCAAAATCTTGTGATACTTCAAATTTGCCGCTTTTTCACACCTGAACTGCTTTAATACCCAAAATTCCCTCCAATATGACATTCAATCAAAACCGCGAAAGACTCGCTGGAGCAATGCACTTAGCTAAATTGTGTGGCTGGCCGCTGCCGCATGCTGTCTCTCACGTGTCTAGTTTTTAAAGCGGTTGCGATGAATTTCACTCATGGTCTCTTGCCACCTCCCTTGTGTTGAGCCCATAAATCCTCACCTCAGCTCTTACCCAGGAGAACAATTTTCACCTACACAGTCACCTACAGAGTCTTAGTTCTGCAAATAAGCATTGGTATGCCATGTGCAATAAATAAAAAGGCATTTGTAAAATTATACTCCATGAACAAAGAGGTTCTTTGAAACTGCCGTCCACAACAGATGCAAACAAGAAAGAAGTTTCCATGGAAATCTGTGTCCACTGCATTTCATAAAAGCCTTCAATAGTGCACAACTATAGCACCTACATGTTACTGCAAAAGACTTCGTCATGGTATTGAGTTTGTTATTAGTCAGCTGGGAAAATAAAAAGCCGTCACTTTCAAAAAATATATTTTTTAAACTTACAACCCAACAGCACACCAACACACAAGTTACGAGCAGCCAAGCCATTAGCTGTAAAAATAAAGAGAGGATGTTTTGTGTTGTGTAAAAATTGCCAAATGTGTTTAGAAGAGAAAGCAATTAAAACTTCAACTCTAAATATAAAGAATGAAATAATTTATGATATGGACAGCCATTTATATTTAATTCTGGTTGTATCTTAGTGTTGTATTTGTCTGTTAACAGCTTGCAGCTCATCCCCTTGCCTGCATGATGGGACTTGTATCCTGGACACCTCTTTTACTTACCATTGTGCCTGTCTAGCTGGCTATACAGGGAAGAGGTGTGAAAATGGTAAGTGTTTATGATTTAATTACTTAAAAAAAGCTTATAGTTAATGGTATTTAAATATGAGAAGTGTAGAAATTAAAATACTGGTAGTTTCAGGTACGAATTAGATAATCTGTTCTTATATCTTTAATATTTAATCATGTGGCAGCTGAAGGACTGTGCTGAGCATTAGGGAAATAGAAGAAAATATTTTGTAATATTAAGTAATTCTGAAAGCAGACACACCTAGTTACAGAATATTTATCAAGAACTTATTTCTTCCTTGAAGCATTTTTATCCCTTGGTGTTGCTGCCTTGAGTCAGGCGGTGATTCACTGTCATGAGGGAAATGTTTGTGGTCTGGACTGAGTTCCTTGCAGTTGCCTCTAACATTTGAGGTCTTCAAGAAATGTAAAGCTTTTAACAAAGAGTCTGAAATCCGCACGACAGACAAAGTGCCCTGCCAATGTATTCATCATTCATTAGATGTACAAAGCTGGTAGAGAAATACATAGAAAGATTTGACGAATTAAAAGAAAAACAAGTATGCATCTCTCAGCAATCCACGCAAGTTATTTTAAAATGAATAAAACGAGGAATTTCTCTCACATGGTGAATGTTACATATACGTTTAGCTAAACTCTTGTGTAATTAGTAAAACTCCTTCTATAATCCAATTTTCATTGTAATTTCTCTCCCTTGCCAGCTTTAAATTAAGAAGTCAGTTCTGTTTTTTATTGTTGTAAACATAATTTCCCAAATTCTTGAAGAAGAGAATGAGGCAGAAACTTTGGCATTATGAGCAGCTAACATTCTACTCTAATAACTCCAGACTTGCATCACTGTGTATGCGAACACAGTAGGAAAAAAAGCTACAATTTTGTCATGAAAAGTGTTGTCTATTGCACCATAAGCAACTTCAGTTTTGTCTGTACACATTTAACGGTTGAATATGGAACATTTTAACAAAAAGCTACATAAAAAAAATAATAAATCCACGGGGCTTTTAGAGGGGTGCAGAATGAAAGTACATGTCCTTAACCCTTTAATGTGCAACATATTCACACCCCTTCTAATGCACAACACAGGACAAAAATGACTCGCATTCATTTTCAAGGTTATTTTATGCTGCCTGAGTTTTTCTTTGTTCTGTCTTTTGAAATCAATTTATTTCATGATTAAATATTCCAAGTATTCTTTAAATGTCTTGTTTTTGATTACCACAGATCATTATTTCCATTTTTAACTTTCATACTATATGAATAAAAATAGTTCTTATATTGCTACATCAAAGTTACACGCATTCACACAGTCATCCAAGTGTGATTTAAAATTAAAGGTCTTAATTATTTTAGCAGTGAGTGAGGTCAAAGATTTATGTATTTAATACTTGCAACATGTTTATTTTCATTTCGTCACACATAACATGGCTATTGAGTTTAACTGTATCCACAAACAGTGCCGGAAAGGCCACATGTGCTTGTCCATACAGTAAGAAAGAAAAAGAAAATGATTATTTGTGTAAAACATAAACATGATATTACCTGATACCTCGTACTTGGGAGAGTAACTGATAAAATTCATTTATTTCAAGGATATATAACAGAAACACTGAGCTATAAAATAAATAACATAGAAAATGGATAAGGGTCATTTTGGACCCGTGTTGCACATTAGAGGGGTACTGACACAATTTTTTTTTTTTTTTTAAACAAGAAAGGAAAAAATAAAATAATCATATTTGATTGTCTAAAAAAAGTTAATTTAGGAATACCCTCACTACTGAATGATGAGAATAATTTATTGCAGATATAAAACATAAAAACTCAACCCGGTCACTTTTGACCCATGTTGTGCATCAAAGGGTTAAAAAATTATATTTGAATTAAAATATAATTAAATATAACTATGACAACCATGATGTTATGTTTAAATCTACCAGCCAGTAGTGGCCGCTGGTTGATACGGCCTCTATGATCCAGCTATATGTTCGGCACAGCTCAGCTGGTACTGAGAAGAATAGTGGAGTCAGCAAGTCAAGAAGCTGATTCAGAGCCCCGGAGATATTGCTATCCATCTAAGGAGAGGAGAGGAGTGACTACAGAAGGAGAGAAACTAGAGTAGTTTTAGGTGAAGCCAACACTAGATGGACCCACATAAATAATTTCCACTGCATCAAAAACACATGAAAACCTCGACTTTCCTCCTGGATCAGTAAGCTAGCTCACTTGCTAATTTTGCCAACGTTAGCTGTCAGTTAAACTCCTCTAAAATACATTCCTCACTGGACACAGTTCTGGTTTGTCACTGGGCGTATCGGCAGAAAACCAGGCAACACGGCGATGGAATGATGTTTTTCTTGTTGTAACTACAACCTAAATAAACTACATGGTTCTACATCTCTCAAGTTCCATATCGAACCTTTAAAGTTGATTGTTTTGATTAATAAACAGCATTAAACATAAAAAAATCTTTACATTTATTAAATTCTTTTCACAGCTAGTCATGGCTTAACACCAATGTATCTTGTTGGGATTTTAAGTGATAAACATCATAAAGCATAACATTTGGTAGATGCAGGAAGATCATTCATGGTTTTCAGTTTTTTTCTTTTATTTCATTGTTTTGCAATTGCAAATAAAAATCCAAGAAATACATGGTCATCCATTCTCCAATCAACTCAACCAACTTCCCTATTCCTGTTGAAGAATCCACACAGCATGATGCTGCCACAGTCATGTCTAATTGTGGTCAGCAGTGTTAGTTTAAATTGTATGCTGTCCAAAAAGTTGTATCTTTGATCTCATTAAATCAAAAAAAAAAATGTGAATGGAATTTTTTGTTCCTTTCAACAATTAATTTGGCTATTTTTCTATTAAGAAAAGATCTGTGGGGTGCATAACTAATAGTCTTTATTAACTGATCTCCCCCACAATCTGTTAAACTCCGCAGCTCTTCTAGAGTTACTATGGGGCTCTTTGCTTTGCCTGTTACTTTAGATGGGTGGAGGTTTGTTGGTTGGTTTTACTTTTGTACCATACTTTATTTTATTTGTTTTATTTTTTTTCATTTTTGGATGATGGATCAAACAACTTGCCGTGAAATGTTGAAAGTGTGAGAAAATATTTTGATGCTTTGGAGTGTGAATAATTTTGAAAGATCATTTTTTCTAATGGGGAGAGGGCTAGAGATAAAACATGAAAAAGTGCGTAGATTATATATTGGCTTTGGAGTCATCTAGCGAAAGAAGGTGTTTTTGGATCTGATGCAGCTTACATCAAATTATTTCCTGAGGAATTACCTGAAAAAAAGAACTGAAGTTTTAATGTACATTCTTTGGGACCTTAACTCTTGGTGTTGGACATCTTTAGGACAAATATAGACATATATATTGCATGTCAGCACCTGCACATCAATTCTAAAATCTAACACAGAAACAATTCTGTGTTGCAGTCTTTACCAGTTTGTACTACTCCACTTCATTAATGCTTTTTTTATAACCGTGGAAAGTTGAGCAGTTTGACTACTACTCTTTTATTACATCTATTTCTTCCTTATTTACAAGCCACGTGTGAAAGTCTTGCTGTGAACTGTTCACACTTTACCATGATAAGATAGATTAATTGTAATTGAGCCCCTGTGGTATCAGGGTAAGCTTTAAAACCTGTGGAACTTTCTTAATGAAAAACAAGAGTTATATTAGACTTTTGTCAGTCCATTACCTAATGGCGAAAACCAAAAGGGTATGACTGTGTTGATGTTGTGCTTTGTAAGTCTTTAGAACAATGAGTTACAATAAAAGAAAGTCTGAGACATACAAGATGCCTTCTATGCATCATAATTGGAAACATCTACTGTTTTTTTATGAAAAAAGCAAATGAAATCAGCCTGTTTTTTCTTTAATTGACTGTGCATGCCCATATTTCCACTTAGTGGTGGGATGCCGCAGGCCTCCAGTGCCCAAGCATGGCTCAACAGAGGGTCTTTTTCTCCATTCTGGTGCTCGCATCAGTTACCGCTGTGACCCGGGGTTTAAACTGCAAGGTTTTCGTACTGCCATCTGTCTGGCCGATGGCACCTGGAGTGCACCTGCACCTGAATGTGGTAGGATATTACATGATGTTGTTATTACATGTCTTCCAAATAGTCAAAGTTTTGGCAAAGACGGTCAGTGTGGCCCTTTTTTTTATGTAAGCAATTTGCACAGCCTGGGGGATGATGTAACTCATGGAAAAATCGTCATTCTCTTTCCTTGTTTCAAGTGCCAGTGGAAAGAGTCTGTACTTTACCACCAAAGCCAGTAAATGGTGACCACTTGTTGGTTTATGGACCAAATGATGTCCTCATAGCTCTGCAGTATATGTGCAATCAGCCCTACGAACTCATTGGGATGTCCCAGAGAACCTGCCTGCCTAACAACACCTGGAGTGGGACTCCTCCTGTTTGCTCTAAAGGTCAGAAAACTTGTTATTTTATAAAGATTTTTTTTTACAGAAATAAGTGAGAATCATTCAGCATAAAAATACATTTTTGCTTAAAACCTGTGTTCTTTTTTCTTTCATCCACAGTGAACAACACTCTAACTGAGTCTGGCAAGGATAAAAACAAAGTGCAAAAGGCAGACACCGGCAAAAGAATAGACTTAGAGAGTGAGGAAGATTATACTAAAACTAAAGGCATACCTCAACAAAACACAACAGAAAAAGAAAGTGCTGGTAGGGAAGATATACACTCTGGGGGAAAAAACACAACATCAGTGGACACTGGAGTTAAATACACTGGAACAGAAAATACTGTGGACAAACGTAAGGATGAAGGTGATTTAGAAGAAGAAGCAAAAACTGGATCAGAGAGGCCCAGTCAAGACAAAAAAAATGAAGTGGATAATAAAAGCACAGACGACAGCCTTAACACAGTTGAAGATAAAGAACCAGAGGCACCAAAGCCACCTACGAAAAAGGAAGACACCTTAGACCCTGAACTGGAAAAAGGAAAAGCAAACACCACTGAAATAGTGGTGAGAAAAGACAAAGGGCAGGAAGAGAAGGTAAAGAAAGAGGAGCAAGTTAATGGAAAGAAAGATTCAGATAAATTTGGCCCAAACGACACAAAACTGAAGATGAATGGGTCTGAGGATGACACCACTGTGGAAACATTTGAGGTGGAAATGACAAAGAACAGCACAAACACTCAGGACGTAAAGGATTCAAAAAAAGAAAATAACCCCACTAGATCTCCAACGCCAGTGAAGAAAATCGATCCCTCTCGAGTTAATGTGACACAGTACACTTTGTACAGAGCAAACGGGGAAAATGGGAAAACAAAGGAAAAATCTGTTTATACCAAAAGTGAAACCGGAAAAGATTCCACAGAAAAAACTAAGGATTTGGAAAGGAAGAGGGAAGAAAAAGACAAAGAAGTTAACCAGAGCCTCTCAGGTAATTTTTTTTTTAATTACAAATAAATAAATAAAAATATCCTTGGTTTGTTATCGGTCTTCAAACTCATCTACATTGTGTTCCACTTTGGTAGAAAAGTGTCCACCTCTGCCTCGCTTGTATAATGGGTACCACCAGGTGGTGCTAGGGTTGCATCTGGAAACTGTGGAGTTTATGTGCAACCACTCTTATGCTCTCAGTGGGGATAAAAAGCGAACTTGTCAGCCAGATGGTACCTGGAGTGGCAAACAACCCTTCTGTCTCAGAGGTATTGCTTGGTATTTTTCTAATATTCATTTATTTAACAAATAACGGAGATATATGATTCTTCTTTTTAATGTGATTTTTTTTCTCACAGAAGATAAATAACATAGTTTTATACTGGATGCATCAGTGGAGAAATGTTTTTATACAGCGGAATTGCCTGTATTGGATTTGAATTACTCTTAAGCTGTACCTTGTTTTCAAATTGTTATTATTCTTGTAATCAGCATGTCGAGAACCTAAAGTATCGGAACTGGTCAGACAAAAGGTTATGCCACCACAGACGCCATCGCGGTATGTTTATTAATGTTTTAACACAAACATAAGTAAAGTTAAGTGGCCCAGCATCCATAGGCATATATGGATGCCTCTGGTCAAAATTGTTACCTTCCAGATCAGCCAAAATTCCTTTTTCTGCATTCAGAGAAAGCTTTTTTTTTTTTTTTACAATTATTTTGCTCACAGGAAGACGATCGTGCACAGGCTCCTTTCGTCTTCAGTTAACCAGCAGTTCCAGCCTGTTGTTCCCACTAAAAGTTCCACCCTGCTTCCTCAGCTGCCGCAGGGCTTCCATCATCTTTACACCCATATTGAGTATGAGTGTGCTTCTCAGTTCTATCATCACTTTGGCAGCGCTCGGCGCACGTGCTTGAAGACAGGGAAATGGAGCGGGCGTCATGTCTCCTGTTCACCAGGTGAGGGCAGCAAGGCATCACTTATTGCTATGAGGCAAAAGATGCACGGTTTACTCATAGACTGTAAAAAAGATTTCATTTACGGTTTACTGCTGCTGTTTCAACATGCATAATTGCATTGATAAAGGGCCATTAGATCATTTATTGTCACTTTAAAAATATATTTTTTTACAGCTATGAAATAAGTAGGATGTAAAGAGTAATTTAAAAATATTAAACAGAAAGGTGAGGCTTGCTCTTTAGCTGTTTTACTTAGTATGCATCCTTGTAAGTCATAGTAATTATGCTTGTGCCTTAGCTTACTTCAGTTCTTGTGTTTACTCCTGGTCCTGTCATTAACATTCATTGAAGGGATAGTACAGATTTCTAAAATCTGGCTTACCTAAATAGCAGTAGGTAATTTACTCACTTTGATTGAAAATACACAATTTTTTTGAGGCAGAACTCTCTCTCTCTCTCTCTCTCTCTCTCTCTCTCTCTCTCTCTCTCTCTGTGAGCATTGGCTCTGTCAACTTTTCATACTTTTCCTGTGTTTCAAGCTTCAAAGCTCATAACGCTAGCAACACAGAAGTTCACCTATTTGAACTTTTGACGGTCCTAACACTCTTGATGCAGTACGGCAACCAATCAGAGCGACTCACTGTAGTGACGTTGCCCGACGTCGACGCTGCCTAGCCAACCACATTTAAAACATCCAGCAGAGAAAGGCCCGCCTACGAGCTTTGCAAGTTTCAGCTTACAAATTTATCTTTTGTGTATATGTGTTGAACTAGTCGCTTTATGAGCATTGCTTGACGCTGACAAAGCTTGCCATCTGAACGCACCATTACACTTTGCACTGTATTTAAGGCAATCATGATGGAAGATAAATGTACCCTTAAAAACTATAAATCTTAGATTTTGTGATTTGTTTCTTCTTAATATTAATAATAATATGAGTGTGTGTTAGTGAATGTGTGTGTCAGTAGGTAAATGACTGAATGTAGTGTAAAGCGCTTTTGGGTCCGTAGGGACTAGATAAAGTGCTATACAAGTACAGACCATTTATCTGCTTTGTCATTGCCCTATTCTATCTTACTCAGTTTTTTAAACTGAATATATTTTGGGAGCCATCTAAAGTAGGTAACATTTTAAGGTAACATAACCTCTCAACAGAAGACTTTGGCAAAGTTAGAAGTATGCCTTTGAGGTTTTTCTGACAAATATGAACATAACTGAACATTGCAGATAGACACTAGGCCCCGCTGCAACCCTTCAATGGGTGGATGGATGAAAGATGGTAATGAATCTATGTTAATTGCAGGACTGAAGATAATAACATAGAAAGTCTGTTTAGGATGTAACATGTCTATATAAAAAAATTTTTATTGAATGCAGTGCTTGTTTTGTAGGTAGACTAAACCTGAAATTATTTAATATCCTTTTTTATGTAGTATTATATAGTTGGGGTGCACAGTGGTAGCACTGTTGCCTTCTGGTAAGAAATTCCTGGGTTTGAATCTCGGCCTGGGGTATTTCTGCACAGAGTTTGCTTGTTCTCCCTACGCATAACTGGGTTACCATTGGGTACTCTGGCTTCCTCCCACAGTCTAAACTGTTCCTTCCACAGTCCCACTGTTCTAAATTGCCCTGAGATATGAGTGTGTGCATGCAAGCCTCCTGCTACCCTGCATTGGATAAACGGTATAGATAATAGATGGATTTTGGATCTATTTTTTATCTGTACACTTAAGAAACACTAAAGTTATAACTGAGATATAAAATTAGAACAAATGATTAATACAAAAAGTCTTTAATTTGATTTGAAAAAAATTTGATTTTTTTATTGAGGAAGTTTTCATCTAAGTTGTAATTCTATTTTTTAGGTTAGCACTGCAGCAGTGCGTCTGTTCCTTTTTTTTTTCTTAAGCAACATCAACATAGTAAAGAAGTCTTATAACTCAGAAATATAATAACGGAGTAAAAAAAAATCTGTATCTTTCTGTTTCGCCTTAATAATACCCTCACCTCTCATTTTGTTGCTTCCTTTTTGACAGTCTGTGGGAAACATGTCAACTATGACCCAGAGAGGCCAGGAGAGGCTCACTGGCCTTGGCTGGCGGCCATCTACCATCGCTCCCGCAAGGGGACGGAGACTAAGGTGAAAAACGCAAAGGATCTGGAGGAACCGCTGAAGAAGCCTGCTGGAGAAAGAAGTAGCAACTTAAATCAGGCCTCTGACTGGCAGCTGGTCTGTAGTGGGGCTTTGGTTAACCAAAGGAGTCTGGTTGTTGCAGCGCACTGTGTGACAGAGCTAGGCAAGATGTATCCCGTGGATACAGTGTCCATCAAAGTGGTCGTGGGAAAGCACTATCGTGATGACCAAAGGGAAAATAAAGGTTCTCAACACCTCAGGGTGAGTTTCTGGATGTTTTAGTTTCCAATTCTGCTCTTCAAGAAAACTAATAAAGTTCTGAATCCCTCTCTCTCTCTTTTAGGTGAGCTCCATTGTTGTGCATCCAAACTATGATCCTTTTATTCTTGACTCTGACATTGCTGTTATCAAGTTACTAGACAAGGCAAGGATTGGAGAAAAAGTCCTGCCACTGTGCCTGTCAGAGAACCAGGAGGAAGAGGTTACATCCGGTCAAGGACTTGTGACGGGGTGGTCTCCACTGCACAATTCTAGTTTGGCTCCTGACGAGAGGGCAAGGGTTGGGCTGGTTCACCTTGCTGATATAGTTCCATGTGAGCACCAGTATGCTAATAATGGTGTCCCAGTCAGTGTTACAGACAATATGCTATGTGCCAGCCAAAAACCTGACTATGGACCATCTAACATATGTCCGTCTGACACTGGGGGCATTCTTGTCCTCCCTGCCAACTTTGAGAACCAGTACAACGACAACCTAAAGCCCTTTCAGGTGCAAAAGGACAACAAAGGCTTGTGGAGACTCCTGGGACTGGTGAGCTTTGGCTATGATCAGGGGGAGTGTGATCCTGAACTCTACACAGTTTACACACGTGTGGCTAACTTTAAAGACTGGATCGAAAGCAACATGAAATAAAGACCATACTGATTTCCTTTTTCTTGGATCCAGAGTATTCATTCTGTCCAATGTCTAATGCAAATGGCCATTTTCTAAGTAAATACAGATACAACACTGGACAATATAATGCTTTACTTAAAGAGGTGACTAACATATATAGAAGTGTTAGGCAGTTACCTCTTCCTCTGAATAACAAAATGCTTAGGTCCCTCAGCCTAATGTTAAAGACTTGAAAATGACCAGAAAACAATTCAGCCTAAGATTCAAGCTGATAATGGTTTGGATTGTTCTCATGTTCATTATGTCAGTGTTCTGAATAATATCAGTTCTAATGTTGTAAAAGATGTATATAATGTAATAAAAGACATTGTGTAAAATGTTTTTACTTTTTAATAAAGAGAGGAGTGTGTTCAAATGTATCTCTTCGTATCATATTTTAAAAGTAATGTGTACATGATTTTCACAGTACTTTGCACCCTCATCTGCGTCACATTTTGTCACACTGCAACAACATCAAAGCCTTAATGGCATTTGGTAATCTAACATAAAGTAACTCATAATTGTGAAGTGGAAAGCAAATTAATCAATATTTAGAAAACATTATTGATAGAATTTGTATGTATTATAATGTAATCAACCCCAGAGTCAATTCCTTGAAGAGCCTCCATTCACTCCTGCAGTATTTTTGTGGTATGTCTCTACCAGCTTTGCATATCTAAAGGCTGAATTTTTTTTGCCCATTCCTGTGAACATGAGCATTTCATATCTTGCCACAGATATATCCTTAATTTGATTTGGGACTTGACTTTGACAGGGCCATTTTAACATATGAATTAGCAGTCTATTTAATCAATTAATTGTGATTCATTATTATTCAAGCCCACTTTCTAACCCTAACTTGAGTCATTGTCTAATTCCAACATTGGAGGATCTATCTAACGCTAACTTTATTGTTTTCCTAATCCTGATATTCGTGGACCAGTGCCTAAACCTATTGTGATCCATTTATGTATTTTTAGGACCTTGCCTCTTAACAAGTACAACTCTCTTACTGACCAGCCATACAGAGCAAAATCATCTCAAGGGATTTGAAGGCAAGTGTTTGGATTCTAAAGACTCAAGATTAACACCAAATTTAGATTTCACAGAGTTCAAATTATGCTAGAAAAATCTGCCTATTTGTGGTCATTTTCATAGCTCTCATGTTAAAAATAGCAAAATCAATGCAGCTGGTTTTGGCACAAAACCATTTCCTGGAGCGACATTTATTTTCCTCTGGCACTGATTGGAAATAATAATTCTGCTGTAGTCCTGCATTGGTGTTCTCTGAGTTTTTTAACGTAAACTAAACTATATATGGCATGTAAACTATTAAAATATGCCATTATAAGAATTGTTAGAGAAGGTTTCAATTATTAGGGATTTCAACTGTTCGCGTCGAATTGAGGTCCCTTACCTCCACGAGTTCTAACATAAAAATACAAAAAGCACATAATATCTTACACTTGGAAGATGAATTGCAGCTCTGTGATTGGGCAGTGTGATGTGCTCCTGACAGTTTATCAAGTGCTCGTACAACCATATCCAGTCTGAGGACGTACCCTGCATCCGATTTCTATAGTATGTACTACATACTACTAGTAGTTACTTCTTGCCCGTTGATCCAGTAAATACTGCGTAGCAAATGAGTGGGTAGTAGGCATGAAATCGGACGTACTGCTCCACCATTTTACTGGGATGTTTAGGTAACATTACGTCACCTGTGGTCCCGTCCTCGGCATAGCCGACGTCACTCTTCTTCTACGATTTTGGGGCTTCCGCTGCATTGCGGGATAGCGTAGCATACAGCGGATTTTACTGTAGCGGTAGTACACACCCGGGAACTTTGTGCCTACTTTGCCAATCCATACTACAGAGTTGGATCTACTACATCACTCGCTTACTTATTTTCGCCTACTAGGTAGTAGGGGTATTTGGATGCAGCCATTGTCTGAGATTCTACAACCCCACTGAACAATGAAATTGTACCCTGGGAGAGAGTGAGATGTGACAGTTTAATCAACAGGAATCTTGGGTCATTCAGCTTTACACACCTCTAGAGGTTGGGGGAGCTTGCACAGTTTGGCAAGCACTCCTCTGAATAAAATACAGTGGGTACCAGCCTTAAAAACAATGAGGTGCTACGTTTTGTTAGGACATCTCATGAGATCACTATGAAATACATTTAACTTTTGATTTAATAAAATGAGACACTTCCAAGCACTAAAATTTTTTTACAACACTGAATACAGTGTATCTTAACAAAACACTTTTTTACTTTGTGCAGAAAATACATCCTGTCTTTTAAAAACTTCAGGATGTACTGAATTTCAGCTAGAATTGAAGAAAAAAAATGCATAAGACAAAGCCAAAAATACGTTCACAAGTCAAACAAAAAGAAATGTCTTTGAAATACATTTTAGAGACTCTAAGTTTAAAAGCTTGTTTCCAAAGATAGACAGTTGGATTTGTTAAATTCTTTCTAGGGTGACTTTAAGTTTCATTATAAAATATTAGACAGCATTTAGGCTTACAGTGACCAAGTCAACTGAGAAAAAATCTATACTCTGTATCTCAGGGTATCTCAGGAAATAATAAAGAAAACACAATAAAAAAATTAAAACACTGATCATGACCCAGTACAAAGATGACAGGTTTGTCTTTCTATACTCCATGACAATGCACAAACAAACTCGATTTCAGTTTTAGTCAATAGTTTATTTGAACAGAAAACAAGAACATGTATTGGAGGTCTTGGAGGAACCAGGAAGCGAGAGCCGGTGCTGGGAACCTAGGGCTGGGGAAAGTTAGGTGGTTAGATGGTTATTTGGATATTTGTTTGAAAGTAATTCTCTGTTCGCTTACAGGAGGCGATGAACGAGAAGCCAGAGGAGGAGGTAAGCAGGTTCTGTGACTGAATGGTCCTGTAGATGAGATCTGTTATTTGTGGAATCCTTTGTAGAAGCGAGTTGAAACAGGATATGATTTATCGGACGGGGCGGGCAGGAGAGCTGAGGAATCCAGGAGTGGAGGACGTTTCTGAGACTGACCAGAGGAATCGTTGGAGCAGAAGAGAATCCAGGCCTCAGGGAAGCGGAGGAACCTCTGTGTCTGCAGCCACCGTTCTCCTTTTGAGTCAGCAGCTGATTAGCTCTCATGAGCTGCACCTTCAGCTCCCAGCAGCCACGCCCCTGCAGGAAAGATTAGGAGAAACACCAACACAGAACATAAGCAGCCACAGAATCCTAACAGAAGATCCTTTGATAAATATTTGCTCACGTCTATATTTTAACACAGTGGCTTTAATTATCTATTGTCATCCCTATCATAAAAAAAGTCTTTTTCATTTTTAACAAAAGGTTGAGTCACCAAAGTCCTGTGATTCCCAGAGGATAATTCCAACCACTGAGGGAGGAGGACTGTCTCAGTCCACAGGCCTTTGTAAACTCACAGGACATCATCAATTGACAGAGACAGAAAACACTCAACCAAAAGCTGACTGACCTGGTAACAGAGGAATTGCCCTGAGTTTAGACCAGAGTAGTGGTGAGAAAATGCTGCCATGAGAAAGTGGTTAACACTGGAGAGGCAGAGGGGCAAAATACTTAACCTACATGAAATGTTTAAGTTTCTGTTTCTCACTAAGGCTGCTGGGACTCAGTGTGAACAGGATGGGTGCTGGAGTTGATGCACATTTTCTATAGCCACTTTTGTTTTTAGTGTCCTGGTATGAAAAAGGGGATGCAACTAGTTTATTGGGAAATCTCTCAGACTCTCATTACAGTGCCATAATGTTTAATTCATTGAGGATTTAGAATTGTATCATTAAATTATGGAAGGGGTTTTTAACGAATCTAGATACTTGTTTTGAAAACATAATTCGTTGTTAAGCATTAATGTTACCTATGAAGATTACCAATAATATTTAGTAGATGGAACTATGATCCTCCAAATAATATTGAAGGTAAAATGCATTGTATTGATACCTTGTTATATAAAACAGCAGACTATATTCATGCTTTGAGAAGCTCTGAAGAGCGCTAATCAAATTCAAGTTTCAACATGAGTGTTTTCTGTAAGAATGTCAGCACATGGTCTCTGTGCTGGTACTGAGTTAAAAGTTCTGAAGTTGCAACATCAGACAAAAAAGACTATTTTAGGTCAACCAAAATGCATCAAAAATGTGCAATTTAGAGAAATTGCTTTGCTCAGCAGGCCAATATTAGGCTCTGTATTAAGATGTCTGCAACATTTATTAGTTGCAGAGGTAGAAAAAACCCCAGCTTGAATTGAATTCCACATATTAATGTATTTGCTGATTCCTTTCTGTACTATAAATATGTAAAATGAAACCAATTAAACATAATCAAATTTTTTAAAAACATTTTTAAAAAAATCCATAACAGTCAAACACACATCAAATGTACTGGGGTGTTCTGAAATTTTGAAGATTAACAGAAAGGTACTGGGTCCAAATAGTAAAGATTTGTGGCCAGCACAACTACTTGCTGTTTGCTTTAGAAAGCTCTACACCACAAAGCAATGCACCTTAATAGCTAAATTACGCAACAGTGACATACTATTGAGTAATGCTATGTTCTTCCCAGTGTCTTGAGTCAAAATTTTACATCATTCATGAACTCTGTGGAATCTAAATTTGGTGTAAATCTTCAGTGAAAGATGCTAGAAGGCCCTTTTTAGTTCTGATTTTTCTAAGAAAATCAGTCAAGATAAGTCAAAAGAATAAGATTTTGCAAAAAGATCTGAATTGGTATACCAAAGCCAGTACTATTTCATCTGACTTTATTGCTATCCATATTATTGCAATTATGTTATTTCAATAAAGGCATTGTGATTTAGTTTCTGGAAAGAATACAGAACTGCATATCTTGTCATAATAGCCATAATCAACATTTCAAATTGGAACTAGTCATTAATTAGCGACAAACCTGTTCCTTCTAAAAAAAAAAGGAAAAAAAAGCTCTGTGCCCTTTTTGGCTTCTGATCTTATGACAATTTTGTCTTTTAGTAATTTAAATGTATTTCAGAGTCCTGGAAAACAGCTGCAGTGCATATATTTTAACCCAGACAAATGAGCATTACATTATAACAATAAGCTTTTAGGTATGGCATAAGACATAGGCAACAAAGAGATAAAGTGACGAAGAAATGAAACCCACTGAAGTTTACACCTTTTTTTTCTGTATTAGGATTATTTTTTGCATTTTTGTTCATTATATGATGGAAATTATGTTCAATAAAAGTTATATTTGTCAATAATAACAAGTAAGCTACATGCAAACTTTATCACTTTCATGCGGATCCTCCACCAGCAAATAAATAAAAAAGAAGAAAAAAATGGGGCCAAAGAAGTGACTGACAATCAATGAAGGAGATGACATCAGGAAGTCCCTGGACTTCATGACAGAGGAAATTTCTGCTGTCAGAAACCAGCAGATCACTACGCTGAATTAGGTGCAAGAACTAAAGTAAAGGCTCTCCACCTTCAGAACACTAAAAAAGGACCGGCATCTGGAGTTGAGGGAGACAAAAGTGGCAGAATGAACGTTATCATCACTGGACTACGGATAAAACTCCGATTCATGAGCAGTGATGGTAAGTACCGACAGTGAGCAACAGCCTGATGATGAAGAAACTACCTCTGTGGAACAACAGGTGGTTACTTTCCTCCAAACAAAAGCTGTCAAAATGGACCCCTGCCACCCATGCCACCCACTGTCGAGGAAATTGCAATGACAAACAAGTTGTGATAATACAATTTTTCATCAGAAAATACAAATACCTCTCATTAAACAAGGCTTAAAGTTGAAAGGAACTAATGCCAAGTATATTACAGTAACTCGAGTCGATGGAGGTACAATGACAGTGATATAAACGGACTTTGACAGTTTCACTTCTGACAATCAGCACAAAACTCAAAACCTTTCATTACACTTAATATAACTATATGGATATGGAAAATGACTTGGATCTTGAAATAATTTCCTTTCATGGACTTCTCACAGTTGCAAATATAACTCAGATGAACATTTCAAAGAAACTATAAAGGTTAGGAATAAGTGTCAATAATCCATTTTAACAGTGGGAGCCTGTATGCAAATAAGGGGGGGGGGCTGGTGCCTATCTCCAGCTGTCAACGGACGAGAGGTGGGGTACACCCTGCACTGGTCGCCAATCCATCACAGGGCCACATACAGTCAGAACCGACAAACAACCATGCACGCACACACCCACACCTAAAGACATTTTAGAGTGAGTCATGTTTTTGGACTGTGGTAGGAAGCTGGAGTACCCGGAGGTAACCCACGCATGCAAGGGGGGAACATGCAAACTCCGGGATACGAACCCACAACCTTCTTGCTGCAAGGCAACAGTGCTAACCACTGCACAACGTAGATTAACATATCAAATACATTTTATTTTGTTTGCTAGCGATACAACTATATTTTTGTCCTGAGAGGAACATTAATGAGCTAGAACAATGTTTCCAAACCCTGGTCCTCAAGGCACACTGTCCTGAGTGTTTTAGTAGTTTATCTGCTTAAACACACCTGATTCAGATGACTGCAGCTCAGCAAATGCCTGTTAATCAGCCACCAACTAAAATCAGCTGCGCTGAAGTAGGGAAAACCCTAAATCATGTGGGGCAGGGTTCTCAGAGTTGGGAAACACTGAGCTAGAAAGTACAATTCAATTTTGCCTTATTAAGCAGTGGTTCATTGAAAAAACTAACTGTATGCTGTTTGGTAATAGGAACAATAGCACATGTTCACAGTTACCAATAGATGGACATGCAATTGAGCAAGTGAAATAACATAAGGTCCTTGCTGTAATAATAAATAATAAACCAAGCTGGAAACAACACATTAAATACACACATAATAAGGTAGCGAGAAATATTTATGTCAAAGCCAGACACTGCTTTGATCATAAATCACTTCATTGTCCTCTATTGTTCATTAATTCATCCTTATTTGATATACTGTGTAAAGGTATGGGGCGACACCTACAAAGACTCAGGTGCATCCCTGGCAGGCAAGTCCATCGAGACCCCAAAGTGGGAGGCGATTCCCACAAAAGGACTTATCACCGCCCCAGAGTACCATCATGCACTCAGAGACATCTTTCTTGCTGCTCAAGAGGGAGTGACCTTCCCATCTACCATTACAGACCGCTTGGTAGTGTACCGAGAGCCAGAATCTGGGTTACTAGTCTGCAGTTGGAGAATCCATGGCTTCAGGGAGGATGGTGCTGCAGTTCCCCTTCAAGTCATGGGTCTCTACTTTGTTGGCACAGGAAGCACACAATGAGGGTCAAGAAGGTATGGCTACAACCCTGATGAAGATGAGGAGGAAAGCCTGGGTCATCAAAGGGAGGAAAATTGCCCAAAAACGGTGGAAAGCTGCCTTTTCTGTAAAAAGTCCAGAGCAAGAATGGTAAATGGCCTGCATTTGTATAGCGCTTTACTCAGTCCCTACAGACCCCAAAGCGCTTTACACTACATTCAGTCATCCACCCATTCACGCACACATTCACACACTGATGATGGCAAGCTACGTTGTAGCCACAGCTGCCCTGGGGCGCACTGACAGAGGCGAGGCTGCCGGACACTGGCGCCACCGGGCCCTCTGAACACCACCAGTAGGCAACGGGTGAAGTGTCTTACCCAAAGACACAACGACTGAGACTGTCGGAGCTGGGGCTTGAACCAATTACAAGGCAAACACCCAACTCTTTGAGTCACAGTCGCCCCAGAAGAAGAAGGTGTAAACAAGTAATGGCTGACCTATCTCCTGAAAGAGCCACACCTGCAGCTCCATTCGAGTTTACCACAGTTGACCTCTTCGACCCATACCTAGTCAAAGATGACATCAAGAAACAACTCTTGATGAAAGTGTGGGGTGTGATCTTTAGCTGTATGGTCAGCAGGGCAGTTCATGCAGATGTGGCCAACACAATGTCAACAGAAAGCTTCTTAATGGCTTAACAACGGTTTACTGCAATTAGAGGGCACCCAAGAAAGATCTGGTCTTACCTGGGGACAAATTTCATTGGTGCCAAACCTGTCCCGAGAGAGCTGTACCACTTCTTGGATACTCAAGACAGAACCGCAATGGAAAATATGTGTGCTCAAAACAGTACTGAATGGGAGTGAAAAATTCACCCTGCTAACTCACCTCACCACAATGGGGCTGCTGAAGCGCTACGTCTGCCATCAGCCAAAGTCCTGAAAGAACCTGCTCAAACCACGGTCCTGCATAGAGATGTTCATCGCTTGGTTGTCCTGCAACCAGTTGAGGACCAAACTCCGAGGTGACTGGCAGTTTACAGGTGCTGATTTTACAATCTTTCCATCGGTTTCCATGGGAAGATCGAGTGGGAGGTGTGCTGGCAAACTGCCGTGGAGCTCCTCCTCCCCTTCAATCAGTGGGTTGAGCCAGGTGGAACAAATCTTCCAAGCAATCTGGGCGTGGCACTACCTCTGTTGTTGTCTTTGGACCGCAGTGAAAGGACCATTTATAGCACCTCAAACCCAAGCAAGCTCCTTGTCATCAAAGTGACTGTGCAAGACAAAGCGCTCCACAAAACACTGAAGGACAACCAGTAAGCTCTATATTGGCCATGGTTTGCTTGACTGACTTAATCAGTGGAGTTCCAATTGTGCTCTGGAAAACTCACTCTTAACTTTTGACTTTGTGCTTTTTTGCACTGTGATTTATTACTTATAATGTTTGCTTTATCAAACAAGTGGTAAAAGTAACTTGGTTAAAAAGTATAGAAAAATGAGTTGGTTAAAAATAAAATGAGATCTGTTAATTAAGCTAAATATTAAGCCGATTAAAGTTAAAGGAGCTATTTGACTAAAAATGTGAATTTAGCTAAAATACTGATTCTGATGATTTGATTTAAAATGGTGGTTATTTTGGAAAACACTTGCTTAAAAGTTGGAGCTTTTTTTGACAAACGATCAACTCAAATAATAACTTGTTTGTGATTTCTCTATTGGGTTTTTCACCTTTTTACGACCAAAGAAAGTTGAATAAAAGACGAACAACTGATAAAATGGCTGTTTAGTGAAATCCACATTAATATCTTCAAGTGGGGAATTGCACAAAAATTCAATTACAACTGGACATAAAATGTTAAAACTCTGCTAATTACTTTTGACTTTGCGCCAATGCAATGGTCTCAATCAACACAAAATGTTGTCATAAAACATATAATGAGAAAATGAAAATGTACTGAGTGAAATTTTAGCACAGTCGCACATTAGGTAGTTGTCACCTAAGTACATTTGTTATAATTTCATTGAACTAATTAAAATATAAATAGTAATGATGTATACACTGTAAGAAAAACTACACATAAGCATCATGAAATTAAATCAAAACTGTTAACATCTCTAATGTTTAGCATTCAGTAAAGCTGACTTTCTTTTGAACAAATGAAGGGAACTGATTAAAGGAGAACATAACATGAACATGTAGGAATATGGGCACATACAAAAAAAAATGGTTAATCACATCAAAACAGATGAAGGACATAAAATATATACATTCACAAATCAAGATTAAAATTCAACATCAAGATGGTTTATGTAGTAGTGATAAATGAAGAAAGATTTGGAGACTATTTAAAGCAAACTGTTAAGGAAACTCTGCATCAACATGCGTTTTTGACTACGCCTTTACCTTGGGCTTTCTCTGTTTTTTTAGTTGTATGTTACACATGCTCCCTTTGTTCCTGCCACCACACCTGATCAGTCAGAAACCAATGTTTCGTTGCTCACTCCTGTACCCAATGCCTTGCAACATGTTAAGACTTCTAGCTATGAGAATAAATTAAAATAGGAATTTTGTTTTGTTATGAAAAATTGTATTTCATATTTTATTGGTATTCTCAGATTTACAGCACTCACTTTCTCTCCCTTGTTCATGCTGGCAAAGCTGCATATATAATCAATGAGGCTCTAATTGCTGCTGGCTACATGAATAACTAATTCTGAGCCAAGTGTTGTTTTGATTCATACTGAACGTTTCCTGCAACTGATAAACTTCTTAGGTGTTATAGAATAAAATTTCAACACTATATATTATGAAAAAAACAGTGTTTTACTGTCTGTGTGATGTTCTTTTTCTTTGTGCAGGTATGCCCATAAGTGATAATACAGAGACAAATTACCTTTTACTATAATTTTTTGTTTATTTACACATTCAAAACTTATTTTCATGATTGTAATTATTCTTTACAATCTCATTTTGTGGTCAACTTGTAACAATGAAAATGAAATGTCTCACAAAATTGAGAAAAAAAGATTTATTGAAGTGTGGATAACATAATAATCCAGTAATATTAACAATACAATCAGAGATGGGATGAGTTTATTTCTTAATTTTAATCACCTTGTATACATAAAACATTTTCTTCTAACATGTTTGAGAATAGGGCTGTGCAGTGGTGCAACTGATATAACTGTTTTCCTGAATGAGGGTTGCGTGTTCTCCCTATTCATGCATGGGTTCTTTCTGGGTTCTTCAGCTTCCTCCGACAGTCCAAAAATATGACTCCATCTAAATTGTATAAGGCATGAGTATATGCATTTTTCATTCCATGACATGGAGGAACGAATAATAGCGCAAGTGTTTATTTTTACTTTTATGTGTAGGTCTATGGTCAGGTTGTTTTGACTGAATACTAATTAACATATACTATTGAATAAGTATTAACCCGTCAGACAATTGCTGGAGATAGGAAACCCCTCCTCTCGATTAAAATTTGACGGATAAAGATAGATTTTTAAATGACGCAACGGAAAAATGATTAACCTCTGGTTGGAAGCATGCCGAGTTTTCTGTCTTCCATGTTGGTCTTACTGCTAAAGCTTTGAAGCAAACACATTGAAGCTGAAATGTCACACTGGCATTGATTGATGATTTTGTTTGTTTTTGATGCATTTGTGGATCATTTTTAAAACACAGTTTTGGTTTTTTGCTTCTATTGCATTTGTATATTGTAAAGTACTGCAGATGAGAGATCAACACTTGATGGTTATTTTTCAGCTATAAATTATTATAAAAGCACCAAAACGCTGAGTTGTTAAAGGTTCTTATACAATGTAAAGCAGTCTGTCAAATTTCAATTCACAAATTTACAATAAGATACAGTTTGTTCCTCATCACTTCCATTTCCTCCTGTTTTAACCTTTTTAACTATTCCTCTGGCTTCAGTGTGGCCAAGTTTAGGTGAGTAACTATTTTGCCATATCCATTTCCTGGCTTTTGAGAATCACACATCTGCCTAAATTAAATGGTGCTTTCTTGTCTCCCATTTCTTAAGTAAAAAACAAACAAAAAAACAAGCCTCTTTGTTATGTTCTAATTATACCCACGAAGTCATAGATTACTGACCCAGACTTTTTGATCAGTTTGGAAAAGTATAGTGTGTATTAAAGAAAATTAATATTCTGTTTCATTTATTTTAAAAGAGTGCCAAGAGTAACCAGTACTTTTAGGCTTGCAACGATTCCACATTTTTCAAACCAATACGATACCGATACTATAATCTGAGTACTAGCTGATAACCAATACCAATGCCGATAATTGTACAATACACAAAAAACAATTCCAAGAATTGATTGGAAGACATTTTTCATTTTCTTCTCTGGTTGTTCCAACAAATGATGTTGAATTTGGTAAAAAACAAACCAAAAAAAACCACAACAACATATGAATAAAAATGACCACAAAACTTAAATTTAAAGTAAAAAAAAACAATCTGTAAAATTATTGCAGAGTTTCCTCATTTTAAGTATCGGTTTGTGGAATCAGTTAAATTCAACTGATACAAGTGTATTAGAATGGTATCAGCCCACTACCAGTATCAGTATCGGTGCATCTCTAAATACTTTAAAACATTTACTCAAATTAAAGACCTCGCGCCGATGACTCAACGCAATCTGCTGGGATTCCTTACATAGAAAACTTAACTGATTGGAATGTTTGTATACTTTTATTGAGATGACTTTTGTTGTAAACTGCTTAGAGAAGACATTTGGTGTGAACTGGCGCTATATAAATGAAACTGAATTGTATTGAATTGAAAAGACAGGAAAATGTTCTTCTGATTATGTACTGCGGTAAAATGTATTTATTAAAGACTCTTTGAACGTCAAGGTCTGCCTGTAATTTAGGGGTTGTGCACTGGTGTAGGTTTGAGCATTGGGACAGGGTGTACTATGCATATTTTTTATAGATTACATTGATTGTCGAGCTACAACTCAACTCAATTTCAGGATTTAATGAAAGATTTTCTAACATTTTGGAAGCAGAATAGGTTTAGAGCTCACAAACAAAGACAACATTTAGCTCTTTCCCCCAATATGTTAAAGCTCTGCTTTAGGCAATTAAAATTCAGTGTGTGAACAGCTCTGACCACAGACTCTCTGTACTCCCTGTGCTTGCCGTCCTGAACAGGTTTCGCATGAACTTTAACACTGAATGATGTTTGCGTGAGGGTAGTAAAAAGAGAGAAAAATAAGGAGACACAGGAAGGAAGAGGGAATGCTATAGTGTATGCTGCATCTTCAACCAACGGGAGTTGGCATTCCCATGCAGAGGAGACAAAGAGGATGAGGGGTGGGGGGAACGGGGAGGAGGTAGATGGTAGGGAGTAAAGCGTCGAAGAGCGAGGTGAGGCAGAGCTCATTCAGTGGGAGCGTTGAGCTGCAGGAGCTGCTCGGATTTTACAGACAAACAAGAAGGCACTCTATTGGGTGTGTGAACAGCTCCTGTCCCGGACCACTGTGCGCTCTGCAGCTCATTGTGGCTCCCCCAGTGTGAAGCGGATGCGCTTATAGCCTGCACACCAAAAAAAAACTTTTCCCATTGTGGTTTACAGCAAAGGTATGATGTTTCTGCCCATTTATTTATCATGCAAACGACAAAATTCTTATTACTGTAGAAAATCAGGTCAACAGTTATTTTAATCGCGATCAAAACTGTATTACTGATAAACATAATATACGATCAATTTTACTTGCAGGTGTACATGGGTAGCATCACTGAAGTTTAAATATATTCACTCACAAATGAGCATGGAATCGCAGTGTAGGTTTAATTGAACCTTTTATCACTAGACACATCAAAGAAGCAGACACAAATTGCAAAGAAAAGTCCTGCAGCGCAAACTAGCAATGTTTTATTAAAGTTAATAAGCCACCGGAAGAAATTTAACAATTTCTGATACAATTTCTTAAAATTTCAAGCATAAATGCATGTAATCGAAGTTTATATAGCGTGCTTTTAAATAGCGAAATTTTTGCATTTTAAAAAGGGACAAAATGTGCATTCCGAGACTGCATCCTCTGGCCAACATCTAAACCTTCAAAACATTGTCTTTGGTTATTTCTGTGGCTTTTGCTTCTATAACCATACTAAATGGCGTAAAGAAAAACACACAGTTGTTTTTTTACAATTTTATTGGATTAGTTGTCAACTGGTGTAAAAGTTGCATCACTTATATTCGGAGTTAAAAGTGTTTACATTTCGACCACCTGATTAACCGAGATTTGAAAGGCACCAGTTTCAGGGGATTTAAATTATTTTACAGTAGTAATTATCTTCACATAATAAACTCAATATATGAATTTCAGCTTCAATCTAAAATCTGATCTAAAAAAAACAAATAATTCCATACATATTTTTCCCAGTGGTGTGTTTTCTAGAAAGAATGCATCTTCGTGCGTTTGCAAAATTATTATATGACGTAGAATGTAGGAATTCATTCTTTTTGTTGCTTGAGACATTTAAGAAAGGCAAATTGTACAAATATTGCTTCTCTTTGTACCTTGGTTTTCGCCATTCACCTCCTGAGCCAATCATCGCAGTTGTTTCTCACGTTCGTATTAAAACGTATGCATGCGCAATAACACGCACTCATAGACATGGGCAGTTTTTCAAAGGTACCATCAATGTCACCATGGAAACCAAGTCTCTTGGCAGCCTGAGTTGATTGCCTTCTGCATCTTGGCTTGTCTGGAAAGCGTTTCTGAGCAGGCGCTTGCGGACGCTCCTGTGAACTGTTTTATCAGATCATTTATTCGAGGTTGTAAACAATGGATTTCAGAGGGCATGTTCCTCTGGTGGTTCAGGCTGCAGCATGCAGTTTGTGTTACTGTTGTCTGGGAAAACCTTGGCCTTTAGTGTAGGTGCTGGGAGAGTAGGCAAAGCAAAGTGTCCGTGCAGATAATGCGTTTTGTCTTTTTCCCAGAGGCTGCTATGTTGAATTTCTATCCAACATGAATGAACACAGCAGAGTTTAAAGGCAAGCTTAGACACGCTTTAAAGCCAAATGAGTCATTGGATAGTAACGCATGTTCTGAATCTGCACGGAGTGGGTTTTACATACAAGCATGTGTTTATTATATGAAGGGCTGTGAAATACAGGAATTACACAAATTAATATAAATCCTAATGTATATGCTCTGTATATTTTCAATATATATTTGCACAAGAGCCAGGCCAAAAATTATAAGATGCCCTAAGCAGAATTTCATTTACATCAGCCTCTTCACCAATTTCTGAAGTCATACTGATTTTTACTGATGAAGTTCAAATTTTTATAATGCTTTTTAAAATGTGATTTTATTGTAATGGTTGTCAAATGATCAATATTGTGTACACAGCCATGAAAAATTGGTTTAAAGAAGTTTTTACTGGATTCTTTATTTCAAAACTGTTCTGTTTCATAGATCGGAAACAAATTTGAGGGTGATTGAGTGTGCCTACAAGACCCTAAAGCATCATTGAAATCAACACCAACTTTTCCATCCATGTTACACTAAATGGACCACACCAGTCAAATGACTGTCGTCCATTAAAAATTTTGGGTTGGTATATCATAACACATAAAAAAAAATAACTGCTACAAAAAGTTTACATGCAATGATAGTAAAGAGGCTACTAATAATGAATTTTTATATTGTTTATTTTAAACTTTGCTCCATCAGTAAAGTGTTGTTCCTTTAAAAGACAACACACATTTCAATCCAAAAATAATGTGGAAACACTTCTAAAGTGAGATTATTCAAGTGAAAGACATGTGAGTTGGAGTGTGATAAAATCACTGTGTGGGAGTGACAAATTAAAATATTAAAAAACAGAGAAGCAATAAAACCACCAAATTGTTTCATTATTCTTGTGTACATACTGTACATCACAAACTGGTTGAACAAGTGAATTAGGATGATGGTGAGGTCTTTCCTTCTTCAGACACTTTTGTGTCACTAAATTATCCTGTCTATGGGCATATAGCCAAAAGATGGAACATACATCACATTGCCAGTGAGAGCAGTCACAGCTATCCTCTCACTGGTGGGAGGGAGATAGATGGTGGTTAGCTGGGAAAAGTTAAGTAATGAAAGAAAATGAAGGAGAAAAGAACAGTAGAAGTGAAAAAAGAGATGAGAATCCAGGTGAAACAGACAGAAGACACAGCAGGGGCACAGTCCCTTGAGATGTGTGAGTTTGAGCATGTGTACGGATGTGGATGGCCATTCATGGGGCTTCTCTTTGGTCTTGTTGGCAGTCTTTTGCATCCAGTGTTTGAGTAATCCTCCTGGGAATACACATTAGCTGCCAAAGTACCATCCAGCTCCCCTGTTCGCTCTTTACTTGCTCATTTATCTCTGTCTCTATTTTTTTTTCTCTTTTTTTTGCTTTCCCAGTACCCTATCATGTAATTCCTTTTTAATTACCTTAATATCATCCACTTTCACATGTTTTCTACCTCTCATGGCTTTTCTCTGGTGGTGAATCTTCACAGAGATGAGAAGAGGGGTATTCATGCTCTTATGGTCCTGCCTATAGAATTGACGTATCGTTTCTCAGAGAGCTTGAACAGAGTGAGTCCATTCCCATGGACTGAACAAACAAAGCGCATGCTTCCCTTCACTTCTGTCTGACTGCACAGGAACAGACACATAAGCATTCACCAGCAGGGTTGCTGCTGGGCGGCAAAGCGATAGATCTCTGCTGGCCGTGGTTGAAGCGCTTCTTCAGTTTCACTATGAGACAGTGGCATAAACAGTGTCTGTAATCTCTGTGGATGTGCTTGGAAAGAAAGATGAGTTTCAAATTTTTTTTATGAAGAATGTTTACAGATTCTTTTAATAAATTTTAGGTAAAATAGAAAATGCTTTACTGAAAAGTCATCACAAATAAGAATTGATCTTTTGAATTTTTTCAATGTATGGTGTTAAAACAAAGCTTCTGTCATATAACATTATTTATGTACTTTAGAGTCCCTGTCACATTATCTAGAAACCAGAATCCTGAAATTATATGTTTAGCTTGTGCATAGGTAGAGCAAAATACTGCTGCAGGCTATATCAGAATTTTCTTGGTCTCATGGAGTAGACACAGGTCAAATGTCATGATCAAGAATGCCACCCTTGTAATAATAGCCTGCAAGTTCCTCAGAAATGTAGGGGCTGTGTCAGAAGGCCAACAGACAAACTGAAACAAACTGAATTTATAGTAAAGACACAACTTTTTATGCCGCTTGAAAAATTAAGTTTAAAGTAGACTTAATTTTACTTATATATATTTTTAACCAGAATTCATATAATTGATTTGGGGTGACCAAGCCAGAGTTCCATTTTGAATATAACAGATAATCTGTGGCGATAGATACAGATTAGGATGATGGTGAGGAGGTCTTTCAACATCAAAGACTTGGAACTCATTATCAGAGATAAATCATATAAAAAATAAATCTTTGTAGCTATTTCTGTATCTCCTTTAATAAGTATATCTCCGAAGTTTTTTCTTATTGTTAGCCTCACACTTGAGTTATCGTTTAAACTGATATCATACCAGAGCATGGTAGCAGGGGGAGTCTAGGGACAGAGTTAGCATTTACTGGCATTGTGACTACATCATCCCATCCTCCATTTCAACTTCGCTACTGTCCTCTGAAAACCGCAACACCATATTGGCACCTGCTCCATCGGAATTCAGGTCAGCAGGGGGGTGTCACGAAAATGTCCCCAGAATGATTGGTAAGGCATAGAGGAACTAGAACTGGAAGAGGGTGGAGGTTGGGGGTCTCATGTTTGTTTTTCCCTTCTGGTACTAAAGACCACGCCACTGCAAATAATCAGCCCATTGTGCAGCAACAAAGGAATCATAATGAAAGCACATGAAGAGATTGTTTGAAACAGAACAGTTCATCTGAACAGTCGTCAGAAGATTCAGTCTGACCGATTTACACTGATTATCACATGGAGCTACCTTTAGTTTATGCCAGGGATCTGTGAGCTTCAGACGTGTTGTCCAAGCTTTACAATGAGAAAGGTGATAAACAAGTTTGCTTTGATCCCAGAAATTGTCACAGAAATTTTTCCTGTAAAGACAGCTTTACAGGAAAAAAGGTCAAGAAAATTGTGTTAAAAACAGGAAACAGTTTTAAAGAATTGTTATATTAAAGCATAATATTGAAAAAAAATGCATTCATTGCAATAAGATCAATGATAACATAAAACATGTCAAAATAATCTTCGTCCTCTATGGGAAGGTTGCGCAAATGTTTTTAGTCTGGATTTTAAGAACCCAGCTATTTCATATCTTGGGGTGTCAGGGAGTTGTTGTTTTTAGAGCTGAGCAGCACAGAAACTAAATGCTGCCTCCTATTGTTTAGTTCAGGTTTTGGGAACATTTACTAAACAAGTCTCAGATGACCTGAGGAATCTTGACAGTAATTTAGGAGTAACCCCATCCATTGCCTTTAAGAAAAAAATAATTTAACAACCTCCCATTATACATAGATACGGTGATCTCAATATTAATGTGATGTGAATTTTCCTGGTGTTGGTCAGGACTCTGGTGTTCTTATGTGTGGTTAGCTGCCTGGTTGCTTTTGCAGAGGTTGACCGAGACACCCTTACAATAATGTTAATTTCTCAAAATAAAAGCATGCACTATTTTAGTTCTTGTTTTGAAAATAAACCTTTTATGGGGGTGAACAAAAATATAAAAACAACACTTTTGTTTTTGCTCCTATTTTTTATTAGATAAACTCAAAGATCTGAAACATTTTTCTACATACACAGTATAACAATTTCTCTCAAATATTTTTCACAAATCTGTCTAAATCTGTGAGCACTTCTCTTTTGCTGAGATAATCCATCCCACTTCACAGGTGTGCTATATCAAGATGCTGATTAGTAAGCGTGATTATTGCACAGGTGAGCCTTAGACCGCCCACAATAAAAGGCAACTGAAATGTTCAGTTTTGTTTTATTTGGGTGTCTGGGGTGCTGCACGGTAGCGCAGTGGTTAGCACTGTTGCCTTGCAGCAAGAAGGTTGTGGGCCCAGGTTCTTTCTGCATGGATTTTGCATGTTCTCCCCTGTGTATTCGTGGGTTCCCTCCGGGTACTCCGGATTCCAAAAACATGACTTAGTGTGTGCCTCTAGTCTGTGTCTATGTGGCCCTGTGATGGACTGGCGACCTGTCCAGGGTGTACGCCTCTTGACAGCTGGAGATAGGCACCAGCCGCGACCCCTTGAGGATTAAGCGGTTCAGAAAATGGATGGATGGGTGTCTGGGGACTCAGAAAACCAGTCAGTATCTGGTGTGACCACCATTTGCCTCATGGAGTGCAACACATCTCTGTCGGATAGAGTTAATCAGGTTGTCGATTGTGGCCTGTGGAATGTTGGTCCACTCCTCTTCAAAGACTGTACAAAGTTGCTGGATATTATCACGAACAGGAACACACTGCAGATCCAGAGACTCCCATACATGCTCAATGGGTGACATTTCCGGTGAGTATGCTGGCCATGCAAGAACTGGGATGTTTTCAGCTTCCAAGAATTATGTACAGATCCTTGCAACATGGGGCCGTGCATTATTTTGCTGTAACATGAGGTGATGTTGTTGGATGTATGGTGCAACAATGGGCCTCAAGATCTCGTCACAATACCTATGTGCATTCAAAATGCCATCAATAAAATGCATTTGCCAACTCAAGTTGGTTACGACAATAAGCTAGAGTTGTGGCGAGCATGCAGATAAGATTCCCTCAGTCGGTTTCTGACAGTTTCTGGAGAAAATTTTTTGGTTATGCGTACCAACTGCTTCAGCAGCTGTCCGAGTGGCTGCTTCCACACGATCTTGGAGGCGAACATGCTGGATGTGGAGGTTCTGGGCTGGTGTGGATATAGGTGGTCTGCGGTTGTGAGGCTGGTTGGATGTACTGCCAAATTCTCAGAAACGCCTTTGGAGACGGCTTATGGTAGAAAGATGAACATTCAATTCACGAGCAACAGCTCTGGTGGACATTCCTGCTGTCAGCATAACAATTGCATACTCCATCAAAACTTGTGACATTTGTGGCATTGTGCTGTGTGATACAACTGAACATATGTTCAGTTGTATCACTGAGTGGCCTTTTATTGTGGCCAGTCTAAGGCACACCTGTGCAATAATCATGCTGTCTAATCAGCCTCTTGATATGGCACACCTCTGAGGGGAGAGGGATTATCTCAGAAAAAGGAGAAGTGCTTACTTTCACAGATTTAAACAGATTTGTGAACAATATTTGAAAGAAATTATTATTTTGTGCATGTAGAAAAAGTTTCAGATCTTTGAGTTGATCTCATAAAAAATGGGAGCAAAAACAAAAGTGTTGTGTTTATATTTTTTTGTTTAGTGGAGTATGATTTAGTTTTAGATGAATGGTAAATTCAGATCTGATGCCATGGCATCAGGCTTATTTCACATGCTACATGGTCTCTTCTACTATGAGTGCTTATCTAAATCACATATACCATCAGCATAGTAAAAGATGCTGTAATGCTTAACAGGACACAGGAAAGAAGTCCTTGTCAGTAAAATCTAAGTAAACCTAAAACAGTACCAGACCATCACATTCAGTATTCCAACTAGTCATTCAGGATGTTGCAATCCACTGTGTCAAGCACAATACAGAGATGCACAAATATGTTGATTAACTGCCTGTTCATTTATTTTTTTCAAACAAGGTTGGTTTAATATTGGCTTTTATCAGGCATTCAGATTAGGCTCCTCTAAATATAGTTTGGTCACTGCTATTTCAGTGCCAGAGAGAGAGAGAGAGAGAGAGAGAGAGAGAGAGAGAGAGAGAGAGAGAGAGAATCACGTGCAGATTGATGAGGAAAATATGTATGGTGACTGACATTATGTTATATTAATTTCTCAAGTTTTTTTTTACTCTACAAAAAAAATGTACTAAAGACCCTATAAGGGGATTAATACTGATGCCAACCCCCCCTCCAGTTGTATTGCTCACTTCACTCCTTCTCCTTGTAGTCTCACCCTTCCTCCTTTCCCTTTCTCCCTCTTTTTTCCTTTTCCACAAATCCTCAATTAAGTGCGTAATGGGCCTCAGAGGCAGGTTTGTGTGCATCTTTTGTTCAGATTTGGGGGATCGACTGGCATTAATGTTCCTCTTGAGAATGTGAATAGCCTGAGCTGTGGGAGAGCAACGCAGAGTTGTCAGTTGTCCGCTTAATCACAGAAAGCTCCATCACTTTCAGACATTTTAGGAAGCCAACATGCGACATGCATGAGAACTTCAGGTCCAAAGGCAAGGCCCACTCTCTGAGACATTTCCCTCTGCAGCTATGTCCATCCTTTCTTCGCTCTCTCTCACTGTTTCTCTCACCTATTACCCTTAGGATCCATCACCCTCATCCACCAACTCCCTACAGAAAAAGCACTAGTCCTCACCCTTGCTACTCACTCGAACAGACCCCTGTCCAATCCACCCCTTCCATGAGGGCTGCTCCCCACTGATCCGCCTATCCCATCCTGACAAGCTCTAGTTGATAGACCCTACACTGTAGATCTGTTTACCTCACCTCCTTGTCCAGTGGAACACACAACAGTCCCGTTCACTGCCTGTTTGTCAGTTCTCTTTTCAGAAATAAAAGAGAAGAGAGGAGGGGGAGTTTTAAAAACAAAAAACAGAGGAAACAATTAAGTTTTCCCTCCTCCCTATGAACCCCATGTTAGCAGTTTCCCAGCTCTAGATTCTGTGAACCAACTTGGAGGCCAGTAAAGTGGCTCATTATTCTAGTAGAGCTGGCGTGTTCCAAGAGCGGCTTGCCTCAATGGCTGATGAACACAGAGAGGGGTTTGTTTCAGGGTTTTGGCTCAACACATAATGCACTGGTTAATTGGGAACTCACTCACTCTATCTATCTATCTATCTATCTATCTATCTATCTATCTATCTATCTATCTATCTATCTATCTATCTATCTATCTATCCATCCATCCATCCATCCATCCATCCATCCATCCATCCATCCATCCATCCATCCATCCATCCATCCATCCATCCATCCACCCATCCATAAGTGACTGTGAAGAAGAGGCATTATCCATGGTTGCAACTAATAATTCACAGACCTCTTTTCATAAGTGTAAAATAAAGTTAACCTGAGAATAGTTATTAATTTGAATTTTTTTTTCATGGAAAAACAATACAAATATTTTTTTCAAAATGGATGTACACAATGTTAACATGATATCATGTTCAGTACTTTTTTGTTAAATGACGCAAGCAATGCAATGACGATTATAAGAGTTTTTTACAACCACTATGACCCGTTTGACAGAACCTTAAACACTTTTTCAAAACTGTTAACGCATATCACACCTGAAACACACAATTCCCCAGTTAATTTCATGCTCAAAATCAGGCAGTGTAACTAAACACATACACGCACTTCCAAAGAAGAAGGCCAGCACCTGAGCTGGATGAGACAGGAATCAGCTGTGATCAATGTAATCTTCAATCCATTAGTTTTGAACATGAGGTTTTCTGTTTTGACAAACTGTGTGAAAGCAATTGAAAGTTCACCAGTTAACATGTACTGTTTTGGTCTTGATTAAGCTTGTTTGTACAAGGAGTTCAAACTAATTTTAAACGTGCAAAATGTGTGTATTTTGTGTCAAAAGAATAAGAATTGTTTTAATTGTATAGCCCACACAGGCTGACGTTGTGGTAACTGTGTGAAGAGTTTTGAAAAAACGCTAAAAGTATTGACCAACGGGTCATAGCGGTTGTAAAAAACTGTAGTTGTATGTACAATGAGTATTCAGCCTGTGCAAGTTTAATGAATTTTGACAGACATGATAAAGCAAGTTAATAGTGTTCAAAAGCAAGTCAAAGGTGATCATTTTGCAGATATTTATAATAACTAAATTTCTTCATGTCCAAAAGCATTATGCCTTTGGACGGAATGAACATGAAACTGCCACAAGGTTATGCCCATACAACTACATGTTATGGTGGTTGCACTAACTGTTGTGCAAAGATTAATTCTGTTGTGAGGATTACACCAAAGCAACTGAGGAAAACTGTATGATGTTCAGGCTTTAGGGATTTCCCTGGGAGCAAATGGTGGAGATATGTGGAAAATATTTTTGCTAACAACTGCTTGATGTTGATTGTGACTGCTTTCAGCTCATCAAATTGAGGCAGTAGAAAAGTCTATCTGAACACAAGGAAAAACTACAACCTGAGGTGCCCCTTACTTTTTTGGATTTGTGGACACTTTGTATTGGAATAAATATTAAACTTATAATTCTGGTGCTTCATAATATTATAAAAATTGTTGATATTACTCATAGATATTTAGTTGAAGGGAAGCTTTTAAGAAAATCTGAGATCAGAGTAAGGGCGGGATTTAGTTAGAATTGTTTTGTTTCAACATGTTTTTGCATATTTTTAACCCAAGGCTGTTGACAAAGATTTTCTTCTAAATTTCCCCTAAGATCTTTTGCTGTTACTCTAAGTTCTTAGAAGCAAGCCTAGACATGCCCAAACAGCCATCATATCTTAAATATATTGTCTGTCTTTCAAACATGCTAACATGGACACTTACCTAGGTATTACAGGTATTTTAAGCATGTGTTTTACTTGAGGGGGGTCTTAAGAGTAAGAACAGTGTAGTAAGAGTGGAAGTAAGAGACTAGTCAGTGGGATATCCCTGATTTCCAGTGAGAGTCCATGTTGTACTAGAAAATGAAATAATTGTATTACAAAATAAAATCACAATCAGACTTGAAACAACAGGCCTGTGTTATGATGATATGTTCCAACCATTTGGTCGGACATGGAACTTTACCAAAGATTATAAGCACATATTTGACCATCAAAGACAATATTAAAGAGTTCCATTGAAAGTTAAAGAATTTATTAGGGATGCACCGATCCAACTTTTTCAGTCCCGATACCGATACCGATGGCTGGATGTTGTGTATCTTTCGATACCCGATACCGATCCAATACTATTTGTGACAGTGTGGAGGTCCTGTCACTAAAGCTCCGATAGATGGCTTTAGCTGACTGGTTAGCGCACATGACCTTCACCTGGAGTCGTGAGATCGAATCCCACCTGGGTGTACCTTGCCACATATTGTTAAATTAATAAACTGTATAACTTCTGGTGCCTTTCTTGAAGAGGCTAAAGGGAACATACTTAACAAACTAAACATAACTGAGATACAATAACAGATGTGAAATATAAAATTACCACAAAAATAAAATTTCAAGTGAAAAATTAATCTTTTTTGGTGAATTTGTTGCAGATTTCCCCCATTTTGAGTATCGCTTCGTGGTATTGGTTAAGTTTAACCGATATCAATACCAGTACATTAGGCAGTATCGGTATCGGTGCATCCCTAGAATATATGTTAGTCTTGTTATCCATTTAAGTCTAGGAATCAATATGAAGAAAGCTTTTCCAACTCGTACTTTTACTCTACCTAATGCAGCTACCTAATTTTGCTGCATAAATATCAGCCTTATATTAGCCGTGTGAGATAGAGTTCATTAGCTTTAATTTGCAGATGTAATGAGCTGCGTGTGTGTTTTTGCTGGAATGGCCTTTAGTCAACACTGTGGGGAGGCGTGTGGAGAGCAGGCCATGGCGACTGCTCCTGGCTGTGCTTAGTCCCTTATGTCTCTACTGTTTAATTAGAAAGAGAGCATCCAACCTATTTTAGTCCATCTATAAGCACTGCTAAGTGCAACTGCAACCTGACTGCTCCACCTCAAATACCATCAGTGAGATTTAGGGTTCCAGATGAAAATGTAATATTATGTGTGTGTGAGAGAGAGATATAGAGAGAGATAGAGAGAGAGAGAGAGGGAGAGAGAGAGAGAGTTTGCATTTACATTTACAGTATGTGCAGGTGAGGATGGAGCTTCAAATCTGTTGGAGAATCTACATGCGTTTAAATCTGAGAGTGTTGAGTTTGCTGATGTGTGAAACAAGATTTATGAAGCAATTGCTTTTCACTGTGCCAGCTGCTCTGCACAGATGTTATTGTTTCGTGTAACTACAAATAACCTGGTGACTTTAAAGACAAACCGCTTTATCTAACCTTTCTCCCGTACATTCTTTTTTGGGTTGCAGTTCCATTAATTTATCTCCCCCTTTTCCTAGGCTAAGCAAACTCAGCCTATTCTACCCCTTTGTATCAACCCACCTCCAAAAAAAACAAAACTATTACTCATCTTTACGTGCTCTTCATTGTCGTAGTGTCTATTCCTCTCGCCCCTTCTTGTCATTCACTGTCAGCAACATAATGGGTAAGATGAACGATGGCGGAACTTGTGGAGAGGGGTGTGGTGGTCTTGCCTTACTGACTGATTTAATGAGCTCCTGTGGGGATCAGGCCAAAGACATCACAAGCTGTGTGCAGCTACAGTATATAGCATGTTATCATAAGCAGAGCCATGTTTACTAGTAATAGTTAACTGACTTGGTTAATAAACTGCATGTTTTGAGGCTATAGAGAGAAAGGAGAGCAAATAGATGGTTCTTTAATACAAAGAATGTCAATTCAGTTTTATGTTTGGTTTGCCTTTCTTCTGCCTTTCATATCAGTGTTTGTAGGGAAGCAATAGGGGATTGGGGATAGATACAAGCAGAAATAAAATCCTTTAAACTTCAGCTTAGAAGGACCCAGAAGAAGGGCATCACAGATACTCTTTAGAAGATAAGAAAGGACAGGGTTAATGATGCAAACCTGAAACAGGGAATATAACTGTAACATGTTTAAGAAAATATTGGGAAACAGTGGCTCCTCAACTGACCATCAGCAGTGAAGCTGTTTTCTTTTTTCCCGAAATACATGCTATCAAACTAAGTGAAGACCTATGACACCAGTGATGCCAGTAACATGACACTCAGTAGCACGTTACTCTAATATATCCACTTTTTCAGTAACGACTGATCTACTATTTTTTCCATAGTAGTAATCAAATTAAAGTTACCTGTCCCAGCCACTGTGCTTTATTATTTTTTACATTTTCTTAAGCAAAAACCATATCAAATACATTGGATCAACAACAGCACAAGTAGCAGGAAATCAAGCAACAGTATTGGTAAATATGCTCTATGCTTTAGTTAGAACATATCTTTTTTGCCATCTTTTTCTGTTGCAACCTGAATATTAACCAGCTTGATTATCTCCTCTATGCTTGCCATGTTTGTTTTGTTTCTATCCTACAAAGCCGGCACCTTATTCAGTCTTAGTTATGTACTCTGCTCCCTAGTGGAACTCTCCAGTAGTACATGTAGTGCACAAGCAAATATGTGACCAGTACGCACCCTGTTGCTGGTGCCAATGCAAGGTTAAAAAGCAAGGATATTTCTGTCCTTACTGTTAAAATGCACTTCCAATACGTGAGTATTGACAGAACCGGTTATTGTTTTTAAGTTGAGGCAGTGGGAAGTACTATTTGCAGCTGCTGAAATTAACTTAGAAATAAACTTGTAATCTAAATTAGTTACTTTTAAAATAAAAATAATCAGTGAAGTTCTTAAGTTACTTTTGGATGGAGTAATCAGTAGCCAGTAATGCGATTACCACTTAAAACTAACTATACATAACTACATTGGAATTGATAGAATCTGCAGACGTGCACCAGAAGTCACACAGACGGTCCCCAATAATTACCTCTTTAGGAACACAAGACCTTTGCTACATGAGAGGAAAGCTCCAGTGATTTTTCACTGCAACGATGGTGAAGTCATTGGATTCTAAAATATTGTAGCAAAATTTCAGTTTCTATAGATTTTCTATATCCATATATAATGGTTGAAGGTGATAAACAAGTTTGTTACTGCTGAATTACATCAGTTACTGGAGAGTCAATAATCTGAACAGTCGACATATAGACTGGTTTGAAATCAGAATATATAGACCTTGATTAAAATGAACATTAGTATAAAGTATCATATCTTTTTACATTCATTTTACACAGACATATCAAATGTGATTGAATGAATGAATGAATTGGTTGGTGTCTATACTGGGCTGTACAGTGATCGTGCTGGTAGCACTGTTGCCTTACAGCAAAAAGGTCCTGGGTTCCAATCCTGGCCTTGGCTCTTTTTGCTTGGATTTTGCATGTTCTCCCTGTGCATGTGTGGGTTCCTTCTGGGTACTCCACCTTCTTGCCACAATCCAAAAACATGACTATTAGGTCAATTGGTGTTTCTAAATTGCCCTTAGGTACGTAGTGGTTTGTCCTGTCTGTCTCTATGTTGCCCTGCGATGGACTGGCGACCTGTTCAGGGTGTACCTTACCAGAACTATGTATGTTTATTGCTATTTAAATTATTCCTAAACAGTCAAAATTGTCTATTTTAAAAATGTTTGATTTATGCACCATTTATCTAAAGAAAGTCCCATTCTCTCTAACACCATTCAGAGTGTTTTTATTCAAATTAATAAAAGGGGCTTTAAAATAATACAATTATTATTATAGATTTATTTGAACTAAATAATTAGACATTTTGAAGCTGTCATTATTTAAAACCACTGGATTTCTTTGTCCTGGCCCATATATTGTATTGTAATAACAAAAATCTACTAATGCTATCACTAATGCTAAAAATAGTAAAGAGTATTCAGCAAAGAGTTTATAAGGTTGCACAGAAAAACAATAAAAAAGTAAATGTGTAACATGAAAGGGGAACTAATAGGCCAGCAATGAGACCAAATGTCAACATAACATCTGCTTCTGTTGAAAGCAGCTTAGTCTGCACTTAAATCAGTGGGATCTAAGAAGATCGAAGCAAAATACAAAATAAGAATTTTTTTTCTATAACAAAGAAGACAACATATAGAAAAAAATCTGTTGCACTGTCAAAAAAGAATTGCTGTTTCGCACTTATTCCTGGTTTCAATTTTTGTCACACTTCTGTCAAACTAATATTAGTTTTAGATTAGTATCTCAGTTAAAACAGAAAGCACTTTTTTGTATGACAACGAAAGCAAACCAAATCATAACGAAAAATGTGTTAAAAAATAATTGCGCCTTATCTGGTGGTGCCACCCTTGGTGACAGCAGCTGCTGTATTATTTATCTAATGCAGCATTCAAGAGTTGATGGCAACCCTGCCTGTCGAAAATATTACCTATAAAAAATATGTATTAAAAATATAAAAGGGAAAAATTAAAAAAAATTGCAAAGCAAGGGGTGGAGCAGGCCAGTCTCTATTTCCGGCGGTCATTGGGCATACTGGTAAAGTTCGGCTCACTGTTCCAAAAATGTATTTAGTTACAGTTGACAGAATATATATATATATATATATATATATATATATATATATATATATATATATATATATATATATGCAAAGAGTCATGTTATGTTTGGCTGATTTTGATTTACTGGGTGGTTTGAAACATGCAGGAAATGTAGTAATAGAAGAAGAAAAATAAAACAGATATCTGCAAGGTTGCAAATACATTTCACCCAGGGAATGAAGCTGATGTTAAGCAAAACAAGTTCTCAGCAGGAGTTATGGTACTTCATAGGAGAAACAATTGATTTAATAGTTGCAAAACAATGTATTCAATTATACCATAATCCCATAAAATCCATCCAGTGAAATTTGGGCTCTAGGTTACTAAAAATAATCTTACTGTGGCAACTTTTTTTTCCTAATTGAAGAGTTTATATACAACACAGAGTCTTGGAATGTCTTTGAGCGTGGTGCTTAACTAGTCAGTTGTAAATAACACATGAAGTATTCCAAACTTTTATGGAAATGAAAACTTAAACAAATAACAGAAATGCATCTGTTAAGCATTATTTTATACATGCAATACTTCAACCATGATTTCAATTTGACTTTCAAACCTTGTCCTCAAGGCACACTGTCCTGCATGTTTCAGATGTTTCCCTGATTCTGCACACCTGATCTCATTTGATGGCATTTTACCAGGTTGTTGCTGAACTGCAGTCATCTGAATCTGGTGTGTTAAAGCAGGTAAAAATGTAAAACATTCATGGTAGGTGGGAAACATTGATTATGGTTCACTGCTGCAAGGAATATTAGTGGGAATATCAGTGTTTGCTGCACTTTACTCTGGTATAAAAAAAACAACTAATTGATTTATCAAACTTTATTCTGAGAGTGTCAAATTATGTCAGTTGACTTTCATTTATTGCTTGGTTTTTAAACCACTTGGATTTGGTTCAGGAGAGCTTCAGTCTTTCAGGTTTTGAGCCCACTGTAAATTATAGATTTATCAGTTATGTGCAGTAGTTCATATTGAAATCATATAATTTTTTTGCTCTCAGTAAATTTCTGTGCAAGAATATATTCAGAGAAGGAACATTCTCAGTTTAATCCCAAATATTTGAGATTCAAAGACATAAAATAAAAAAAAAGAAATAACGAGAAGGGACAGTAGAGAGTATAATTTGGTAATTGTTGTTTAAGCCACACAAGGTTTTGTAGCCACTTCCTTCCTGGTAGGAAGCTTTTTGTTTTTGGATTGGAAATACTTCAATACTATCAATGAATGTACTCATTCCAATAACTATCCCGAGTTACGTGATTGAGTGAACGTGTAACAAAACTTTCCTTTACTTTGGATGCTGGAATTTTTCTCCTACTTCATGTGCAACTCACAACGTAAGTGTATGCTGAGAGATTCCTATGGGAGGGACCTTGTAGGGGGTTTGAAGCTTGTGGACATTCGGAATGTGTGAGGCCATTTTTCTCCTCCGTATTGCAAGTGCTTGTGAGGCCCGAGGGTTGCATGGGTTGGTTGGGCTGGGAGGGGGAGATATCCGGAAACTGGCCAAGATCCAGTTGTCTTTGCCTCACATTTTATTGTGATTAACAAATCATGAGACTGCACACTGAGCCTCTCGAAAGGCCAGTGGGAAAGCTACAAACACCTGAATTAGACAAGTGTAACCGTACAACCAGGCACTTCATAGTTGTTGTATAAAAACATGTTGCACTAATGGTGTAAATATTAATGGTTGATTAAAAATGGTAAGTCTAACACCAACCATGTTCTGCTTGCAAATGATCTTTCAGGGAAAATTATGTAAATGGTTTCATATAGATGTTAGTTAAAAAAAAAGGTATACTGAGGTGAAGACAAGTGTCTGTTTGGTCGTTCTTTTGGGTCGTATAGCATCTGTAAGTGGTTTTTAATCAGGTTGTGTTTGTGTGCTGGATTTGTGTGACTAAAAGCTTCCTCTTTTCCCCTCATCCCCTTCCCACTAAGCCACAGAATGTTGCTAAGACAACCCCTTGTGGTCCCAACTGCATCGCAGCAGCTCTCAATGCCAGCACTTGGGGAACCTCCTCGCACTGGGAAGGCTGCATAAAATTGGGATAATCGGCGTCGATTATGGGAGACAATGGGCTGCCGCTTCTCAAAGATTCATTCATCCTGGAAAAGAGACTGTGGAGGGGGGGCATAGAATGGGGCGCCTTGGTCCCTCCGCTGCTCTCCCACGGTGGGCACAGGCATGACATCAGTGGCCTGAAAGAACTGGCATTCTGGACATGTCCATTACTCCCCCCTTCCCCACTATAACCTTGCTCTCCCTCCAACCCGAGCCCAACCTCCCGTCTTTTCTTGCCACTGCCAGTTTGGATGGAGTGCTTGGCTGGGCGAGCAGGGGCCACCGCCACTGTTTGCACGTGAAACAAAGCCCTTCAGAGGGAGAGAGAGGAAGCAGAGGGCTTCACATGGTACCAGCCAAGAGCAGGGATGGCTGCCTCAGCCTTCCCCATCTCAGGCCCCTATTTTGGCTGATAGATGCTGCTGTGACCCCAGTACCCCCTTCTCCTCTAGTGTCCCTCGTTCTTTCTCCTGTAACTCCTTCTTGTCTGTTCCAGCCTTTTGCTGTCATATCGAAAACATACTTTATTTTCCTGCCTTAGAATAAGCATTGCATTTCAAATGATTTAGGATGAGTGATTTCTCATGACACAACCAGTGCAAAGATAAAGAGAACATTCCTCTGGCTTTTGTTGGGAGATTGGCAATTTGTGTAAAGAGGAAATAGCTTTCCAACACATTTCCCTGATTAGAATAAAACAATACTGCTCCGCACGATGTGAAGTCTCATGGTGCTGGGAGACTAAAGGGAAATCAGCGTGACACAATGTTCCCAAGAATCATAGGTCATTTACAGGAGTAAAGAGTTGTATGCATTAGTGGAATTACATAAATCTATATGCTGTTGTGTATGACAAAAAATAAATAAAAAATTGTTGTGTGTGCATCTATACATGATTTGCTTCAAAATCCTCTTTTATTTCATTGTGTATTGTCCATTAAGGAACTTAAGAGGAAAAGAGAATGTAATATATTTTTAAATCTTTTATTAACCTCTCATCCAAATCATCCCTGACAAAGCACTGCTGTCCACATTGTGCCATTAGCATGAATCATCGTCCTTGTGTCCAGCAGCTCGGCCTCCCTCATGCTATCCATGGAAGCTAAAAGAGTTTGGAAGAATACCGAGTTGTGGGATTACAGAATGTAGGATTTATTAAATGATTTGACAATTAAGCTCATATACTGATCCCTCCCTCCATTTGTTCTTTTTTTACATCTGCATGTGTGTTGGTGAAGCCAGAGGGTGGGGGCGAAGTAAGGGGGGGTGGGTGGTGGTGGTGTTGAGGGGGTGCTGTTTTGCACACATCAAGATGTGACAGTTCAGGTTTCTGTGCCTGTGACTGCTCTAGTGGTCCAGACCGCTGCAACTCTCCCCTCTGGATGCTCTAGAGCTGGGTGGGCAGGTCAGAGCGGCTAGCCATCGGCAGACCGCTGGTTTCAGCCCTGGACATTATCCACTGACACCTGCCAACATTATTGGATGGAGCTTTTGTGATATAACTAATGCTTTCTTCTGCTGATTCACTTTAAACTACCAAAGTTTGGAGATCTGGTCCTGGTCAATGTATATTGCACTAACCTCATCTCCCCCAGAAATGAAGTAAGTAATTTGAATTAGCAATTTTCGGTATAATATCCCTTTTTTATTAGGTGTTTTTCATTTTTCTCTCTAGCAGTTCATATATATATATATATATATATATATATATATATATATATATATATATATATATATATATAAATATAATGTAATATATACATTTTACTTTGTATAATTTGTATAGTAGCAGAATATCAAAAATACTTTATTCAAACTTGTTAGCATAAGTCAACAGAAACTTCAAAGTATAAAAACATAGCTGTAATATATTTGTAACTTCTGCTATTTCCTATTTTTTATCATTGAGCTGCATGCAAATTGTGTAAGATTTTAAAACTGAAAAATGCTTTAATTCTTTGTACAGTATGTATTAAAGTATTTCATGTAACTTAACGCTTTATAGGGGCTAAGTTACAGAGGATGTGCTGAAGAACCACTTTAAATGCCTGCGCCTGAATTATGATATTCCATTCAACAATTTTGTTAAATCCCATACAGTCAAAGACTCTACTTTATTCTTTCCATCAGCAACTTCCAATGTATATGTCTAATTGAATCAATCATTTCCCAATCATGGTTACATAAATATTGCTGATAATAAGGAGGATTCATAGGACTATTTGTCTGGGTGGGAATAATTGCTTATAAATAACAACAATTAATAATATTCTTTGTCTATCGGATTTTTTCCTAGGTTTCTCATACAATTTTAATTTTAATCCTAATGAGAAATATTACCTGTCCAAAAAAATGCTCATAGGTTGTTCAAATGTAAAATTATGAACGTTTGCAAAGGAATAAATAATAAATCTTTGAAATAAATGTTAGTAATTCAGTACTGTTTAATTTTCATCCATTCAGTCTTTCTATCTAATTTGTCTCTGACTTCAAAGAGGATGTGTTAATGAGAAGATCTTGCTCACTTCCTCACTCAGAGCTAAGATAATGTGAAGGAAGAGCAAAAATGGAACATTCATTTTACATTCATTTTATGTTTAATAATTTAGCAAGGCACCAGGATTTTGTGTAAAAAATGAAATAGTGCATAGTTGGAGTTCAGTCTTATTTTCAGTTCATACATTTCTTAAAGATAAATAAAAGTACATATGACTGCTTCAGCTGGATGACACGAGGTTATTGTCATATAGTCTAGTTTTCACATACTAAGTTGGAGGGAAAAAAATAAGTGTATAAATGTGATTTTGGTGTGTTCAAATTGATGTAGTGATCTATTACATAATGACATTAAACTATGTTTTTTTTTTTATACTTATCTCAATTCATTATTGAGATAAGTATAATGCTTTCTTCTGCTGATTCACTTTAAACTACCAAAGTTTGGAGATCTGGTCCTTATCTCAATTCATAATTGAGATAAGGAAAACACGAGTTGTTGTGTTTTTACCAAACAGGTCCATCACAGTACACTGACACTGTACTTAAAATGCCTTAAATTCAGGATGCAACGATACCAACTTTTTCAAACTGATACGATACCGAAACTTGGCTCTGAGTACTTGCTGATACTGAGTACCAATGCCGATACTTCTACCACACAAAAAAATACAATGAATTGGAAGACAGGTTTATTTTTTCCTTCTATGCTTGTTACAAAAAATGATGGTGAATTTGATAAGAAATAAGAAGAAGAACTAAAACTTCAAGTGAAAAATAAATATTTTCTGTGAAATTATTCCACATTTTAAGTATTGGTTCATGGTATCTGTTAACTTTCACGGGAATGAGTACATTGGAACAGTATCAGCCCAATACCTAATACCATTATCAATATCAGTGCATCCCTATCTTTCACTGACTTTGCCTAAAAGGTATATAACACAAGTTTCTTTTGATTATAAGAACTTTGTAACAGCATTTTCTGAGGATTCTCTCCTAATTCCTGTGTGTATGTATGTATGTATGTAACTAACCTCATCTCCCCCAGAAATGAAGTAAGTAATTTGAATTTGCAATTTTCGGTATAATATCCCTTTTTTGAAAAGGTGTTTTTAATTTTTCTCTCTAGCAGTTCATATATATATAAATATAATGTGAGAGTTATTTGTCCCTTGAATGGGGATTTACCCCATAAAATCCCTTTTGAAAAGAGGGATTACAATTAAATGATAGTATGATAGAAAAATTATTAGTAAAAAAAAAATATTATTCTGACACTTTTGGGGAAACTAAGAATCCCCAGTTGTTTTGTCTTCAGAAAAACGGTTAAAGGTTTTGCAAATTGGTAACATATTTAAATAATCTTTAATCAGTTTAATTTAATTCACTCCAGATTTGACAGGTTCATATTTAGCTTTTTTTAACTATTATTTGACTGTAATTCTATGTCTAGTGCTAATATAGGCACTATGAAACAAAAGGGACTAATATTAGCTCTGAGAGAAAACACCAAGGTTGTCCAGTAATGGTATTCTCACAGCACTTACAAATCAATGGTATCTTTTGTATTACTTTTTCTCTTTTTTATGAAGCACCTTAACACTCACATACAATTTAAAGGTTGTAAAGGATGCTCATAAAATCCCAAGAACAGGTTCTCCTTCCTAACAAAGTCCTATAATAATAATGATAATACTAATACTAATACTACTACTACTACTACAACTACTACTACTACTACTACTACTACTACTACTACTACTACTAATAATAATAATAATAATAATAATAATAATAATAATAATAATTGTTATGTGAAGCACCATTCAAAACTCTCAATGACACTATACAACATTAGCATCAAAGCATATATCAATAAAAACAAAAAAAACAAGTAAACAGCTGCTATAAATTGAGTAGAGCATGCCAGTTTAAACAGCTGAGTCTTAAGACAAGATTTAAAACCAGGAAGATATCTTCCTGATATCAGCAGAAAGGGAATTCCATCACTTTGGGGCAGAGTAGTGCTAAGTCGGGTGAAGGAAACAGTTAGATAAGGAAAGGAAGAGGATTTAAGGGAATTCGAAGACAAAGCAACCTGGAGCAGGGTGGATAAATATGATGGGGCGAGATTGTGGATTCCTTTTAATATATGTATAACAAAAGTTTAAGATCTATTGTGAACTCAACTGCTAATCAGTGGAGCTGCTGCAAAACAGGAGTAATATGAGAAATTAAGGAGTTCCTGTGACTATGCGAGCAACCGAGTTCTGAATCAGTTGCAGCCTGTGAATGCATTTAATTATCATTCGCATAGGTAAACAAAACAAAATTGCTGACAGCAAATAAAAAATACTTCTAGTGACAGACTGTGATGTTTTATCATTGTCTAAGTCCTTTGCACCTTATTTCACTGCTAACATGACTTAATTTGTCTGTTTTCTGTGTATTTTATGTTTTGTTTGTTCAGTTAAACTTATAATATTTAGTTTCTCCTAGAAATTATCTGAGCAACTGTATGTATGTATGTATGTATGGATGGATGTGTGTGTGTGTGTGTGTGTATGTATGTATGTATGTACTGAAGAGACATATAAGTTAAGCTGAATATCTGAAGCACGTTAGAACGGGCATCAATTTTCAGGCACCATTATCTTGTCAGCTTCCATCTGTTGGATGCTATAGTAACCGTGAACAGTGATGAAGTGACAGCTTGGCAACACTCAGATGCTTCACATGATTTTGTTACACAGTGCTGTCTTTTTAACTCTATAGGGTTTGTAGAAATGATAATAGCACTAAAGTAATTAAGTTATCTCGGTGAATTTCCCAAATGAAACAAGTTTTACTTCAATAACTTTTTTACTTTTTGTAATGGAACATTACATTGTTGCCATTTGTTAATAATCTCTTTTTGGGGTTGCTTTGTTTTTACGTTTTTGCCACAGTGCCAACAGTATGCCTAAACAAGTGGAGGTGAGGATGCATGAGAGCCACCTGGAGCCCATTGAGACGAGGCCCCGGTCCAAATGTGCCCAAGTCTGCTCCAAAATGTTCAAGAACCTCTTGCTTACACTCACTGTCCTTGGTAAGTAAACCCTTTTTTCCCCTCCTAGGTGTACAATAAAACACTGTTCTCCGTTAACTCAGAGCTAATTTCTGCAGCAAGCTTGTAAGATGAGGAGGAGATACCATCTGTGTTCAGTGTACCAGACAGTAAGATGACTGGGTGTTCCGACCTTCCGCAGCACTGTGCCACCTGTTGCTATAAAAAGCTATTTTCCACACACTAGTCACCCAAACAACCTATGGTGATGCATGCAAAGTATTTGGATTACAGCCTTAGCTGTTGGTGTTAAAGGGGGGAGAATTAATCAATAAAAATGGGATGACAGTGAAGATGGATTGCTGAATGGATCTTTAATTAGATTTGTTTAACCAACATGTCTGTTTTTATGCCTTTTCATTACAGTGTGCCATTCTTTACCAATTCCTGTGTGGATGTATATTAATTTAACTGCGGCAGTCCAGCTTATATGAACATCTTATACCAATCAAGTCTTCTCCAGTCACATCACAGATAAGGGCATGAAAGAAAAGGAAAAGAAGAAAAAACAGGTCAACGAGAAGGTCAAAGAATAATTCTAAAACACTGAGGGCTTGATTTATCAACGGTTTGCACTTGACGCACAGCGTCACAAAAACAGGCTGAAGCTGATCTATCAAATTGTCACAGCTATATATAATTTTTTCAAATAAACATATATGCATTTACAGTGTATACATACATATACACAATAACTTACATATAAATAGGAGAAAACAGAACCTTTACATGCAAAACAAAAATAATTTAAAATATGGGTATAAGTATACCAATTAAGTATATTTATAAGTACAAATAAGTATGCAAATTATTAAAGTACGAAAGGCACTGCTAAATTGCAAAGTTATGTTTGTTCTCAACACACATATGAAGTCATTTTCTATCAGCAAAAATATGAAAACATTGTGTAAACTAAAATATGCACTTAACTAAAAAAAAATAATTACCACTACTCAACCAAAATACGAAATAAGGGTCTCCAACATGTAATATTTGTGTCTCAACTCAGCTCAAATATGAAATGTCCATCCATCCATCCATCCATCCATCCATCCATCCATCATCTTCTGCTTATCCGGGGTCGGGTCGCGGGGGCAGTAGCCTAAGCAAAGAGACCCAGACTTCCCTCTCCCCAGTCACTTGGGCCAGCTCGTCGGGAGGAATCCCGAGGCGTTCCCAGGCCAGCTGGGAGACATAATCCCTCCAGCGAGTCCTGGGTCTTCCCCTGGGCCTCCTCCCGGTGGGACGTGCCCAGAACACCTCACCAGGGAGGCGTCCATGAGGCATCTGACCAGATGCCTGAGCCACCTCAACTGGCTCCTCTCGATGTGGAGGAGCAGCGGCTCTACTCTGAGGCCCCTCCAGATGACCAAGCTTCTCCCCCTATCTCTAAGGGAGAGCTCATCCACCCTACGGAGAAAACTCATTTCAGCCGCCTGTATCCGCAATCTCGTTTTTTCGGTCACCACCCAGCGTTCATGACCATAGATGAGGGGAGGAACGTAGATCGACCGGTAAATCGAGAGCTTTGCCTTTCGTCTCAGCTCTCTCTTCACCACGACGGACTGGTACAGCGCCCGCATAACTGCAGATGCCTTACCAATCCGTCCATCGATCTCCCGCTCCATTTTTCCCTCATTCCTGAACAAGACCCCCAGATACCTATGCTCCTCTACTTGAGGAAGGACCTCATCCCTGACCCGGAGAAGGCACTCTACCCTTTTCCGGCTCAAGACCATGGTCTTGGATTTGGAGGTGCTGATCCTCATCCCAGCCACTTCACACTCGGCTGCAAACCGCTCCAACGAGAGCTGTAGATCACGTTCAGATGAAGCCAACAAGACCACATCATCTGCAAAAAGCAGAGACCCGATCCTGAGGTCACCAAAACAGATCACCTCCACGTCTTGGCTGCGCCTAGAAATCCTGTCCATAAACGTTATGAACAGGACCGGTGACAAAGGGCAACCTTGGCGGAGTCCAACTTTCACTGGAAACGAGTCCGACTTACTGCAGGCAATGCGAACAAGACTCTGACATCGTTCATACAGGGACCTAACAGCCCGTATCAAAGGGCCTGGTACCCCATACTCCCGGAGTACCCCCACAGGACACCCAGAGGGACACGGTCGAACGCCTTCTCCAAGTCCAAAAAGCACATGTAGACCGGTTGTGCGACCAAAACAGCCCTACAACAATATCCAGAGCCTTGAGGAACTCCGGCCAAATCTCATCCACCCCCGGAGCCTTGCCACCAAGGAGCTTTTTAACAACCTTGGTGACTTCAGCACCAGAGATTGGAGAGCCCGTCCCAGAGTCCCCAGACTCTGCTTCCAAACAGGAAGACGTGTCGGTGGGATTGAGGAGGTCTTCGAAGTATTCCATCCACCGACCCAAAACGTCCCGCGTTGATGTCAGCAGCACACCGCCCCCACTGTAAACAGTGTTGGTGGCAGACTGCTTTCCCCCCCTGAGACGCCGGATGGTGGACCAGAATCGCTTTGAAGCCATACGGAAGTCGTTCTCCATGCTCTCTCCAAACTCCTCCCAACCCAAGTTTTTGCCGCAGCGACCATCCGAGCCGCACTTCGCTTGGCCTGCCGGTACCTATCAACTGCTTATAGCTGATAGGACTCTTTCTTCAGCTTGACAGCATCCGTCACCGCCGGTGTCCACCAGCGGGTTCGAGGGTTGCCGCCGCGACAGGCACCAACTACCTTGCGGCCACAACTACGGTCAGCCGCTTCGATAATGGAGGCACGGAACATGGCCCATTCGGACTCAATGTCCCCCACGTCCCCCGGGACGTGTTTGAAGTTCTGCCGGAGGTGAGAGTTGAAACCCCTTCTGACAGGAGACTCCGCCAGACGTTCCCCGCAGACCCTCACAACACGTTTGGGCCTGCCAGTTCTGTCCGGCGTCCTCCCCCACCACCGGAGCTGACTCACCACCAGGTAGTGGTCGGTGGATAGCTCCACCCCTCTCTTCACCCGAGTGTCCAAAACATGCGGCCGCATGAAATGTATGTCATCTAAATCCGGAGCTTTCTTGCCTTTCTTGATGCAAAGTCATCAATAATGTTATCATATGAAATCTGGTCAGCAATTGCATTAGTGATGATCAAGACAGCAAGGCCACTGAGGGGTTTCTGAGACCTAGTGGACCTCAGATATGTCTCACCAGTTTCAGTGTTGAAAAGTTCCTATCAGTTTCAGCCACACTTACAGGAAGATTAACTGCAATTCTCAGAGCAGTCCACAAATGTGTGTATATTTGCCACCTGCCCCTCATGAAGCTGCTCTGGGCAACCACCCAAGTCGCCTAAATCAAGAACCGCTGCTACTTTGTACATTAAGGTTAAAATAAAAGTGTGGTCATCTATATATAGGAAGTTATATTTTAACTATCTCAAACTGTCTGTGGCATTCAGGTGAATGTTATCACAATGCCGAGGAGGAAGCAAAGGATAAAATTTGGCATGAAAAAGCGCCTATTAAACTGATTTTGGCTGTTGAATTTCCATTGCTTCAGTTGTTTTACAACTAGAACAATTTTTTCTCAAATAAAAAAAATATAATGTTTCCAATCTCAGGAGGTATTTGTTGTTAATTTAGATCATATTATACAATTCTGAATGAAAAAGTTGAAACCAGATACAACTCATATGAATACAATTTTTCCTCACTGTGTACTGGAAATCAAATTGAACTTTTCTGGTTTGTTGAGATTACCGTCATTTTGCTTTTTGCCAAGTACCAGAATAAATAGTGATGGAATTTTTTTAATATGTTTTTAATTCGAAGGTTTACATATGTTTCCTTAGTATTGGGTAGAAATACATTTTTAAACTCTGACTTTGGCCATATCCTTCCACAAGTTTTTCTTAACAGATTTTTAAGAGTTTTCACCCATTTTTCATAAAGGATCTGATAGAACTGTGTCGGGTTTGTAGGCCACCTTGTATTTCTAGCTCTGCCCACAAATTTTCTATGTAACTTATATCAGGGCTTTGTGATGGCTGCTCCTAAACGCTGACTTTGTTGTTCTCAAACTACTTTGTGATTTAAATTACTGTATGTTAGGGGTAATTGTTAATTAAACAAATCTATTAATTTACAAGCTTTATTTCCCCTGCATAAGTCTTAAGATGTTTCATTAATGGTTTTATGATGTTCCTCATGACACAATCCAACTTTTGAAGTGGAACAATCCCAACTCGAGCAAAACAACCAGATAAAATGATTCTGGCACTGGTGTACTTCCCAGTTCAGATGGTGTACTTACTGTTGCAAATTTCTGCCTTTTAGCCCTAAGCAATTATCATTATGATCAAACACTTCCATTTGAGTTTAATTGGTCCACAGAGTACCGTATGTTTTTTACAAAAAAAGGCCTTCCTCCCAAAGTTTATATTAAGGGCGCTTTCACATGGTACGGGAGTCCGTACTCGGGTATGGTATTTGGTCAAAATCCACTTATTTCGTACCATGTGAACACAGACTGTACCGTGCCAGAATACGGCCAGAGGGACCTGCCTTGGAGGTAGTATCCGAGTCCAGGTACGAGCGGCCACGTATCATGTGAACACAACCCGTACTCTGGCCGTACTCAAGACAATAGACGCGCTCCATGCGGAAATGACGACACCGCCGGCCGAAATTACAGAATCACCTCGCGACCATACAAATACCAAAACAACGCGATTCAAGCATCCCACAGCAACACAGCAGGTTACAAAACGGCGGGTTTACTACAACACTCACCCTGTAGATGGCTTCAGGTAGCAGCTGACCAGTAGACCAGTTTGTTTACATTCTAGGCTGTCGCTCGTTTTATGACGTCGGTACTTCTCACTCCCTTGTTTGTTGGAGAACTAAGACTTATTTGTAAACCGCCACCTGCTGTTTATTTGTAGTAAAAGACTGGATCCCAATATGGTCAGAGATCCGTGCCATGTGAACAGAAAAAATTAGCATTTTCTCTGGCCGTTTTCTGGTACGGCCACACATGTGAAAACGGCCTTAGACTGAATGTTATATGTTGCTTTTGGAATAATGGCTTTTTCCTCACTGAATGACCGTTAAGTCACTGTCAGTACTAGAATCATTTTATGGTGCGTCATGACACTCTCTTTAACAGCTTCAGCAACATCTCCACTTGTGCTTTTGTTCTGGAGTTGATATGCACATATCACCCTAAGACTTATTTGTATCTCAGAACTCTTCTCCAATGTAATCAGTATAATGGCTGAACATTTCTACTGGTTCATCTCTGGGTGACCCAGAGATGAACCAGATTTGTGAAGTTTCACTGTTCTCTTTCTGACAACTTGGCCAGCTTAATCTTTTTTCTATGATGTCACAAAAGGAATCAGTATGTTTAATGTTTTTACTTACATACACCTACAGGTGTAGCGTCAAGTTAACTCAAAATATTGTGAATAAACAGAATGCAATTAATTAATTCCTAGAAGTTTACAAAATAATGGCCTCATCACCTGGGATTTTGTAAATTGTGGAAAGGATTGTAATCTTAGTGTATGTATGTTAAATTTAAAAAAAGTAATATAAAGTTGTCAAAAATTAATCCCTCATTGTTGGACATTATTCTGGTAATCCTAACAGGACAAAAAACGGAAAATGTTTCACCTGGTTTAACTGCATAAGGAGATATGACTGTTTTTATACAGGGTGCAGTATGTAAATATCGTATTAAACTGAATGAAAAAACTCTAGAGCTGCAACTAGACAAAGCACCATTGGTGTGTTAACTGTCAAATATATTGGTAGTGTAGCTGAAACAACGTACGGCTGGTATCCAAGGTTTCCCAGGGGAACCTTTGTCTTTCTTTCAAGAACATTGAAGAATAGCTGTGGTTTGCAGAGTTCCCTCTGAGCAAAACACAGCAAGACTATAAAATATTAATTTTATAACAGACAAATGCAGTACAGGAGATTTTCATCCATTCAGGAAATGAAATACTGGCCTACTACTTTATTGTTCCATGGAGTTTGAAAAACAAACGCTAAGAAAAAAAGTTTTTAATCTGTTGGAGTTTCTGTTATTCCAGGTGCGAAACCTGAAAATCTGATATGCTGCCTCTTCCAAATAATTTTTTTCTCATCTGGTTTTAGTTTTATGTCCACAACTGACAGAGATTGTTTAACATGTTACCAACAGACTCTTGTTTAACCTTAAAAAAACACCTGACTTGAGATGTTGAGGCGGATATCAAGGTGTCTTAAACAACAAAAAATCCACAGCAGCAAAAACGTTCACTGGGAATAATAAGGACCTTTGAATTAAACCTAGCATTTCTCTATTAATACTTTTTTCCTCGTTGAAATTAAAATGCATTTCCATTTAGCGATTGTTCTTTTGTAAGTTATTCCCCTCCTCCTTTCCCTTTAGGTGTGATCCTGGGAGCTGTAGCAGGGATGTTGCTGCGTGTCGCTTCTCCAATTCATCCAGATATTGTCATGGTGATTGCCTTTCCTGGAGATATCCTGATGAGGATGTTGAAGATGTTGATCCTACCTCTCATTATCTCCAGTTTAATCACAGGTGCAGTCTGAACTATCATAATCACAAACATCTACACTTTAAAATTCTTGAAAAAAGGCAATATTGTTCATGTTGAGTGGATTCTTTATTGAGTTTAATTTTCTCCGTTGTAGTTCCACTGTAACATACTTAATTATGATCATATAATTCCCAAATAGTATTTGATTTAATCACTTTTCTCCTAAGTATTATGTCAGCATATTGAAATAGAAATTACTAGACCAACATCTTGCTTTTGTGCCATGCAGGTCTGGCTGGTCTGGACGCCAAATCTAGTGGCCGCCTGGGCACCAGAGCTATGGTTTACTACATGTCCACTACTATTATTGCTGCTGTCCTGGGTGTCATCTTGGTGCTAGTCATCCACCCTGGCAACCCCAAACTGAAGGAGAATCTGGGAGAGGGCGAGAAAAATGATGATGTCTCCAGTTTGGATGCTTTCTTTGATCTGATAAGGAATCTTTTCCCAGAAAACTTGGTGCAGGCCTGCTTCCAACAGGTAAATGATGAAATTATGCTTGTAACATTGGCTAGAATTACAAAAGCATCCATTTTAATTGGGGAATTGTCATTTTAATCTAAAATATGTTGAATAGAGAAAATATTTCCGTGAAAATAAGGTCGGCTTAAGGCACACCACTACCTCTCACTTTTCTCAATTGTTGGCTTTAGCGTAATGGTTATCTGACATAAATTTGCTGGACTTGCCTGTTCTGAGCTATTTTATAGTTGCAATAACACTCTCATTCAAAGTGTGGCAGCAAATGCAAAGAAGGTAAAGAATTCTGTGAGGCCGATCTCAAGCACAAGGAAATATTACTTGATTCTTTTTTTAGTGATATTTTCTTCTAATTCTGTTTTTAGTCGACACTTGAGACAGCAGCATATGGTCTACATAGCAACAGAGTTAAAAATATACTGATAGGAATGAAATTGCCTACAAACACATTTAACACCTGGTAATTTTCTGTACATTTAAAGCTTAAATAGAAATTGATACAAACATCACATTCTACTTTTCTATTTTAATTAGGTCATAACATTTTAACACCAATTAGGGAATTATTAAGGTTGTTTTTTTTCAAATTTTGTTACTCATATATGTTTTGTTTTGTTCTTTCAGATCCAAACAGTCACAAAGAAAGTTGAGGTGGCTATTGAGGAGGAAGTTAATGTCACATCTGTGGAGGGCTTGGTTGCTAACATTACCAAGGAGCCTCAGTTCATCATCAAAAAGTCACTTCAGTTTAAGAGTGGCATGAATGTTTTGGGTATGTCACACAGGGCGCTCTGGGGCCTCATAATAAACTGCAATCATTTTGAACTTTTGCATCAAATTAATGCTTAAATCATCACGCTAACATTGCTGCTATAATAAAGCTTAACATTCTAAATGTGTGCTAGCACTTGCTGATGGCCAGAGAGTGCCAAGAATCTTCAATTTTTTTTATTTTGAGGCATTTTCATTAACTAGTCAGCTTGTCAAATGCATCGCTCATACTTGTTGTTGTAAATATCTCTAACAAGTTTGCTGCCTACTTCCTGCAGAAGTCCTTTCACCCACCATTGCTGCTATCCGAGGTCTGATGCATTCATAATTTTCTGCTGCAGGTCTGATTGGTTTCTTTATTGCATTTGGCATCTGCATGGGCAAGATGGGAGAGAAGGCCAGACTCATGATTGAATTCTTCAATATCCTGAATGAGATTGTGATGAAACTTGTCATCCTGATCATGTGGTTTGTATCAGTCATGAATTTCTTTGAACCATTTTGAAACCCATTTCACAGTGCCTTGAAAAAATTTTCATATCTCTTTCACATTTTTCCCTGCTCCAACCACAAAACTTAATGTATTCTACTGGGTTTTTATGTGATATACTGACCGAAAAGTGCCACAATATCGTGACCAGGAAGGAACAGAATAGATTATTTTAGAAACATTTGACGAAAAAATAAATCCTAAAGATTTTCAGTGCTCTGTGCAGCTAAAAGTGGTGGTGCTTTACACATCTTGAAAGTCCATTGTTACCAAGTCTTCTTTCCAAATTGGCTTAATGTTCAAACATACATTTTTAAATCTCCTCGCTGTTTTCCAATGGAAGGTAAGTCTGGAGTTTGACTGATACGTATAATACCCTAATAATATTTGAACATTGCACTTATGGTTTTATGTTTAGGATTGAAACATTGGAAATGTGGATTTTTCAAGAATGGCAAATAGTTGAATTTGGTTTGTATATAACCAAAGAATATTTTGTCCATATGTTTGCTTTGTCACCTGCATGGCTTGTGCCAAACTGCTACTCTTCCATAAAAGCCAGATTTATGGAATGAAGGATCTATAGTTGTCACATAAACAGGTTCTTCCACCTGAGCTATAGATCTCTGCAGCACCCCTATGGTTATCACATACTACTTTAATAAAATACAATCAAGTTTGTGGTTGTAAGATTTCAAAATGTGGAAAGTTTTAAGGGTTATGACGACTCCTTAAATACTCTGAACAAAAACATAAAGACAACACTTTTGTTTTTGCTCCCATTTTTAATGAGATAAATTCAAAGCTCTGAAACATTTTCTATATACGCAAAATAACAAATTCTCTCAAATATTTTTCACAAACCTATCTAAATCTGTGATAGTGAGCACTTCTCCTTTGCTGAGACAATCCATCCCACCTCACATGTGTGCCATGTCAAGATGCTGTGTATGTAAAAAATATTTCAGATCTTTCAGTTCATCTCATAAAAAATGGGAGCAAAATCAAAAGTGTTGCGTTCAAAATAGAATGGAAAAACTTATATCTCATGTTATTTGAAAACATTTTATTTAAAGTGACAGTGTGTAACTACACATAGGGGGCAGTAAATACCTAAATCATTGCAAGCAAGCAGTATTTTGTGTTTGAGTGAGGATAGATGGCCATACAAAATTGCGAAATTTTATACAAAAAGGCAGAGAGTTCAACCTCCAGAGAAATATATGCAGCAACATGAGAAGCATATCAGATTCATTTTTATCACAGGCATTGAGTGAAGAGGTAAATGTGTAAAACAACATTTGTGAAAGGCAAACGTTTTCAGCATTTTTAGGTTAGTGATACTATTCAGATCTCTTTGTAAATTAAATCGATGTAATGTTAGAAAGAGTGACCTCAATAGAAAAAATGAAACATTTCAGGATATTTTCACCATGAGTGCTGCTAGTTTGAAATCAAAACAAAAAACATTATGGTGAACGTCATTACCTGTCCAGCAGAAAGCATGAAGCACGAAGGCTTGGACACATTCATAATAAAGGTTGTTAAAAAAATCAAAAAATAAAAAATAAAAAGGCTCAGACACAACAGCTGATTGCGCAACTCTTCCTGAGCGGGGACAGTGACCTGGGTTGGTGCATCTTGGATCGGGTTGGTCGGTTGGTTTGGGTTGGGTTAATGAAAGTTTTTTCTTTTTTTTTTTCTAAGTCTCTACATAGAGCTCTTCATTTTAAACTTATAATGAGGATGAGCAGAAAAGGGATGTAACCGCATATTCAAAAATCAATAAAGGCATTTTGTCCACATTGGCTCATGTAGAAGGAAACACAGCGTCCAATATGTCGGCCCCCATACTATAGGACCTGCTTTTTATGGTTATATGTTTTGAAGCAGCCAATACTTTTCAATGATTGGGCATTATTTAATTAATTTTCAACTATTTTTGGATGCATATTTTCAGAGTTTTAATGGTAAAAACTACACACGGTCTCTTTAAAGGATATTACAGCGTAACAAGAGTTCTCTTCCAACTTGTTTTGATTGTTCTCTAAATTCTAAATTCAAAATTATAAGACTTTCTTTCTCAACCCTTAAGGTACTCCCCCTTTGGTATTGCCTGTCTGATTTGTGGAAAGATCATCTCCATTAAGGACTTGGAGGTAGTTGCCAGGCAGCTTGGCATGTATATGGTGACAGTGATTGTTGGCCTGATCATCCACGGAGTAATCTTCCTGCCCAGCATTTACTTTGCCATCACAAGGAAAAACCCCTTCACATTTTTCTTGGGAATCTTCCAGGCTTGGATCACAGCTTTGGGAACAGCTTCCAGGTCAGGATGGATTAAAATTAGCAAACAAATAATTGTGTAGTTTTGTTTACACAAAGGATTTATCTGTGGTTATATGTATTTATAGTCCTGTTTGTTTTTGCTTTTATTTCCAGTGCTGGCACACTCCCTGTCACCTTCCGCTGCCTGGAGGAGAATTTAGGCATTGACAAAAGAGTCACTCGTTTTGTGCTCCCAGTAGGTGCTACCATCAATATGGATGGAACTGCTCTCTATGAGGCTGTGGCAGCCATCTTTATTGCCCAGATGAATGGTGTGCATCTTGACCCTGGCCAGATTGTCACAGTCAGGTGAGAAAAACTTTATTTTTTAATGCCCAAATATTTTTTTTTGTTTGATTCAAGGTTCAATACTAAATCCCTGCAGTAACTAAAAATAAACCTTCATCAAGTTTCTGGAAAAACAAAATATTACAGAAATAATATATGATCTGAGCTGTAGTTCAGACAACATACTTATCAGCAGAACTTAGGAGGTAATAATCAGTTAATTGTGAAGTCTGTATGGTTCAAAACAAGCCGTTTATATAAGACATTTTAAATGAAGCAAAAAACAGCATGAGGAAGCAGCAGCAGAGTCAAGCCTCATGCCAGGCAGGAAGACAAACAGCAGGCACATACTCTTTTTCATCAGTCTTTGCTAAAAGACTCATCTCATAATAGAGTATGGTGAAGATGGGTGACCCTCACTGTGACATTTTTATGGCAAATCAAACAACGAGGCCTCAAATTAAACATCTTATCTCCGAATATTTGGAACCATGGTCCTCTTTGGGCACTTTTCTTTTTGCAGGCTGAAGAGAGGGTGAACATGAATAGTGTAATGAAAATGTTTTCATATGTTTCCTCTGTTTTAGCTTTTTTTTGTCACATTTAAATGTTTCAGATCATAAAACGATAAACTAAAAAAGAATAAATGCAGCAACATCAATTATGTAATTATAAATGAACTGGTGCGATTACTGCCCAATTACTAGTCATAACAAATGACTTCAATACAACCTGTTTGACAACATAAAGTAGTAGTCTTGGGTAAAGAAAAACATCAAAAGTTTGAAACATGCTAATATTACAATAATGCAAACACAAAGGAACTCTGTAAGTGGACTAAAATTTTATTAGTTAATTTCTGCTTTTTTTTTTCAGTCTTACAGCCACCTTGGCCAGTGTCGGAGCAGCCAGTATTCCTAGTGCCGGTCTGGTGACTATGCTGTTGATCCTTACTGCTGTTGGCTTGCCAACTCAGGATATCAGTCTGCTTGTTGCTGTTGACTGGCTGTTGTGAGTCTTATAGAAGAAAAACATAAATTGCGGCTATATTTTGTCTGTGTAATAAAGTCTTTACATTAAATTGTAAACAACAAACTTGGATTCTCTCTCCTCAGGGATCGATTTAGGACCTCAGTGAATGTGGTAGGCGACTCCTACGGTGCAGGGATTGTGTACCATCTGTCCAAAGCTGAGCTGGATGAGCTGGATGCGCACATGGCTAAATCGGACGACATTGAAATGATGACAAAGACCCCGTCCTATTATGACGACATGAAGAACCACCACGAAAACAATTCCAACCAGTGCGTCTTAACCGCCACTGCTTCCACAGCTGCTACTGCCAATGCTAACAATTCTGTCTTAGTAGATGAATGCAAGGTACAATTAACACTTTCTGACATAGAGACTTCTATTTAAACCTCTGCTGTTGCATGCAAATCCTGCAGGTATGCTTTCTTTCTGCTTGCTTTGCACCAAACCTTTGAAAATAGAGATGTAATTGCACACACTGTTTATTTCACAAGTCAGTCAAGTGTATGCACAGTGTGCATTTACTCTTCTGGAACAGCCGCTTTTGTGTTCAATGATCGTTCAAATATGTTTTGAGTTCAAAGCATGGTTGATGTGCTTGGAAAGAAAATTAAAGACAATCAGCTATCCCCCTAAAATAACTTATGGCTAATATCTTCCTTATTATAACTCTGATAATTTTTTGAAAGCTTCTCATCTATCACAAGTACAGATTAGCTCACTGAAAAACAGTAATTTAAATTCAATTAAAACATTTCTATAAATATTTTAGTTTCTCTTTTCATTCAGTACAATACCCAGAAGGCTTACTTCACCTAGCCTTATGTTGTGGCTGAATAGTAATGTTTAATACATTTGTTACCCATTAACCCTTTTGAATTTAAAATGCAGTAATAGGAAGTGCATAATTGGCAATTCACACATAACTAATGTATGACTCTTAATACCAGCATGGGTAATTTCTTCCCTTTCAGGGATTAAGTACTCTATCAGAAAAGTCAAAAGCTACAGTAAAGCTAATGTTAAAAAGTTCACAGATTAAATCTCACCAATTAATGTTTTTCAAAACGTCTATACTATTATTTGAGGCCTTCGATAGCTATTTCCCAGACACATTTGCACACGTGGGTAGAAAAAAAATCTGAAGATGAGACTTTTAAATTATTTGATAAAGAAGGGAGTTGCTAAGCAACATTGCCAGTATTAAATTCGAACTTCCTTTTAGTGTTCAATCATTAAGGGATATATGACACAAAAGCTTGCTACTTCCACTATTTACATTTTTATTTTTCTATTTTGTGTTTTGTACCGATGTTCATTCCATGACTCACATTGCTAACCTGCTGCACACTGCTGTAGAATGCTTGCAAAGAAGCCAAACTATAACATTGGATTAATTCATAAGTCCTCGTACAGTCTTTAAATTGATGTGTAAATTTTGTGTGAATGATTTATATTTTATGTTATTCCATTGTCAATATGTTTATCTATTTTATTTTTTGTGGAGTTGTTGGTATCATAAGTGAATGGTTTATTCCCAGGAAGAGGCACTTCCATTTCCATAAGCATGACCCTTGTTGGTTGCGCAAAAGTTCCAATAATCTGCCGCTTCTACTTCTTGTAAAAAACAAAAAAAAACAAAAAAACAAATAACATTCTGAATGCCTTGTTTATTTGCAAAAATGTTGTCATATTGTAAAATATATACAGAGTGTTTATAACAGTTTTTAAGTACGTCCCACCTAACACTATATTATTTCAGGGGATGGTCAGATAAACTCAGGTGATTTTTTTTAAATAATACTGCCATAATTAGGAATCAGTCAAATATTATATTTCTGTGCAAAAGTTCAGCCTACCATTATATTTTTCTTCTGTGCTGTCAGACTTTCTTGTAATGTTTTTGAAAGTTCTCTGAAGAAATATTTGTTCAGGATTCAAGAAGGTTATTTAAGGTATTTTTGGTCACTGCCTCTCTTTGAGTCTGCTTAAAATTAGTCAGTTTTTAGACAAATGCTTTTTGGTTCGTTAGAGTTTTCGAAGGAGTAATTCAGATTTACACATTCATAGATGAATTGATGAGGCATCTATTTAAAAAGCCAATAAATAAATAAAAAATAAACAAATGTTTAATTTTAGCTCATTTTAAATTATGTCCATAGGCACTTTTGCTTATGGCAGATGGAACAACGCAAAACATCTGCACCTTTCCCTGGGCAAAAATTAGGAAAAAAACACAGAAAAAAAGGAAATCCCCAACCACTAACTAAGGACTCTTTAAAGGATTTAGAAGAAACTCTGGCTGCTTAAAAGAAGCATCAAAATAAGTTGGGAGTGGTTAAAAACATTTGCACATGGTTTGAGAACAAGTTATTTAGTAATAAAAGTTAATTTTAAAGATACATAAATATTAAAATATTTTTCTATTTTTAGAAACTATCAAATTCCTTTTGACCTTTTCTTCTTATAGCTGGCTCTGTAAGCTCATCTAAAACATTTTTTGTGTGGAATTAAGTTGTTGAGGAAAAAATTTAGTAAACAACTGTGAAACTGGTTTTTCTATGTTGAGTTCAGCACTTTTAGAATATTTAGACTATAATGCTATGATTAGGGATGCAACGATACCAGTTTTCTCAAACTGAGAAACCAATACTTGGATCTAAGTACTTGCTGATACCTATTACCAATGCTGATACTTCTCCCACACAAAATGCAATGAATTGGAAGGTGGGTTTTATTTGCTTCTCTGCTTGTTAAAACAAATGACTATTAATTAGATAAAAATTAGACTATTAATAGAAATGACCACAAAAACAAAATTTCAAGTGGAAAATAAAAATTTCTCTGAAATATTTGCTGAGTATTGGTTCATGGTATCTATTTACTAACCAACACTGATATGAGTACATTAGAACAGTATAGGCTCCAATACTAGTATCAGTATCGGTGCATCCCTAGCTATAATGGAAGATTCTAATTGTAAAAAAAAAAAAAGGAATAGTCCCAAATGTTTTAAGTTATGTTTAAGTAAACGGTTATCAGCAGTTAATAACTTGCCTACTTTAGTTAACTCTTAGTAAGTCTCTATTTATGATAGGTCCTGATTAGAAGCTGGTGAAGGTTGAAGCTAATAGCTAGTCCAAGTGGGAATTTCTACTGCCTTAAAGCAAAAACTTTGTAGGGTGTTATGTGAATGCTGCTTATGAGTTTCAAATTCACTTTTTGAACAAGAATTGGAGTTGGAAGAGATGCAGCACCAGTGATCTTCCTGAGTGAAACAAGTCATGAAAACAGAATGTGTAAAGCTTTTATGGAAAATTATCTGTCTGATATAAAGGTGAAAGGGGACTTAAAGCAAAAAATAGACAGTTTAAAGGAACAGTATTTAGTTGATTTTTTAAACTTTTTCAATATTTTATGAAGTAGTTACATTGGCAAAAGTCGCATTTTATATTGCCACTTTGAGATGTTTCACATTTGATGGTCATTGCTGGTCCTACAAGTCCTCCTTTTACCAATTTCAATACAAATAAACTACAGTTTAACCTAAATTATGGCTCTGTTTAAATGTGAAAGTAGTTTAAATGTTATCAAAATAGCATTTACATACTACAACTACAAAGTTGTTTTAAGACTTTAGAAGTCCACATGGGTCTTAAATTTTGGTTAACTTCAACCTCATTATGAACAACATGTAAACTCTCTTTTGACTGTGAAGTTATTATTATTGGTTATTATTTTTAAATGTTGCCATGGATGAGGTGCTTAGATCTTGCTGCTGACTGCTTGCAGGTAACCTCAGCTGCTAACAGTTCCGATGTGGAGTGCACGCTTGTTGAGGAGAAACCAAGGAAACATGAATAATGGCAGCGCAGAGATCCCCCTGCTCCTGGGCTCCACAAGCTTTCCTATCTGGTGATAAAACAAGAAGAGTGAATGAAACGTTACATGAACAGAACTACTAATGTTTTTTTTATGTATGTAGTTTTATTATTTTTTATTATTAGTCCCTTTAAGAAGTTTTTTTGCATATTTGTCTATCTGACTGGTATGTTATACTAATTCACTTAACCGTGAACTGATAATAGAGTTATACCTCACCTGTTAGAGCACAGTCATATGCTGTATAGCAGAAACTTGCACAACATACTTCAAGGTTTGGGAAGGGAAGAAAGAGAGAAAAAATTTGAGACAAATCTTTTTTTTGGTAATATGTTTCAGTTACATGTTTGTATGACAAGCAACAAAGTGTTATAACACAAATCCACTGAGGTATCAGGGCATATGTGAATCACATCATTAATTGATACAACTGATTTTATTTTTGTTGAACATGTCTTCACACCTTCATAAAACTCCTAATGGTACATCAGTTTTGCAATAATCAAGTACTGCCCGCCATCCTTCATGTCAAACAGATCAAAGGAAAATACCTCTGAGCCTCTTCACATACCAGAGCAGTATTACACAAATTGTTCCATTGACCTGTACTCGTTTCCCCTCTTTTCTTTTGTTGTCTTCTGTGAAGAAAATTGACATTCTTCTTTTACATGTTGAAAGAAATTTTAAATCTAATTTATTTGTATCAAGAAAACATTGCCAAGTCAACTACGGGGACCAAACAGACATATATTCAACTAGCTCACAGGGCCCTTTGCTCTGCCTCCTTGTGCATCTGAAGCACACTGTCACTTTGGACCACTGTGATGCAACTTATAATGTCCCTGTATTAAAAATTAAACTTTACATAGCACTTTTCCCTTTTCTCCCCAAAGTAATTTTATGAAGCCAATGAAATAAAAAAAAAAACTTTTAAAATTGTACTGTTTATTATTTTTATTAAATAAAAAATTGAAGAAAAGATAAATATATATATATATATATACATATATATGTATAGGAAAATTTTAGCACCCTAAATGAAACAGAAGGTTTACATTTAGCACAATTATTGCCAAAATGCCAACAAGTTTATTTTCTAGTTAGTGTAATTATTGACCTTTACAACTTTACTACATATGAAAACTGTTTACAGTGAGCAGCAACAGATACTGCGGCCTCTTATGTTTACTCTAACATGAAAGCTCGTCCTGAAATGTTAAATTGTTTACTCCGACACCTAAAGGAAATGCCTTCTGGTGTGTACCTTGAACATTTAAGCTGAAAAGAATACAACTATATAGTGGGGAAGGAGGATTTCCAGCAAAAAAAAGCACAGACATTCACAAAGTTTTTATGGTACATTACAGTGGTTGAATTTGTTTGTTACCTGAAAGCACAGTCAACCCTAAACACTTAAGTAGTACAGTAGGTAAAGCAACCGTAACAATTCACAATTACGTCACTTTTCCAAGTTGCTTCCTGAACTGGGACTCGAAAAAATATATTTTTTATGCCATCAAAGCTCAAGACTGTTCGTACCAACCCTATATGCTGCAGCTGTGTTTTTGTGCCAATCAAAGGACATTTTAGGAGACTCAGAACTGAAACGCAACAGACACAGTAATGTTTCTTAAGCTAAGATTATTCAAACTATCAGGTGAAATCAAGAAAATCTGCTTCTGATCAACTTACAAAGGTGGCAAATATGTCAACAAAGCAGTAAAAACTGCATATCAACCATAGTTTAAAAGGAAAGTTCACGATTTGGAGGTGATCTACTGCTGAAGTATTATAACCAGTTGATCTGTTGACTTGTTACATCTTAATTTTGTAGAAATCGGAATTAGGTGGTCCTAAAGACTGAAGCTCACAAAGCTCGACATTCAAATGTCAAAAATGGTTCATTAAACATCATTTTATTAATAGAAGTTGGAGTAAAACGCATGCTTAGAACGGAACATTTGATTTATTTTCTTGTCAGAGTAACAGCGCCATATGAAAGACAGCAATATATATATATATATATATATATATACATATATATATATATATATATATATATACTCTGCTGTGATTACAAATCCTGTCCACATGTAAACTGACTTTTTATGAGAATATATGAAATTGGCATTAGAAGTGAAGAATGTTAAAAACTCCATGGATTGAAAGAGTGAACTGACTGTCTGAAATGACTTTAGACTTAAAAAAGAGGACTTTAAGGCACACTTTGCCTATGTCCATTACTTATTTTGGTGCAAGAAACTACTTGGGCTGTTTCTGTTCCTACATCTGTCTTACTTTGTCATGACTCTATTTCAAATAAACTTCAAAAATAAAGTTAATAATAAAAAATACATAAAATAGAATTAGCATGAACGACTATGGTGGTGTTGGGAATGGAGTTACTTTAAAACATGTTGGTCTTGACCCATCTCTGACCAGACAGTCGGTTTCAGTCGGACCTGAATCCTGAACTTTCCTCTTACACTGTGTGAGTGAGCAGCGAGACGTTGCTGTGGGTCTGGATTCTATCCCTTTTTATCAGCTCTGGATCCTTCTTTTCTCTTTTGTTTCTTTCCATTTGGGCTAAATGACAACCATCCCTTGAAGATGTTTGAATCAAATGTCATTTGCAGTAACAGTAGGAAATCTAACATAACACTCAGTGATACACTCTGTCCTTAAGTTCTCAAAGCAAACTTTTAGTAGACACCTTTTTAAATTCATCTAACATAAGTGCTTTTGAACAACAATGTGCACACTTGGTGTTCTGCTAAACATACAGGATTGATGCATGTTAATACTGAAAAATAAATAAATACACATACACACTCATTAAATTACTTGTTTGTTTGTTTTTTTTTATTCCTGAATCACACACATTTATTAAAAACACTTAAATCTTAAAGATCAGTCAAGTTTTAACCGCATTGGCTGAGCTGAAGAGCACAGCACTGACACCTTTACATGTTTTTTAAGCCTTATCTTTAGACCTTGTGATATTCAGGAAGTATATTCAAAAACCATCTCCAGTGAGGAGACAATGCAGACCATAGTGTCACTTATGGGGACTGAGTGTTGAATGACAACGATGTTCAAACTCATGGTTGTAGATGCATGAATTAAATAATATGCTAATTTTTTTTTTTGAACCACTATCTTAAAAGCATGATATTCTGAAGTGCCTCAATGCACTTTGTGTATATATTGTAGGTAACAGAATTTGATTTTTCTTTTATTGAATTGTTTTGTTTCTTTTGTAATGCTATGTAGAAATAAGGTTTCATTCCTGTGACTATTTGAAGTATAATCAGCTAGAGGAGGGGGGAAAAGATTTATGTTTTATTAGATGAGACAAAATTTAGAGATGAAATTGTGTAATAAATTGCGTGTTTATTTCTATTTTCTAATTGCTGTTAACTAGCTGTTTAACATACCTGTCACACACATGATATATATAAATATATTTTCTTTTTGTATCTAATGTAAGCCTTTTGAATGTTTGTTCCATAAAGATATAAGCAGTGTGAATTCATTTTTTTCATTGTAAATACATGGATATAATTGTTCTGTTCAGTGGTGATGCAGAGGTGTATTAAAATTGCAGTGATTCTGACTCAAACAGTGTTTGCATGAAAAGAGGTGATAAAGAAGAGAGACAAAGAAAGACGAGTAAAAGAAGGTTTCTCGTTTTAAAAGGATGCCAGTCTCACTTATTTGGGCTACAACTGATGTTGTGAAGGTACTTAAAGACTAAAGAAAAATGTCAAGTTTGTTCTTGTAGGACAGAGAGAAAGAGATAAATAAATCATAGCCAAGAAGTTAATCAGCAAACACAAATACTTGAGCCATTCCTATACCTGTTACAGTAAAGAGCAGAGCAACAATCCTCAGGTGAATTATTTGAAACCTTTCTAAAAGAAAAGTGATGACTCTTTAGTCTCAGGCATCGTTGTTCAACTGATTCATTTAAACCTGCAGCTCATGGATAGCTAGATTCCTTGGAGTCAATATCTGCCTTAAGTACACCACATCTTCACACATTCCACCTGCTCAGTTACATTTTGATAATTATATAAAAAGTAACTGAAAAAGGAATGCCAGTTGTCCTTGTGTAATGTGTCTTGTTGAAGAAATCCCTAAGCAGAGATGATGGTCTGTTTCATCACTGCTTTGAATGAGTTCAAGCCTATCCTTATTGTAAAGGTGTTGTAATATCAATGTAATGGCGAGAAAGTATGTGTGAGAAATATACAATTGGGTTGAAAAATAAATTAAAGCATTCTTTCCTCAGTTTTCGGTCCATATAAAAAAAAAACTGTTTCTACATATCAACAAGTGTTGTATCTTTGGTGTACATATACAAACATAACTAATAAATGTTCATAACTAAGTTCTGTTTGATGTTTTGAGATTTTTTAATTGTGATGACTTTTACATGTTTGCCCCTCATGGTATGTAAGCACTATTTCTATATATCTGAGTGGTGTGCAGTTGGAGTTTTTTGTTCTCAACACTTCACATCAACTTATTGTTTATTTGAAGAGGGTTCTTCCTTGGAGTTCAAGACAATGTAGATTTCCCCCAATAAGGGAACTTCAATTACAGATCATGGGTGTATTTTATATATATACATATATATATAAAAGAAAATAAAGAAAATAAAACTTATAATAAAATGCAAACAAATTAGAATGTAATTATCACTTGTATATTGTAGCAGTGATGCTCAAATCACCCTGATTCACAAAGTAAAAACCAACCCCATTAATATTTCACGCGTATTCAGGTCAGCATTCTATATAAGCATTAGTTCCTTAAATATCTTAAGAAATATTAAATAAAATTCAAAAATAGCGTCCACTAGTATTTTCAAAGGTGCTTTATATGCATTATTTATCTTTATCAGACAGTTCATTTAAGAAAAATAGAGGTTACTGGTTGAAAAACCAATGTGTGAACAATATCTGAAGACAGATCTAAGAGGTGAAATCTCAGGCCACGACCACACTAAGCCGGATAATGCCTTAAACGTATAATTATTTAGTCTACACCCCCCTATTGTCCACACTAACCCGGCGTCGTTTAAGGTCTGTGGCCGGATAACTATTAGCCGGGTAAGAGAGCCGTGTAAATCACAATTCAACGGCTAAACGAGCTAGTGTGGACAGCTTCCCCGGATAATGAAAGGAAATGGCGTCAATGAATGCTGCGTCAATAACAATATGACACTACAGACAAAGACAACAGCGAAGAGTAATAAATCGATCACGTCGTCTGTCCACACCTAAAACTCTCTCTTCTTCTGAGCAGCTATTGTTCTCCTCGGTTAACGGGACAAGCAGATTTGACTGTGCTGTAGAGCTTCTTGTATATATTATGTAGGCGCTGGTGTCACGTAGATTATACGTGTATTTCGTGCGTCTTTTCGCGCATGCCCAGTATTTGCACAGGTCGGTATGGGATTGCGCAATTATGGGACCTTAAACGAGGCGTAAATGCTCGTGTTGAGTGGATAACATTAGGTGTCTAACTCCCCTTATAACCTTATCGGCTTAGTGTGGACGTAGCCTCAGTCAACTAACCTTCGCTTGTGTCAATACATCATCCAATGACTGCTTTCTGTCTAGTTCCAAGAAGTAAAATGCAGAAAAATTGTGTATTAAAACATAAAATAGCCTTAGCTGGTTTAAATCATTTATTTATTCAACAATTTATTTATTCAGTACTTACAAAACTTATATTTGGGGACCAGTAGGCTACCTGACCGTTACTTGATCCATTTGTTTATTATACCAATTAGGACTAGTACCTATTCCTAATCTTCAGAGGGCTGGGCTTTACCCCCAGACAGGTATATTTCAAATGTTTCCATGCAATCCACTATTCAAAATATTATTTATTTATTTATTTTTTCACTTTAAGTAGATTAGAACAATCTTGAGCCACACTCCTTACCAGTAGGTGGTGGCAATACACCTAAAAGTTGATTGCCAGCCGCCATTAAACACAAGAAGAAGACAAATTTTTTGTCACGGATAGTGTTTACGTGTTGATGACAGGCCAAACCGTAGAAAAATATCTCAGTTTTGTGAGATACCAGGCTACGTGGGGTAAGGGCCTTAATTTTAACGTCATACTTTTATGCTCTTCCCTTATACTTGATCCTGCTAGAAAGATGTTTTGGGTATGTATCAAAATGTATTTCTGTCTTACTCAAAAAATTCTGTGTTAACCTTTTCCTGATTCTGTGCCATGCTAATCTCATTTCCTCCTACATGGAAGTAATGCAACATGCATTTTCTGCCATTCCGTTAATTTATTCCCGTTTTGTCCCGGTGCTCACAGAGAGAGTAGTCAATGAACGTCATGTTTTAGTTCATCTACATCTGTACACATTTGATTTATTTTGTCACTTCATACTACTCGAGTGCAACACTTCGTCTTCTTTAAATCAAAACAAAAAATGAATTTTTGTTCTAAAATCTAAAATGAAGTCTCTGCCACACAGAGAAAAATGTAGATTCTTACTAAATGTGGGATATATATTCAAGCAATGGGAAGTTTAATAGAAAAAAAGATGCTATATTGAATATTGAAAGCTTTTAATAGAAACATGAATAAACAGCAGCTTCACTCATCACAACTGGTCATGCAGAGCAAACAGGTGTTTCTTACAGTCTTTCTTACAAAGAAGCCATTTGCATTACTATCTGTCTACAGCGGATTAGCGTCTCATTCTGGGATGTGCTCTGTGGTCCAGTATTTACAGCTAAGCCTTTTCTCACTCATAAAAACTGAGCTAAAAAAACACGTTTTATTTCAAAATTGATATATGTGCTTGAAATATCACTTAGTTCTTTATTTTGGCTTCAAAATCATCAGGATTGTGCACAGTCCTTATAATACATTTGTCAATCACATGGTATAATTGTTAAAACATATTATTTCTGTATTAAAATTCTTCAGTTGCAGATCAGCTATAGATCATACAGATTTAGGATGCTATCTACTTGGACATTTACAAACTGAAACATTCACCTCTAAGGTACAGTTTCTGATTAAATAATGCTAAAAACAGAGACATTCCTCCATGCTAATTCGACAAAGCCCTTTTCTATACTAAATAACAAAAAGCACCAGCAGCTATTGTAACGTCTGCAAAGTTTTATATTATATACAGAATAAGCAAACAGAAACATAGTTACATCTCATGTTGTCTTTAAAAAGCAAAAAACAATTACAGACAACAATGGATGTCTGAAATATGTACCAAAAGAATAAACAACAAAGGAAACAATGAAAGGAAGTTTTTTTTCTTCTTAAATAAAATATAACGGAAATAACATAATTATTTGTTTGTTTCCCGGTTCAAATTAATTGCTAATCAAAATCAACGTGTAACTTCTCATCCACTCTTAGAACTCCTATCCAGCCGCATAAACAATAACCAATGAAGTACACAAAGTAATTAACAAGAGAAGAGACATCAAACATACGCTCACACCTCTTTCAAAATGTCTCATTCTTGTACACTCTGATCTGAAATGCTGGGCCTTTTTGAAAAGGTTTTGTCCAAGACTGTGTACTTCTGTTGAACAATAGCTCAAAATGACACATTCAAACGCTCTAAATCAGTGCCCATGCACTACAAGCGGTCAGCAAACCCACTTTTGAACTCTAGCTCCAGCTCTTCTATTTTCTCAATATCCCACCCCATTACCAGCTCTTTCCTGTCCAACCTTTAGGCCTGCTGGTCTTTATCTGGAGACTCCTCCAATGTGATGACGGTGAACTCCTCCGTGTTGCCATTCTCCTGGATGGGCTCCTTGTTCATGAGGGTCACCATTTCCTGTTCTCTCTCGGGGTTGTGGGAGCTGCCTGCTGCAGCTGCAACCCCATTGCCATCGCTGTTCTCTTTGGCTGTGATATGAAGGGTCTGTTTTCTACCACACAAGCTGCAAAAAAACATTGTAGGCACAAGTTACACTTGGTTTTTGCAATATCACAAAGCTAAAAATATAAAAGGTGTGACTCTGGACTGACAGAGTGGATGTCAAAAAGACATTGCTGTTTCACTTTAAAGTTTACCAAAAAAAACATATTAGAAAGAATAGTAAGGGGCTTTTATTAAAATGTTCAAACCATTATATTACCTTTTTATGATGATTAAACATCTGACTTAAACTGGTAGCTTGAAATGTTAAATAATTTAAGATTCTTTTTTTCTAATTTACATATAGATTTCTATATAAAGGCTCAAATACTTGCATCCATCCCCGAGTCATTAGAATGTATGTATTAGCAGGTTTCAGGGAAACCACAACATTTTTGCCTGCATTAAAAAGCTTCTGAAATAATTCTGGATGCATATTCGATCGCTTTGGTAGTCAAAAACGATTGTTTACTCTAATTAGCTGATTTGGATTAGTTATTGTGTTGCAACACCTAGCTATGTTCCAGTTTGAACCATCTCACCCACAGTCAGATAAAATACGCTGGTATTAGTTTTGGGATGTTCAAGAACAACTATGAACCACCAAGATGCATGTGTTACATAAACCAGAAAATGCAAATGAAAAGGTTTGTGGACTTCCCTTATGTGGGCTGTGTTTAAAAGCTTGGTTTTAGCCAGGAAACCAACAAAAACGGAAATAAATTCATAATTTCTGACAATACGGGAGGTCAAAAATCCAGACAGATTCTTTCCAGGAGCTTGAAGATGGTCACAGAAAGAATGTGGTCAAGGTACAACTTCCAAAGAGACTTCCCCCAAATGTAAGTAGGGGTGTAGGTATATATCTGAGCCATTATGTCCTGTTTTAACCCATGTGCACGCTATTCTTCTCTTTTTTAAAAAGTTAGGTGAACAGAGCATCTAGAGTTAAACAAAAGCCCCAATTTAATATTTAATATGAGAGCCATATGTAAATTTTTTGTCTGAAGCTGTAAAATACAGCACTAGAAATGTCATGTCAATCAATCAATTACCCTTTTCTCCTGGCGACGGCTGCACACACAAAGAGAATTGCACCAACTGCCACAATAACACCGATAACAACCAGCCAGTCTAGAAGGAAAAACAATAGAATATGGGAATAAATATTGAGACAGCACTAAAAACGATTCCAGAAATAATACACAACACTCTTAGGATGTTCCTTGTTTACTTTTTTAACGTACAGTATCTCAGGGTGTTTGAGGTGAATGTTAGGTCACTCACCCGAAGAGCTGCTGCTGTCTCGTTTGTCATTCTCAGCTTCACCAGCTGATAACTTTCTTCCCCTGTCATTCGGTTTGGCAACTGCACATCAATAAAGAATTTTTAAAAAGGAAAACAAAAACAAGGAAAACACGTCTGTTACGCTGCCAGCAAACACATCATTCATTCAGCTTCATTGCAAAGAAAAGGTACTTCTTTTTTGAGTTGCAGGACACTGATCACATGCCTAATTTGGGGTTTACTTCACCTCACCTCTAAATATATTTCAGCCAACACAAGGGGGCGTCATTTATTCGAAAAGTAACTTTAGCCCTCCCAAAACCTGTTGCATAAGATCTGTTGATATATATATATATATATATATATATATATATATATATATATATATAGGCCTATATATATATGTTTACACTTATGTATGTAGCACCAATTCACAGTAGATATCATCTCAAGGCACTCTACAAGAAAAGTTATTTCAATACAATTATACATACAGTTAAAAAAAGTTTCTATTCAAGGAATCCCAGCAGATTTCTTTAAGTCATATATGTTTAGATGCATATGTTTATGCATATGCATATGTATTATATGTTAAAATGCATGTTTTGTATTATAATGAATTGCAGATTTTTAATGTTATAGTGACATATGTATCATTAAATTGACTGTATGTTTTTACCAGTAGGCTCTAAATTCTCAACAGGTTTCTTTTCACTCGACGTTACTGTTTCAACCTGGATCACTCCAGTTGCTTCTGCTCCCTCTGTGGTAGCTGTGTCCATTCCAGATCCATCAGTCAGATCGGGCTCCATTGTAATTAAGACAGAAACTACAACGGTGTTGTTACTTCCTCCAAGCGTGTTTCCCTCCTCAGGAACCTTGGTGAAATCATCCTTACTGAGATCATCGGGAGTAATTGCAGTTGTAGTTTTACTCTTGGAGAACTGAACAATCTGTGTTGGAATAACTCCGTCAGACTGGGATGTTGGGGTTGTTTCTTGCTCCGTTGTGTCTGGAATCAGAGGTTGTCATGATGGCAAAGTTGTTTAGAAAATACGCATTTTTTGTTTAAACACTTATATATTTTATAGACATATGATGCATGATCCTTTTTTTTTTTACTTGGCAGTGTCTAAGCTAAGCAATTCCCTGCTGCATTTCAATAAGTTGTTAATAAATATTAGAAGAAAATTATTAATTAGAGTAAGATCAGAAAAAAAAGTTAGTTCATCTTACATAGGTATTCTGTTTAAAACTTAAAACAACAGATCTTTTTCACATCTGCTTTGGGTTTAATATGCTGTTGTTAGACATACATTACATATTGCATGCAAATTGTTACAGCTGACTTTTATATCTTGTTATAAAAATGGTAGTTTCAATAATACTGCAAGTGAGACTGAAAAAACAAACATCTATCACAACACTGTACAGCAGAGTGTAGTCTAGCAATCCATTTGTTTAACCAACTAGGTTAATCTCTTTTAGAGGTCAGACCACAGAGGTTACATAATTCGGTATGTTTTACTGGAGACTCCTCATACATTCCTCAATCCTACGACTAACCCCAACAATGAACGTATTCGGCGAAAACAGCATATTATTTGTCTTGAAATTTTGAGTCACTTTCACTCGATTACAGTCACATAAATGTGAGGGTGGTACTGACCTGGTAGATCTGATGTTGTGGCTATACCATTCTGGAAAGCTTTACTGCAGTTCCGCTTATACCCAGCTAGCAGTAAAGAACCATTAAACAATCAAGTTCAAATCAACAAACAAATAAAAACAGTAAAATATGCCAAAATTGTATGGTTCCTTAAGTTTCAAATTTACCACTCTCATCATAACAGTACGCATCAAAAGGTTCAGTAGTAGATGAGTGAACCATAAATCCAGTCATGTTCTTGGCACAGTTTTCATGTGGGCTGTGTCTGAGAATGACAGCGCTCCCATTGTTGATCCAACCATACCTGAAGTGACAAACAAAAAGTGGACATTTGTTGATACAGACTTTTGATCTTTCGTCCTTTTCTACACATGTAAAGTAATTTGTTTATATCCCAATTTTCTGTGTATGTTTTTGTACTAGTTAAAACAAAATGTTAGAGTCTTGGCAAAAATCAGGAGATACAATATGTATCACAAAACGGGGGTGGGGATGATTTGATATATTATGATACTATGAGTAAGACTATATATTGTTATTTTTAAAACAGAATTTAACTGTAGAAAAACTGACCCAGCATTCTGAACACTCAACATGTTTCATATCTAACACCTGTCCAGTTTAATTACTAGATCTAGTTAATCCACTGTAACTAGGAAGGTGAAAGCAGCCACCAACAACAACCATACTCAGCTCTCAGCGAGGACGGTCGCTTTTTTCCCTCTCTCCTCCTCCTGTGTCTTATCCCACAGCTCTCTGTCTCCTGTGCCTCTATCTGGAGTATCTTTTGGCAGTTTTCTCCGAAACCAAACTGAATAACCGAAGATGGAAATGGTCAGCTGGTCTCTGAATGCTATTGATAAAATCTACTCAACTCTACGAAGCACCGGTAAGGGTCAACCGGGGTGTCAATCATGGTGATCGGGTTTCTGCTGATTGGAATGGGCAGTTACTGGAACTACCGAAAAATGGCAACAAAGATCTGAAACACGGTCGAGATTGGTCACTGTTCTGGAAGCGATTGGACGGCTGAAGGAACAGCTGGATGCGTTGATTCGTACTGATGGGACTCAGAGCCAAATGCTGGGGGAGCTGGGACGCAGAACAGACGCTGTAAGAGGCGATCTGGCCGGCGCTCTGGGACTCATCCGCAATTTGTCATCGGACTTGGAGAAACTGTCGGTGCGGATTGGGGCAACTGGAAATTAATTGGATTTGGAACTATTAATCTGGGAATTAATTTGGATTTGGAACTTTAATTTGAACTACAATTTGGCTGAATTAGACTACAAAATAGACCACTGACAGACTGAAGGGACAGAGAGGAATATTTGATCTCTCCCTGCAATCCAAATAATTTATATTTTGGCTCCCATGAAGACCTTCAACCTGGTCCTAATCAAATGTCCCTGAGAAGAATGTCAACAGGGTCTCCTCTCCCCCGTACACATGCATCTACTGACGCACACACTGACATGGTTACACACACTCACATTCACACTCACCGTCTTGCTGTATCCTTAATTCTCTCTCCTGCAACAGGAAGCTGGATAACAGCGTGCCTCGATGGCAGCGCGTTAACCTGTGGACTGGAGCTCATACCTGCCCATCCTTCCTGATGTGTCATTGTTATTGTCTGAATATGTGCTTAAATGTTTGTTGGTGTGGTTTTTTCTATTACCTGCGTTGTGAGTGCTGTACGGACCCACAACACAGTTGAGCGTTTTTTTCCCCTCACCGTGGAACCCTCCCCTCCCCAGATGTTTATTTCTCTATGTTTCATAAACGGGAGCGCCGCTCGGTGGCTGTATGCCCAACAGTGACCTGGATCTGTTTGTTGTTGTTGTTGTTTGTAATGATCTTGGACAGGTTGTACTGTATCTGTAAATTCCTTGTATGCGTCATACTTGTATGTGTCATACTTGGCCATTAAAGCTGATTCTGATTCTGATTCTGATACAGCGACATACCAATATGTTCTAACATCCCTACTAAATAGGGACAAATACCTTTTACATTTTACATGTTTTATGAAAACATCTTTTTTTTCCAATATATTTTGTTAAAGGAAGTGTTAAAGGACAGCCTTTATTTTACCTGCAGGTTTCCATGCTTTTCTCATACGCATCCAGGACTTGCTCAGGATCTGCCATTGTGCTCTCGAGCTGCTCACAAACTTTTTTTGCCATGTCAAAAGTCAGGGTGTAACGGCTCTCTCCTTCAACCAGGAATACACCAGCATAGCTGCAGCTGCGTGAATTAACTGGATGGAAACAAATAAACAAAAAGACAAGTGTTTTTATTTCAGTAAGATCTAATATGGGTTTGATGCATCCTAGATTAAGACCTCAGGTGAATTATAAGTAATAAGAGACATATATTTGGACACTGTTTCAGACAATGAAGGAAACAAGTCTATGATGAGTCAACGACACTCTGATTTGAAATTCAATATGTATATTCAATGTCTTTGTTAAAGCTTTATGTGAGATCAGGGAGGCAGGGATGCTGGGGGCTTGGGTAGGCCGCAGTAGCATTAGCCATCCCAGAAATCTGAATGGCCACCCAAGGTGATTGTCAGGTCACTACACCTAGCACTGAAAGACTCATGAGACATGTCTTGACGTGACATGATTTATGCACACTGTCTTTGTCTATGCACAAAGGAGATGCGGTTATTATATATACCTGTGTGGGCTGTCTGGTGGGACGGGCGCCACACTTCCATTTCTGTAACAATCCATTTAAGTGTTGCTCAGTTAAGTGTTGCTCGCCAAACAGAAAGTGCAGCAAGTTAAGAGTCTAAAAGGATGTCTGTTTTAGTAGCCTATGCATGTATGAATAAAAACAGAGGACCATTATTGGTAAATTTTTCATAAATTTCAAAAGCTATCTATCTATCTATCTATCTATCTATCTATCTATCTATCTATCTATCTATCTATTGTCACAGTTTGACCCATTCTGTCAAATGCTCCTCTTGGTAAAATAGTAATTAATACTTCAGATTTTATTAATACTGAGTTTAATATGTTAAGAAATGCATCCTGTGAAAGAATGAAGCCTTGAAATTACATTATATTTTTTAAAAAGTACTTCAGATTACTTAAAGGATAATCTAAGATCATGTAAAGAATTTTTAAAAAGTCAAAAAACCAACTGCTTAACATCCGTTTTTCAATTTGACCTTTTTAAATTACCTCTTTAAGCCATTTTGAAAGTTTTTGATACATTTTTTTAAAATTCAGTTCATAGGCAAAATGCTGTTCTAGTTCCAAAAATCCACTATGAAACATGATTCAGTTTTAATCCATAAGAAAAAGAAAGAAAAAAAACGGGTCAATTTTAGGATCGCCTGCCTCAAAATGTCTGTTGCCAGTCTATTTACTTTGTTTGAGAACCCGGGTATACACATTAAAAAAAAAATGCAAAATTGGTTTCATCAGCAACTGGGGGTTTGCATAGGGTCGACACTCCCTTCAAAATCCTAACATGCATGTTTTATACTGTAGGACTGAAACACAGGTAGGTGAACCCTGGCACAGTGACTGAGAGACAGACAGCAGGTGGAGGGAACTATAACCATAAACACAAAACCGTTAAACTCTTGACATAAGAGGATGTTGTTGGTGCAGGGTGCAGCTGGCCTTTCTAAATAAAAAAAGTTATATTCTTTTGCAGTTCACAATGAAAATAAAATGTTCAGTCATAACTAACTATCAGTCATAACTGATCAACATGTACAGTAAGTTCATTCCTCAGAGGCTTTCCACAATTTTCCAGAAAAGTACATTTAAAAACTGCAGATCACATGAAGATGGGCTAAAACACTTAAATTGTTTCCAAAGAAAAGGGGAAATAAGATATTTGCTTGTTTGTTTGTCTGATGTTTAGATTTGTTACCAGGGTGACAGATTCATGAGTTGTGAAAGACAGCCTAGTAGTCAAACCGCAACATTTGACAGGAAATATGGACACATTTATTTTAAAATCTGATACTTGAGCTTTTTGGAGTAAAGCAGTAAAGAAAATCATCCAACTGACATTGCAGTTACAACGACAACACTTATTCTAAACAAATACAATTAAAAACTTCGACTGAGACATTGAAAGACTTCCTTTGAGACTAATATGTAAAAGCATGCACAAAAGCAACAAGACAGTCTCTCTTCCTACTGAAGTTATAGTTAAAGAATGTATTTGATAAGATACTGAGGTTTCTGAAAACAGATTATGTTTAAATGTTTTAGTAACATATCCAAAGTTGATAGTTCATACATGGGCCATCTAGACAAAAGGTATAAGGTGACTTAGCAATTAGTGGAATGAATATCCATATCTAAGCAGCTAAAGCTGAAAATAGTTAAGGGTGAACAGAAAACTGATGACAATGGCAGAACAAGGCCCACATGGAATGAGTGTTCTGACCAGTAAGAGACTAGAATTATATATATGTATGTCCAGCATGTGTAAAGGACCCTGTTGAGAGTTCAGGTAGAAGGAAGAAAGAATTATGATTGGTCATGGGCCGTCCTGATTAGGTCATTATGGTGCGTGCTGTTTCTTTGAATAAAATCCTTCGATGTGCAAACTAAAGCCGTGTCTCCATAGCCTTACTACAAGGATATCATCCAGGCATCTTGAAGACGATCACCATCGATACACAACATAATTCACAACAATACCCTCTCCAGCAACTTTATTGCAGAGACGTGTTCAATTGCTTATTAATACTAATAGATAATTAGCCAATCACAGCCACTCTGTGCACACAGGTATTGAAAAGTAGATTTTACTGTTCTTTAGAACATTTTTATTCAATTGTCCTTTTTTGGCTTCAGGGATTTTGAAAGGCATTTTTCAAAAGATGAAAAATGTTAACATGGGGATCAATTAAGAAAAGATAAATTTGACATCTTCAAACTAATCACAACAATGGTCAAATTGTTTCTTACAACCAATGTATGTGAATACGCAACATGTCAGCCCTTAAATCAGAAAGGCTACAGCAACAGAAGACCACCCATGGGTCAGTCATCGACTCCATGAACAACAAAATAAGATTCAAATTTTCACAGGATTATCAAAATGAGATAATTACAAATTGGAAAAACATTTTGGGCCTGATATATCAACGGTTTTCACTTGTTAAAACCGACACAGACTGGACAGCATCGCAAAAATAGGCTCTGACTGATCTATCAACACGGTGCAGAGCGCCTTGCGCCAGTTAAACTAACAGCAAGACTCACACAATCCATTTAATGCTTTTGCTTTTGATAAATATGCAATCTGGGCGCTTCTGTGAAAAGACACAAAATATTGGGAGGAGAATAGGCAAAGAAGTTTGAGTTCCAGGTGCAGCGTGATTTACTAAGCATAACAACATTTGCACCAGCTATTTTAGCGTCTACTTTTAGCACTTCTGAAAAGGATGTCTTAATTTTGCGCTACCACAGTCAACATAAGTTTATTATTGACAAACAAAAAATTGAATTTACACACAATATAACCTAAGAGTAATTAACACTCTAATGGCCATAAACCTGACAGTTATGTAAATATTTACCTGTTTTTCCCCCAAAGATGCATCATAACTAACTGCGCTCACATCACATCTCCACCTGGTGAAGATGTGCTGAGCGCACATGATCCTAGTTTCTCAAGTGGTGGTTAACCTTCCTGGAGGAGTCCAATTAATAAAATGTAGTAATCATATACAATACCACAATGATAAATGGAATTATATGTGATATTTTAAAAACAAAATTCAGACATGCTGCAATTTTAATCAGCCTAATCCTGCAATACAATGTGTGCATACAGCAGAGATCAGCGCATGTACACCACATGAATTACATTTATTACTGACAAATGAAAAACAGAATTCACAGCATTTTAGCCAAATTTTGTGCCAAAGACACATCATGGATCCCTCCGCATTATTCATCCTCTCTCTAGCCGCGGTGCAGCTCACATTAGCGGACGCAAACTCCTCATTTGAATACTGCTGCTTGCGCCTGTTTAGAATTGGTCAGGCAATATTAGTAAATCCCCCGTAAATTAAGGACAACCGACTTGCGCAGATTTTTAGCGGCGGGCCCAATTTTGCTGTCATTATCAGGAATCTTGATAAATCAGCCCCTATATGTCTTAATTAGTCTCAATTTCAGCTGCAACATTTAGATGGCATAGTCAAAATTAGTAGACTAAATTTTGAAAACCCTACGGCCTTCATAAATATAATAAAGCATTTTAAAAGCCTGTGTCTGAAAAATATATGTTTAAACATGATAAGGAGTTAATACTCAAAGTGCCTCCGGCGTCATCATATCTGAAGCCAATACAGCTCCTTTGCATTGTTGCAATAAACACTAACATTATACTATGTATCATAAATAAATTACATTAATTTGTTAACAAAGTTCTAATTTGAATCCAGTTACATTATTAACCAGAGGTGAGCAGTAACTTGTTCTATTTACTTGAGTCACTTCTTGGAAAAAAAGTGTATTTTTGGAGTAACTTTACTTTTTATTTGAGGGATATCGTTATGAAGAAATGGTACTCTTACTTAAATAGATTTATTGGGTACTCCGCCTACTGTGAGTAGCTTTACTGAATAAGAACAAACATGTTTTAACCAACCAAAGACGCACCAGACACTGACACAAACCTACAGTTTATGTTAAAGGGAGACTTTTCGTTTGCACACACGTTTTGTTGTTATTGTTATGTTATCTGCTGAGTCTGTTGTGCCATATGGAGGTTAAATGAATACCAGGTAAACTCCATATATTGTCACTGGAACTACTTTATCCTGCTATAACATAAATGTATACATTACCTACTTAAAATATTGGTTTTATACATTTTATATTGATTTGGTAATGTGTTTCTCGACATTTGTTGATTTAAAATGTGGTTATTTATGTGTAATTAATGTTTACATCTTCCATTTTAACCCTTAAAAATGCCAGAATCTGAAAACAACTTGTTTTCCTGACTGTCAGTTGACATTATTATAAAATATTAATTAGGTTGTTAAGTTACTCTGTATTTGAGTAGCCAAATACATTTTTAATTTGACTTAAGTGATTTATTGGATGGCTACTTGAGTACAAAAATGTTGAGGTAGTGCTAACTCTTGTCTACTCTACCCAACTCTGACAGTTAGCAGTATTTGCTAGTCTCAATAAAAAAAACATATAACTATACAATTTCATTTGGCTACTTTTGGCAGTTGTTGTAAATCACATAGCAATCAGGGATTATATATTAAAATGCTTTTTATCTTTTTCATTTTCTTGATAAGTTGTATGCACAGGAGATAATATCAGGAACCCACGCCTTTTTCCAGCAAGCTGTTATGAGCAAACAGAACACAAACGGTAACAGGAAGTACAATTTTCGCCTGTTAGTTGCAGTTGTGCAACATGAGCAAGTTCCTGTGCACATGTAATACAAATTAATCTCTTTATGCCTCGATCTCTCACATGAAAACCAGAAACAACTTCAGTTTCTAGTAACGGAGCAGGCTGCGTCCTTCACAGCCGAGAGGGGTAAAATAGATAACAACCTTGGCCTTGCAAACCTGTCCTAGACAGATCAAAGGGAGAACAGTACACCATCATTGGGCTGAAAAGAGTGCTGACAGTGATCTAATGGGGTGTTCATTAATATGCAGAGGGACAGTTGTGGGTTCTCTTTATACAGTCCAGAAGCCTGTTATGTCAAGGCACTGACTCCCCCAAAAGCTCCTTTGTCACCTGATGGAGTTGGAACCAAGGAGACTGCAAAGCCTGGCTGCAGAGTTCAATAGAAACAGAGCTCTAGTTCTCTGTGTAGCCAAAACCTCCAGCTGCAAAGGGAATAGTTGTTAAACCCAGCTCTCTACTCCTACTTCTCTTTCTTTTTTTCCCTCTTGGGTTTTTCATTTTGTCTTGTTTTTCTTTGTACTGTTCTTTGTTTGTTGTTTCTATGCCAGCAATAAAACACAATATACCCCCCGCAAACGTCTTCAAAAAGATTGGCAGCTTGCAGATGCCCAGGGCTGATTATTCCTTCATGACTTTGTAGAGCCATGGCCCAAGATGAGAGCAGGTAGTGTGCTGTTGTCAACGTTAATAACATCCAAAGCTTTGTCTCATTTTCATCTTATCTATATTGTTACAGTTCCCACACAACTTCACTGACCAGCATCATCACACGAGTGAATTTCATTTCGTCAGCATACATGTCTTTCCCTCCGCTAGAAAAATGTCTGGGGTAGTGGGACAACTGAAACATGAAACATGATATGTGGTGAGAAGTTTGTGGGCAAACACTTAAGAATAAAGTAACACATTGTCATCTTATCATGGTAGGAAAACATGTGAAGGTGACAATTTTGTCTTTTCCCTTTTACGAGCCCTAAGTTTTCACTTCCTTTACAATAGATGTGATGAGAAATCAGTCCAGTCTGTACTCACATGTGCCTCTGAAAACTCATGTTAAAAACCAGAGAATGAGGAAGCAGCAAGAATCATCCCCAAAGCATTAACTCTTCTGCAAGTGTACTTCCGGTTGAGGTATCACTACAATGTCAAATGCAGCATGCTACATCTAGGGATGATTTCATTAGGCCCGAGGTGCTAAGCACTAAAATGCCTATTGTACCAATACTGTTTCTTATTATCTCCAATGAACTGTCGGATTCAGCTTAGTGTATTGTACAGGGATACAAATTGCTACACTTGTAGAACTTCCCAAGATCCACCTAAAAGCCCCTAAAACATTCCAGTCCAAAACGAACAGGAAGTCCACCATCTTGGTCTGAACATGCAACCTTGTTTTTGGCATTTACAGCATTGCATTTTGTTAAACTCCTCTCAGAGATTTTGATTGATTGCCCTCAAAATTAGTCAAAATAAGGTATAGGGGTGCTAAAGTTGTCATAATCCCGCCTTTTCCTGTGTGCTGAAGGGGCGGGAGCTGGCCTCAAACTTTGATTAAAGAGCAAAAACATGAATGTTGTTATGTCTCCTATGCAGAAAGTCACAGAGGGATGAAACCTGTTGTGTTGGATGGTCATCAGGGCTCTAACCATTTCCAGTCGTCAAACGTCAGTGGACATGACTTAAACCCTGCCCACTCAGAACAAGAAGTCTAATGTTTCGCTTCGAAAGGTCCATATTTTACGCCCTTGATATAATCAACATGAAATTGTGCACAGTGACAGTAAACTAGTTGGGGTAACTGGTTGTCCAGTACTGAAAGTTTTCAAAAGAGAATGGGGGTGTGGTGGCATGGCGAAATAAGGTCTCATGCCGTGGCCATATGTTTGGCTCTATTATGACATATATCGTTCGATCTGCATCAAATTCAAAAACATGGATATTAGTCCAACCCCTAACAGATATTTATGCAAATATTTGGTGTGGCCTAATTCCTGCACAGTGCCCTATAAACAAATTAAAGTAATTAGCTAAAAAAGTCTGTTGAAGTCAGGGTCCATTCCACATTAAGGCTACGTCCACTCTAAGCCGGATAAGGTTATACGGGGAGTTAGACGCCTAATGTTATCCACTCAACACGAGCATTCACGCCCCGTTTACGGTCCGTTTAAGGTCCCATGATTGCACAATCCAATGCCTACCTATGCATTTACTGGGCATGCGCGGGGAAAAACAAAAAGAACATAGATTGACGCGTATAATCTATGTCGCTGTCGGCGCCTCCTGGATCAAATCCTGTGTCACCTTCTCATCCACAAGTAGGTTAGGGTTAACTTTGCAAACGTCTGAATTTGCAAAAGAAGAAGCAGCATAGCGAGACCATAGACTGTAAAAAAGACTTGTCTCCATCTTTGCTGTTGTCATTATATGCTGTCGCGTTGTTGTCGTCATCAATTTAGGATGCAGCATTTGATTGACGTTGCTGCTCTGATTTAGCCGGGGACTGGATAAGTTGCATCCAGACGTGCTCATTTAGCCGTTGAGATAACAGTTACACGGCTCTCTTACCCAGCTAATACTTATCCGGCCACAGACCACAAACAAAGCCGCCGTAGTGTGGACAATAGGGGGGGTGTAGACTAAATATTTATACGTTTAAGGCATTATCCAGCTTAGTGTGGACGTGGCCTAAAACTAAGCCATTTTGGTCAAAAGCTACTGTTTTGTGCCATTTGAACACTTTCTCATGTAGATTGGATCAACATGCTCTGTCTTTCAAGGCTGCTTGCAGGTTTAGTTATTTGTATTATTTTTAATAATTAGCCTACTAGCCTCTGGAAGGTTTCTACAACTATTATGGTGATTCTTCATAAAGTAATGTATTATTTTTATAAATGGCTATTTGTTTGCGAGGGAGCCAATGTCAGTATGGCAAGATACCTTTTCATCACAGTAGATGCCAAAGGTATTGGTGGCTCATTTCAGCCCTGCGAGATGATGACTGTAAATAGACTGGATTAACTGCCTTGTTAATTGAGACAGAAGGGCCAGACAGCGTTTTTGAGAAAATTTAGCAGTGGTGAAAAAGCACACAATGAATTCAGACAGCTAGTTGCTAATGATGCAGGCATTATAGAAGCAAGTTTTATACTATAACCTAACCTCTGACTGTCAGAGTTCAATAAATATTCAAGAGATTAGCGTCCTTTTAGTTAATTAAACAGATATGAAACTTCAGTGGTACTTTCAGTGTGGAAAATGGGGGTTGTGAGAGTAGATTTATGAACCCTAGTTGGCTGGAATATTTGTTTCCGGCCATATATCATGACACCTAGGTTTCTTGCAATATTTGTTAAGGATATAGTTAGACAGACAGGTTGATAATTTGTGTCAATTTAACCCGATGCAATAACGATTTGTTAGTCCCCCCCAAAAAATAAATGTGGTTACTGTTACAATCTGAGTTATTTCAAAGATTCATTAAAACTGATGATGGCTGATAACAGGAAGGATATCATGTAGCAGTTTGTGCCTCAACAAAACAGAAGTAGAAGAAATAACTGTGGACCTCAAGCCCAAGACAGCTCAATTTCCCCCAATAGTGTGATATAATTCTAACATTTTTAAGTTAGACGTTAACTGCTCTACCATGAAAACATACCTTTAGCAGCTGTATTTTTGCTTATGTTATTAGTTCAATAGTTATTCCCAAAAAATGCTTTTCAAGTAATGGTGGTTTTCCAATCACCCCCAAATTCTAATCACTTGTTCTGATCTTATTGCAGACATTTCATGAAAAGGTCATCAAAATCCACCAAGAACTTTTTAAAGTTATTCTGCCGACAGACAGACAGACAGACAAACAAACATAGGAGTCACAAGAAAAGCCATGTGAACAGATAACTGGGCGAGAGGCAGTGGTTTGAGTCACAACACTTAGCTTTGAGATCCTGTTGTAAAATAGACACCAGGACACTGACTTATGTTCTTGACATGATACCTCGTAGGAAAGCCAGAAACATTGGTGAACATTGGTGGCCATCAAAAATATAATGGGACACTCAAAAAAAGCAAGACTAGATCACCTGGTAGACAGACACATGACATCAGAAACTATATAAGCCGTTTTCATAACAAAGTCTGAACAACTATTGATTTGTAACGGAGGGAAAATAGTCAGAGACCGACATGATATCGATGTACACCTGATTGTCCTCTACATAGTTATCCCATAAGAAGGTATGTTAACAGGAGAAAAGCTGCTGGCGTGTACTGCTAAAATATGTCCCCCCTAACCTAGCTGTAAGGAACTCAATTAAAGAGATAAAAGGACAGCGTTTATTCCCGCAACGTCAATTTTCTAGGAGTGTGATGAATAAGTTACGTTGAAAAGTGACTGACATCAAAAACGTTTGGTAACATTTGAAAAAAGAAAGCCAATAACTAGCATGGAAGACAGATGGTAAGCACTAGAGTTTATAAAAATAGGGTTCTCCATTACAGGCTGAACAAGTTTGGGTTTGTAGTAGAGGGCACATCAGTAGAGGAGGCAAACACGTGCCTTTAAGTATTCAGAGACCATGCCAACAAAAGCTCTCTTTGTCAGGACCTGGTCTATGGAGACTCAAACCACCACTCACCTTGAAACATGACACAGGGGCATTGAGGAGGAGGTTCTCAAACTAAGGAAACAAATATGATCATGTCTCCAGGACATGCAACGCACAGCATGGCCAATGAGCATGTTTTGTAGTGCCAAGTAATGTCAGAGGTTTTTTTTTGTGTTTTTTTTTTAATGAAAAACTTAAAGTATATATAAGCACAAATTATTTAAGGTCATTAAGAAGTCTTGATGTTTTGGAAGCTTTCATATCTTTTGATATTTATCAGCCGTGTAGCTTTTGGCATATTAATGAAAACCTTTTTTTTTTATAATTCAATTTTAAAATTTCATTGGGTTTAACAAAATCTATGGTGTGAAGAATTAAGCTTAATTTCAATAAAAAATCCAAGATGCTTGAAGAATTTGTGCTGTAACTTTTAAGTCAATAAAGCTAAAAAAAATGACTGTATCTGCGACTGTGGCTCAGTGGTAGAGTAGTTGGCTTGCAATCGGAGGGTCGTAGGTTCGATTCCAGCTTCCTCCAGTCACATGTGCCCCTGGGCAAGGCACTTAACCCCCAAAATCTACATTGTCCTACCGAGCCATGTTGGGTGTCGGTGTATGAATGCGAGTGTGAATGGGTGAATGTGGCTTCAATGTAAAGCGCTTTGAGTGGTCAGTAAGACTAGAAAAGCGCTATATAAGTTCAGTCCATTTATGAAAGAAAAAAAACAACATATATATATATATATATCACTTCCCATTTTTTCTCTGTTTTTGCCCCAGGAAGATAAAGTAATAATCCATGCAGGCAGTGTACAATAGATCGCATCATGAAAACACATTAACAGGATCATTTCATAGACTATATCTGGACCTGGGTGAACAATTGACATATAAGCAAACAAAGCACACACACTTCTGAACATACAAGAATCCTGACAGACAAGAACCCCCCACCCCCAACAAACTCTGCATTTGAGGTGTCTAGATATTCCCTCAATTTGCTTTAAACCCTGGTCAAATGTATAGCTTGATGCCAGTGTTTCATTTACACAGAGTCACAGTGAGGTGTTGAACAACTAGACCACCAGAAAAAGCCAGACAAACCCGAGACCTGTTTGATTCAAAACCAACTAGACCTCCAGAGACTATGGCTCTCAGCAACAAATCCAGTGAAATTATATCTCAGACACAAAGAGTTAGAAGGAGAGGAGAAAAGAGGAGAAAACTAGAGTGACTGAAGAACATCCTTTGTGTCAGTAAATACAACCTTAAGCAAGGCAGAATAGCTATAGTATTTCCTCTATTAATAATTTTGCTTCTAACAGCCACACAGTTAATTAAAAAGCCAGAAATATTAGGCATAAAAGCAAACACGTGTCTAAAATGGAGTGAGGAGGAAGAAATGCTCTCTTCTTTGTGTCTGTCATGTCTCTGTCTCAGACTGCCAGACGTAAGCATGTCTGGAGTAGCACATGCTCTCTTGCCGGCATCAACTCATCCATTCTACAAGCAGCAGTCTCAGTAGCGTTTTTCACTCTCGGGTTTCCTTTTTATGAGCACTCATTCATGCAAGTTATAAGCCTCAAGAGGGGGGAAAAAGAATGCTGTCTGGTTGTAAAAATCTGATAAAGGAGAATTGCCACAGTAGGACAATAATAATAAAGCAAAACACAACAAAGAGCAATCATTTAGGTAAAAGCACAATCTGCTCACCTTGAAGTTGATTTGACCTGCCAGAGGCCAGTATTCCAAAAATGACCCCTACTAGAAAAGTCCACATCCTTGCCAAAATGTCTGTTGATGGCTGGATAAGCAGCTGGGTATAAAGGTCTGTAACAGTCCTCTTCGTGTCCTGTCTTCCCTCTACAGTACCAGCATTGATGGCTGGTGGGTGTATGTGAGTGAAGCAGAGTAAATGAGTAGGAGAAATGTAAAAAAAAAAAAAAAAACAATACAAAAACAGAAGAAACCTGGACTTGATCTGGGGGTCTAAACGCTCCCAGAGATGTCTCCGAATTGGAATGAACTTTCTCCTCTCTGCCGGAGAGATACTGCTGTTGGCATGCACATAGAAGGGAAAGAGTGTGTTTATTTGAACACACACCCTTCTGCCTCTCCCTCAATTGCCCCACCTCCTCTACTGCCGCACCCCTCCTCTTTCTCTCCTTTTTTTCTACCGCTACACTTTGCAGTTTGTAAGAAAAAGGTGATTTCTCCTCCAGTATGATGGCTTGTCCTTGTCTCCCTACATAATTCCACACCCTTTATTTATGTCAGAAAAAGTTTCAGAAAGCCCATCCAGTATTTTGTTCAGTCTTTTCAATGTGGTCAAGTCATCTACATTTTTTTCAGTCCAGCCTCCCATGGATTTTGTCAATCATTCTGTCCTAGCATTTTAGAACAGATCATGCATTTTACTAATTCAATCTCACCTACAGAATGTATGTACAAAAAGCTTTAAAAAGGGAAAATCAGAGCCTTGTTTCCACTGAGCAGAGTGGGGCAGCTCCATGCAGTCTGGTTCCCCTTTTTGTCTGTTTCCATAGTAAAAGTGGCAGATACACCAGGCCCTTACCAGTCTATTAATGGCCCTCCTTCCGTTGTAGCTACTGGCATTAAACAACACAGTCCTAATTGGGGAAAGGAAAATCATTGCTTGCGACAAACACAGGACATAAACACCAGCACTGTTGTTTCATCTCAGCTCATTGTGCAATATTTCTCTTTAATAATCTTTGTTATGTTCATTCTCTGTTCCTTTCTATTATCTTAATAGTTCTTACTTCTAAACAGAAAGTAGCAAAGTTATTTTCTTTTAGTGCCAAAAACCAAGCAGAGGTGCTGTCTTGACTTATTTATGTCTTAAGTCACCATTCTCACTGCAATCAACCACGTTTACATAGTGAGAGTCCAGCTGGCAATTAAAAAGGTCTCATGAATACATTAGAACCAACTGGACCAAACCACCTCAAATAATTAGGTCCACTATAGCATTACACAGTTGCTGCAGAACTATCACATCTTCTGTTTCACCACATACAGGTTATTCAGAAAGTTATTGAAAGCTGTGAAGTAACTGTCATGTTCAAGAAACTAGTTTGAGGGGATTTGAGCTTTAAGACATGTAACTATCGAAAGATGAATGCACTGTGGTCTTAAAAAGATAAAAATGGGCAGCAACATTACTCAGACAGGCTGTGGCACACAACATTTTTAATTATACTCAGTGGACTAAAGTGAATTGAGACCTCACCCTCACTATTATAACAGTACCACTATACTGTAGACAGAACATCAGATTTTTTCTGCTTTAATTCAGTTTTAATTAGATTAATCTGTATGAACCTGTATGAAGTGCAGGAGTTTCTTTGCTTTCAAATGACATGAGCAAAAGCAGAAGATCCAGTGGGTCCATCTGCTTAAAGATTAGCTATAGAACACGTTAAGAGATGGGTGGTCACTGGATATTTTAGCATTCTGACCATTTTCTATAAAAGTGAAACATTGGTACTTGATACCATTAAACTGTTGGATTAGCTATTTAAAATATGTTAAAATACAACCTGTACCTTATAAAGTGGCTGGTAAGGTTTATTATTTTTAATTTTTTTGTTCATTTTCATTCATTGGAAAAAAAAAATAAAAAATAAAAAATGAAAAGATCAAGCTTTTTTTCTTGTGCATTAAAATTACATAAAAATGACCTAAATCATTCCATCTCAAATACCTCAACAACTACTTCCATCATGAGAAAGTTCCCTCTGTTCTTATTCCAGGTTTAATATTTCACTTCATCAGGCAATGGAAGGCGTCACCTCAGGTTTCTAACAACAATGCAGCATTTCATTCTACATGGGAAACTGTTTACTTCAAGGTACAAATTGGTGATTCCTGGACTTGTTTTTTCATGTTTAGATTTTAATATCAATAATTCAAGCATTGTTTTCTTTTCCCAATATACACATTTGACAGTGTTGTTCTGTTTTTTTTTTTTTTTACACATTTAGAAAGAAGAATGCTGACCTCCATTTTCCATGCTGAGCTAATACTGGCGGAGCAGAACAGCACCAACTTATCTAATTTACTGATAATAGATTGGGTTTTGGTAACAGTTGCTATTTAAAGCCTTGTGTTTTGTTTTTTTCTCTAAAAACTGCTTATTGAATAATCTTTGCAGAAAGAACCCATTGCCATGCAAAAGTACCATGCTAATACAACCAGTGTACCTAACTTCTATATGAGATGGAATTGTAGTTTGTGATGCCATTTAGAACCAATGATATTCAAATGTTTTGACCTATTGAATAATGTTTACGTGTAATGTTAACACCAGCATAGAAAAAAACAAAAATACTTCCATTAGAATCATCAAGGCATATGTTTTACAATGCTAATGGTGATTTGTGCGTAAACATACGATAATAGTAATGTGGGAGTCTATGTAAGTTTGTATATTCAAGCAGTACAATTAGAAGTTACTAAAAAAATAGAACAAATCCAAAACAAGACAGCTAACATCAATTTTATGCAAGACAAAAACAAATGTGGGAGACATAGAAACAAAACAAACAATAAAAAGAAACTAAGAAGTATAAAGACAGGTAAAAATATAGGTTACATTTCTGCTCTGAAAGAAAACAGTTTTTGGCATTGTGATCTACTTTCAAGGAGTCGTTGGGTAAATATGTAACATGTGGCTAATGAGTCTCTCCCAGTTTAAGGCACAAAGTGAGTCAACAAAAAAAGTATTGATCAATGTCAGTCTACAAAAGTAAAATAAACATGTTGACCCTAGTTGGAATTCTCACCTAGGAGCTTGTGTGAACATGAGCATAACCCAATTGCTGATTTATGTGTCTCATTCAACTGGGAAGAAGGTTTTCTTTTTCTATTAGTAGAAAAAACAAGGTTGTTGTTGTATTAAATAAATAACCAGTGCTTTATGGCTAGTTATCTCTCCTGGATGACTAGATGCATAAAAGAAATAAAAAAAATAAGAAAACACAGGCCATGTCTGGGCCCAGTATTTTAGACCCACTGTTAGGTTTCTGAGTCAGTCAATAGAAAAAATAGAAGAGGAAACTTTTCCATGATGTTGAGAACACACACATGCTTTCTCATCAGATGTTCTTGTGGTTTGGGAGTCCTTGCGGTAATGGCCAAACTTAATAGCACATCCTCAGCATTCCTCTGAGACAGCGTGCTTTTTCCCCTTTTGACCAGTAAAGTCACTGGAATTTGAGAAGAGGGGTGTTTGGAGATGTCCATTTAAGTAGAGAGTAGTGTGACGTTTGAGTTTATGCACAAATATGATACAATTATGACAAACACTCAGTACTATGAGCTCAGGGTGGTTGCCAGGGTATGATGAGTAGTTACTGGTTGGCTGTTTGTCATTTCTTAGTGTTACCAGTTTTCAAACTGGCTGCTGGCCATTATGTCTAGATCTTTAAATGGCAAATGTAATTCTGCTTTAAAGTCAAAAACTCCAAAAACCTTGAAATTATGAGCCAGTTTACTAGTTGCACCTTGTTGGCATTAGGTTGGACCCACTGATGTTCAAGAAACCAGCTAGAATTTTTTTAAGCAGTATGACATGGACCATTATCCTGCGGAATGGGTAGAGGTGGGCAGGGTCATGAACCATACTTGGACTAGCTGAGGTGTCTCTTAATATCTCTTAATCTGTTAGTGTCTAGTTAAAATTAACCTGTGTAAATTGTATTCTCAGTTTCTTGTTTTAAGGTAAAAGTAGAAATCAAATCAACTCCAAATTAAACTTTACTTATATATTGATTTTCATACAAAATAGCATTTCAAAGTGCTTTACAGATTAAAATGGCCCCACATGCCCAATGTGGTCTTTCGATGGTGTAGTTTCTCTGCTTCAAATTTTAACGTGCTTTAAATTCAGAGATGTTATTTCACACACATGGTTTGAATGAATGATTATTTGAGTAAGAGTTGCTTCTTTTTCATATTAAACCAGTCTATCCATTGTCCTATGATTGTTGAAATGAAAAGGGGATTTTTATCCACACATCACTCACTGGATATTCATCCCAGAAGATAAGCACTTTCAGAAATATTCAAAAGCTCATCTGACAGTAACAACCAGGTCCTGTTCAAAGTCATTTGCATCCCCTTTTCCCCCCATTCTAATGCTGTTTGAAATTCATAGTTTTGCTTTGCCACGGCTAGATGCCTAAACGCACTGTGTTCCCAGCATTTATCTGATTCACTGATAACATGGGGTAAAAATAATTTTAAAGGTGTAGCTAATATATTGATTGCTAAGTCTTTTAAATTTTTTCTGAATTAGAAAAGTAACTTCAAAATTCTCTTTATGGAATAGATTGAATCTTAGGAGCCATAAACCCCAGTAATGCAGAAAGTCACTATCAAATATGAAGTGCCATCTGGAACAGCAGAGTGTGAATCAGTTTACTTTTTTTTTGCACTTTGTAGTTTTCTTTTTTTTGTTTAAACAAAAAATTGAGTTTCTTGAGAAGAAAAAAAATCAATGAATGGGTGTGCGGCTCCCTATTACCAACATAGAAAAGGATCTGCTTTTGATCTGCTTTAAGCATGGGTGACATTTTTTTACAAGTTTTTCCATGTTTGTAACACTTTTTACCCTGAAAATAGCGGAAAATCTTCTATCAAGCAAAGTAACCATTCAGGGCAGAAGGTTGCTTGGAGAAAGGTATGTATCTGAGTAACAGTGCTGGTCTGAGGAAGAACTTACACTGGTCTGAACTCTGCAAGAAGTCCGTCTTTCTTAATTGCAGTTACAGTTATTTATCAACAAGACAAATTACTAACTGGGCTCGCCATTACACTGTAGGCGCTTTTTAATCCTTGAGTAGGGTCCCGGTTAATTATGTGACCAAGCTACTACTCTTGGACACCATCTTTACTAACTTTGGTCCTCATAATTAGAAAGATTGCCACATAAAGCTTTGCAAGTGGAGACTTTGCTGTCACTATTGCTGTCTTGTGCAGCCATTCGTGACATGCAGTGGTGCCTCAGTTTGTTGCCTGTATAACTTTTCAGCAGCTTTCAGCTACACCCTTTAATGCCAATGTCTTGCTTAATTATATATATTTTTATTTATAATTATATTTTTGCCTTGGAACTTTATGCATCTATTGTCCGCCAATTTCTTAACTAAAAAATAATGAAAGAGTAAGAATGATTATATAAGATATGGAAAAAAAAAACCTCTAGAAACATAAAATTTGGGCAGATTTACTCTGAACCCCTAGACCCTTTTTGTATTCAACAAACGGATGTTCTTTCTCTTACGATCCAGGTTCCTGTTAATTGAATTGAAGTTAAGACAATACTTTTTTCCTCAATGCTTCTGCTTGGGCTTGTCTCTGACGAAGGCTTGTTTGGACTGTGTTCTCATTGTGTACATTTTACCAAAACTCTGCCTCAGTGTCTCGAGCTGAATGAGCCGGCTTTGCGTCATGGGAGCATGACTGGACATCTTCAAAAGGCAGGGCTTTGCAACAACAACAAGGCAAAGGGCCTCGCTTCAGTTCGGTAGAAAAAGCCCAATAAGCAGTGTGTTACAGCATACTGTAGGACGAAAATAAATGTTTTATATCTTCCATGCTTGGTTTGCATGTTTGCATACTTGCTTGGTTTCTGGGCTGCATTTCCTTTTGAGGTATTTCAACCGGATGCCTGTTGATATCCGATTCAAAAAAATTTAGTAAAAGCCCAAAACTAGCAAAACTCAAAAAGAGGATGTGCAAGTTATTTATAATCTAAGCATATATTGAACGGAAGAACAGTAGCACTAGAAAGTATAGGGAAAAAGGGGCAGAGCTGAGGAAATCCTGTCAACAATGTTTGAGCAACCCTGAGCGTGAGAGAATGTGGATGAGAACGAGCCACTCACAGCAAAAAGTCATGATGGCAGAGGAAAATACGGTATAGGGAAGAACTTCTATTCTGACATTAGTTATGTCATTAAAAAAAATAAATATGAGATGGTTATAAATCTGTTTGTAGTAGAGTTGTGACCTTTCACGTGTCCTTTGTCAGAAGCAACCTCCCAAGTCTTTCCATCTAAAAAAAAAAAAAAAAAACATGGTTAAGGAATTTGTGCATCATCAGCTGTTTCACCAACATCTTAAACATTTTATGAAACTGAAGGACATGCACACCTGAGCACTCGAGGTACAAATTCATCCCATTCTGTCTCCATAGCAACAGCCCCCGTCCTTCTGCACCATACCATACACTCATGAGCCCGACTTACAGTCCAATCAAGCCTCAGCATTATCTTCCAGACCCTGCACATTCTTCATAAAAGCATCTTGGTGGGAAGAAATAGGATTATTTCTACAGGGCAGATCTCTTATCCAGCTGTCCCATACACAATCAGACTGCTGGCCTTAGATTGGCAGGCGACCATCTGAGAAGTAAATGTCATCCTGTGACAGAGAATCCAAAGGAAATGTCAGGACCACAAATATATTGCTTTGTATGGAAAGCTAATATTTAGAGGGGTATTGTTCAAATGCTGTACCTCAGGTGACATCAAAATATAAAACAGCAAAAATGTGCCCAAAAAACATTACAAGGTGAATGTACAGATAAGGCAAGGTATAATTGGTCCTATCTACAAATATGTTAACATGAGGTGTACACAAGACTTTATCCTTTCTTATTCTGTTGGGGGGTATTGCTGGAATAAAGCAGATCTGCAATCTGATTAATATTTATTTCACATATATCCTAAACACAAATGATATAAAGGATTTTTTATTTTTACTTCCTGCCATTTTATGCGTTGATACAGTTTACGAACATTGCTCCAAACTATTTAAAGGAGCTGTGCAATTTAAGCATCTGAACTGCTTGCAAGTTGATCAGCAGAACCATCCTGTCTCCTTCTGGCAGATGGTGCACCAGGATGAATAGTCAAATGCTAGAACAGCAGGATTGTGCAGGAGCTCATAGACAAATAACACATTTATATTCTATGAGAAGATGGTGCCTGGAGATGAAGAGATTAGCTTGACAGGGGCTGAGATGATGAGATGTGATTTATGACCAGGTGTATCATTATTACTTCAAAATTCTTACCAGTGCCCATATGCCTCAATCTTCAAAACTTACTCTACACACACTTTCTGCAAGATATCTTTAAATAAAATATTAATCGTGAACTGCCTTCACAGATTTCTCAATTAGATTCAAATAGACAAAGTGTCCGATGTTGTTCGGTAACAAACCTCTGAGACCTAAAGAGCTGTTGTATTGATAGAGATAAAATTACACAGGTAGATGATTACTAAGCAGGTGACTTTTCAAAAATATTTTTTGCAGTGTATTTCAATAGAATTATCAGACTAAAGATGGCCTGTATTAACATGTATGCAACAGTTGAGTTTTATGATTTCTGAAATAAAGACAAAGGCTGGGATGCAATCTAACAAAATGTGAAAAGTTCAAAAGAGTAAGTATACTTTTGCATGGTATTTTACATGAATGACACATGGTTAAAGATCTTATAATCTTGTTCACTCATTTCAGTTGAATGAACACTTGTATAACTTGTAGCCGGAACATGCCACTTTCTACATGTTGTAGAAAACTGGTCTCCAGAATGGTTAATATTACCCCTCTAAACCTCCCCTGTAATGACCCATGTCCATGTCTGCTTTAGTAATGAATTTCAAATTGAGTCCAAAGAACAAAATGTTCTTGCTTGTTAGTCTCAAAGCAGTGAAGCGTGTTAAAGGCAGCAGAAAAATGGGATAGTATTCCAACTACCGGTTCCAAACATGTAAGATAAGGCAATTTGTCCACTGCTGTTACTGTACTACTGCAAATAATTACTCAGCTAATTTAAAATCTCAATTTAAATTAATAAACCACAAAAACTGACCACAAATAAACCAAAGAATTTAGCCATTATTAAAAGGATAAAAAACAAGGTTGTTTTAAAAAACTGCTTTAACTAACCCATTGTTCTAATTATGGAAACAGTACTTATGGCACTATATAGCATGCTAAATAAAATCCTTTGCTAACAGATTGATTTGACTATACTGAAGGATTTGAATTTGAGCCATTTATCGCTTATGTAGTGTCTAGATGGCATTTGCCATGTTTCATTTTGTGAGATTTTTTTTCTTTTTCTTGTAGATATGTTTTATTGTGTTCTAACAAACTGATGCTGACAGAAATAACCAACATCTGCTCTGTCAGTGATTACAGCAGAGACATCTGCTAGCAAACACTGACCTGTCCACTGAGCCTAGCAAATTATCTTAATTAGGAAATCCATCAAGATTGTATTAAAACTGAAATGAGCAGAAGTAGCTCTATAATTACCTCATGTGTTCTTTGTGAAAATAATAAGAAAAATATGTTTAAATGAAACACAAAGACGTAATGGTTGAAGAGTGTGAATATTTTAATTAAATTAGGAATCACAGAACTTGTCATTGACATTCACTTTAAATAAAATAAAATTAACTCAACATGTTCTGAAATGTAATAACAGTTTGCTCTAATGGATTTAACAGTATTGCAACAGATCTTGTTAGTAAATATTGAACATGTTTTAAAGTTTGACCCTTTCCAGGTTTACTATTGGTGACAGAGTTTTACAGAGGGATTTAAAACTGAGTATTTTATATACAATGCTTGTGTGGTAGTTAGCCTGCTTACTTAACCCTATTTGGGACACACTGTTTTTATATTTTGAACCCTGCCTGTAGTCCATTTCTGTTTACATTATGTGCCACACCACCTTGACAGCTTAAATACCTGCTAAGGACTTTTATTTGTACTTTCCATTTCAAAGTTATCTTTTTCTTTCAGGCAAGGGCCATACGCTGTGGTTGCTCAAGGTTGGCACGAAATTTATCAAGAAAGCGGGAGGCTAATTCATCATCCACAAGCCGACCGTCGCTGGAAAGTGTAACTGTCATCAGCTGTTGTGTGTGCAGCGTCTGGTCATCTTCATTCAGTTGCAGCTCAGTCCTGGAAGTGCCAACGGCGAGGATGCAGGCCTGAGGAGGGTTGATGACGGCGCTGAAACCACTGATTCCGAACATGCCTAGGTTAGATACACTGTCGCCGGAAGGAATGTAACAGATGGAAAAATTAGGAAATGGCATGCATTCTGTCACAAGAATAAAGCATTAAAAACATAAATAAGGACATAATGATTGTCGTTTAATTTTTTTTATTTTAAAACTTTAATTAAATACTACAGTCAAGATTAAGGGAGCAGCAGACTTCCACTATATTCTGTGTAAAGTTTGGTGAGTCTGACCAGAAGTCACTGGGCTGTTAGGTTAATGAGAGGTTTTACTCTGAGGAAGAAAAAAAGGGAAGAAAAAAAGAGCACACATCCATAAATCTGCAGCAGAACAAAAAGAGCTAAGTGTCTGCACAGATTCATGGCTCTCGTTTGACACAAAGACTCCATTAATGTGTAAATGAAACCATTATTTCGAATGAGTTGAAAAAATGCTAACTCTTCTGCATGTGATAGCGCCATAACATGTTGGCCAATTCCGCATTCAGCTCAAGACCACATGAAATGTAAAATATGTATAATATACTGACAGTGTGAAACCAGGAGGAAACCATAAAAGCTAATTATGGTGGCTACTAAGGAAAGTTATGATCTCGCTGATCTGCAGACGAAAAATGAGAATGTGAAGATATAGGTAATCAAAAATGTACACTTGAGATAAAATTTTACTGACTCAATAACCTTGGAGACTACAGAGAAAGGACAAGAAACAAACCGTTTACTAAGCTTTACTTCTTTTCACCTATAGCTAAGGTTTACCTGAATGAGCCTCCCTGGTACTCCTCAGGCAGCAATTTACCATCTCGAGCTTTCTGGGCCAACACCTGTGAACATATTTCATGTCATGTAAGCTTTGATTCAGAAACAAAAAACAAAATAAATTGTTTACTTGGGAAACTGGAAATGTTACATGCTGTGACAAGCTATGACTTTAGACAGCATAATCGTCTAAGAGATATAAACCAGAGCTCCTTCTTTGGCATGGTACATTAGAGCCTTATCTTTACCACTGACTGCACTACTCTAAGGCTAGCATGTGTTCTGTAATTCACTTTGCAGCGGCTTCTTAAGGTATCATGAAGTAAGGCCGAGCTTTGCCCATTCTGTCTCTTACTGCTGACTCATAAACTTATGTAATATGCATAATGGAGGCCCACAGTGCTTTAGACATTTTTCTCACTTCTTTTGTGACCTCGTTGGATGTGTTATTTAGACATTCTTTGAAGTAATTTCACTAGACCAACAACTCCTGGGAATGTTTGCAGCTGTTTCATGTTTTCTCTATTTGTGGATAATGACTCCGAGGTTCGCTAGACTCCCAGAGCCCTAGACTACCATATGTCAGAAACTTTCATGTCTGTTGTTAAATGTTTTGAGATTGGGGCTGTTGGAATAAAGCAGAGAGCATTCTTATCACTGGGCAGAAGAACAGGAAAATCATGAACTACTTGACAAAAAAAACAGGAATCCAGAAACTTTGCTCTTTTTACCCTCTGTGTTAAAACGGAAGGTTGGCAGCCTTAAGGTGACCATTTTGTGTATGTTAAAACAGGAAATTTAAGAGAGCTACTAAGATTCAAGAAAATAAAGCCATGTCTCTAGGAATCTGCTGATAGGAAGTGTTGCATTTGGGGTGTGAACTTTATTAAGTGTGCGTGTGAACTTGGAAAAACCTATCAGTTAAAGCCATCTGATTACAAATTTAATTTAGAGATATCACAACGGGATCAGCTCCTTCCTGCGTCAAGGGAAGGAGCCTAGAAGTAGAATGCTTCTCTGCAAAGTTATCTTTTTCTTGTCCACGATACAATGTGTGAGACTGAAGTCCAACGCTATTCATTGTAACATCTATTTTTCGAGCGATAATTAAACCTGGTTAAATTGATTCAGAAGTATTACAAGTTTTTTGTGTGCGAGACTACGTTGCTGAATAAAAAGAACCGGAACATATTAGGACATAATGTGTTGCTTTTTCTGATTTTCAGGCCTACTTCATGTTTTCAGACATCTTCTGTTTAACCCTCTATCCTCCTCGTGCATTTTGTTGTGCAAGCAGGTGTGTTTTTGTGAACAATTTTGGCTGTGCTAATGTAATTTATGTAATTTCTTTCCGAAGTCGTTTATTTTTTGGGAACTTACCAAAAAAGATACAATTATTTTACTTAGTCCATTTAATATAATAATAGCCTCATTAAATAGCGTACTCCCTCCGTCATTTTTTTGTGCCATTGACTTCCAAGTAAACTATACTTTTGTAATAAACCTAAATATTAGCATAAATTGTTTCTGTGTTCTGTTTGGGTTTTAACAACTGTCAGAGTTAAATTGTAATTTTTACTGTTTTTGATCAGATGGCATATTTTCTCCATTATGGGTGTATTTTAGAGGTTGTGTAAAATATTTTTGGTATGCATGTTTGTGCAGTTTTCCTCCAAAAATGCCTCCTTATTTAAAATTGAAAATTGGCAAATGGTCTGAAAACTACCATTTTATGCAAGTTTTCTGTATATGTTTGTCATCCTGTGCATGCATGTAAAGTTCAAAGTGCTTTACAGCTCTGGTGTGTGTGAGGGGGTGGTGTTCTTATGTGGGCGACTGTGGCTCAGTGGTAGAGTTGGCTTGCAATTGGAGGGTCGTTGGTTCGATTCCAGCTTCCTCCAGTCACATGTCGATGTGCCTCTGGGCAAGGCACTTAACCCCAAAAATTCTACTTTGTCCTACCGAGCTATGTTGGCTATTGGTGCATGAATGTGAGTGTGAATGGGTGAATGTGGCTTCAATGTAAAGCACTTTGAGTGGTTAGTATGACTAGAAAAGCACTACATAAGTTCAGTCCATTTACCATTACTCTGTTAAAATCTTATATTTTCATCAATGCCTCGTCGTACATAAAATATACTGCAAAAATTCTAAAATGTACAAATATATTTAATGCTGCTTATTATAATATCAACATAATACTAATTATAGTAACAGCATTTAATCTGGGCATTAGAGCAAAATTCTCACAGATTAACTGCAAAGACACAGACTAGAGAATCAACAAAAATAAAGCTAGGTTTGTTTACACAGGTGTCTTGGCTGAAACAAAGCTTATATACCTGACTCAGATGAGGTTTTGTTTTCTTTCCACCTTAACCACGAGAAGAAGGTACAACGCAATTGAAGCCCTAGAACTTTTGCAGCAATTTGATGATGAGGATGCTGCGCTAGCTTGATCCACAGAGGACAGCACTTCTGATAATGAAGTGGAAGATATAAAGAATATAAGGTATAAAGATATGAGAATAAACCTGGCAATAAAGGGGTTAAATCTGAGAAACATAAAAATATTTTTTATATATTTTGTGAATACTGTAGCTAAGGATGAAATTCCTGCAAAAAGGAAATACTTATGTGATATTATATAATACTTCTCTGTTAAGGTTTTTTTTTTTTTGAATGTTTTTGTGCATTTGGAGGAACTACGTCGCATTTTTTGAAAATCTTACAATAAAAAAAATACGGTGATCAGAATATATTCTTATGCCCATTTGTGACACTCCAAGGCTCTGACAATCCACCCCTAAAACATATGCTCTGGATATTGCATACAAAAAGTATCTCGTTTTTTCATTTTTTCCCCCTAAATTTTTTACATTCCAGATTTTAATCATAAATTAGGCAATAAATGGGTCAAATCTGAAAAACACACAAAAGGTTTAATTATTTTTTGTTAGCACTGACGCTAAGAATGAAATTCATGTAAAAAAAAATTGGCACTTATGCTATATTATATAATTTTATTCACACATAAGTCTCCAATACATCTTTTTGTGCACGAGGAATAAATAGGCTATACATATTTGAGGAGGATAGAGGGTTAAGTAAATTACCGATTCAACACCCCTACTACTAATGGTCCTGTGAGTGAATTTGAACTCCGCTTTCCAAAATCAGTGTTGATCTGTTGAGTCAAGGTTTGACAAAGAGGGCGATCACATTTTTATACAGAGCCAGATTGATCTGAAAAGCTAGTTTCCTTTAATAGATGAAAGGATCATTTTAAAAATGCCTCGTATTTGTGGAGGTTTATCCTTCCCTGATATAAAAAAAAAAAATTACAGATCACAACAGAAAATCTGTTTGGGGGCAAATAAACCCTATACACCTGCCCGAGCTGATGCAACAACGCAGCACCCCTCTTTGCCACAGCTAAAAACACAATAATAAAAGATTGGTACAATCTTTTTCTCAGATCTAGACAGCAACCAATTAGTGGCATTTCACAACCATTGCACCTTTGGAGATTAAGATCACGCCAGTACCTGCTGGTTAAAGACTGAGTTTTTTTCCCCTTTAAATTATCTTGCATGAAATAGAAACACAACTGATATTCTAACAAAATATGGAATTAATTAATTAATTACAGATCTTTAATATGTTAAAGATCTGTACTAATTAATGCATTTCAATACGCCGTAAGCAGGGTGGGATACCATAGTCAAATTTTCATTACACAACCCAAAAAACTGTCATATATACCAATAAAAGCAAACAAGTGTTTTCTTTTATTTATAAATGCATCTCTATCAGCAGAAGGTGGTTTAAATAGAATGTAACTGGATTATGCGCACTTACACATGACATTTTGAGGCGTGTCCTGGCAGAGAATGTGACAGCATGGGCTGACTCTTCTACAGTTCAGCACGTATACTGGTTTTAAAGTTACAGTTCGGTAGGTTTTGGTGCGCTTCGGTCAAGAAAAAATAATAAAAAAGTTAGATTTTTTCCAGTTAACATAAAGTAAAGGTTATTTTTCAATTTTTGGGGATTAATTTGATTTTAGAAGAATAATTTTGTAAAATGTAAATGACAGTTTAGAACCAACATTACATTCCATTCTAATGAATGATGTGGAATAAGCAGGCATAGTCAGTATCATCATACAACAATATAACTTCCTAAAAAGTTCTATGTTCATTATTTTTCATTTTTTTTAACAAGAATGTGCTCATAATTTAGAATATAATATCAAATTACTTTGGATTTTTATTTTAGACAATCTAGTGTCCCGACTGCAGCATGTGCAGCAGTTAGGAAAAACAATCCCCTCTTATTAATAGAGAACCTTCCAACTTGCTTTTTATACAATTTATGCAGTTCAAGCTGATTGAATTGATTTAATTCTTTCAAGTGGATGGCTTGAGGTTGTTTTTTTTTTTGTTTTTTTTTATTAAGGCAAATACTTAAGGTCAGTGGAGCTAATGTATGCATCTTATTGCTGTTGAAAGCACTATTGAAAACTCAAACCCAACATAAAGTTTAAAGTATGCTTCACCTTTCTTTTGCCATTGTCCTTATAGCTGAATAAGAAACCTTAATATTCTAATTATGTGTTTTTTAACTAAGGTATTCTACTCTTATGATATCTATATATCTATGTAATGCAATTCCCCTTGTTCCTAATTTATTTTCAGTCCATTTTGTTAGTTTTGCATGAAAAAACAAACAAAAAAAGTTGTTTTTTTTGTATGTATGCAGACATTATTTGGTCTATCGCACCAGTCGTTTTCCTGCTTTTAAATTGTCTCGACCATGTTTTGAATATATTTTTTTCCTCCATACCTTAGCAGTGGCCGAGATCTCCTGCACTCCTTTGTTAGCAGCATCCCTGATAATTGGTGTGATGAGGCCTCGGTCAGTAGCCACAGCGACTGAGATATGGATAGAATCCAGTGGGTGAGGTCCATCATTAGACCATGTCATATTTACTTCGGGCATTTCCTGGGGAAAAAATAAACTTTGAATGAAGTATGTGAATAAGAACATGCATTTTATTCTCACAAGAGAACCATCAAATAAAATAAAATAAAAAAACAACTAAAACACTAACAAAATAAATTATACCAACATCACTCTTCTAGACTAGAGGCTTTCCTAAACAGGATAATATTAGACTCAGTAGACAAAGCTTAGAAATGTCTCCGGAAAAATAAAAATGTTTTGGTTTTAGCCTGCTTCCAAACTCCTTAGTTTGCAATTTGTGGAGTTTGGAACCTAGATCTAATAGCATCTCTGGGAAGAAAGCCTAATCCACAAACCACAGACTAGAACAGATCGATTACTAAGATCACGGAATCAGACAGTCCTTGACATCCTCACATTCTATTTAACCGAGCTCACATCTGATTGATCAGAGGTTTATTTGGCAGCATGAGTGGAACTTAATAACAATTAGACTGACATACACAGAGTACTACTCAGTCCCAACATTGTGATGTCCAAATGATTCCCAAACATTTATTTGCAAGTATTTAGGGGGATCTATGTGCTTACTAATTCATTTGGAAAATGTTCAGTCAGCTAATATAGTTACTAAGCAGCTGCTTCACTTGGTCAGCTAAGAATCTTTGTTTAAAAAACAAAGATATATATTTTTTTATTCCTACTTCACAGCAGCAGATCCATGTTAAAAATGTTAACAAGTGTGACAGCAAAAAAATCATCCACACTAAGCATCAACTAAGGCAAAGTTTTTTAGTCTTCAACAAAAGTTGATCCAAACAAGTATTTTGGTCATGTGGTAAACTGCAGGACCAATCAAAGTATAGTACCGACAGGTAAAGTGCAGGTTGGTGGTTAAATAGTTTCTAATATGCATATATTAATATGCATATATGTGTGTGTGTGTGTGGGTGGGGGGGCCTGTCAGGACATGGAGCCCAAAGATTACCAAAAACCAAACAAAAAAGAAAAACAGGCAGCATCTTCCATGTCTGGGTGCATTTTATGCAGTTGAAACACCCCTTAACTTCTGCTTTGGTTAAGTGATTCTGTCAGTCGGTCATTTGTGACACTCCCTTCAGAATAGAAGATTGAAATACCAGCGATGTGATGGAGTTTAACATGAGATATTGATGCAAAGATCAGCTTAGAGGCTTACAGTTTTGTGGGACTGCTGTCTACGGCAGCTTCTATAACTCCAGCAGCCGGCTGGGAGACATGACCCGGTCGATCAGAAGCTCAGTTATACGCAGATGGGATCTGTGCTTTGCAAGTCCTGTTGTTTAACATCTGCTAATTATCAACTTTTTTGAAAGACTGCTAACAAAGATTAGAATCGACATAATATGTGGGTTGTAAATGAAACAGTAAAGCTATCTTTCAGCGCCAATGCTAACAGTGTTAGCATCGCCTAACATTTGTTTAATTTCGGCTTTAATGTGTCCCCTTCTATCTCCCTCATCTCTGACTGCTATCTGGGGCATGCAGCAAGCTCATAGCTGTACGGTTGTGGTCCATCATATACGAAGTTGTAAATGTTCACAATTTATTCTGAGTCACAGTCTGCATTATAATCCATGGTTTTATATTGATCGAACTGACAGGACTCCCTTCTCCCCCATCACTTCTGGCATACTCACAAAAACCACTTGAAAAACGAAAATAATGGATATATTAGTACATTTTTATTTGGAAACTGTTCCAAATGTATTTCCCTAAATGATGGTTTATGGGGGGGCTAAAACCTGCAACCTGCACTTTAAGAGACCACCTAGTTGTTCATCAGCCTTTCTTGCTTCTAAAGGTAAAACTATAAATGTTTCATATTTCTCTAGATTATGAAAAATACTTAAAATACATATTTAATCAAATGCAAATTTGTGTTGAATAAAAAAAGAAAAAATATGTATATTTATTTTATGTTCCAACAATATTACGCATTTCACATCTGGAACAGATCCAATGCAAGGTTCTAGAGGATATGTGCACAAGTGTATCCTGCTTTTGTCAGATACTTCCAAGGGAAAAAGCAGGTGTCAGATTAAATGTTCCCAAACTATTAGTGCCTGACATTACGAAACCATAAAAGCACGTCACTGTGCTCTGTTAAAACCTTCTACCCAGTCTAAATAAATGACCCAACCAGCCACAAAATATGAAGAAGTATTTGGTTTAGTTCAAAACATAATGCAGAGCACAAAATCATCTATCTATCTAGAGCAATAATGTAAAGTGAATGAGATTCAATGCTCTGACAAAAAATAAAAAATACTGCTAAGCAATTTTAAAGTGAAATAATTAAATCCCATTAACTTTCACACAAACTTTAACATCTAGTGAAAATATATTTAAGAACAAAAGACTGAACAGATTTCTTTGAGGGAAAAAATCTAATTCTTGAAATAGCTTACGTAAAGCTACTGAGTTCTTTTAAATCAAGGCAAAAAACCAATCTGTTAAGAGCAGCCTTTGAGAAATGTTTTCATGCATCTTTATTGCTGTTTTTCTTTTTCTTTCTTCACTTCTCATATGTTCTGTGTGTCTTTCATGCTTTGTTGCTGGTTTTATTTTCATGTAAAGCACCTGGAATTACTTTGTTCTTGAAAGTGTGCTATACAAATAAAATTGCCTTGCCTTATGATTGTCTAACCTGGCTAAGGTGAAATTTCAAATCATAAAAAAATAAATCTATGTGGGGGGTTTTTCCGATGGAGGACTGAAATTAGGAATTGGGTGGTTGCTAGTTTCAAGTATATAAATATATATATATAAACCTCTAAAACTTCCCATCATTATATACTATCTGATAGAATAGAGTAGATAGAAATAATACATCCACAAGGTAAACTGAAAAGAAAACTATCAATAAAAACCTAGAAATAAAAAAAAAGGAATGAACATAAATAAGCATTTAAACAGGTTTACTCACTCTTAGTGTAACAGCAGCTGCCTTGATAATAAAATCATTAACAGACACTTTAATCTCATCTGAAAAGACAAAGAAAAAACAACATGTAAGCACAATTCAAGCTCTTTTGATATTCAACACACTATAAAATTTGCCAGTGATGGACTGAGGTGAGAGGCTGAATGAACTGATAGCAAAAACGGTAGAAGATACGCAAACAGTCATAAAAGCTTATTGACTTAAATACATTTCTGAAGAACAGGAATACAATTAGATCAGCTAATTCAAATTATCCTTACCAATCATAATACACAGTTATAATACACACAGATTTATATATATATAAAACCTAAAAAATTTCAGAGCTGACATCTATTTCTATAAGCCCGAGGCAAAAGAACTTGCTCCATTTCTGTGTGTTAGACACCAGAGAGAGAGACGGGTTTGGACTGGCAACTGACTGCCAGCTAGCTCTTACGAGTATCCAAAAGTGCAGCCCCAGACAGTTATGAATGCTGCGAGTGGGATGATTAATGAGCTAACCGTGAAATCACGCTGCTCCTGAACAATAAGGGGCCAAAAAAACAACCGGGGCCACAGAATCCCTCAGTACACACAGTCTTTGCTAATAGGTCAGGAATGGGCTTCTCATTTCCCTCACCATACTGACGGTCCCCATAGAGATTTACTTTTTGTTTGACAGTGAGGCAAAGTTAAGCTAAATGAAACAAATTTTGTGTTAGGTGCAACAAAAATATAATTAGAAAAAACAACTTATTGCTATTTCAACATAAAGGTCAAACAAGTCAAAGTAAGTGACAAATAATTTGACTCAAAACAGCAATACGGCAGACTGTTGGAATTGTGACAAATGGGGAAATAAATTTTTTCCGCAATTTCTTGTCATACTGTTGACTTCCTTTCACACCCTTCAATTTCAACATCCACATCCTGATTTCTGGTGCACAGAGAGTAACTGTGAAATAAATGTAGTCATAAGCGGTAATGGGCCTCTGAAAGTAAACACCTGTTTATCAAAATGCGATGAGCTTTTATGGAGTCTTCAAGCTGGGACAAACTTCCTATAGCATAAATAAAATAATGAACCGATTTTACTCTTTATAGACTATATTCAGAGACAAAATATCTTGTTTAGTTATTTATTATTTATTGCACACAGGAGTACAGGAGCTCATAAGAATATGCTGATGTCAAAATGTTCTGATCCAAACATAGCTTATTTTAGTTTTAATGGTTTAAAAAAATCTTTTTTATAGAGCATGCATCTCGTTTTGTAGATTGAAAAGATCTGGTTGCCACACCCATCTAACTAGTTTTAAAAGTTCACTATCACATTCATATGGCCTACTGTGTGATCTGTCCGCAGATATCCCCAGCCACTGTTGGAGAGATGAAAAGCTTTGAGGACAAAGCACTAAGATTATAATTCAGGATGAACACTTTCTGTAAGTAACAGTGGGTACGGAAAGTATAGATACCCCTTAAAATTTGTCATTGTTTGATTGCAGCCATTTGCTAAAATTCATAAAGTAAATTTTATATCACATTAATGTACACTCAGCACTCCATCTTGACAGAAAAATCTAAAATGTAGAAATGTTTGAAAATTTATTAGAAAATAAAAACTAAAATATCACATGTTCATTAGTATCCAGACCCTTTGCAGTGACACACTACACATATTTCACTAACATGCTATCCATTTTTTCGGACCCTCCTTAAAATGGTTCTGTTCCTTCACTGGAGTCCTACTGTGTTTAAATAAACCGACTCATGTTAATTAGGAAAGGCACACACATGTCTATAGGAAGATCTTTTGTGACGTCAATGTTTGTTTTCTCGCAAGGCATCATAGTAGAGGGTGGCAGGAAACTGTGTATTTTACCTATAATTCGATTGTTTTGCATGTTAAAGGGAGTATTTTTTATTGTTTTTTTTTTTTACAAATTGTGGTTGATCAGGAGATTAAAAATGGATGCTAAAAAGAAAGCCTGGATTACTGAAGCCTATTTTTTATGTATAAAACATGAGGTTTGTGTATTTTAAAATAATCTGCGTTATATTGTTGTCACGTTCTGATTCAGCTGTACATGCAGCATCTGTAAGTCCGATCCTGACAGCTGCTACTGATTTAATTATTAAAGCAGCTACATGACTGCATGTTTCTCCAAGACTGGATTTTAAAGAAAAATAATTATGTAAGAAGTTATATGTAGTTTTTCGCCAGAGACCAGACACCACTGAATTCTTCAAATCACAGGACAACCTAAGTTGTACAACAGCAACTACATTTCTATAAATAAATAAATACGCACAATGATCAATGAGTTCTTACCCAGCTTTGCAATTGTATTGCATGTGCACAAACATGTCAACAAAGATCCTCCTATATAAGACCTTACAGCTCACAGTACATGTCAGAGAAAATGAGAATCATGAGGTCGAAAGAACGGCTCAAGGAGCTCAGAGACAGAATTGTGGCAGGGGAAAGATCTAGCCAAGGTTACATAAGAATTTCTGTAGCACTCAAGGTCCCTAAGAACACAGTGGCCTCCATAATCCCCAAATGGAGGATCTGAGATTGTAGACCTTGCCCAGACTTGGCTGTCTAGCCAAACGGAGGAATTTGAATGTGAGAGAGCTAAAGAAGACTCCAAAGATCAATGCTCCAGAGATGCAGTAAGGAGATGGGAGAAAGTTCCACCAAGTCAACTATCACTGCAGCCCTCCACCAGAGGCTTTATGGCAGAGTGGCCTGATGGAAGCCTCTCCTCAATGCAAGACATATGAAAACAAACATAGAGTTTGCCAAAAAATGCGTTACGGTAGAGCTGGGTGATATGGTTTCAAATCAATACCTCGATATATTGAGTAGTTCATCTTGATAACGATAAATGGACGATAACTAACTCCCCTCCTTTTTCTATATTCAACGGCCTAACTTACATAATGTGCTTGAAAATGTGATGGGTTATTGTTATTGTATGGCTTCAAACAGCCTTTCAAAACAAGGTTGAATTTGTACTCAGAAGTGACCACACTGATCAGGTGAGGAAGTTTCTGAGGCTTTGAGTGATTTTGGTGATTTAGTGATAGTGTGCAGTAGTTTACTTTAGACAAAATATTTTTCCTTTACTTCCAAGCACGGGTAGGATCAGCTGCTGCGGCTTCAAGTGTACGTGATTTATCAATATTGTGGACTCGGTGGGACTACTATCTCCTCCGACTGAGTAGGGCCCCTAAGCACACAGCTAATACAATAAAGGAGTGGCTTCAGCACAACTTTGTGACCATTTTTTATTGGCCCAGCCAGAGCCCCCGACCTAAACCCAATTGAGCATTTCCGGAGAGACCTGAAATTGGCTATCGACCAACGTTCACCATCCAACCTGACAGAATTGGAGATGATCTGCAAGGTAGAATGCCAGAGGATCCCCAAATCCGGGTGTGAAAAACTTGTTGCATCATTACCAAGGAGAATCATGGCTGCACTAGCTCAAAAGGGTGCTTCTACTCAATACTAAGCAGACAGTATGAACACTTTAGACCATGTGATATTTTATTTTTTAATACATTTAATAATCATGATATATTTGTTTTTTTGTTTTGAAGATTGGGTGCTGAGTGTAAATTAATGAGAAATAAAATTAACTGTTTTAATTATAGCAAATGGCTGCAGTGAAACGACTGATATAAAGGGATCTGAATACTTTCTAGGGCTGCTATGATTCATCTAGACAAAGTTGGTGAGTAAAATTGTTGACAAAAAATATATAGTAATCCATCCTATTGTTTATTTTTTATGTTTTGTTTTTCTCTTAAAATAGTCACTGTCCCTTTATCTGCTCTGCCACAACTGCCCCTCATCCATAGGTGCAGTTGTGGCAATTGGGCTCAGCTGCAGCTTAGAAAAGCTTTAACATTAGTGAGTCGACAACGTAGCTCTAAAATTCTGCTGCTAACATTAGTGTCAAAGGCAGAGCGATTCTACTACCCCACCCCGGCTTTTAACCTTCTCTCCTAAGAATCCAGGGCTATTAACAGGTTGATGAAAATGTCTAGATTCTCTCTCATGACATCCTCTAACTTCCCGAGCTGCTGCTTAGAGACTGGTTCTGAACTGTTCAAACACAGAACAGAACACAGCTGCTGTAGCTTAGAGGACATCAAGGTGCAGGTGTTGCAACAAAAAACTGCTGCTTAATATTCGTATTGCATTAAAATACTTATCTTGTTAGAAAGTAATCTTTATTCTGACTTTAGATGTTAAATGGCTGTGAGTAGGAAGGATCTTACTGTAAGAACCATTCAGTAGTTTTGATGAAGCTCCTGACTGAAGCGGCTGTTACGTTATTTTGTGGATTCAACATTGACAGTGTTGATAGTAATTTCACTACACTTAGCACAAGTCATGTGTCTGCTGTGACACAGTTTTATTTTTTTAATAGTTCATAAATATTAAATTAGCCATCATTTTAAAAATCAATATTTTAGATATTGCATAAGACTTCAAGGTAACACGCAAATATAAGGAGCAGCTGCTCGTGCAATAACATCCATTAGTCGACTAATCAGCAAATTAGTGATTAGTGAATTATCAAAATCATCGTTTGTGGCAGCCCTAATACTTTCCGTACCCACTGTATGTCCCCGCATGCTTTAACTGCACTGGAATATTATACAAGGTTAACTGACGGAGAAAAGAAACCCGATAGTTTGGTTGAAAAAGGCAAACCTTTATTATCTATCTATTCCTTGTCATCTGCCTATCTAAGATAAGTTCATGAGAGGGAGATCTAGATAATGTTTTCACAAGAAAAAATGCTTCCATAAAGTCACATGAAATAAGAGACACAGTTACTGAATATTGCAATGACCATATCAATGCCCACATTTTCCTTACTTTGCCTTTGTGACAATGCACTAACCACAGAGGAGTTTTTCCACAAACTTATATAACAAGTGTGTACTTCAAGAGAAGTTCAATTCTCCAACAGGGCACATACATGTTTATGGCATTTAGAATAGGGCTGGGACGACGCGTCGGCGTAATCGATTACGTCGACACGTAAAATAAGTTGATGCAAAAAATAAGCGTCGATGCGTCATCACTTTTAAAACAAACAAGTAGTGTCAGCATGAGTGACTTAAATACCTCCTTCCGAACTCGCAGTTCAAAGGTATGGAAATATTTTAAAATAAAAGGGAGCGATTTTGTCATCTGCCGGCTTTGCAAAATGGAAATGGCTTATAAAAGCACGACGGCATCCAGGAGCAGTTCCAGTAAATGATTAAACACCGTAAGTTTTCAAATTTTTTACTTACGCTATGTATTTTACCCTATAAATCACCCAAACACGCCCACGTAGAGGGCATATACTCATACACAGCTGCGTCTGGTGTACGTTCTTGCTATCTGTTTTGTTGGTTTTTATTTGTGACCTGTGTTGGCAGAATGAGTCAGAATGCACACAGACTGATTATGAGCAAAAGCCGAAAATGTGAGTGTGATATTTGGTTGCAGTAAACATGTTTGTTAACAAAGGTAATGCAATACCTACCCGCTAAACGTAGCCGTTGTGGACGTTAATACAACATTGTTCAAGTGCTTGCAAAAGCAAACCGACAACGAACTCTTGATTGTCATGTTTAATAATGCCTCATCCTGTTTGAATACTATTTTTTACTTCATGCTTTTCCGGTTTGTCAGATTGAAAGTTGCCATCAAAAACTAGAAAAACGTGCAGCATTTTATTGTAATGAATAGCGCCTGTCTCTCTCTCGCAAATCTTTTTGTCAGAAACAAGATAAAATGCAGCAAAATTAATGTTTTTTGTGAATGAAGAGCACTTGTTTGCATAAAGTAAATTGTGCTTGTTTATATTTTTTGGGGGTATTTTCTCTCCTTCATTCATATGGTTTATTTGCACAACATTTAACTTCTTTTTAAATGCAACCTCTAACATAAGATTGTACTAATACTACAACTTTATTTGGGATATTTTTTTATTAAAACGTGTTCAAATTAAGAAATTTGTTTATTTCATTGAAATACATAAATTAATAAATGTCAAATTTCTATACAAATCAAATAATTGGTAAATAATCGATAATCAAATTGAATCAAAATCTAATCAAATTGAAAAATTAATCATTAGATTAATCAATGCATCGAAAAAAATAATAGCTAGATTCATAGATTACAAAAATAATCATTTTGCCCAGCCCTAATGTAGAATCTCCATGCATAGCAACTTAAATACAGCATAAATATTGGGATGGAGCTTAGAATCAATACAGAAAACCTAGATCTGAGTAGCAAAATAATTTACCCAAAGTATAATGCAAATTTACAAACTGTGCACAAAGTAAAAAGGCTGCGACTCTAAAAACACTAGTCATGCAAAACGCAGCTTACAGACAGTGAGGGGGTAAATAGTTTCTGGAGTTGACTTTTGACAGAAACTTTTGATCGTAATCAATAAATGTGCATTGATCTGGGCAGAGACTTGGCCAAGTATTGAAAAGACTATACTAGTTTTAAAAGTTTCTTTTGTTCACTTACATTTGGTCTGCAAGCTTTTTTTATTTGCATTCTAAAATGGACCAAATTTCCTGATGCTGGTATTCCATCAGTGAAAATCTGAGTAATCAATATATATTTATTTTACAACCCTATAACTCAATGTCACAGTGAACACTAACAATCACTTTGAGAAATAATTCATATATATATATACAAAGAATGAATAGGAACTTGCAAAAATCCCTGTTTAAAATCAGAAAGCCTCAAGCTTTTATCACTTGTTTTTAGGACGATTTATGTAAAGCCCATTAGAGAGTCTGGGGTTTGGGGTGAGTAGGAACTTGGATTTGAAGTGAAGTTTTGAAGCAAAGAATACATAAAGTACAGACAATAACAGTTCCACTGGGTTAGAGAATTGTTGTTTTGGAACCTGAATAATGTAACATCTCTGATAGAAGAAATGGTTCCCTGAATGAATGACTAAAGTATAGTTTATACTTCTCCTTTACCAAGTTTGGACCCAGACAGAGACTTCTTGATGGAGACAATTTTTGTTTATAGCTGTCCGTTGGATTTTCAGTGTTGCAAAGCAATTCCCCACCAGGACAAGAGGAAGTGCCATATTAGATAAATCCGACCATATTAGATAAATTGTCCTTTTGATATAAAGCATGTAGTGCCCAAACACTGCATTGACTACAGATTACAATTACTAGAGCACTGTTGTGGTGAAACAATCTCTTGCTGTTATTGAGCTGACCAATCACAGGCACACACTCCATTTATGGACAGAAAATTAGAAAACTGGACCCTACTCCGTCCGTCGTCGCGCAGTTGATGGAGAGTCCCCTGCGTCGATAGATACTGGTGATGCGTCAATCCATTTCAACATAGACTGAGAAGTATAAGCTAGGTTTAAGTAGCGATGAAAAAAACTTGAAATGCTCATGTTGAAGCAAATGGAACCAATAGGAATTTACTGAAACATTCACTTCAGAGACAGACACATTGGAAAAACTATTGCACACCTGCTCACTTTAAGTTGTAGCTTTTTACCTTTGGCAAGGTCTTTGCGAAGCTTCATGACAGCAGCCATGTCACAGTCTATGGAAGCATAGGCATGAGGGATTGTAGTCTTGGACTCTGTCAGTCTTTGAGCAATCACCCGACGGATGTTTGTGGCTGGGATCTCACTGAAAGTTCCCTGAATATCACCAGTGGAAAGAATTGGATGAAGAAATGAATGAGGATACAAGGACATTTTTCAGAAAGACAAAAATTTAAGTAGTGAACACAGTATTCCTCTACAAAAAATAAAAACAATTGTAAATGCCCTAATCTCATTTTGAATATTTATCTAGTTAAAAGGAATTGTAAATCTGATCATTTATTATACTCGTCAAAAAAAAAAAAAAAAAAAGAAGTGCTGACCGGTGCTCCTGGTTTTCCAGGTACAGATATTGGAGGGATGTTGGGTCTCCCTCCAGGAGGTGCAACGGGGGATTCTGGGGTGGGGACAGGACTTGGGGTAGGAACTGTAGCTGTTGTTGTCATAGTAGTTGGTGCTTTTTCTGGGGCCGGAGACTTCTTTAAAAGGTTCAATGCATCTCTTGGAAAATAGAAAAAAATTGTTTTCACTCATATGTCAATGTTAGGTCCTAGTATTGCATGCAGAACATTTAAACAAAAAACACCCCCCAAAAAAAACAGACAACCACCTTAGAAAATGGAACGATTAGCCTACGGCCAGGATTTAATTCAGATTACAAAGTGATGATATAGCATCTCATACCTTTTCTAAACCGGTAGGAAGCGATGACAGGTTCAGCTTTCCTATAAGTTACCCCAAGATAGTGACTAATGACAAATCGGCATTCTTTTATCATTTCTACACACGTCACAGACGCATGAGTTTGCGTCACTGATGCGTGTGGCATCCACATAAATAAAGAATATCATATATGAATATCAGCTTGATAGGAACCATAAGTATCAGTTTGACAGGAAGGTCTAGGAGGTCAACCTGACCTGTCAAGTTAAGAACACCATATTTGCCAACGGTTACTCTCCTACCAGAAGTTTCATCCTGTTTAGAGAAAAACTGCACGTAGTCCTTACATGAAAGCAGTACCATAAGCAGTACCACAAAAGCAAAACAGTTTCCAAACCCAATATTTGCCTTCCATATCACAATACATGGCCGCATTCATTCTTTCCTTAACCTGAATTAGTCGTCTGGATCCCTTTGCAGAAAAATAGTCCCAAAGTATGTTGTTTCCCCCCTTATGCTTTATATTAGGTATGTTTTTGTTTTTTTGTTCTTTGGAAGCAACTAAACGTTCTGTCTCCTTCAAACAGAACAAGCAGAGTTTTATCATCTGAACATAATAAATTCTGCTAATCCTCTTCTGGATCATCCAAATGCTCTCTAGGAAACTTCAGACTGGCCTGGACATTTACTGGTTTAAACAGTGGGACACATCGGGCACTGCAGGATTTGAGTCTGTAGCGGCATTGTGGGTTACTGATGGTAACTTTTGTTACTTTGAACCCAGCTTTCTGCAGGTTATTCAATAGGTCCCCTCGGTTCTGGGATTTTAGCTCACCGTTCTTAGGATCCTTTTAACTCCATGGGGTGAGATCTTGGAACCCCCGAGAGAGATTATCAGTAGTCTTGTATGGCTTCCAGTTTCCAAATATTGCTCCCATAGTTGAGTTCTTCACACCATGCTGCTCACCTATTGCATATCCAGTCTTCCCAGCCTGGTGGAGGTCTACAATTTTGTTTCTCTGGTCCTTTAACAGCTCTTTGGTCTTGGACATAGTGGAGTTTTGAGTGTGACTGTTTGATGTTGTGGGCAGGTGTTTATTATACTGATAACGAGTTCAAATAGGCGCCATCAACACAGGTAAAAGTGCAGGATAGAGCCACCTCTTAAAGAAAAAGTTACAGGTTTGTGAGAGCCAGAAGCCTTGCTTGTTTGTAGTTGACCAAGTACTTATTTTTCACCATAATTTGCAAAATACATTTTTAAAAATCAGACCATGTGATTTTCTGGATTTTTTTTCTTCTAATTTTGGGTCTCATAGCTTATGTATATCTAAAATTAAAATTACAGGCCTCTATCATGTTTTTAAGAGGGAGAAGCTGCTAAATTGGTGGTTGACTAAATCATTTTTTCCCCCTACTGTAGAAGCAAAAAAAACACACTCCGAAGACAGTTTACCGAACTGAGTGAAAAATAACATTCTGGACATATTTTGCATTTAACCTTATATGAAACTATGGTTGGTCAAGTTGGTCATAAAAAAACAAACGAAAAAAACAAAAACTACAATATTTTATGCACATGGATACAAACTTTCATGTTAGGGGTAAAAAGCTCAAATATACCTGATAAATGAAAAAAGTGCAGGTTGCAGGCTTAATAGTTTCTAAAATATATGTATATGTTGTGCAATAATAACTACTTTAAAATTTTTAGGTTATTTTAAATTTCACCATATATAATGGCAAAAATATTAATTTCATAATTTTGACCTATCATGTTATTTTGGGGTATGGGGGGTTCAACTGACAGTTGTCTCCGGATTCTTCAAAAACGGCAGCAGCTGGCTGGGAGAAATAATAACTAATCGATCAGAAGCTCAGCTCTACTCAGACAGAATCTGTGCTTTGTAAGTCTTGTCTAACATCTGCTAATTACCAACTTTGTTAATAGACCGCTAACAAAGATTAGAATCATCGTGATTTGTGGGTTGTAAAAGAAACAGTAAAGCTAGCTTGCAGCACTGAAGCCAACAGTCTGAAGCTAACATCACCTAGCATTGCTTTGTTTTGGCCATCAATGCTTTCCCTGGTCCCTCCCTGTCTCTCTCGTATCAGAGGCATTCAGTGGGCTCATAGCTGTATGATTGTGGTCTACTATTTATGTAGCTGTACACGTTCAAAGTTTATTCTGTGTTCAAGTTGGCATTGTAATTAATTCACCGTTTTCTATTGAATATATGTATATATATATATATATATATATATATATATATATATATATATATATATACACACACACACACACCCAACCACATGTGGGTGTGTGTAATTTTTTTTTATCCTAATACATTTCTCTAAATGGATGTTTTACGGGGGCTGTAACCGGCATCATATAAAAAAGTAACATTAATTTATTTATTTTTTTATCGTTTCACAAAGTAATAGTTTCACAAACTAATATGCTTAATATCAGCAGGTCTTTTTTTCGCCGCTAGCCTGACTTAGAAGAAACTTTTTTTTTTTGATTTTGTTTGACTTAGAAAAGGGTAATATTAGGTCATCTGCAAGTGGATGGGTGTCATGAGAATATCATGTCAACCTCACAACCACAACTAACAGGAGGTAGGATCAGGTTTCAGCTGCACCAAGGGACTCCTCTTTCACTACCTTGGTTTCATTATGTTTCCTAAAAGCAAAGCCTTCCAAACTCAACTAATGTCAAGCAAGAGGAAACAGACTATTATTTTTGACACCTAGTTAAATTTGTTTTTAGAAGGCAGAAGCTACAGAGACAGAAGAAATGCAAATGATTTCATACAAGTAAACCTGCCTTAAAGCCATACTTTAGTCCTCTAATTATGGTCTGAGTGCAAAAGCACAGGATTGGGGCATGTATCAGGTGTTTATAGCGCTCTAGTTCCAGTTCATTGCACTGTGGACCACCTACCCATATGTAGGCAGCTTTCTGTTTGGACCAGCTGCTGCCTGGGACTCAAGTCTCACTTTTGCTCATATTTCGGTCAACTTGCCTTTTTTTATGTCCCCCAGACTCCTCCCTCTCCATTACAGATTTGATTGTACAGGCAACTTAGAAATCCCCAAGCTAAACTGACAGGTCCAGCATAGAGTATTTGATTGCAAACCAGCTATACCATCAGCTATAATGAATCAAATACATAAAACGCTCTTAATTAAAATCAGTGCAGCTAGATAATAGCACCGCTGATCTCTTTTGTTCAACGGTTCAGTCGCACCTCCACTAACAGCCAACCCAAGAGAACTTCTGAAAGAGTAAGAGAATGTGACTGGAATATTAAATAGGAAACAAAGCATCTCTTACATGCAGAATTTCTAAAAAAGTGTGTAGAGGTACACTTTGTCCTCCAACAGCCCCACAGAATCAGCTTATATATTATATATTTTATCCAGCTTGGTCCCTATATTTCAATTTAAATAACTACTTTACTTGCCTTGTGGTTTACATGTACTAAGGAAAAATATATTTAGTGTTATAGTTTGTGTACTTAAAAAAACTATGAAAAGTCTTTCAGTTTCTGTAGGAACGACATAAAGGTTTTGGTTTACCTTTGTTACATTATTGCACAATTCAAAGAACCCTCTGGTTTACACGCAAGAAAACACAAGAACAACCAAATTACTTTCATCTATTTGCTTGACAAGGCCAAAGTAGGTGCTGCAAAACTTTTATAACTAATTTCCTTCATTTTGTTCTCACACGGGAACCCCCTTAAGTTTACAACTTATAGGGGTGTCAAGATCTTGATTTTGCGTCGAAAATCGAAATTACGTTATGACCTTACACATCGAAATCCAAAAGAGGATCGCGATCACCTCCTGCCATTTTTACATTCTGTGCGTCCCACTAGGGACTCCGTAGCAACAGTTAGCAGACAACCGTCTCACAAGGAACCACACATTGCATTTTCCCTAATAAGCAACTCACCAGTTCTCATACAACTCACAACACCTGGTAATATTTTAACTGCTTGTATCACATCCCCCGGGATCAGAGCACACGTTTGCAGAGCAAATTGGCTCACGCCAAGTTATTGGCTAAGGTAAAGCTCGACTACGGCTAGGAAAGATTATGCAACGGGACCAGTGCTAAAAGCGCTCCCTCTACTCTCAAATCACCCGTTCTTAAAACCAGCAATAAAATGGTTAAGAATAAGACGGTAATAAAATATTACCGTAAAATAATAATTCACCCCCAGAGTATCTTAATAGAATATGCATCATCTGGGGGTTCATTTTGCTATAAAACAGTTGTCTTATTATATTTAAACAAGACAAAAAAAAATAAGCTCAGGAATACATTTTGAGATGCTTATTTTGCTAAAAAGCTTATTCTTCACTGTACAAATAGACACATATGTGCCTAAGAACATATTGTCCATGTTTCCATGGTCACCATGAATCCTAGAGACTGGGTCGCTATGGCAACAGAAGTTCAGTAATGAGATTCCCCAGCAGGCTGTTTGAAGAGCAGCAGGAGCATTCAGTTAGGTCTCAAGTGACGGCAGGTAGCCATTAGAGTTTGTGTGTTTGTGTGTGATTTCACACTTTTCTCCTTTGTGAATTCATCCCAGAACTGGACTAAAACACAAAAATGTCTCAACCACCTTCTTTTCAGCTTCTTACTTGTTGTTTGGAAGACCTTTACTAATACATTACGATTACTGCGTTGTGGTGGGACAGAGTAAACCAACAGGAGCTCTGGCATCTTTTTTCCACTGGTCCTGGTTTGAATCTAGTACCTTTGCCGCCTTATGACAGCCCAAACAAAGCAACAAAATCAGCTAATGCATTTTACAACAATGCCCCATCTAAGTCTGTTTTCAACCTATTATAAGTTTTTATATCAGCCATCTCATATTTCATTAGGTTAAAACAGAACAAAAGAAAAATATAGTGAACATTAATGTATACCATTCCATCACTCACTCTTTAGTGATCAGTCCTCGTCGCCCTGTGGGTGTGGCCAACGTTGGGTCAATACCATGAGTATCCAAAATGTGTCTTGCTGCTGGACTTAAACGTAACCTGCATTTAGAAGAAAGTGTTTTAAATAAAGTTATTAAAACCAAAGTAAATAGATCAAAAAGCTTTTATCAAAACAGTAGGAGATTACAACTAAAGAACATGAAATATGGATAAAATGTTCTCAGTTTCAATGTAAATTTAGAATAAAAATAAAATAAAAAAAATCCTGACTCTGCACTCTCCCAAGGTGGAGAAAGACCTTTTAACCAGCCCGCATATCACCTTGTTCTCAGTTTCCATTCAAGTCAGCATAAGTCCTCTCAGTAAAATTAAACATGACTCATTCAGCTTTAAAACTAGATTTTTTGGCCAGATCAAGATATTTTAAAACCTACCTGTCTCACAATACAAACAGTCATTGACAAGCCGGTGTAAAACTGAAATAAGTTTCAGTTTGCATTTAGCCTCAAGGGGTGGCATGAAATAAAGAGAATATGTTAGGTACCAGGGCTTTAATGATCAAAAAGATTTCAGGGTGTAAACAAGACACTTAACACACAACTGACAAGAAAACAGTTTCTAACCAAAATCTGGTCTGAAGTCGAAGTTCTGCTTGTATTAAAATTATATCACAACCTCTGGGTGGCAGTGGTTGTAACCTAAACATTTGGGATGGGAATCTTACAACATCTCACGATTCAATTCGATTCCGATTCTTGGGGTGACGTTTCGATTCAGAAACGATTCTCGATTCAGAAGCAATTCTCGATTTAAATCAATGTTTTGTTCTTAATCAATACTCTTTCATTCATCATTTGTGTTTGTAATACACACAAAATGATCTGCCAAGTGTCTGTGATGAAGTGAGCCATGAATGTAAAACTCAAGACCTAGGGGCCAAATCCGGCCCTCCATGGCCATTTAACTCCAGAGAACCCTATAGATAACATTTTTAAGTTCCATTTTTGTGCACCCCAATACAATTTTATTAGTAAAATAAAATCAGTGTTTAAACAGTCTTTAATCACATCATTATGTAAAGTTGTTCAGGATTATTTAATTTCAAGACGTACTTTTGGAATGTGGAGGGTGATTTTAACAGTTTGTAATAGTTTTATCAATAACTTCTGCCACAACCGGCCCTTTAAGGATATTCAACAGCTTGATGTGGCCCAAAATGGAAATTAGCTTGACACCACTGAATAGGGCATCAACACAAAATGGATTTTACAATCTATGTTGAGAGAAGGGAGCTGGTTCAAACGTAACAAGATATGAAATTGCAACTGGACATCCAAGACCTTTTAAACAAAATTTCTAGTCTTGAACAAAAAATGCTGATATATTTTAAGAAGGATAAAAAAAATATATGTATTTTGTTTGTTCTTTGGTACGTAGTAGAAAATACATTGAAAATATTTAGTATGCACCAAATGTTGCTTATCAACCATCATTAAACAGAAATTAATGGCTTATGTTATTATTTTCATTGTTTTTGTTAGATATTTTAAAAGTCCTAACGTTATTGAACTCAGCATATATTTCGGACTTCCTTGAAAGCGCCACAGGTGTGTGGCGCTGCTGGATGTTTATGTGTAGCTTATAAAGAAAGATTGCTCTTATATACTTGCAGATTTATAAAAAAATAAATAAAACTTTAGCCAAGGATGTCATTAGCATGGAGAATACCTTTTAGACGGCCCAAACATTTACCTTCAGCAAAGACGGATTTGCTGGATTTCTCTTTCGTCTTTCATGCTGAAGCTTTAGCCTAGCGGCTACAGCTAGCTAGCGCTTACAGCTAGCTAGCCAACGGCGCATCAGACGTCAATGCGACGGTGGCCGTTGCATGACAAACACCACGTGAAGCGAAAATGTAAAAAGGTTGAGAAAACATTTTTTGAGAATCGATTCTCAAACATTTCTGATCGATTCTGAATCTTGTTAAATAGGAATCGAGATTCAGATGTGAATCGATTTTTCCTCACACCCCTACTAAACATACAGGAAACCATTAACTCCTAAATTTTACCTCAACATTTAATAATTCTAATAACAACAATTACTATCAATTAATTATTATAAATAATTGTCACTCTAATCCTAAGATTTAAACTTGCTAAAACACATACTGAACACATTTAAACAGCTGAAAAAAAAAATAAATAATTTAAATGATACTCACGGCCCTGATGTGACTGGTTTTGGCAGAGCGCTTGGAGTTGGAGCAGAAGGGGTCAACTTTGAAGCAGCGCCAGGATCTGAGGCAGATGGAGCTGCAGATGGTGATGCAGCATCTGGAGGCGGTATCTCAACCTGCTTCCAGTCCTGCCCTTCTTCCACCATGAGGGCAATCAGAGAACCAAGGCGCACGTTGCGACTGCCCTCTTTCATCTGCAAAGAGGCCAAGCAGAGCACTTACACCATGATGGACAAATAATGGTGAAGGACTTGTACATATGTGTAGAAATGATAAGCTAAATTAAGGGAAACCAAGTTAGTTACAACATGAGGAAGCACTTTCTTCCTCTTTATTACCATTATAATTTAACTGTATAATGCTGCTGAAAAACCTCATTGCACTGCAACAGACTTCCACAGTGATGTATGTGTTGCTATGCATCTCTGCTGTTAGCCATCGTCTATCTTTTTACTCAGTAAACTAAATTCAATGCAAGCTTTTTGTAAGTCTCCCTAAGCTACGCAGGGTGCTGTTTCTCAAATATAGATGCATTTAATTGAAGGTTGGGGACAACAGAGTGCTTGGCAGTGCACTTTATCACATTTTAGAAGATTGTCAAGATGTTGCTCAAAATGAAAAGGAATAGGGGAGGAAATAAAAAACTGTGCCGTTATATCAAACTGGTCTTCTAAAAAAAGACTACAATCTGAACTTGGCAACAATAAAAAAAGGTGACTGAGGCAGCTCGAAAACTAACAGAATATTAACCAAACAAGCTCTGAGTAAGCTTGTGAAATCAAAAGCAGAACTTCAATGATCAACCCACAAACTGGAAAGAACATCAGAACGAGAACACATGAGCTGCATGATTATGCCTACATTACACTACTTTTGAGGTTTTTGAGAGGATCCGGCTGTCTAGCAGCAAAATTACATACTGTATGTCTGAGCTTCAGTAGGCACTGTTTTACACATTAAAACATACATTTTTAAAGAGACCAAACTATAGCAAGAAAAGTTGTGAAATGTATTGCCAATCTCAAACCTGTTCAAAACAGACAGGACAGTACAAAGTACTGAAAAAAAATTACTAAATAAATACACTGCTAAAAATAGTACAGTAAATAAAGAGACACAGAGAGGGACCGGGCTTGTTAGGTATGGCAGAAAATGGGGTTGTATGAGAGTCGAGGGATCTCCCTGCCTGAGGATATTTTCTATTTAGGAATCAAATCAGTCTGAACCTGATGCTTTTTCACCTCATGTCTGATGGTATGGGACATAAAAATTTTGCGTTCCAACTTTAAAAAACGTTCTAACAAATGTATAAATATACAAAAAAAATGCAAGCATCGGTAAGCATTTATTCATTACACAGATTTTCTTTAGATTGAATTGAAGATTAGAGGGGAAGGAGGAGAGCAGGAAGGCATGTTGGTAGGCAGAGAGAGAAGAGGAAATTCAAGCTTGTGGAATTAAGAGTAGCGACTTTGAATATTGGGACTATGAAAGGTAAAACTAGAGAACTTGTGGAGATGATGCAAAGAAGGAAGGTGAATATTCTATGTATTCAGGAGAGCAGCTGGAAAGGTAGCAAGGCTAAAAGCTTGGGAGAAGGATTCAAGTAGTTATACCATAGGGTAGATGGAAAGAGAAATTGAGAAGGAGATTTCTTGAAGGAGGAATTTTCTAGGAACGTTTTGGAAATAAAAAGTCTGACAGATAGGCTGATGAGCCTGAAGCTTGAAATGGAAGGAATAATCTTCAGTGTTGTTAGTTGTTATGCCCCATAGGTAGGATGTGGGTGAGAAAAAAAGCAGAAATTCTGGAGTGAACTAAATGATTTGTTGCAGTGTATCCTGAGAGTTGAGAGGGTGGTTATTGGTGCAGACTTTAAAGAACATGCTGGTGAAGGGAACAGAGGTGATGAGGAAGTGATGGGCAGATTTGGTATCCAGCATAGGAACGGAGAAGGATGGTGGTAGACGTTGCAAAAAGGATGGAAATGGCTGTTGTAAATACTTTCTTCGAGAAGAGGCATGAACATAGGGTGACTTATAAGAGTGGAGGTAGGAGCACTCAGGTGGACTACATCTTATGTAGACGTTATGATCTGAAGGAAATTAGTGACTGCAAAGTAGTGGTGGGTGAGAGCGTAGCTAGACAGCATAAGATGGTGGTCTGTAGAAACTGGAAGTCAGGAAGGTGAAGAGAACAAGGACAGAGTAGAGGACCAAGTGGTGGAAACTGAAAAAAGAAGTGTGTTGTGAGGTTTTCAGGGAGGAGCTGAGACGGACTCTTGGTGGCCAGGAGGTGCTCCCTGATGACTAGACAGCTACAGTTAATGTAATTAGTTAGACAGGAAAGAGGAGGAGGAGACTTGGTGGTTGAATGATGAAGCTCAGGAACATATACAGAGAAAGAAGTTAACTAAGAAGAAGTGGGACACACATAGGTCTGAGGAGAGAAGACCGGAGTACAGGGACATGCAGCACATGGTGAAGGTAGAGGTGGCAAAGGCCAGACAAAGGACATATGATGACCTGTATGCTAGGTTGGATAGTAAGGAGGGAGAAAATGATTTGTAAACGTTGGGGAGGCAGAGAGACAGAGATGGAAATGATGTGCAACAGGTAAGGGTGATCAAGGATAGGGATGGAAATATACTGACACATGCCAAGAGCGTGATGAGAAGATTTAAGGAGTACTTTGAAGAGCTGATGAATGAGGAAAATGAGAGAGAATGAGGAGTAAAAGACGTGACTGTTGTGGATCAGGATGTAGCTGAGATTAGTAAAAATTAAGTGAGGCAAGCTTTGAAGAGAATGAAGACTGGGAAGGCAGCTGGTTCTCATGACATAACAGTGTATAGGTATGGAAGTGTCTAAGAGAGGTGGCATTAAAGTTTTTTGACTAGGTTCTTCAACAATACCTTGTAGACCGAGAAGTGCCTCAGGAATGAAAGAAAAATATTGTAGTGCCTATTTTTAAGAACAAGGAGGATGCACAGGACTGTGGCAACTACAAAGGAATAAAGTTAATGAGTCATACAATGAAGCTGTGGGAAAGAGAGGTTGAAGCTAGGCTTCGGTCAGAAGTGTCCATTTGTGAGTATCAGTATGGTTTCATCCCAAGAAAGACTACTACAGAGGCAATTTTTTGCATTAAGGATGTTGATGGAAAAGTACAGAGGTCAGATGGAGCTGCATTGTGTCTTGGTAGATTTAGATTAAGCATGAGAGGATGCCAAGACACCAGCTGTGGTTTTGCATGAGGCAATCAGGAGTGTATGTTAGAGTCGTTGAGGACATGTATGAGAGCTGTGAGACAGCAGTGAGATGTGCTGTAGGTGTGACAGAGGAGTTCAGGATGGAGGTGGGACTCCATCAAGGATCGGCTCTGAGCCCCTTCTGGTTTCCTTTGGTGATGGACAGGCTGATGAATGATGTTAGGAAGTCTTTCCATGGACTATGATGTTTGCAGATGACATTGTGATCTGCAGGGAAAGCAGGGGGGAGGTGGAAGAAAAGCTAGAGAGATGGAGGTATGCACTAGAGAAGTGAGGAATGAAGATTAGTTTCAGCAAGACAGAATACATGTGTGTAAATGAGAAAGACACAAGTAGAACAGTGAAGTTACACGAAGTGGAAGTGAAGAAAGTAGAGGACTTTAAGTACTTAGGGTCAACGGAACAAAGCAATGGAGTGTGGAAAAGAGGTGAAGAAGCATGTGAAAGCTGGTTGGAATGGTTAGAAAAAAGTGTCAGGTGTGATGTGTGATAAAAGGGTTTCAGCAGGAAGGAAGGGAAACGGTGTAAAAGAGTACTGAAACCAGTGATGTTGTACGGTCTAGAGACAGTACCAATGAGGAAAAGACAGGAAGCAGAACTGGAGGTTGCAGAACTCAAGATGTTGAGACTCTTTGTGAGTGACAATAATGTATAGGATAAGGAATGAGTATATTAGAGGGATGGCTCATGTTAGATGTTTTGGGGATACAGTCAGGGAGGCCAGACTGAGATGGTTTGAACATGTTCAGAGAGAGACGACAATTATATTGGTAGAAGGATGCTGAGGATGGAGCCACCAGGCAGGAGGCAGAGAAGAGGACCAAAAATGAGATTTATGGATGTGATGAAAGAGGACATGAAGTTAGATGGTGTGAGGGCATAGGATGCAGAGGATAGGATTAAATGGAGACAGATAATCTGCTGTAGCGAGCTCTGAAGGGAAAATCCAAAAGAGAAAGAAAAAGTACTGAAGATTAGACAATATATAGATATTTAAAAATGATAAATTATTGACTCAACAAATAAGCTGTTGCTTCAACAATTTTTAGGTTGGAAAACATATTTTTTTGTGTGTGTTGACAGCTTTGATCTCGGAGATTTAGACTAGGGCTGCATGATTATGACCAAAATAATAATCACGATTATTTTGATCAATATTGTAATCATGATTGTTAATCACGATTATTCATCCAGTCTTGTAAAATATCTATTTTTATTGCAAAAAATAAAATAATGCAAAAATGAAACCCAACTTGAAAACAAACTCGAAGACTTTTATAAGTATAAACTAAATATGTTATTTCAGAGTGCAATCTCAAGGTGCAACTTAATGGAAACAATTACATCTTATACAGAAAAAGGCCTAGGGCATTCCCTGCATCCGAATTCTTAGTATGTACTACATGCTACGTAGCAAATACTACTCGTCCGTTGATGTAGTGAATACTGCGTAACAAACAAGCGTATAGTAGGTATGAAATCAGACTTATTGTTTAGTTAAAAAAAAAGAAAAAAAAGAAATCCGAAGTATTGCTCCACCATTTTGCGTGTCTAACCCTAACCGGTGTCTGGTATAACTGAACTTAAATGTTTAATCAGCTGTCAAAAACAATCTCAGTAATCAGTAACATCGCTACATGTACATTTATACGCCGAAATTGCGGCAGTTTCAATGGTTGAAGGTTCATCTGCAGCCAATTTTAGCAAGGTCGCTCTTCTACGATTTCGGGGCTTCCGCTGCATTGTGGGATTGTGTAGCATCCACCGGCAGCTTACTGTGGCGGTACTACAATCCAGGAACTTTATGCCCACTAGTCAGATCCATACTGGAGATTCGGATCTAATACATTGCTCGCATACTGCTTTTTGCCTGCTATATTGTCGACGTATTCGGATGCAGCCATTGTGAGTGCTGAGTGGCATAGGTGTGGTTTTTATTTTGGCAGCTTAATGAAGCTTTAGCCATGCATTTACCCCCTGGTGGTTGGCAGACTATTGGTTGAGGCAGTGTATGATAAAGAGGCACGCAGTGAAGCTCACACCTTGAATGTAAATATCGTTGACGAGCAGGTTCATTTAATTGTGGCCACCAAAATGATCGCGATCAAAATCCAATTAATTGTGCAGCCCTAATAGAGACTACAGGATTTTTTTTTTTTATTTTTTTTTATTTTATTTTGTTGGCGATGGGTATTGGTCCGGGGTGGCGGCGGCGTGTGTTGTCCGTCGGTTGGCTGCGGATCCCCCTTGCCTGCGGCGGCAGCGGGGGGCCCTTGTCGGCTGGTCCCTGGTTGGGGCCCCGCTGGGGGGCGGGGTGCCCCTGGTCCCCGTGGCCTCCGGGTCCTGATCCGGGCCCGCCCTGGCGTAGCCGGTTTCCGGCGGAGCCCGTGGGCTCGTCACTGCGATCTCTCGGCCCCAGCATTGCGGCTGGTGGGTGTTCCCCTGGGGCTTCCATCTGTTCCTCTCTTGGTGGGTGATCGACCCTGCGCTGATCCGCCTGTGGCCTCTGTACTCTGTGGGACCCTGGATGCATACATCTCTTGCCTCCTCCATGTCTGTGTCGATTCCTGTAGGACGGATTGACGGTTCCTTACACCAGCTATCAATCACTTGCATGGGGAAACCTTATTCACGACCTGCATGCTCGCACACACATATGTGTTGGGGACATTGGTGTGGACGGACATATCTTAAGCTGAGGTTATCATCATTAGTTAGTTGTTCACAGGAGCTTACCAGAAACATTTGTATTATGTTCATTAATCCATGCTTGTGTGTAGTGAATGTGTAATTCTTAGTTTATTCTACTAGATCCGAACTATTGGTTTGGTTCTATACAGTTTGTTGTTTTTGTTTTGTATTACCGTTTCTCTGCCGTCCGGCAGAGGTGGAGGACTGGTATGTTTTCTTGTGTTCTTTGTTTGCCTCCCTGTCTTGTGTCGTCGGTTCGCGCCTCTGTTGGTCCGGTTTCTTTTCTTCACCTTCTTCCTTTCTCCCTTCTTGTCTCGATTTAGTGTCCATGACGTCAGGAAATTGAACCCACAGTAATCACTAATTAAGATTTTTCATACATATACATCAAGTAGCGTAATACAGCGAAGCTCAACACTTCTGTTGGGCTTGTACTTGGTACTCAGACACCAATTCTGAGTAGCATACTGCTAGACAGGACACGTTAAAAAATAAATAAATAAAAAAAATAAAAAATAGAGACTACAGGATGAATCACATCTGTACATTGCTCAGTTGTTTCAGTCAATCAGATCCAACATAGAAGTGTCATCAGCGAATGAAATCCTTAAAGTATTTTTTGTCAAAGAGCAAATTAACATAATTAGGTTTCATAATGAAGCTTTAAAAAAACCAAACAGATAAACACATCCATTGCATGACTAATAACTTAAGTATGTTTAACTCCAACCGTTTTTTGTTTTGGGGTTTTTTGCATGCTCGCACATTTATGTGTGCAAGGGTGCAATCTGTCTGGTTTTCCTAAGTTTAGCATCTCCGCAGCACCTATCTGGAGAAGCGGGAGGTGATGAGGGTAAGTATAAGGGCATCTGTGGGAACTACAGCATTGTTGTATATTTCCACAGAGGTCAAAAGACATGGTCTCAGAGAGATTTTTCCTAGCGGCAGAATAAAGATGAGATGTGTTTCCCACAATAGTTGTTTAGAACAACCAACACTCCAATGTGCAATGTCTTATTAGATCACCAAGTGTGTGTGTGTGTGTGTGTGTGGGGGGGGGTAAAAACAATGCTACGTTTATTTCTTGCATTACCAACAACTTTTTTTGTGTGAATACTCTTCTGAACCAGTACTGAGGAATAATCTGTGGCAATCAGGCTGTGGTGAAAGCACCCATGGAAGATGAAGTGCCTACGTATTAAGAATGTCGCCGAGGGAAAAGCCCAGTTTAGCTCATCTGTAGTCCTAAGAACACAGGATCCTAGTTGACATGAAACCAGTTTCCCTTAAAGAATAGAACCGTTTTAAACAACAAGGTCCCAGTGTACTACATTATACACAATTCTAAATGTATCTAAAACAGGTTACCTAAACATACCTTAAAATAACTTATTGAATTACTTTATTTCAAGTAAATCAAGGAATAGGGTTGGAAGTGTTTGATAGCAGGCAGTCTCATTCCAACAAATACTAGTTACTAGTTTATTAATCAGATTTTTCCAGAAGACTTTCAAAAGTACTCCATTTCTGCCATTCTCTTGAAATTCCCAGGTTCAGTGAGAAACAGATAATTTGTCTATTTCTTAAACATTTTTTTCTTTGGTCATAAACATCTGTTTCTGCATTTTCCTGCATAAACAGAAGTCTACACTACAGCAATGTGGGACTCAACACTGCCATCAAATGATTACGCATGTCATGCAAACCTATGGAACAGTGTACAATTCTCTAACAAAACAGACAGGGGGCTCTGAAGACCTCCTTAAAGCCCTCAGGAAGGATAGCAATATTAAAAACTTTTAGTAGACCAATGATGTTTAAGAAGCCCAACATTGTACATTTATTGTGATAAAGAAGCAAAAGTTCACAATGAGAAGAGATCACCATGAGATCTGGCTAAGAGCATGTTGAATTTAAACAGATCATTTCAATGTTACAGCAAAACCTGTAAAATCTCTCATTTCCGAAATACTTGTGTCACATTTTTCAGTTATACATGTATAATTAGGAGTCTCAGATAGGTTCAGTATGACAACAAATGGCAATAAGGGTCCAACAAAAAAAAAAAGAAAAAAAATCCATTAAAGCGCTTCCTTTCAATGCCTTTTTTTCCATGTTTTTTTTTCTAAGGGGAAAATGGATTTGAGCTAGATCTGCACATGCATGCTAGACTCTGCTTAGCAAATGAGACAGTGTCTGCCTCGGATCAAGAGAGCCCGACAGAAAACAGGAGTGCAGCTCCATTCTTTTCAGTGGAGACACTATCTAAAAATTTCAGTGCAATTTCACACAAAACCTCAAAGCCATAAAACCCAGCCCATGAAAACACAATTTTTTAAATACAAAAGGATTTTGGAGGATGACAATCAAATGTCACAGAGGTGAATACTGCTATCCTAAGGTCTTTTAATGTTTGAAAAATGCAGTTAAATGTATGTCAATTCAGAAGAGTAGTAAAAGAAAATGTATATCCTTGACCTAAAACCCAAGTCTCATTTTAAGTATATTTTCAGAACGCTATCTTTAAAAAAATAATAGCAAAAAAGATAATTTTATAGGGTGACTATATTTTTATGTGTAATGGACACTTGGCTTTTTCAGTGGACACCTTGCCCAGTCCTGAAACACTTTCATGGAATACTTTCAGGACTGGGCCTACGCTTTTGATTTGATCATTTTAAAGCATGCATGGTTTAGAAAGAATAGTTAAATATTAAACTTCCAAAAGGCTTTCATGAGTACAAAATTTTTCTTTGAATAATATAAACAATTACTCTCCTAAATTAGAAATGTTATCAGTAACAGTGATAATTTACTTTTAATCTTACAAAAATGGAACAAAAACTTAAATATTCTGAAAATGTCTGTGTCCATGTGACCTGCAGGTTCTTTGCAGCTTTCTGTCACACACAGAAACACATGTGCCAGATATATTAATGATGCTCTCTGTTCATTTTCTGCAGCTAGATGGTTTATCTTATGCGATTCAGCTTTTGTGATTTGACTTAATGTAAATAGCTCAACACAGCGAGTTGCAAGGGAAACTCATGTTGACATAACAGGGGCACCACCTGCAGTCTGTTCTGTCTATGAACGAATCAGAAACAGGCATTTAGTGGCTGCTCGTGGAGGATGTCAGATGAGAAAAAGGACGTCGTCTTGCATACATCACACAAGTCAGTTTAAGTATGGTCCCCTAATAAAGAAGGAAGACCCCTCGGAATCCAAGAGTGCTTGAAAAGTAGATCGTCACCCGTTATATTCACAGCCTCACCTGGCATCATTGTAATCTACGTCCCAGGAAATCATGCAGACAACATGCATTGATCGGAATTGATTTGGTCAGAACACCATGGGGATATTTTTAGAGGTCTTTTAATTTATTTAATCAAAATTATGTTCATATCATGCCTAATGTATTTAATTGAGAAGTGCATGTGCAGGTACGGCTGTTTAAACCCGTGCTGTTCCTTCAAGTCATTAACTGATAACACCAGGGGCCGATTTTCAGATTGAAGACATCTAATCTGTTTAGCGTGACAGTTACACACTCAGCTGTTTCTATTGTTTCACTACCACCACTAACAAGCAAAATTTCCCAGTGTTGGAAATGTAATTGTTAAGACATTTTTATTACATGTTCTCTAACAATGTTCTCTAACACTGCATGGGAAAAAAAATAAAAATATTTGAGCCAATTTCTGTCTACAGAGGCCTGTCAAGCAATTTTGCCACAGGCAAGTAATTATGCTAGCCTTTAAATTAGAAACCAACTGGGTGCTTAGAGAGCCACTTGGACACCACTATGTTAGACCATGCAAACCTTCCAGAATCTGGAAAACGCAGCCTAGATCTGCAGTGATTACCATTAATATTACAAACAGTCTCACAGCGAATAAGAGAGAGCTTGAGGCTCATCTAATGCAGACCATCTTTCTTTGCCAGATAAAGCCCCTACCCCCAATTCTTGGGTAGTTGCTATGGAAACTATCTTATCCCCACTGTGCCTAAGACATGAAGGAGAATAGAAGCCAGTGTTGTCAAGGACATAAAAAATACAAGAAAAAAAGACATATCCCAATGATTTATATTTGAGAACCATGTGTAAAGTTGCATACACCATAAAAAACATAACAGAAAAATGTATTATTTGCATTTGTGGTGAAAACTGGCTATAAAACAGTTAACTGAACACAACTCATTTAAAACCGCATGACAGTGTAGAAAAAGTGTAGGGACTGTTTAATTTTGGCAAAAACATCAAAACTGTAAAATGCAAGTATTTCATTTGTATTTTTTTAAAAGTTAAAATTAATGTAATAAAGTCAGTGTAACCAATATTAACTTTTAAAAAAATGATTAACTTTAAGGAAACTCCCCCATTGGTCAGACACTGGGGAGTCCTCATTCATGCAGATATCCTGTCCAATTTTTCTTTTTACCTCTAAAACACACCAAGCCCCTCACACCCCCCTCCAACCACCACAAATTACGAGTGCTCGGATTGATCGGCCACAGATAATTATCAGCCGAGTTCCGTGGAAAAGTGTGTGATCGGTGTTTCGCAGATCACTGCCTTTCATTCCCAATCACAAGTACTGGTAGTGACTTTATTTTATAGTCCATGTACTGACAATGAAGCGCTTACTCTTCCCAGCCGGCAGAGGGGCTGTAGTTTACCCTTCCCCTTCACTCTACTTAGTGCGCATGCGCATGGCAGCGAACCCACAATAACAAACATGTCTGCCGTGTGGACCTTTTTTTCGGTCTGTGAGAATGATTTTAAGTTTGCGTTTTGCAAAACTTGCAACGAAAAAATACCCCGCGGAGGAAGGACGTCTAAAAGCTTCAACACAACGAATTTGATCCGAGATTTAAAGAATAAACACTTGACGGAGCATGGTGAGTTTTCGAGGCTCGCCGCAAAGAATGAAATGAACGGAGCTAAAGCACCCTACGCTTGGAAACACTCGCCCATATGAGCATGACAGTCAGAAAGCTAAGCTAAAATTTCTTATAGATTATGTTACTGATATTACATAATTTGCAGTGTTATTCAGTTGACATTTGACTGAATTGTTGCTGCATTGTACTTGCAAGGTATTTTTTTCTCTTGAAAAAGTAAAACCATGCCTTTTCTAAATTAAGGTGATTTTTTTTGTTCCTTTTTCCGAATCATGTAACACATGCAGTAGCGCACAGCACAACTAAATGAAAAATTTACAGCCAAACTATGTGATTGGTATCAGTGATCGGCAATGATTGGCATCTTGGCTGATCGGCATTGATGATCGGCAACCTAAAACCTTATCGTAGCATCCCTACCACAAATTGATGTCAAATCTATGGGAAACACTATACGTGACAAAACTATTCTCAGCCCTCACATTTCTGTAGTGTTAAATTCGAGTCTTATCAATTTAAAGGTTTTTATGTCTCTCTTACCAATATTTTTGCCAAAACACCATCATCACTGGACTCCAAAGTAACCACCGCCTTGTCAGTCTCTATGTCACATAGGGCATCGCCTGCTGCCACGGCCTCACCTGTTAAAAAAGAACCACATCTAAGAATTTTTTAAAGAGACATTAATAGTCATGGCATTCACCCAGGCAATTATCAAACATTTTCATTATTAAAGGGTTCTGAACAAAGCTAAACTGCAGATGAATCACTTCTGCTGTGACTGGAATACATGAATAGCAATTGCTGGTGGCATTTTCAATCGCTCTTGACAAGAGCTTCACTTACACTCAGAACACACTTAAAGCAGCAAAAAAGGAAAAAGGATTCTAAACAAAAGGCGAAAATATGAAAGTATAAGGTTTTTTGAATTTAGAATACATAAATTATGTCATAGTTTTAATTCTCATCTGTTTACGAGATGGATTATATCAAGTGATAATCAAGACAGTGCAATTTAGATGTTTCCAGTCAAAAGATTTGTGAAAAAGACAGACAAAAGTGTTAGCGAGGAGTAATAGTTATAAAGGAACATTTACATAATAAATACATTCTCAGAAAATACATTTTAACAACTAAAATATGTTTCTTTGATTACATTGCATTCCATTGCATTGCTTAAAGTTCAATAAATACAAGTCAATTACATAAATATCTACATGGTTAAATAATAGAAAAATACATGATGTGACAATAAAAAAAAATAAAAAAAAAATGAATTCATAAGAAACTCTTAGCTCATTAGTATGAAACATTCAACTTTTTTAAAAAAAAATAGATTTATTAATATAAAACATTACTTAAAGGCAATCTTTTTCATAATAATAGATTTCATTTTTCAACCATTCCATCAGTTTTTATTACAAAATGTATTTTTCAAAAAGTCAAGATGTATTTCAGAATTGTGTTTTACCCAGTGGCTTATTTATTCGAGAATATCACTTTTCAGTTGAATGAGTTTATAAGTTAATCATTGTCAGTGGATGGGACCTGAATGCTCATTGGCTGGGGCTTAAACATTGACCTTCCTGGAGGGGGAGAAAGGCGAGGAAGGGCAGAAGACACTTTATACAGAGGTTTAATTTAATACCTGATGCATTTTGTATATGACTGTATTATACTCATTAATATTGGCAGAACATTAACCAACTCTTAATTTGGCTGGCTAAATTAAATTGGCCGGTGTTGCATCAGTGTTCTCGGTGTAAAGCTGCCCGGAGCGCCATGTCCGTCATGAGACAGATGAAAAAAACTCAAGTTGGAGGTTGAGTACAATCAATAAAAGGATTCTTAAATAACACCGACCGTGTTTAAATAATCTCAGTTTAATCGTACCTAATCGCCACACAGGGCTTCTTCTGCCATTCTCCTCCAAATTGTGCTGGACAACAGAATAAATCGTAGCAATACTCCAATGGTTATGTCGGCCAGCACTAGAGTCTTGAATGCTGGGCCTGGGATCATTTCAATACTATAATTCAAACAACTCAAGATGACATCCTCTGATAAATCATTCTCCTCAATTTAATCTGTACGAGTAGCCAGAGCTGAATGAAGCTCATTAAACCCCAGACTTGAATGGTGGTAGCTGTACAACAGGATGCTCAGTGAGTGAGAACAGGTATCCAGGAGGATCAATGTTTCAGCACCATCCAATGAGTGTTCAGGTCCCACCTACTTGGCAGAAATGCTTTTCTGCTGGAAAATGGCATTTTAAAATTTGATAAGTAAGTAACTGGGGACAAAAAAACTTTATCAAATAATGCTGATTTTCCAAAAAATTAATTAAAAAAAATTTCGGAATAAAAACTAAAGGAATTAAATAGAAATGGCCAAAACTTTAAGAGGAAAAAAATTACAGTTTAATGTTATTAATAAATGCATTTTATTGGAAAATGAAAAGATATGTTAAACTAATGAGATAATAATTTATATGAATTCATTTTTTTTTCACAATTTTATTTTCACATTTTATAATTGTCTATTCATGTAGTTATTTTGTTTTCGCAAGGTTTTATTTATTTCATTTTGAGCATATTGGTGTTTCAGTGAAACAGTAAAAAAACACCTGACTAATGGTGAAAATGAACCTTTGACTCTTCTTTCCGCTGTTACAACCTAAGAATGGTGCAGTTATTAGTGCTAAACCATAGTGCATTTATTTGTTGGTGTTGCATTTATTGAACTTTTATCAAAAAAAGTTGGACACCTCTGGCCATTAGCTGTGCTCTCAGTGTGTACGAAATTAAGAATGGATGGAAATATAAGGAAGAAGGATGAAACATTCAGGAAGTATTGAGTTTACAAGCCCCCGAGAGACCGAGCAATAATTGGATTTGTATGGTTGCATGAACGACCTATGACCCCCAGGGTTTGATGTGCTGTAGTAAAGATTCAACAGAAACTTGGAACGTTTTCACATCTACTCCACTAGAAATCACTGAAGATAACTAACTGTATATATTTATGGACAAAATACAAAGCAGGTCAAGACTGTGTTAGACCATTAGATGAAATAAAAAAAATAAAAAAAAATCCCTAAAAGCTTGTTCGTCTTAATGGTCTGCAAAAACACAAAACAAACGAACAAAAATAGAACTTAAGAATGTTTAACGGTCACCCAACCAGTTGGGTGTTTTGTTGCCAAAATATTTGCCACGCATATATTTTTTCAGACAAAAACCACATGAAAATGAAAAATATTGATTGCATAAACAGTAAGACAATGACTAAATTGATCAACATATTCATCAGCAAATAAAAGATGAGACTAAAATCAATACTGATGAAAATCCGATCAGATCATGGAAAAGATGCAAGGATGCAAGGAACAGCCAAAAGAACCACTCAACAAACAGAACAGGCAGGAGTAGCTGAGAAGAGAACCAATCAGTCGTCTTACTGAGACGTGAAGCTAACCACTGAACAAACTCCCAGGAAGGCAACAGCTGATCACGTTGTAATAAAAAGTAGAAACCGTTCACGGCTGAGAGCATAAGATTTATGGACCCATTTTATTGAGGACAACAAAACCAGGAGCAGAGAATGTGAAGAGGCATTTATAACTTCAATGTTCTCCAAAACATACCCCTGGATACCAAGGAGAGAAGGTACAAAAATTAAAGCAGTGGAAGAGAAAAATCGCTCTACTGTTGTTGCCAATGTTAGCAGCTAATAAGCTAACTAGCTCACAGCGGCTACTGTCCGTGTTTGTCATCAGCCACAGTGGGCTTCCCTTTAAGAAGCTCAAACAACGCTGCTGTACTGCCATAAGCAGCTTCTATTTTGTGAATTTTGCATTACATATGCTTCTCTTTTTGTTTAATAAAGCTCTCCAGAATTTAGAGCAATGTTGTTGGCTCACTGCTGTTAAAGCTGCTGACCCCCACTGCCACAATTGCGCATGAGCGTGAGGGGCAGAAAAGGAGCAGAAAAACAAAGCTTTAAAAAAAATAAAAGACGTCAATTACTCAATTTTTTGTTGACAAGTTTACTTGTCAGCCCTACACTACTTATATCTATAATGTGTGAGATGTGTATTTTTCATAATTCAGATAAATTATTTGTTCTTAGCTTTCTGCAATATCTAATCAGTGGTGGTTGGTAGGGTTTGGGCACTTTGTATTAAATTACAGTTCCTAGTAGATATTTTTGCCAGAAGTAGATTTGCCAGAAGTAGAAAATTGTTTTACTTAAAAAAAGTTAAAAGTATTTTAGTCAACTAAAATTCAATTAAAATTAATCTATAACAAATGACTAAATCTTGACTAAGACTAAAATTTATTTTAGTCAAAAAAGTAAGACTAAAATTATTATTTTTTTTTGTTAAATTAACATTGCACCCAACAATATTGTCAGTCTTGAAACACTTTACCCCATTAGTTTATTGGGTACCAGTAAATAAGAAAGCTTTGGCCTTCTTCATCGTTCTTGAACACCAAATACATGAGACCCAATGTCAAAAAATAATGCATGCAAACAAAACAGAGCAGCCAATCATTCTTGTGGCAACTGAGGAACTCCTCCACTGCTTTCATTTTTATCAAACTAGTTATTGACTAGTTTTGCTTATGGTCTCTAATTAAGGAAAATAGAAAATCTGAGCCTGGGTTTGTTTAAAAAAATGATACTACGGCAACAATAAATTTTTGGAAGACTTGGAGCACAAAGAATGTGTTAATTGCTTTTTTGATAAAAAACAAAAAACAAAAAAAGATATCCATTTTTTTTCCCCACAACATAGGATGAAGGAACAATGTAAACATGTGCTCCTTTTACCTTCCTTCTTCAGCCATTTGACTATGTTCCCCTCCTCCATGGTGGGGGACAGGGCTGGCATTTCAACTTTGAGTGGACTGACACCTAGAGGAAAGATAGAGGACAGCACAATTTTTATTAAGACACCAGAAAAAAAAGATCAAAGAGTAATTAAATAGAAATCAAAAAAGTACAACACTAACGTTAAGATAGAATCAGTAAAAAGCCTAAAGATATGTTTGTGCTATAACCAGATCCGAGTAGGTCAACATATCCAACACACAACTGGAGAAATGAGGAAATGAGTAGCAGCAGGTCATGTCTAACCATGGACCTGGCAACAAGTGTATCAAATTGGTTTTCATCCTCTCTTATTTTCTTGACCTAATGCCTGTAACTGGCAACATTCAACCAGCAGCTCAGAGGTCAACTGGCTCTTAGGGTGATGGACAAAATAGATTTCTCATTTTTACAACTTTTCGCCCTTGTCTCTACTTTTCTCTCATCTGTTTTGACCTCGATGAACCTGAGCCAGTCTTTTTTTTTGATGGGGGGGGGTTATTCAGTTTGAAAAATATACCTAGAAAAAAGCAGATCCACAAAGGCACACAGGTGCATCTTTTGCAGAGGACTCTAAAACAACCATAACAAGGCATATCTTCCGACACATTTATACTGCAATTTTCTGACTGTATGCTGCTACTTATTTCCAAAGCTTTTGGACCCTGCGTCCTATACATTGATGAGGCTAATTAATAGAATTTTACTGGCCAACAGCCTCCGTAGGGGGCATCATAGCAGGAAGCGCAAAAGATAGACAGGAATTTGGGGAAAGACAATGTGCCGAAGAGAACACTACCACTAGTTTTCATGTACACACCGTCATCATGGAAAACAGACGAAGAAATGCAGAGCTTTTAAGTTTTGCAATTGAGATGGCCGTCGAAGAAGAAAAATGAGCTACTGCACGTAAGCTTGACATCAAGGAATTTATGGAGACGGAGGGAACAAGAAATAAGAACTGAATCAGTAATAAAAAAAAATTAAAAAATTAAAAAAAAGACAAAAGCTTTGAGAGGACATCAAGAAACGGAAGAAGACTACATCAGACTACACATTTTTTCAACACAAAAAGGCTTTATTGTAACAACAGCAACAAAATTTGTAGTACAAAGAGCCTTACAGAATAAAAAATAAAGTGCACATCAGTGTGGTGCAGCTCATTCCATGACAGACACCATGCATCGCAGCAGTCATTATTGCCGTGTTGCATTTCTCTTTCTTTTGCAAGCTTGAACAAAAACCGCTCTGTCGCTCCTCCTGCAGCCTTTCCACTCACTTCTGCAGATAGTCCAGTTCACCGCCCCACCTCCGCTTACCTGTGTAAAATAAGAAAAGACAAAATTGAGTTAATAATAATTAATCTTCATTCAATGACAGCTGTTATTCTAAACAGATAAAGGCATATATTCCTTACCTGGCCCGCTAAAAGGAGGATGCGACTGAGCATCAGGTGCATAAGAACTGTAGGTTTTAGGTTGCCCATCAAGTCTGTGAATATATAACAAAATTACTTTTCAAATAAAACGACAGCTGATTACATGACATGCAGCAGTGGACGTCTGCTAAAAGTGGAGCAAAAATTAAAATTTATACAGGGATAATGCAGTATAGCATCTACACTTACCACAGTCTGTGGCGTTCATTTCCTCCTCCAGTGGACACAGTTGTAGAAACACCGGCTTTTTTTGATTTGACCCCTCCATTTCGTTCTGCAGCTCAGACAATGACCACAAAGCTAGAAAACAGAGTCTCACCGGGTTGACCAAAATGTGCTAATGCGTAACTTCTATTGTTATGAATGAAAATGTTGCTTGGTTGATTCGCCCTGCTACTAAGCCTTTGTATTCCTGGCTTGACACTTTGGGTGTGTGGAAACCGGTTCTTCCAAAAAACAAAAACAAAAACTCTGGCCCAGCTTCGAGTGCCTGGCTGAGCACTGGTTTGGAACCAAAAAAACAGGTGTGTGGGAAGTGGAAAACCAAAGAAGTTCTAAATCAGACTCTAGCACCGAACCAAATCTGGACCTAGCTCTATGGACAAGGCCCCCAGAGTCACATTTGCCCATTTAGATGTTTCAGACTTGGTTACAGTGACCCACTACAAATCTTAAAACTTGCTTAATTCCACAACAAGAAGAATTATAAAGCAAATCATGCTGCTTATTTAACAGCTCTGGCCAGCGATTAATTGTAGGGAACCTATATTTGCCAAAACAAGTGTCTGCTACTTAGCTAAAGCTGAAAAGAGTGATGCTGGGTGAAGTTTGAACAATAAATCGACTAAAACAATATATAACTATTTGCACACTTTATATTTTATCACGAGTAGAATTAAGTTTAGATCAGTACCCATGCTAAAGCACATTTGCATTTCATGATTTCTGTTTATTTATTTATATATAAAAAGTTTACTCAAGTTTATCCAAGGACATTACATATCAAAGTGCTTTTAATTCATGTTATGACACAAAAAAACCGAGCTACCATTACATAACATTAACAAGTGAAAACAGAGACTGCTTTTCAAAAAGAAATTATGACAGATCTACAAAAAAACTCATAAGCATTTTTTTAATTAGCAACATCAGAGGAGATTAAAGCTAAGCGCTAAATTAAAGGTATGCAGCAGATTGTCTCACATCCTCGACACGACAGCTAATCAAACACCACTAGTAACTAACATCACTTTCACAAGGTGATTTAATATCACCGGTAACCAAATTGTGACAAAATTATCCCAAACATAGCTTGGAATTAGAGACCAAATGAAGCTAACAACAAATGTCATTTTAAAAAGGGCAACGGCTAAGCGTACGTTTACCCTTCAACACTTACCAAGAATCCATGGAGACTGAAAGAAATATCTCACACGGTCCTGACACGGCTGTCTGGGCCACGAGCATTTGTTGAAATGCGACAACTTAAGACCAAATAAAACTCCCTGACGACCCAAGTTCAAGGAGAGCGCCATGTTGTCGTCCTCCGATGGGCAGAGGAGTCTTTCCAAATGCCTGATGATAATGCAATAAGCTTTGAACCAGACCCTTTTTTTTAATGACGTTCAGAAAATTAAGAATAAAATAAAATTTAGGGTTATAACGTGATTTTTTACTAACCATATTTTCGGAGAAATAGATCATTATTATGAGGTTTATTGAAAAGAAGGCAAATGTTATGTCGGTCCTTCAGGGATCTTTTTTTGTTTTAGTTTTTTTTATAAAACCTTTATTAAACAACATCACTTGAGCGCCAGTGTAAAAGTGAGAAAGTAAACTTAATTTATTTTAATCAGTAGGAGATAGTTAGGATATAATTGGGAAGCTATTTTTACAATAGCTATTTTTACAATATTAGGAAGCTATTTGTACATATAAACAATAATTCATTAGGCTATATATTCTTTATTTCTTTCTTGAAATGTAAGGAGCATGACTTCTCGTTTAAGACTAAGCTTAATGCTTTCTGTTATTTCAATGTTTCTGCTTAGATTTCCTCTTTGGATTGTCAAGTGTGCAGATTATGCCTTGGCATATGGACCATAGACATGCAACCACATTTCAAAACACCAACCGGTTTATTTTATGAACTGACAAAATTTTGCAAAGGGTGTTAGTTTTTTAATAATTTTACTACAATTTCCAGAACCATTATGTAATTTTTTATTACTGTGGACATAAAACTCACAGCCAATGAATAAAATGCACATTTAAAAAAACTTAAATCTCAATTGCTTGGAAAATTACAATACACACAAGACTTGTCCATTCAACTAGAACCACCTGTTCAATGACACAACGTAACATCAAAGTACTACTATCTACTATTACAACTGCTCAAAATGGTAAGTAACTGCTGCATTACTCTTAATGCATATTTTAAGGGAACAGAAAATCTTACATGCTTGAATCATAAATGTTTCAAGATACTGTAATGAGATTTATTGTCACCAATTAGTGCGGAGCATGAACCAATTAGAATACAATATCATGGATATAGTGTAATATTTTATCATATACTTCAGCTGACATTGTGTATATTGTCCCAAATACTGTACTACCTTTGAGACTATTTACTGTATTGACAGTATTGCACTGTACATATGCAGGCCCTTGTAATTGCTTATCCAATTCTTCCAACTGTGTTATTTATTATTCCTTTTGTCAGTGCTCACTGTCTCAAACCGTAGGCCATCCATGAAGCAACAACACCTAATTCCCATTATTACACAATGCAGCCTGAATAGCTTTTTTATGCAGCTGGTGTTCCCCTTTTTGGTCATAATGGAGTAAATATAGAACAAAGCTCTTTTGTTTGTGTTTCTGTGAGTTTTCTTTTCACCATTGTGGGCCAGTTTAGTCTGTCTGCATGGAGAGGAGGGGTGGCCACAGGTAACAACAGGTAGACTAAAAGGTGCTGCATCCACCAGATCATCACAGTTATTTACAATTGTGTATTCCATTTATTTGTTAAATTCCGAGATTATATACATTTTTTCCCATACTGTGGACTACTAGAGCACCACTGTCAGCTCTGTCTGTGTAGACTGCTTCTTCTGCTGATCTGAACAGGCAGTCTCTAGTGCCCACACATAACCAGCAGAGAGGGCGCAATAACAGCTGTAGACACTCTGAGGAAGGTGAGAGTTGAAGCCAAAACCATCAGAATTAAAGAGGTTAAAGATTAGATTTTGTTGTTAGGTTAGGTTGTTACAGATTATACAGAAAAACTACTGTCTATAAGTCTCACAACAATGAGGACATTGCATGTCCTTGCATGAACTCTTAGATTTCCTAACCAGTTCAACCAGTGATTACATCAGATAGAATGCTTCCAGTAACTTCTCATGTAATTCTCGAGAGTTCTTCCTTGTAGTACTGCTTCAAGTAAATGTAGTGCAAAGTCAAAACTATTTCCTTACAGGAAGGCTTGCTGTTTTATATACTGTATAAATAGATAATTGGAAAGTTCTGCCTTTCAGACAGATATCTGAATATCAGCCGGCACATAATCACATTGTCCAACATTTGCAACAACACACTGCAACAGACTTTATCCCATTTAATACATTAGTTACACCATATGGAATTAACAAGAATAAATTCTTAGAATATCAACAAATTAAATCTATTATAAGAGGTAAATTTAGGCTCATAGAGTTGAATTACAAATACCACTAAGAGTTTTCGATTTTCTTAATCTCAAACCTCCTACATTTCTGTCTAAAATGTGCAAAACATTATCTAGATTAGATGAATCGATAGCCCTTCATATTTCAGAATGGGAGATGGACTTGTCCATTACCTTTGACCAAAACGTCTGGTCTCAAAATGTTCAAGAACCTTTAAAATAATTAAAAATTCAAATTTACAATTAATACAATACAAAATCCTACACACAGTACACTATACGGGTCAACGGATATTCAAGATGGGTTTTACGTAATCTAATACGTGCTTATAATGTACAAGCAGTATTCCGGATGATTATGTTCATGTGCTTTGGTTAAAGAGACATGTTAAGAGATTTTGGTGCCAGATATGTGTGTACTTATCAAAGTCTGTTAAATGTAGTATGCCACCTTCTCCCTCGGATTGCTTGCTAGGAAATTTAAAAGATGTCACCATAGACACAAAGTCAGTGCAATTAGTACACATTGCATTATTCAGAAAATTATTCTTCTGAAATGGAAAAATAAAAATGCTCTTACTATTAATCAGTACAGAGTTCTGTTGCTAGACTACATTGATTTTGAGATGGCCTCTGCCTCTACATCTGATCAATCTCTCTGGGCTCCCTTGTTGAGCTCCATCACCTAGTAGGGATGGGGTCCTTTGGTTTTGTCGTATGGAATATTGCTGCTTTTGTGGGGGGTTTGGCGTTGTGTCAGTCTAAGGGAGGTCCTTGGAGGTGAGACTACTCAGCGGACTACTATGGCTCCCACCCGGGGAGGGGTTTGGTGGTTTCGGCTGGTAACTCCTGATGGCTGCATGGCATGCCTTAGTGGGGGGTTGCACTGGCAGACATGGATTACTGACCTCGTGGCTGTTCTACTCATGGGTGGGTCATGGGGTGGGCTTGGCTGCTCGGGGCTCTGGGACATTGTGACCCCTAGCTGCGGTCCTGACCAAGGCTTGGTTTGTTTTGTCAATATTGCTCCTTTTTTTGGTTGTTTTTTTTCCACCTCTGTGCCGTCCTGCGGATGTGGAGGACTGGGATGTTTTCTTGTGTTCTCTTTGTTCCCCTTTCTCTCTTGTATTGTCAACTCACACTCCTACCTCTCCTGCCTCTCTTCTTCATCTTCTTTCTTACTTCACTCTTGTTTATTCGTCTCCCTGTCCATAACTTTAGGAAATTAAACCCACAGCAATCTCTAATAAAGGTATTTCACACATGTGGAGTACTATAGCAAATCTGTAATGTTCTGTTTGAAAACGTAAATCTGTTGGGCTTGTACTTGGTACTCAGACACCAGTTCTGAGTGCCATACTGCCAGAGAAAAAAAAAGAAAGAAATTTGCATCAAGCTGTTTGAAGAAACTTGTAACTAATGCTTTCCCTTGTGACACTTTAGGTTTGTAGGGTGCAAAACTTTGCCTGGCATTTCTTCCTTTGCTTTTATGCTTTTAAAAAAAAAAGAAGTATAGATAATGGGTGTATATTTAAAATCAAATCAAACTTTATTTATAAAGCAGTTTCTTATCCAAAATGCTTTACAGATCAAAATGACCCCACATAAAATACATTCCCATCTCTTTACCACATTAAAAAATGCACAATCTCAATTATTCAAGCAGAAGGACAGTGGTACCAGGTAAAGATGAGCCAGGTCAGGTAAGGAAACACCATTAGAGGAGCCATCTGCATTGTTGGCAGCAGATCAACAGCAGCAGCCGAGGTACCGACACGGGGTGCTCAGAGGAGGCAAGGCCGAGACCCCAAGCTTCACCCAAGCGCTACCTTGAGAGCACCCAGGCATCCACAGGTGATCACTACTCCCAAGACAAAGGGCTCCTGCAGAGGGAACACTGGAAAGAAGATTAAAATAGGTTAAAATATAAAGAGGCTTCTCTGAAGTCTGTTAGTGCAATCAATACCATAGTAAGCAAACTTTGTCCAATAACTGCACAATTAACATTAACACGAATAAACACTTCTTCCTTTTTCCTTTGTTCATGGAAAAAAAGTATGTATTTGGTGTATATCTTCGTGTGAAACATACATGAACAATAAACATAAAACCTGAACAATCTTGCATGGATTGAAGAAGACTGAATCATGGTGCTCACTTTCACTTTAACTGTTAGGAGCATGCAAAGATTATGGTCTAAGGTATAAAAGGTTAATTTATTTTAAAATTCTAAGCAAAATGTTCTCATCATGCACACCTGACATAATAAAGTACTATGTGATTTTGATTATTTTAAGTGGAAATACATGTTGTGGTTTCCTGATGTATTCATTTTCTTTTTGTTTGTATTAATTAACATTTTCAAGATCAATATTACATATCCTTATATCCAGAAATGTTCGAAATATATCCAAGATGCAGAGTGGATGCTATTTGTCTCAGTTTCAGTATGATATTTTGTTATAAATAAATTAATCTTAACTTCATTCAGATTATAAATACACCCACTGGATATATCATAGTATAAATATTATCCCATAAAATCCTATCAAATATATATTTTTTTAAACTATTGAATGATAGAAGTGTTGTTGAGAATATATAGATAGAGAAAATAATTAAAGTGAGTGCATAGGTGTCTTTAATAGGCTATTGAAATACTAACATTTGGACATGAACGGCACTATTACACTGCTGATTTCATGAAAACCAAGTCAAACAAGCATGATCTCTATTGCTCGATTATCTATTGCCCCCTGGTGGGAGGAATGTTGTATTTCGTCTAAATGAGAATTACTCTCACATAATGTTTAAATGTAAAAGTTATGTTTCGATGGAAACATTCTTTTCTTCGAATATGGCATTTCAGTTTGAAATATTATACTGACAAAAAACAAAAATCCTAATTTAAAACAGTAAAAAGGTAAAAGCCCCATACATTTCTACATTGAAACAATTTAATAAGCAAATGGCTTATATTTTTTACCACACAAAATGAATTATAAAGCTAAGACTGAATAGGAGTTTTTTTTGTGTGTGTGTGTCTTTAGACTGGAGATATTACTGTGTAAGAAGGTGATGTCGTTTTAAGAAAATATTTCATGGATAGTCTATTTTCCCTGAATAACAATTGTTAAGCACTTTTTATTAATTTCAGGAGTGCCTTATAATTTTTTTTTCATTGAACAAAATAGTTTTTGTTTCTAGTCAGAAACACAAAAGCAAGACAGTATTTCTTTTTCACAACTTTAATACATTAAGCAATGTTACAAACGTTAAGAAAAACACATATTATAAAAAGACACACGATGAATATATATATATATATATATATATATATATGGTTGTGTCCCATGACCTTGGATGGAATGAGGAAGCTACCATTTGATATTTTGGTCACAACAAATCAACATTGTTTAAAGTTTCAAAAAAACAAAAACCGCTGAGCAGGAAATGCATTCTCATTAAATTTTTCTAAGAACAGAGCAAAAACATCTTTGGACTGTCAAAAACAAAACAAAGTATTCCTCTTACTTTAAGACTATGGTACCTAAAAACCCAGAGAGGATTTGCCTGAAAATGGCAGGCTTTTTATATGCAACTTTAGTTCAGTTCAGTTTAGTTAAGTTTATTTGCCATTTGTAGTTTAAAAATACAACCACATTGGAATGCAAATGCAAGAAGCCCATAGTACCGTGTCAACATAGACAGACATAAACAGACAACCACAAAAAGCACAGCCCACACACAACACAGATAGATTGCAATAACCTCTAAATGCTTACACAGGAGATAAAAGCACTATATAATAAATAGCAATAAAATTAACTAAAATAATCAAATACGTGTCAGAAGTAATTAAGTGCATTGATTAAAGGCCCTAAAAGCCAGTGGATAAAATCTATTTACGTGGCGATATGTAATAGAGCCTTAGCTTCTTCCCGAAGGAAGAAGATAAAACATCTTGGAAGCTGGGTGATCAGAGGGATCCTTGATAATCTGAGAACCTTTTTTTTTAAAGCTTTTATAAATGGCCTCCAAGACTGGTAGGTCTCAGCCACTTGATCTGTGAGCAGAGCTAACCATTCTATTGAAAATCTCCTTTTCTTTTACAGTAAGATTACCAAACCACACCGTGATATGGCTGGTAAGAAAGCTTTCTTAATTTTTTTTTTTTTTTAAACAGCCGCTGGTGGGCCTTTTTAATAATAATTTTGATATTTGAAGACCAGCCATTGGAGAGAGTCACACCCAGAAATGACAAATGGGCACATTGTTCTTACTACGACTAAAATCAATTACTTATTCGCAGGTTCTAGAAGTATTCAGAACAAGGTTATTCTCTGCACTCCAGCGTACTACGTTTCCTACCTGTGTTCGATAATATGATTCATTATTTGAAGTTATCAGAGCAATGACAGTAGTATCATCTGCATATTTAGCAATCAAATTATTGGGGTGAGTAGCAGCACAATCATAGGTATATAATGTAAAAAGTAAAGGACTTAAAATACACACCTGTGGGGAGCCAGAGCTTACACAAAGTTCATCCGACAAACTATCATTTATTTTAACCCTCTGTGGTCGGCAAGTTAGAACGTTTAAAAACAATTTACATTAGAATCCATTTAGGCCTTGTGTGCTGTAACAAGTCTTAGAACAAGTTAGGTGGTGTAACTGACTCATAACACATTCATTAGTCATGCTAGAACTATTTAATTAAAGATTTATACAGAGGTGATTATTAGCTTTTCTGTGGTCAGAATTCTGCGACATCTTGCTATCCTTCAAAATGTATGACTGCAGTGATACAACTCTAATCTGTCCGAGTCACAGTTTGAACTCAGGGCCTTACAGGATCATATGAGTGTGAACAAGGGAATGATAAGGACCCTTGATAAGATGGGATGGAGAATCTCCTCACACAATAGCTCCACTGAGTAGGATCCCTGGTACAAAATCCTATCAGTCTCAGCAGTCTTCATGCCTGTGTTCAGATTATCTTTGATCACTTCCTTGTTCTTTCTGTGTGCATGTATCTGATTGAATTAATGTTCTCCCTTTTAAAACATACAATAGCTTTTGTGCGGCTCATTTAAATTTGAACTTAATTTTATGACTAGGAGAGATAGAGGCACGTGTGGGAAGATATTGCATGTTGTATACAATTCCACAAATGGAGCCATCGTTTCAGTTACAGTGAGGAAATGCCCTTGAGCAATTTTGCAAGTTCACCCACTTAGAAATTATGAAGGAGTCTAAAATTCACATTGTAAGATCCACATACAAAAATTAAAATGAGGAAATCAGACTGTATGATTTTTGAAAAATTTATTTGTATTTTATTGTTGCACATAAGCATTTGGACACCTGAGAAAATCAGTGTATATATTTGTTAATAAGCCAATGTTTGTTTGTTTTTTATTGCAGATGTCAAACGTTTCCGGTAGTTCTAGACCAGGTTTGCATACACTGCATCAAGATTTTGTCTACTCCTCTAAGCAGATCTTCCCTAGATCTGTCAGATTTCGGGGCTGTTGCTGAGCAATGCACAGTTTCAGCTATCTCCAAGGATTTTCTATAGATCTACTGACTAGGCCACTTCAGAACCTTGAAATGCATCTTACGGAGCCACTCCTTGGTTATCCTGGCCGTATACTTCAGGTCATTGTCAATTTGGAAGATCCAACAAGACACTTTTCTTAAATTCTTTGACTAAGGTAAGGATGTTTTTGCTCTAAGTCTCACATTTCATGGCCCCATTCATCTTCTCCTTAATACAGGGCAGTCGTTCTCACCCCGTTGAAGAAAAGCTCCCTCACAGCATTATTTTTTGACCGCCATGCTTCACAGTAGGGATGCTGTTCTTGGGATGAAACTCAGTCTTGAGCAGGGGAACCTTCTGTGCAATGCACAATTTTAAATCATGATGGCGCAGTGCTCTACTAACAGTAACCTGAAACTGAGCTCCCATCTCTCTTCATGCCATTGACCAGCCCTTCCGTGTATTTTCTGGGCTGATTCCTCAACCACGAGGTGAGATCTTTCATGGAGTCCAGTACAAGGGAGACTAACAGTCATCTTTAGCCTCTTCCATTTTCTAACAATTACTCCAAAAGTTTACATATTTTCACCAAGCTGCTTGGAAATTGCCCAAAAGCCCTCTTCTGCCATTTTCTGGTATCTTTTGACAGTTCGTTGGTCTTGCCCATGGTAGTAGTTGGGAGTCTGATTGACTGTGGGGTGGACAGGTGTACTTGACAAGCTCAGACAGGTGCTACTGATTTAGATTAATAAGTGGAGTAGAGGTTGACTTTTTAAAGGCAGAGTAACAGGTCTTTGAGAGCCAGAATGTGCAACAATAAAATACAGATAAATTATTTAAAAATCACAAGATGCGATTTTTCTGAATAAAAAAAAAAGCTGTCTCTCCCAGTGGAAATGCACCGATGTGAATTTCAGAACCCTCGATAATTTTTAATTAGGAGAACTTGCAAAATGCAGGTTGTTCAAATACTTATGTTCGTTATTGTATGTAGTTGAGTGAAATATTTAAATAGACATATATGATGTTAAATTACATTTTTAAAATAGGTGTATAAAAGTACACACAATAAAATGAGACATGTAGATTTTCCATTTCAAGTTTATATGATGGTATCTGTCCCCCTCAGATCCACTACAACCGGTTTGAGTGGATGTTTGCTTGCATGCCCTCAGTGCCTTCTGCAGCTGCCTTGAAGCCAAGCCTTGTACTCTAAATACATGTTCTGCTGGTTTAACGGTGCCATACACATTTTATCTGACACACTTCCCTCTCCTTTTCTCAGTTGGTTCCAAAGAGCCCTTTAAATCTGTGACCTTTGGTTGAGATTCATTCACATGGGTTATATAGGCATCAGTCATGATAAAGCTTTGTTCGAATCAGATGCCACCAGCCTTTAAGCATACTCACATACAGAGAATATGTAAAGCAAGGGTTTATGTCCAGCAGACAGTGGTCTGTTAGGAAAATGAAGCCCTTGTCTGCAGAGGTTTGATCAGTTTCCTTTATTTGCCTATAACTGCCCATTTATCTCCAGATAGTCACATAAAACACACCCTGTCTAACAGCTCCTAGGAGCAGATTGCTCCAAAGTGAAACTAAAACCAGATTTGCAGTCTTCAGGTCTTTAAATGGCCTCAATGATTGTTAATTACCCTTCCCTGTTCTTTGTCCTTTAGTATGATTAAAATCACATGCAACACACAAGGTTTAGATACAGTTTCTGTGATAGTCAAATATTATAAAGTATTTCAGGTAAATGTTAGGTAGCACACACTCAGTTTGCAATGTGTGTAAGTGATCTCTAGACATGCAGTTGAACCTTGAATTATAAGTCGTAAATACAAGCTGCAAAGTATCGTTTTAAAACAACATGGCTAGATTGACATCACTCTGAGCTATAGAGGTCTAAGTGGTACATTGATAAAAAAAATAAAAAAATCTCTGTTTTCAAAAAATGTAATCATTTTACAGCTTCCACCAGAGTCCCCCTAAATCCAAATGTTAGGGCATGCTGCGGACAAGAAATTTCTGGGAATCTCTTAGCATGCATCGTGAACTCTTTGAATTCCCAGGATATTTTTTATAAATATATATAATGGACTCTGCCAGAAAACGGAAAATGGTTTTTAACTGGGTCTGTCAGGATGATGATTGATGATGATATAATTAACATGGTAAACTCAGCGCAGAAATGTTTAACCACACAGAAATATTTCTGCTTTTAATGATCGATTTTTTTCATTCTTTAATGGATGGATAGAAAAAGAGACAGAACTCTGGAAGAATAAACAAGGAGTATTGCCTAAATGTTATGGAATAAATTCTGCTCCACTTGTAAATAGAGGGTAATACAAACTCTAGTGTGAGACTATTTTACTGCAATGAAAGGTGAAATCGTTTTTAGGCATTGTATTCATCATCATCATGCATACCAATTTCAGATTTTTTTACTCATTATTAAAAAAAAATCTTATTCTGCAGAAACAGTGATTTAAAAGAAACCAAAACACATTACATCTGAATATAACAACATGGAATCTGAACAAATGAATATGATAGATGTGGACTTTAATTTGAACAGTTGCTTGCTTCATGTATATTAATAATGTGGCAATCAGCAGCCTTGATTCAAATTCAATCTTGAGCATGCACAGGCTTCATCTCACGCTCAGGATATAATTCATTTTAATTTACAGAGTTGTAAAAGAAATATAAAATCACAGCTTATTCCTTAAATCATAAATGCTTTCTCCAGCAACACATTCTGCTCTGGTTGTCTTAAGAAATTGTATCTGGTTTTGTCACAGTGTTTTATTCTCTGTAAAGACATTAAATGTTCCTTCAACTGGCAATAATATAAGTGCATGGAACAGTAGACAAAATTCAAATTTAAAGAAACGGAGCAGTGTACAACAACAACTTTGAAGCCAACAGTCAAGATAATGACACAATTTAATGTCATTGAATGTCACACTATGTAAAGAAGGATCATAAATGCCAGATAAGTCAGACAGAAGATTAGACATTAATTTGGTTGTGAACACAGGGCAAAGAAAGAATCCTTTTATTGACACTGCTTTTATCTAGAGGCCAATCAAGGACCAATCATTTTGTCAGATGTCTGCTGGAACCAGCTTGGGCACGCAGTGACAAACAATTAACTGTGTGCCATTTCATAGTGTCACAATCATACAAAGGAAACCTGCACTATCTATCGGTGCAGGGCTTTTCAGAGATAAAATTGTAACAGATACAGCAGGAAACCATTTTTGAACTGCTGTTGTTAACTACAGCCATTTAACAATATTATTCAAGTTTTCTCAAAACCTACTACAATTTCCATGATGCCTTGACTGATCCACTACAATTTCTTTTTTATATTTAGCAGTACACACAACTCATAAAAAGGATTTAAAAAATGATTTGTTGTAATAAAAACAATGACAAACTTTATATGTATCAAACTTCAACATGCATGTTTTCTTTACAACTTAATAAAAGCAAAGCATTTAACAAGACAAAGCAAGCTTTAGGTTTTCAGTGAATATTATTTTATCTTGTACGTACCTCCTGCACTGGGCATGTGAAATCTTTTTAAATTTAATTTATTTTTATTGAATAAGCAAGCATGGTTCCCAAAGGACACTTCACAGTACTGGTGTCAAAACATGTAACATTCATCTGTTTGTCACTTGTGCTTTGAAAACTATAACAACATGTGTTACTTTGGAACTTGTGTTTTCAAAAATTCATTCATTATCAAAAAAAAAGCTTCACTTTGTTTTCATGTTACCTTTTTGTTTAGTTTTTATATCTGGAAAATTTTATGTAAACACACCTTTTAGCTCTGCCAACAAAGCATCGCTCATAAAGGATCTCAGTGCAGTGTCAATACAAAGAAACAAAAAAAAACCCAGAAAAAAATAAGTAAAAAAAATAAACATTTGTAAACGGCTAAAACACACCTATATTAAAAAAAGTAATTTGAAAACCACGTTCAAATGGTACAATGTTGCACAAAATCATGAAAAAATATAAATTAATGAAATTATCACTTCTCAGCCTCCCTCCAGCCTCTTGCATTCCTTCCAAACTTGTAAACCAGTCTGCGCCCATCCACTCGCTCCAGGATTTCTCTCTTGTAATAATATCTGCAATAAAGAAAAGGAAAGAAATTCATTTCAGTTGATTCTCAAAATATGTATTTTCTAAAGTTCTGTTTGTATTCTAATGAAACACTTTTAAGGGAGTATTTCTCTACATAAATAAATAAAAATTCTATTTCAAAAATTAATAATAACTTTCTTTATGTAAACCTGTGTTAGAGGAGTTCCAGCAAATAAATGTAAGGATACCCAAAATGTTTGACTCAATCCATAAAACAATTATATCAAACACTAAGGAAATTTGTATGAATAAAGATGTTCTCTCTCATAATTTTAGTTTTCAACAAATTGAGATTAATGTGGTCATCCTCACTCAACTAAAAGAGGAACAAATTGGACTGATTTACTATCAAGACAGAAAAAGAACACGTCTTCCTATGCAGTATATGTAAAATGTCGGCTTCAACTGCATGCCAAGATACACAACCAAGATATAAAAGTGGCAAAATGTAGCTATTATGTTAGTTGATACTATTTTTTGTTTGCTTTTGCGACATATCAGCACAAGAACATAATAGCTGCACAGTTTGTCGCTTTCAGTTTTTAATCACTAAACCAACTTGTTTAACCTTCAGATGTAACTTCTTCTGTGGAAGAAACCCGAACAATTTAGTTGTTTTTAAAATAAGGATAATACTTGAATCTTTTCAATGGACTTGTTCTTTATTCTTAGTAATCCACTTCCTCATATAATGATTGCTTTTATTTATTTTTTCTTTTCAGGATAGGAACTTGTTTGTTGCTGAAAATTAAAGCTCTTTTCCCTCACCAGTTTATTTGTATTAAGTAATGCAATTCAAAGTGTAAAACCTAAACATATTTGATTTGAATGTGTTTACTTTTAATTTCGTATAGCTTTACATTGAGCAAAATACTTTACAAAGTAAATTTAGTCTCTGAACATGAAAAAACAGCTTTCAGTTTATACATACTTTTATCTAATGATTTTTAAAAAAGGGTTTTGTAGTCATATTGGCCTTTATTTAACAGTGGATGGCATAGAAATGGGAAGAAAAGTGGGGGATGACATGTAGAACTCGAACTCGGGACAACCACATTGAGGGCTGAGGCCTCTGTAAATGGGGTGCCTGCTCTAACCACTATGACACAAACAACCCCAATTAATTTTAAATAAATAACTTTCCCTTTAAATAAGACCACCACAATCTTCAGTCTTCATCTGCCAGCAACAGAATGCATAAAGAAAATCAGGTTTCTGTTCACAGTAACATCACATTAATAATGTCCTGTCAATGTGATTTGCACTACAGTGAAGTAAAAGCCTTTATGACTAAACCAGCCAACATTTCCTTTGTAAAATTCTTGTTTATTATTTGTAAGAAAGTTGGCAACATGTAATAGTTTAAGAATGAGTTGAGTGGCTAATAAGCAAAATAAACTTGTAAACTTTTTCTTAATAGTAAAAATAGTGCTTTGAACCCCCCATAATGCAGCAATAAGAATCTGAACAGATTTACTTTTCCTTAGAATCAACAAGGAACAACATAGTGTTGAATATCTTGCTTATGACAGATTTCAGAAAGTTGAAACCACACTCAGTAAAAACCCTGGCTTAAGAGTTACTGTTGAATGCTGTATGTGGTAATAGAACAAACAGACCAACCAAAACCAAAATTATAATTTGCTGGTTGTTTGCAAAGAGTTACATGTAAATTAAAGAGGTTTCTCTGCAGTCATTCCCACAGTCATACCTGAATATTCGTATGGCATGCAAACGTGAGGTTTTGTATTTGTGTAGCTACATTTGTAAAAATTCTGGGTCTATACCTCATTGCACGACTTAGTTTCTCATAAGTCATGCTACTGTTATTCTTCTTCTTTCCCCATAGTTGAGCCACGGCCTCAGACTTCAAGAAACGGAATACACCCTCTGTTCGATCTTCCCATTTGATCAGCCCAGGGTTTCGTTCTGGGTTCAAAAGAATGTCTCTGATGAACTCCCACAAGTGGGTTCCTCTCGGATCTTTTGGGACAAAAACAAGAGACAGTGAAGCGTTTGTTATACAGTAAAACTATGTGGAACTTTATTTAAGCAAAGTTTCTATTACTTACTGTGTTTTTTGGTCTGATGACCTCGACTAAAAGACCGTTTAATATCTGAAATAATTAAATTAAATGTTGTGAGCAGGCATTATATATTAATTCGCTTCAATCACTGTGCTACATAAAATATTTATTTTCTTACCAGGACTAGAAGGGGTGGGGGAGATATTGGGAGCAAGTGAATGAACTGAAGGATCATAGATGTCTGATTAAAAAAAGAAGAAAACTTCAGTCAGGCAGCTGTTTAAAATTAAACTTTCCTTGGAAAGCAATCATATTTCAGATAGATATATTTGCTTTACCTCCAGGTGGATAGCTGACATCTGGAAGTTGACATAGGTCTGCTGTAAAATGGGTGAATGTGAGTGGAAGGAACATTTATTGGGAATCAACTAAATAGCCTTGAGCAAATCTTCCCAAACAACATTTGTGCTGTATTTCAACTTACTTTCATGTTTGAGTTCCATCTGTCCAATATCCACATGGTACTGGCCTGTGCACAAATAACGGTACAGGAAATATGTTTTAGCACAAACGTAATTTGCTATGGATATTTTGAAGACTGAACACAATTATGGTTAGACATTCAATTATATTGTTTAATACTGTGTTTTTTCACTACTAAGTGTAAATTGATCATATAATACAGCTGAGTAGTGTTATCTACAACAACAGCATATCAGGAAAAGCAGCATATAAAAAAAACAGAGACAGCGTTTCATTAGTTCTGCGTTGTGTGTACATGAAGTGATGACAACACAGGAGGCACAAAAATGGAACTGGTTGGTTAGCTGACATGAGTAGGCCCTATGTGCAAGCTTTGATAGATTTGGACCTAATCGAGTGTTGCAAGATGTAAGCTGAAGCAAACATAACAATGATCATCTTCAGAGGTCTATCTGGCACAGATACTTTTCTTTTTCTTTTTGAATCTTTCCGTCTGATTGCTTTCTGTCCATATTCACTACTTGTGAAACAAGAAACTGCCATTTACAGTTCCCCGTGATTTACGATCACACTGATCCACGGCTGAATACAAAAAGACACTTTCAAAGGAGGGATTTGATAAAAAAACAACAACATACAAGTAAAGATGAACTGCAAGAAAATACAAATAGATGCTGCTTGTTCTGAACCTTGTTCCAGTAGGATAGATCCAATCTTTACTGTAGGATTTTTGACAAAATAGTGAAAGAAATTGAATAAACGACCAGGACATGTTGGTTTTGATGTGACAAACTAATGACATTGATTGATTTTAGGGGAAGGTTTGGTTGCAATCTTTAAGAATCATGGATCAATGCTTTGCTAAATACACTGACACTAACACAAAGTGCCCCAAACAGTATGCAAGGTGGCCTGAGATTTCAAGCAGTTGGATCACAAACACCTGATACCTTGCTTACCTTTTTTACAAAGGAAAGCACGTAAACTGTGATCTATTTACAGATTGTTCTTAACTGAGCCTTTTCTGCTCGATAGGTTGATTGCTGTCAGACAAAAATACTTTGGACGCTGATTTTTGAAACACCAATCTGTTGAGAACTGTGCTTCCTATTCATGTCTTGAACTCTGGACGTCTGTCTTTGGCTTCAAGTAGTATTGTTTCACTGTCCAACCAGGAAGAACAAACGGATGAAAGTGTTACCTTACCGTACTTTGCAAACTGGAGGTTAAACCTGTTGTACCAGGTAATCTGGCACTGCTTTCAGTTGGCCCACAATAACTTTAGATTCCAGATAAAGGATTGTTTAACAGACATGAATACTAATAATTTATTTCATTTTGGTAAGCTAAAATCTAAAATCTGACAGAAATCAAAGGTAAAAATGTGATTCCTTGAGACTCCAAAACATCATGATGCTTTACAAACACTAATGAAAATCAATAGATGAGTTATTTTCTGCTGTTGTTTACCTTTACACCTCCTGTGATTTGTTAGACGAGCTACTCAAGAAAGAGAAAACAACTAATCTATCATCTCCCCTCGCCTTAAGTACTCGAGCGCCATGCAGTGCAACCCCTGACTGACTTTTTGATCCCTTCTCAGCTTCACTCCATCTGCACTCTGTCCCACACACAACACTGATTGCACAGCCTTTATTTTATTGGTAGTAATTGTCTTTTTTCTGGCCCCTTGAACTGCACTCTCTCTCATACCCACCGCCTGATTTTAGCTCTGTGATGCTGTTGTAAAGAATGTGCCCCACACTGCCAGCAGCACGGATGAAGTCATGGAAGTTCAGGCTGCAAAGCTGATGGCCGTCCATGTCAAAGTTTTGGAAGGGAATGCTGGAGGCATCGATCTGGTGGATATCCATGACCTGCTGCAGCCACTCCCACACCTGGTACTTGCTCCAGAACTGAGGCTGGGAGTCGTAGGCCCACAGCCGACTTGTGTAACTAGACATCACCAGTGGACCTGGATACAGACATCAGTAGATAGAAAACAAGTAAAAAATAAACAAATCTTTTTTCAGTTGTGGACAAATATTAATTAGGAAAACATATTCAAATGTTTTGTCAAAATTAAATCTGAAATGCAATTTACTCAAGGAGCTCTTGAGGCATTTTTCTCAGTCAGGGATCTATGATTCAGAGCTTTTTTTCAGAGCTTCTGGCCCACCAGGTGGGTAATACATCACTGAGGAATGATTTTCACTCAGTACTCAGGCATCATAGAGATAGATTGTTTAACAGAAAGCAATTAATACTTCAAAGAGAATGTTTTACCAGATTTTCTTCAGACATTTTACATATTACTTGGACTATTTAATCAATTAATTGATGACAGGTAAAACTGTTGATGTGATGCTTGAAAAGAATACTGTCAATATAAGTTTAACTGTGAAAATGTGAGTCACAATCCTTACCGTCATGATAAGTGTTAGTAAGTCCCCAGGTCGAGGTCAGAGGGCTTTCCAGAGAGACAGATGGAGTTATACTCATATTGCAGGTTTTAAACTCTGACCATGGCTCAGGTGCTAAGGTAAGAGAGGAAATTTGTTACTCTATTAATAAGCAAAAATCCTGCTTATTTAAAAAGTTGTTGTATTTCTATTGGTTCTGCAAAAGAAAAGGAATACTATGGGGATGATTGGCTTGCAGGGTCAGTGGTATATATGCTAAAGAAAAAAAAAAATGAAGTTGCAAATCTGAAACGCATTTTTGTCAGATGCTGCATGTTTCTTGAGAGTGAATGTAATTGTGTGAACGCATCTGCTTTTATATCTAAATTCAGCGAACTTCTGTATGGAATTTTTTACAAGTGTGGAGATGAAGAAAGGCGGAAATAGTCTATAGTCAAATTAGGGAATGACCAATACCATGAGCAGCCTCTTCCCAACCAGTGTTGTGGGCTTAAACACAAACCGTACCATACAATATTCACATCACACTATATTTTCAAACTAGCTCACCATGCCATTTACAGTATGATGGCAATAAATTGGGTTGATTAATCATTCTGCCATCAAAACTTTAGATGAAAACGGAATATTCAAGTTTATACATTACATATAAAACTGTGTTTTCCAGAGCACTAAAAAGCAGTGGCACAAAGCCTTCTGTGTCTGCACCATTGAGTAAGCAAATTTGTCAGTTGGGTTTTCCTTCTTGAAGGAAGTTCATTTGTTTATGCAGAGCACAAGAACTGTTTAATTTGTCTCGCAGTTTTAGAATTGCATCAATTTTGCATCGCTTACTTAAAGTCAAAGAGTTAAAACAACAATTGGTGTGTATGTGTTAGTAGAGTTTCATCTACTGAACAGTAAATCCTGACAGTTACAGGTATTTTTCTAAAAAGAAATTAAGCTCCATACTGTAAAAGTAAAATGTAAATTAAGGGATGTTTCACAACTAAATCTGCCTGTATTTGCATGTGATGCAAATACACATGTATCAGTATTTCACAAGCTCCACTGCTTTGGTGGTAGAAGTTGTGCATGTGTACAATACCTGACTTGTAGTTTTTACAGTTCACTGTTAATATTGAATATTAACAGTGGGTGGCTGTTACAAGTCTAACAACTGCTGCATTCTTGAGAAATGAGGCAGGCAGTTACTCATTACTCATTAATATTGGCACTGATAAACTACACTGGTGCCTTACAAACTGCCAATTTTTTTTGTATTTTTCTTTTCCTCGGGACATTTTCCACCATTTGTAAAAAATAAAATACCTAGGTGTGTAAAGTCTTCAAATGATTAAACAGCTACCTACTGTATCAGGTCACAACAATCACTGAACTATTTTAAGCAGCTCTACTATAAATCTAAGTCTTCATCTTTTCCCTTAATGATCTAGTTATGCTTTTATTGTTGGCGGTAAACACAATTACACCAAGACCCATGATACACCAGCGATCTCAACAGTACTGTATGAGCAATCAACCACGTCACTGACATGCATATTAGAAAAACCTTTCAGCTCAAAAATCTGGCAAATCACTTGTATTAAAAACCAAGAGTGTCAATCTATAAAACGTGTTTTCCCTTAAACTGTTCCCACATGCCATCATGCCAAGCAGGATCAACTCCTCAGCTGAGAATGTGCCAAGTCTGTTGAAACGTGTTAACCCGTAATGTCAGTCACTGCCATGCACATATCTTATCAAGACAGCGGAGAGTGGTCTACGTCAATACAACAATCACAAAGTCACTTTTATAGTATACCGTAAGCTGAATCATAACAGAAGATAACTCATTTTCCAGAATGATAAATGGGAAGCTATTTAGCTTTTCCTGAAAAAGTGCCAAATATTGTTTGCTTTCATTTTCACATTATTTTCAAGGAGGCTGACTTATTCCTCTACAATTGATCATATGTTGAAGAGTCCCCACTCTTTTCAGCATGCATTCCTTGTAAGCATGGTTAAGTTACACTTTACATAAAAACATGTTTTACTTGAACAAGAGCTGTCTGATTATAAAATAAATAGAAAATGCAGTTATCTTGATTAAAGCTAAATTTGCCACTTACCCGAGCAGAACAATGGGGCCCCACTGGACCTAGCTGATAGAAGTCCAACTTAGATCCTCTGTTGATCCAGCCGGGCAGATCAATCCAGTTTAAGGTGATTATATTTTTGTGGTTTACTTATGCTGAGAGCCAGATGAGGATAGTCGTCCTTCTTCTGAATGCATTGAATCAACAGATGCACACAGGCTCTACAGGTGCTACCCCACCACAATGGGATTTTTTATTCACTTAACTTCCTTATTCTGCTTGATTGGCTCCCCACAGGTTTACACAGAGTATATATTTGCATAATACACAGCCAAACACACACCCACAGACACACACACACACACTCAGATAACTTTTAGATTCCTCATCGGCATGTTTCTTCTCACGCTCTTTACCACACAAGAGCATGGTCACTCAAGCAAATAAAGTCAGACTTACAACAAAGCACATAAACACACATACAAACATACACATCCAGGGTCCAAATACATTGAGAGGCTCAAAAAAGAAAATATTGCAATATTTAAAAAGACCGTTCACGTGGATGCTTAAGTGGAGTTAAACATTAAAAGAAAAAAAATTCTCCTGTGTTAATATATACCGCTCTATTTGGTTTTCTTACAGCATGATTAACGCTGAGCTGACATGTTACATTGCAGGACCTAGATTTAGCTTTCAGACAGTTTCTTTCTTTAGAAACTAGCTAGCATTGCACACCAGGCAAATGTTAGAGGATGCAAAACATCAGCTTTATTAAATTTGAACATTTACACACACCTCAAAGTTTCCACTGCAATTGAGCAGTTGCAAATAAAGATCATGTGGGCATGTGTGGGTTGTCATCCTCACTTAGAACAAGTTGGTTTCAATTTTGACTTGTTTTTGTTTTTTGTTTTTTTCTAAACGTGTCCTGTCTGGTAGTGTGATCGTGCGTATGATCCTCAGACTTCAACTTTTGGAATACACATAATAAAATATTACCGTTGGTGTTATCGTGTTTCCTAGACTTAATGTTGGACCATGAAGTAAAACGGCTCGTTTCTCGATAATCCCGCCTCCTGCCCCTTCCCCCGCTCCCCTCCTCTCCTTTACCATGAACAAAGTGCCGCTCTGACTGAGAAAAACAGCTTAGTCTTATCTCGACCTGGGGTCCAACAGTGAATTTGAAGTGCCACAATGAAACAGTGTTTTATTAAGTGCTTGGATATTTGGCGTATTTATTTATTTTGTGTAAAAAACAGAGTCAGTAAAGCATATTTCAGCTGCTAAATCTACAGGTTTAGACGGAGCCCAAACCAACACATCTGAGTCCAAAAACAATCTTTCCAGCCCAGTATATAAAAAAACTGTGGGTGTTGGTTTGCATTTGTTACTGAACATTCTGAGATGCTAAAGATGAATTAATTAACCACACAATGCTGTTATAAGATCACATAAGCAGCTTGATAAATGACTAACATGGATAGCATATAGCTACTTACTTCTCAGTCCATCATGCGTCTTTGTTGTTGGAAGTGATCCAGCTGCTGTTCTTTAGAAATGTATAATAAAGTCTGGTTATCCACGCAGCCAAAAATGTGTTTTTACAGAGACATTTTAGAAAGTAAAATTCCAACTTAAAAAAGTGGTTTCACCTGCTAAAACTGGAGCAGCTATGCGCTTTGAGAGGGGGGGGGGGGGGGGGGGTTGTTTGCAATTCTACCAGAGTTAAGCTGCTCTCCCTGGAGGAGCGGTGCAGACATGTCTAGCATTTCCTTGTTTTCACTTACTGACGTAAAATACTGCACAATTTGAACACTCAGTCGTTTTCCAGGAGAGGGCAATGCAGCTGCTCAGTGAGCAGGAATAAGGAGGATTAATCAGACATGTGTGAATTAAGCCAAAAACCACTTTGGTTGGGTTTTTTTTACGAGAAAATTGCACTACCAGATGGTTGAAAATGAAAAAAAAACTTGAATTTGCATAATATAGGCCTTTTAAGTACCAATTCAGTTTTAATCAATTCAGACGCCCAGATATTTGCAATGCTGCACTGCTTCAGTGTTTTGCCTTAGGATGAAGACTGGAAGGTGTGGACATTTCAGTCTTCGGAAGTCCATAGAAACAGTTCCTTCAAACTCACTGTTTGAAAGCCTCCGTGAGGTCCCTGTATTTCTGCTCAAGTTCATTCTTTATACATGCTATGATAGCTATATCATCAGTATTTTTCTGAATGTGACAGGCGTCTGTATTCTTCTTAAAGTCTGCTGTGCTAAGGATGAATAGAAAAGGAGCCATGACAGCTACCTAGGGGAGCCCTGTGCTGCTCTTAACAATTCCTGAGACACAGTTTTGTAGTCTGACAAACTGTAGACTCTTGGTCCAATATCCATGAAACCAGGGAGACGTTAATCCCCACCCATCTAGCTTGTGCTTCAGGATATAAATCTGAATTGTGTTAAAGCTGCTGTCCAGAGTATTTGAGCGAGACACCATTAAATAAAACACCAAAAAAAACATAGCAAGGCCCGTCCAGAAACTCCCTCTAGCCCCACCTCTACAATTGGGTAATCGCATCACCTGTGATTTCACAACATGTTATTTTGTACATTTGTAATAAAATATTGTACTGATTTGGTTTATTGAATATGTGACTGTTTAACTTATTGTTTTATTAAACAGAAATGTCGCCAAAGCCTTTTTTGAAACCTTTTAAGATTTGAAGGTATTTTTTTTTGTTAAAATGTATCTCTGATTTAAATCCTACTCTGGTCTCCAAGATGTATTTTTTCTGTGAGTTTAGTTGTCAGACTTTTCTTCTTTTCTTTTTTTAAGTGGATGTAATCCTTGGTAGCCAGTGAATAGCTAACTTTTTAGCAGAAGTTTGTTCCAACTTCTCCATGACTGCTCTCTGCCATCATAGCAACTGTAAACCGGAAGATACGGAGCGTCCTGTGTGTACTGTCCCGTCTTCACAGTTTTGTATGATGTGCTGAAAATCAAACTGAAGTGGTTCTGTTGCATGAGTAGGCTGTGCCCTCATTCTGATGCAGAACCAGGTTTTCATAATATGCAATCCTAAGAACGTTGGCTGGTAGTCATTTTTATTTGGCTGGTCCCTGTACTTTGGTGACAGGTACAAAACAGGATTTGCTTCCACTGCACTGGAATTTTGTCTGAAGAAAGACTAATATTAAATAGCCTTTATAAGGGCTGTGCCAGCAGGGCTGAACAAATTTTTAGTTGTCTTGGGCATGCTCCATCTAGACCTATGGCTTTTCCCTGAAAATTCTTTCTTAGCTCCATCATCACTTCTGGGTGAAAGACAGATGAGCACGACGAGATGTAGCAAGTGTGGCATCCGTAGTAGTGCTTGGCAGGAAATTTTGGAGTGAAAACAGTAGTTCGGATAGGGGCAGTATCAGTAGTGACTGGTACTGACAAAAAGGGACCAGCAGCCATTCCATCAAACATATTGTGAAACAGATTGTAGTTATCCAAGTGAAGTTGCCCAAATCCACTTTAATTAACATGTCGTTCTTCTTTGGATAACCAATGTTGTTCCTCATTCCTCTGCTGCTATGCTGCTAGGGCACTCTCTACCTTTTTTTATGCTCCATTTTTCCTGCATCAATCTCTTGTTCAGGCCATGTTGAACACACCTCAGCTTTTTCTTGTAGCCCATTGTTAAAAGTCGGCTTTTTCTGATTGAGGAGCTCATTTGTGCCATGGCTGATCTATGGCTTATTGTTTGGAAAACAATGTAGTGTCCTCACTTGTAACACAACATCCCTGCAGAAATTAATATAACATGTTATGCTGTCCACCTACTTCTCCATGTCCTCATCCATATTGTCATTCAGGGAGCCCAACAGTACACTCCAATCTATGCACATAAAAAAAAAGTCTTATAATGCCCCACTAGCCTCTGTGATCTGTTTCCTGAAGGAAAGGGTTGTTATAGGCAGCACATCTTGTGTACCTATAAAGCTTTGCACTATTAAACTGCATATTTCATTATCACAATTGGCTTCGATCAATAGCCTTCCCTCATTCCATAAGCTCTATGATCCATGTTTGGATGGCTTAGGTCTACAGGTTCAAATTGCACTTGCTTTGGAAGCTCTTCCTCCATGAGTGTGTGTACCTCAGACTCTTTTTCTCTAATCCTCAGAGGTAATTAGGGTTAGGATGATTATCTGTAGGAGTTTCACTTCTCTCTCCATGTGCATCATATCTCAGCTGCCCTAATTTTAACAACCGGAACAACTGATCCCTTAAACTTAAAAGATAGATGGCAATAGCCCCTTTGGCTGCTCTGTATTTCTGACATATATGTTATTTCTATTTTATAGTAGCTTCACATCCTCTTCATGAGGGGCTTGTGAAAAGTGAACCACCAATAAGGAGTAAAGTTGCTTAGAGCACAGTCTAATGCTGCGTTCACACCGCCCCAAACGGCAGCGTCAGTTGCGGCCAGATTACATTCAAAGTCTACGGTCGAGTCCATCAGAGTCTCTGCGGTGCATTGGCTCCGTCAACTTTTCAAGCGTTACTTGCGTTTCAAGCGGCAACATAGCAAACGCAAGCAACACAGAAGTTCAGCTAGTTGAACATTTGATGGACTTGACACAGTTGACGTAGTGTGGGAACCAATCAGAGCGTGTCACTGTAGTGACGTCGCCCGACGCCGACAATGTCTAGCCAATCACAATCCGCTAGTTTTTAAAACATCCAACAGAGAAAGGCCAGCCCACGTGCTTTGTAAGCTTTAGCTTAAAAATGTATATACGTCAATCTACATGCGTTGGGAGCGTTGCTTGACACAGACAAAGTGTGCAGTCTGAATGCACCATTAGTATAAATGCTTATCCAGATTTTAATGCATGAAGATTCTTGTGACCTATATTAATCATCAGCAAATGGAGGTGACACACTTGTCAATATGTTCAATAGTTGGTATGTCTCATTATTTGAAAAAACTTATTTCTTCATCAGACAATTCATTTGCCTTATGATCAGGAAAGCTTGGTATTTATGATTTCATTTTCCGGTTCATCCTAATGCTTTTTTTCTTTCTTTTTTTTTCTGCTCATTTCATGGTGGTTATGGGTCGACATATGTAAAAGTCCATTGGGAATACAGCGGCATAGAAAAGAGAGACACAGAGTGGGAGAGATCAAAGTCTGTCATATCGGCTTCACGCCGGGTGACTCAGCCAGCCAAAACTTTGAAGAAGCAGTGAAGGCATCTTCCCAGATACAAGGAAATGTCATCCAAAAGCAGTCTTTATAGGTGCCATCTATTTTGGGGAGGAAGTCACTCTTCAATAATAGTCCCCATCTGTTCCATTTATATATATTGGTTCATGACTTGCCTAGTAGCACTGTGACATATTAATGCTTTTTTGAGGATGGGGTTACAAGTTTTCCCATGAGAGGAAGGGCTGTCTACACTGTCAGTCAGAGCAAAAAGACATGACAGGAGGAGGGTACAGTTGTCTGCCCCAAGGAACAGTAACTTATTAGCAAGAGTATGTCTATCACTGTCCCAGTTGCCTCCTCTCTTTCATTAACCGCTTATCACACTCGTTAGTGTCATCTTTAATACTTCACATTTTGATTAGCATATGATCCATGGGGAATGAAGGAAAAAAAGATCATTTTATTAGTGTCAATTATGGCTATAAATGACAATTTTACTGCCTAAATTGTGATTTTACGTTTCCCCCTTGTCAAAGAACAATGGGTGTGCAATTACAGTAATGAGAAGTGCAACAGAAGAAATGAATTATTCGCAATCCTATTTTTTTTCTTGTTCTCTTTACCTCTGCCAGTGTCTTTTCACTCAGTCTGGCTGCATACATGATTACGTGGGAAAACATGGGTTCTGTGTGTTTCACAACGGAGGTGTTTGGTTAGCAATGGTGCTTGAAGGAAAACAGAAAGTCTGTTCTTACCTGCACGGTGTCTAGGAGCATGACCACACTCAAATGAGGTGTAGATTTCTCTTTCACCCATAGATGACACTGTTGTCATAGGCACAACTGGCCATCCCTGAAAATGAGGTTCTGTGATGAGTGAGCAGCACAGATGTGATATAAGAAAGTGTGGGCGATGAAACACTCTCCCTGACAGTTATTGACTATGCTTCCCATGGATGGTACTACTCATATGGGTTTCAGTTACAGATCCTACATACATTATTAGCTTTTATAGGAAGGTGTGATACATGAGGAAGAGGGAGAGATTAGAGATGAGACACCAGGGCAGCACCGATTTCAAAGGGTGCATTGCCAATTTGTTGTGACAGATCTGTCATCTGTCATATCGGGTTGCCAAGGCCAGAGGCAGCCCCTTGTGTTTCAATTATCACCTTTCAAAGGTGGACCATCAGCTGAGGCTCCTCTTAGACATCAATGAGTGTTTATCTTAGTGTCCTAAATTTTCCTAGTAAACCACATCCCGTTTTACCCAGACTACAAAGCACTGAAAGTGAACCGGTCCAAACTTTAAGGTATAATGTTCGGGTTTTATTTGATTGCTTAGAGATCCACATGTCAGATGGACGTTTATTAGCTGTCCACACTATAAATCCGAATTACATAAAAAACAAGTAGTATTCCATTGTCGAGAAATTGTAGCTCACTGCATTTTGTGTAGGAGACACAGTAAAGAGGTTAATGAAAGATCAAAGGAGTTATTTTTTCCCCCGATATGCAAAGTGTTGTATAGTGGAAAACTAACTCTTTATTCACCATAAATAGGGCTTGCGTACAGCAAAAATGCTGGGATGATTTTCATTGACAGGGAAGGAAAATTGGCCGGAGAGGGTAAGGAAGTGGATGATATCAAATGAAGGGCAATTCTTGTTAAAAAAAAGGCTGCAGAAGACTTGAGAGTGTGCAAGAGGTTAACCTTTTGTCATTTATGTTTTTTTAAGTAACTAGTTTCAAGCAACAAATCCAGACGACAGGAGAGTCAGCCGTTTTAAAATGTTTATTTAATAAAGTCAGGAAACGAGAGAGAGCCAGAGGATGTGGGCCACATCGAGGGATTTTAGAGAATGGGAGAGAAGTCTGAGGGAGAAAAGTTAAGTGGTTTGTTATAGTTAGGAAGATTCTACTGCTCAGGACTTGAATAGTGAAATGGGGACTTGGTTGTTGGCTTCGGGGAAGCTTGGAGGAGGTATGTTGGCTACAGGAACTGAGTTTGGCTGGGGACTGGATGGTTTGAGTTGGGGATGTGTTCTTATTTTCTAGCAGGTGGATTGTTGGAAGGCGGGCAGGCAGGCATTTGGAGATTGGCGGAATCCAGGTGAGTTTTTTGAGTTTGTTTCCAGGTGGGAGCGGAAAGTAGACTGACCAGTGATAAATCGGAAGCTAAGCAGAGAGGAGTAAGTGATGAAGTCCAACAAGCTTGGAAACTCCAGGGGTCACAGAGGAGAGTTGTCGAGATGTAACCCAGATATGATCACACCTCGTGCGAGAACGATCAGGTGTCAGTCTCCAGGATCCACTCTCCTTAAGAGTGGTAAAGCTGATGCGGTATGATGGTGAGCACCTGCTGCAGAAGTTGCCGGCCTTGCCCTCTGCAAAACAAGGTAGGAACAAAGCAAAACAAAAGACATAAACTCACCCAGCACACAGTTGATGAGACCTAACACCTTCCAGCAAACTAATATCCTTGAAAAAATTACCAACAGCTGGAATATCAAAATATATCAATGTGTTTTAATAACCTTGTCAAAGCCCAGTTCTATATGCAGTTTACAAGCTGTGACAGGACTTTAAACACTTATGGCTCTACAATTGCAAAGCTGGTAGACACTGATTCCTGGAACTATTTTAGCACCTAAAGGTGACTCTACAAAATAGTGAATCTGGGGGGGGTTAAATACAAGTGTGTTCCATTTTTTTATTTATTTTGAAATACTTTTGAAAACCATTTATACTTTTCCTTCCACTTTAAACTTATGCACCACTTTGTGTTAGTTTATGCAGGGATCCCCACCTCCAGGCATCGAGGGCCGGTATCCTGCAGGTTTTAGTTCTTTCCCTGGTTCAACACACCAGAATCAAATAATGGCTCATTAGCAGGCCTCTGCAGAACTTTGCAATGCTGAGGAGGAAGTTAAATAATTTGAATCAGCTGTGTTGGAGCAGAGAAACCTCTAAAACTGAGGAAACAGCCCGGAACTACACAGAGTGAAATGTTTGATGACTTAAAGAGAGGTGGGACCACATTAACATATATAATACATTACATCGTCATGGATTAAAATCCTCCAAAGCTCCTCCCTGCTTAAGCAAGCACATGTCCAGACCCGTCTCAAGTTTGACAGAGACCATGGACTGTCCAGAGGAGAATTGGGAGTATTTGATGTGGTCAGATAAGACCAAAATAGAACTCTTTGGTGTAAATGCCACTCGCTGTGTTTGGAGGAGAAAGAATGCAAATTTGCCTCAAAAGAACACCATACCCACTGTAAACCATGGGGATACAAACGTCATGCTCTGTGGCTGCTTTTTTGGAAAGGGGACAGAATGACTGATCTGTATAAAGGAAAGGATGAATGAGGCCATGTATCTTGAGATTTTGAAAAAAAAACCTCCATCAGTGACAGCATTGAAGATGAAATTTGGCTGGATTTTCCAGCAAGACAATGATCTAGCCAGTCTCCAGACCCCAATCCAATAGAGAATCTGTGCTGCCCAGTGACAGCCACAAAACATCACAGCTCTAGAGAAGATCTACATGGAAGAATGGGCCAAAATACCAGCTACTTTGCATAGAAAACTGACATAGCTGTCAAGGTTCCCATTTTGGAAATTTGCATATTTTCCCTCTCTTTCCCATTGTCATCCTGTATTATTATTATCCTGTAAATCTTGCGTATTTTAAAAGCATTGATAAAATAATCTGCCTCTGCAAAGTTTGTTTTCACAACCCTCACAAGAACTGGCACATGCAGTAGCCAAAGTGGCAGTTTTTGTGAGGCTATACCACAGAGAGTGGGAATAACAACGAGATGAATGCCACCCCCCCAAAAAAAAAAAAAAAAAAAAAAAACATAACAAGAAGAAAAACCACTAAGAAGACATGTAAATATCTGTAAAACGGGACTGCCAATTTACTTTCCTACAGAGGAGCAGGATGTAGCACAGCATTTGAATGTCAACAAAAGTAGGCTTATCAAATTCTGATCACTTAACTGTATTGATTAATTAGTTGATTAGTGGTTGTGTAAAAGAGGTTTTACAGGAAGACATTAAGTAAAAATTGTCCTGCTGTAAACCAAAAATTGTCTAACATGTAGACTGACTTCTTTATTGACTTCTATTGCCATGAAAACCATGTTGTTACGTCCATCTGCTTCTCCCCACTGGTATGTGTATAACTACAGCTCTGTGTTGCCCCGGAACTGAGAAACGCGTGTGCTCATAACTAGCTTGGCCTCAGTGGTTTGCTTTTCCCCTTTGCAACACCAGAAATGACTGCACAAAGCTCAGAGCTGAAAGAAATAGACTCCTTATGTTTATTAATGTGCATCAGACCAGCTGTGTTTAACCCTTAAATAAGTGTAATTCAGTGTTTCATATTCAAATGTATAATAAAAATGGCAAGGCAAGGCAAGTTTATTTGTACAGCACAATTCATACACAAGGCAGTTCAAAGTGCTTCACAGTTGCAAAGATTAAGAAAACAGATAAACAGAATAAAACATAAACTCAAAAAATAATTAATTACAATAAAAAGCAGGAGTGCAGATGAAATAATTTCAATTGTCCACGGGCAAAAATAAATGTTTTCAGTCTGGATTTAAACATTGTTACAGTTGAGGCTTGTCTCACATCCTCATGAAGACTGTTCCATATTTTAGCTTGTTGACTCTGGGAACCACCAGGAGACCCATCCCTGAAGTTCTTAAGGCTCAAGATGGTTCATATGTCTCTAACATGTCAGAGATGTACTAGTCTCTCTAAGTCTGGTTTCAACACCATTCCTCTGATCTTAGCAATGTTTTTCAGATGGTAAAAAGCTGTTGATGTTATTGCTTTGATGTGGCTGTTTAACTTTAGGTCGGAGTCCATGATTACCCCTAGATTTCTAACCTAAGACAGAGACACTCACGATGACTGATAACACTTTCTCTTTGTGTCCGTGGGCCAAAAACAATGATCTCAGTTTTGTCTGAGTTTAACTGGAGAAAGTTATTTTGCAATGTCACGTAGATCTGAGTGTCATCTGCGTAGTTATGGTAAGACACATTATTGCTGTTAATTACCTGACCCAAAGGAAGCATGTACAAGTTGAATAAAAGTGGTCCCAAGATTGACTCCTGGGGGACTCCACAGGTCATGGGAATTTTGTCTGAGACAAAGTTACCAATTTCGACAAAGTACATCCTGTCCTCGAGATAGGACTTGGACCAGTTTATAGTAGGACCAGAGATTCCCACCCAGTTTTCTTACCTGTGAAGTAAGATCCCGTGGTCCACTGTGTCAAAGGCAGCGCTCAGGTCCAACAGAACTAAAACTGAGACTTTGCCTGCGTTGGTGTTCATGCGGATATTATTTCATTAGCATGGACCATGCTTACGGAGATTCGATTTGTTTAGATTCAAACATTTATTGACAAAAGGTTCGATAGATGGTGTGTCTGGAAGGATGCACTGATGGAGGCTTGAAGACTCTGTGTGGGGGTGCAGTCTTCGGAAGTCCGTCTTCTTCTCGAGCCTGCTCAGGACCCCCCCAGATGAAGAACCTGAAAGAAACAGATATTAGTGCTGGAGTTTGAAAGAGCAGATAAGCAGATGAAGGGATGAGGAGATGAAGGGATGAGGGAGGGGATGAAAGGACGAGAGGATGGAAGGATGATGGGGATGAAGGGGGGATGAGGGAGGGGATGAAAGGGATGAGGGGTGAGACCACAGTCTGAGCGACGCTGATGGCTAGGTGCTCGGGTTTAAATAGATCATGGAGTAATTAGGAATGAAATTCAGGTGTGAGATGCCAGGTAAGTCGGATCCGAGTAGATTAGTGAGAGAATACTGAATGTGAGGCGTGGTCCAGCTCACGAACCTAAGTTAACATATTAACTTACATTTGTCACCTTGATCAGAGCTGTCTCAGTACTGTGATGAGGCCTAAAGCCTGACTGGAAAGTATTAAGGCTGCTTTACTTTACAAGAGGCTTAATGACTGCAGTTTTTAAGGCATTTGGGAACGTTACAGTCTCAAGTGAGATGTTAAGTAACTGACCAAGTTGTGGTAACAAGCTAGTCAGCACAGACTTTAGAAATCGAGTGGGTAATTCATCAAGGCAGCATGTACATGAACTCAGACCCGAGATAACCTCTTCAATTGTTTTGTCGCTGACGGGTGTAAAATGTGTAAGCTCAAGGTGTTTATCTGGAAACAGTTTTGCTATTTGTTTTGTGGTAATTATGGAATTTTTAATTCCTTGAACTTTGTCATTAAAAAATATTGCAAACCCATTGCAATTAGATGCAGAAATTAGTTCTAAGGGGTGTGAAACTTGAGGATTAGTTAATCTGTTCACTGTGGCAAACAGAACACAAGAGTTGTTTCTGCAGTTTGTGATTATTTCAGAGAAATACTTCTCCCTTGCGCAATGTAAAATCTGGTTAAACACACAAAGCACTTATTTGTAAACATCATAATGAACCTGGAGCTTTGACTTGCGCCATTTCCCTTCGGCTTCCCGGCACTCCCTTTTTTGTGCCCTGACCGAAATCAATTTCTCCAAGGTGCTTAATGTTAACCATTTTGACCTTAACAGGAGCAATAGTATCCATAACATTTACAACCTTTGAAGTGTAAGAGTCCAATAGATTATCAACATTTGAACATGGGGGATTTTCAAATCTGATCAATTTCATAAACTTTGTCCTTGTTGTATCATTTATGTGTCTTCTTTGAATAACTCCAGGCGCAAGTACTGGTTTGCGTACAACAGATAGGTCAAAAAAGACACAAAAATCATCAGATAAAGCGACATCAACAACATTGAAATTTGGTATACACTCAACAAAAATATAAACGCAACGACTTTGTTCCTGCTCATCCTTTTCATGAGATGGAATTAAAGAGCTAAAATTAATTCCAGATACACAATATTACCATTTCTCACCAACATTGTTCAGAAATCAGTCTAAATGTGTGATAATCAGCATTTCTGCTTGCCACATCAAGATGCTGATCTGACATCATTATTAGTGCACAGGTGTACCTTATACTGCCCACAATAAAAGGCCACCCTGGAATGTGCAGTTTTGTCTCACAGCAAAATGCCACAGATGCACAAGCATTGAGGGAGCGTGCAATTGGCATACTGACAGCAGGAATGTCAACCAGATCTGTTGCTGGTGCATTGAATGTTCATTTCTCCACCATAAGCAGTCTCCAAAGGCGTTTCAGAGAATATGGCAGTACATCCAACCGGCCTCACAACCACAGACCATGTGTAACCACACCAGCCCAGGACCTCCATATCCAGCAGGTTCACCTCTAAGATCGTCTGAGACCAGCCACTCAGACAGCTGCTGAAACAATTGGTTTGCATACCAAACAATTTCTGCACAAACTGTCAGAAACCGTCTCAGGGAAGCTCAATTGCATGCTCGTCGTCCTCATCGGAGTCTTGACCCGACTCCAGCTTGTCGCCGTAACAGATTCAATGGTGTCTGGCACGTTGGAGAGGTGTTCTCTTCACGGATGAATCTCGGTTTACATTGTTAAGGGCAGATGGCAGACAGCGTGTGTGGCGTCGTGTGGGTGAGCGCTTTGCTGATGTAAGTGTTGTGGATCGAGTGGCCCATGGTGGTGGTGGGGTTATGGTATGGGCAGGCATCTGTTACAGTATGGACGAAGAACACAGGTGCCTTTCATTGATGGCATTTTTAATGCACAGAGATACCGTGATGAGATACTGAGGCCCATTGTTGTGCCATACATCCATGAACATCACCTCATGTTTCAGCAAGATTATACATGGCCCCATGTTGCAAGGATCTGTACACAATTCTTGGAAGCTGAAAATGTCCCAGTTCTTGCATGGCCAGCATACTCACCAGACATGTCACCCATTGAGCATGTTTGGGATGTGCTTGACCGGCGTATACAACAGCGTGTACCAGTTCCCACTAATTTCCAACAACTTCGCACAGCCATTGAAGAGGAGTGGACCAACATTCTACAGACCACAATTGACAATCTGATAAACTCTATGCAAAGAAGATGTGTTGCACTGCATGAGGCAAATGGTGGTCACACCAGATGCTGACCGCTTCTGAGTCCCCAGACCCCCAATAAAGCAAAAAAAATGCACATTCCATGGTGGCCTTTTATCGTGGGCAGTATAAGGTACACTTGTGCCCTAATCATGATGTCAGATCAGCATCTTGATGTGGCACACCTGTGAGGTGGGATGGATTATCTCAGCAAAGCAGAAGTACTCACTATCACACATTTAGACTGATTTGTGAAAAATATTTGAGAGAGATGGTAACATTGTGTATCTGGAATTAATTTTAGATCTGTAAGTCCATCTCATGAAAAATGGGAGCAGAAACAAAAGTATTGCGTTTATATTTTTGTTGAGTGTATTAACACCTTTTGTAATGACTAGATCTAGAGTGTGGCCTTTGTTGTGAGTTGCATCACTCACGTGCTGAGTTAAACCAAACATTTCAAGGACAGTACTAAGTTCTTTGGCATGCCTGTCATTGGTTACATCCACATGCACATTAAAATCACTTGAAATTATTAAACAATCAAATTCCCTGCAAACAAATGTAAGTAATTCAGTAAAATCTTCGATAAAACAATTCTGTGGTGGTTTGTAAATGCTCATATAAAGTATAGAAGATTGTTTAATCTCCATTTTGAATGACACATACTCAAACGATGAAAAAAAACCAAATGATAGGTTGTGGGTCAATATGTTGTCCCTGAAAATGGCACAAACACCCCCCCCTCTGGTTTTGACGGGTGTCAGACACAAAATTGAAGTGAGATGGACTACACTCAATCAAAACTGCATTGCCAGTGTTTTTGTCGAGCCACTTTTTAGTTAAAAACATAAAATTCAGATTATAGGAGGAAATTAAACTATTTACTAAAAATGGCTTGTTTTTTAATGATCTGACATTGAGAACACCATGTTTGAGATTTATCTTTGTTTGAGTAGACGAAATCTTTTTGCAAGAGATATAGATTAAATGTCTTTGATTACTCAGTCTGACTGTCCCTCTGTTATCTAGTCTACATGGTTTGACAGTACTGATTGTTTTCGAAGAGCACACTCCCTCTCTGGACCTCTGGTTGGTTTTGAGTTTGCTATGCATGGTAGCAACACAGTGGCCTTTAACGTCCTAGACAGCAGCAGTGAAGCTGCTGGATGTAACAACTGTGGGCACCGGTGGTGGGGGCCGAGCTGGGGAGACCTTGGTTGCCAGGCCAATAATAATAATAATAATAATAATAATGTTTATGTAAGCTTGAAATATTTCATTCAGTGTGCTCAGCAGGGTTGTATCCAGTAAGTTTTTAAAGGGGGATAAATTGGGTCCAGTGATGATCTTAGGGTGCCACATCAAAATAAAGGCAGGGCTGTAATTCTAAGGGGATGGGGCCTACACTGAGTGACAGAGACAGCATGGGGCATGGGGGTCAAAGTTAGTGACTCATTTAGCAATTTGAATGATTTAGTGAAAATGTTTTTAACTCACTGCACCTCTAGAATGTAATCCATAGTGTGCACCTGCATTTAAAGAGAACTATTTGAAGAAGTTAAAACCTAGGAACCAACATGTTTGATAAGAAACATATTATACATGTATGGCAGAACATACTAGCATGTAGCTACAATAAAACAGATATAGATATGCAGCATGAGAGTACATTGTCCTAAATGTTTTAGCAGTGTCCTGTCTTAGACTCTCTCATGTCAGCCAATGTGATAGGCGTAACTCTAATTTTTTTTTGCAAACATTGCAGTATAACATGCAGATGTTAGAGGTCAATACAATACCCTCTATTAAACAGATAAAACGTTGAAGCATGTGAGTACATTGTTCTATGTGTTATAAAAATGGTAGAGTGAGAGAGAGATTTCATGAATATTAGAGCGTGGTAGGAGTGGTTGGATGGCACGCTTCCTAAAATGTCCCTTATTTTCAAACCCAAAACTTGACACGTTTTGAACTGGTGAAGAGCTCAATCATTGCCAAACCGAGGTCTTATTACAAAAAGTTTTGTTGAACAAATTCTTGATTTCTGCACCCATCCATCCATCCATTTTCTGAACCAATTGTTCCTCAAGGGGTCGCGGGGGGGCTGCTGCCCAACTCCAGCTGTCAACGGGCGAGAGGCGGGGTACACCAGTCCATCACAGGGCCACACATAGAGACAGACAGGACAAACATGCACGCAAACACCCACACCTAAGGACAAATTAGAGTGATCAATTAACTTGACAGGCATGGTTTTGGACTGTGGGAGGAAGCCGGAAAACCCGGAGCGAACCCACGCATGCATAGGGAGAACATGCAAGTCCATGCAGAAAGGCCCTGGGCCGGGATACAAACCCACAACCTTCTTGCTGCAAGGCAACAGTGCTAACCACTGTGCCACCGTGCAGCCCGATTTCTGCACCATTACACAAATACACATTTTGTGAAAAACATACAAGGTAATTTCCTGGATTTTTTTCACATTCTGTTTCTCACAGATGGAAATTACAGACCCCTCTCATCTTTTTTAGGTGGGAAAACTTGCACAATTTGTTACTGTCAAATACTTTTTTTTGCCACACTGTAAAGGTGAAGCAAAAACAAAATCTAAATATTGTGCAAAAGTTAATTTATTTCAGTAATTCAACTTAAAGTGAGACAATGAAATATGACATAGTTTGATTATATGCAAAGCAAGATTTTTTAAGCTTTCACTTGCTATAATTCTGATGATTATGCCTTAATGCTTATGAAAACCTCAAATTCAAAATCTCAGAAAATTTCAATATTGTGAAAAGGTTCAATATTTTAGGCTCAAAGTGTCACATTCTAATCAGCTAATTAATTGTCTCTCAGTCAGGTTCAGTATGACTCAAAATCATAGGGAAGATTGCTGACTTAACTGTTGGGCAAAGCATAATTACCCCCCCCCCCAATTAAGTAGGGAAAGTCTCCAAAGGTAATTGCAAAAGCAGCTGGGTGTTCCCAAAGTACTGTATCAAATCACAATAACAGAAAGCTCTGAGTAAGGTAAAGATGTGTCAGAAAAAAAACGTGCACAAGCAGCAGGGATGACCACAGCCTGGAGAGGATTGTCAGGGAAAGGCCATTCAAAAGTGGAGTAGGCTCAGGAAACCTTTGTAGGTGTTTTTAAGGTAACTGATTAGGTTGTGATGCCATGAATTTCTATAAATTAACTTATATACAATAGTCAAATATTCACAATGACTTATAAGAAATAAAGACTTGGAATAGATTACTTTATGTGTAATGATAAATCTATATATTATATGATTTTCCTCCTCTGAAACAGAGTGGCATACATTTTTGAACTTTTTCATGTCATTCAACTTTCATCAGATGTACCTGTAGGTACTGGAATATGTTAATTTTCAAACTATAGTTACATTTTTTATTATTATTTTTTTTTTTTATTTAAACCAAAATACGATCTGTTTTTAAAGAAAGATAGTTATTCATAAAAGCCACATTTTCAATATTTTATTCAAATTGATAAAGCACACAGATATCCAGGATGTTATCGTTTGATTTGTTACTTCATCATTTTAGTCTTTGATGGAGATTTGGATAAATTGCAAGCTTAACTTTTTTTTCTTTTTTTTTTTGTCAAAGTGAGTCTGTTTGGCTCCATAATTCTGAATGTGAATCTGAAACAAAGACAAGAAACCCACAATGGTACTAATTAAGTCAGAATTCCTTTCAGAGTTATGTGGAATAATTCTATTGGCGTTGCAGAGCAACACAAAATCACCACAAGAAAAAGAGCCACAACAAAATGATCAAAAGTGTGCTCTGATTAGTTTATAAGAGAGGCATGGACAAGGCGTAGTTACTATAGAGACATGGAGAGAGCATGTCATTGCCATTAGAGAAAAATAACACCTCTTAAATTGTCCAAATTACAAACATCCTATCTCCAAGTGATGGTGAAAAATCAAATGAAATGTGTCACTTCTACACTCTTAAAATCCTTCTATTTTCAGCTTTAAGTTTCTCTCCACACTCATATATCCCTTTCTGACAAATCTTCTACCAATCTTAAACATCTCACATTGCCATGTAATTTAAACAGAGCACTCTAATCCCAGACTGCTGGCCCACTTATTCCCCGCATAATTTGGAAAGAAAAAAATATACAGAATGAAAGTTATTACTGTGCGGAAAACATTCGGATATTTCACTAGTTTGAATAAGTTTAAAAATATATCAAATTCCAGACATATAAATTGTGGATCTGGAGCCTCACCCCAGGTTGAGTTGATAAATTATTTGTAGGCACACAGGAAAGATTTTTGAAAAGTTACTTTGAGCAGGCATTTCAAATAGAGTGGATATAAAGATTAACAAGCTGCCCAATAAATAGTTCTTATAAATGAAATGTAAATACAACAATATGGTTTAACATGAAAAGAAAAGAAAAAAATACAGATTTTTTTTTTCTCAAGTCAGATCCAACTGAATGTTTAAAAAGGTATTTGTACCATCATACCACTTTTCTCTTTGTGGCTCTAATGTAACCCTTATCTGATCATTGATTTGACCTGGTTTCTCGCTGTAACTGAATGTCTCATATCATGGCATGATGTGCTGCTTTGTAAAAACTTTTACCCTACCTCATGTTATCAGGTAGGTTCTGATTCAGATTCTGTCAGGTTTCTTGCTTCTACAGCTGCAGCGGTAATCAGGCCTGGGTGTAGCTGGTGACATTAAACTCAGCTCTCAGAAAATCAGGTTAATCACAGCTAATTTGAAATTTGGCAAGGATGGCAATTACTTTTTGTTTAGTAATGGATCAGTTTTGTTTAGATTGCAAAAATACATTTTTTACTTGGGTTATCTGTTGTATTTGAATATCGTAAATAGTTAATTCTGGAAAAAAAAGCTCAACACTGAAGAAATTTGGAAGGGGCTAAATGCTTAGATTGCATGATAACCGTCATGGCACTTTGCTGATCTATTCTCTTAAACAAGCACCCAGGCCAGAGAGAGGACAGTGATTTGTTGAGGGGTGAAAAGATGCTTATTGCAGAACATGAGAATGACATATGATCCAGCCCTCCAGCCTGCTATTCTTACCTTTAACTTTCTTTTCTTTTATTCTCCATCTCTACCTCAGTCTTTGTCTCTATTATAAGTTAATATGCTCTCAGCAGGGATATTTAAACTGTACTTTTAAAGCTTCTCTGTGCAACTTTGACATTATAAAAGTGGCTCACCATGCCACCTGCAGAGCCAACAAAGAAAAAAAAAGAGTCTGCATGGAACTCTACAAAGAAGTGACTGAGGGGTGTAGCGCAACAATTAGCATTCCCCAGGCTGCATGTGTAACTAATTATGTGGGAGCTTTGTGACAGGGTGGTTGTTGAGTGCAGTAATGGGATTCCTACTGCTTTAATGAACATGTCACATAAGCTTCTGACTGAGCTGAAGGAAAAAGACAGTGCTCGATGACCTGTGTGTCTCAAGTGGACGTTACATGTGCTGTTTTGTGCAATTTCCCTTTGCATGTCAGCCTTCCTATGATAACATTCACCAACGGGGTGCAGGATCTGCTTTCAAACTCATTTTTCGTTGTTAGCATTATTAATCAACAATATATTATCCATGTGTTGAAGCATATCACTTTGCCTTTTTTCATTAGAGCTTTTAAAGTTCATATTTAGAATAAACTCATGGAGGAAATGTAGTGTTTTGGATTCATTATGTACAGCATAAAGTCATTATTCTGAATATAATGATTAATAGAGGTGACTGCAGTTTTGTTAGGCAATAGTAGCTTTAGTGAACCATTAATAAATATATATAGGCAAATGACAGCACTCTCAAAGTAATGTGCAGATCTAAATTTTAAAAATGAAGTTTTGAAATTTGTCGATTCAATGTAAAAAGTTCTTAATCCTAGTGTTGTTTGTAAAAAGCCCCAAATGTTATACATCAATGCAGGAAGAAGAGACAAGTCATGTCACACATACTTTGCCTAAGCCCAGAAATTTTACTCTTACTAGCCTTTCCAGTTCACTTTTGCAACATCGAGAGCAATAAATGTGATAATTATAATGTTTTGTTAATTAAGAAATAGAATAAGGTACAAATAAAATTGATTTGATTTTCAGCCCAAAGTGACCAATGAGTAACAGAGTAAACCATGATTTATATAACTAACCTGTTAATATAGAGGGTTAAATAACAGATATTTTAATCCATCCATTTGACTGTTTAGACACTTTAAATAGGATAGATAGATAGATAGATAGATAGATAGATAGATAGATAGATAGATAGATAGATAGATAGATAGATAGATAGATAGATAGATAGATAGATAGATAGATTGATCTCCCTAAAGATGAGAAAGGTGTGTGTTCCTTTTTTTAGGTTTACAGTTTGTTCAACATGTTTAACACAACTACAGGTACTCAAAACTAAACACTATAGAGATGGCTGAAGGTAGGTCACTGACTTCTTGATGGATAGGAAACAGCAAATGAGGCTGGGGAAGAATGTCTCGGACTACCCGACCATCAGCACTGGCTTCCCTCAGGGTTGTATTCTTTCTCCTCTGCTCTTTTCCCTGTACACAAACTGCTGCACCTCCAACCATCAATGTCTCTAGCTAATTAAGTTTGAAGATGAAATCAACGTTATCAGATTCATCTCAGATGGGGATGAGTCTCCCCACAGGATGGAGGCTGAAAGTCTGGTGTCCTGGTGCAGCCACAAGAACCTGGTGCTGAACGCCATGGAAGACAGGGAAGATTATTGTGGACTTTAGGAAGCACACAGCAAAACTTCCCTCTATCATTCTGACTGACAACCCCATCACAGCTGTGGACTCATTCCACTTCCTGGGTACCACCATCACCCAGGATCTCAAATTGGAGCTCACCATCACCTCCATCAGAAAGAAGGCCCAGCAGGGACAAACAGAGACTACAGCATGTTGTGTGATCTGTTGAGAATGTGATTCGCTGCATACTTGCATTTCTGCAGCACCTATACACCTCCAGGACACTGGGGCATGCAGGTCATATCACAGCTTACCCTTCTCACCCTGGACACAGACTGTTTAACCTGCTCCCCTCAGGCAGGAGGCTCCGGTCTATTCGGACCAGCACCTCTCATCAAACGAAAAGTTTCTTCCCCTCTGCTGTTGGACTAATGAACAATTATTACAAGACTGTTCCTACCACTTGCTCTGATTCAATCACATGACCATGTATTGTGTTCTCTGCACCTTTTCTTTTTTTGCACTGATCATCACCTGCACTCATGTATATATCAATCTGTTTAGCATATTTTATTCTTATTTTAGTGTTTATCATATGTTTGCACAAAGTACTACAGCTATTTCATAATGTTGTAAATCTGGTCAACATTTGGCAATAAACCACTTTCTGATTCTTAAATATCCAAAGTAGAAATAATAACCAATAAATTAATTGTGATGTCACAGTCCAGTATGAATATGTATGCCCAAAGACCAAGGTTTGTATTGAAGCGACTAATTGTGAGTAGTTTAAAACGACTTAGCACATTTTGTTTGTGTTCAAACAATCAATTCGCAATTAAAAGCAAAAATGAAGACAAATCTTTCTTTGGAGTGAGCAATATTTCATTAAATACACTGCTCAAAAAAATAAAGGGAAAACTATAACAACACAATGTAACTATAAGTCAATCAAACTTCTATGAAATCAAACTGTCCACTTAGGAAGCAACATTGATTGAAAAAAAAATTATACCTAAATTTTATTGTGAATTGAAAATCCATTTCACATGCTGTTTTGCAAATAGAGTCATGTGTAAATTATAGACAATTAACAAGACAACCCCAATAAAGGACTGGTTCTGCAGGTGGTGATCATGGACCACTCAGTTCCTATGCTTTCGGGCTAATGTTTTGGTCACTTTTGAATGCTGAAAGAGCCTTCACTCGAGGGGTAGCATGAGTCGACAACCCACACAAGTTGCTCAGGTAGCTCTTCCAAGATGGCACATCAGTGTGAGCAGAGGCCGTACGAGGGCAACAAGCCAGCAGAACCTGTACCTCCACCTTTGTGCAAGAGGAACAAGAAGAACCCTGCAAACTGACCTTCAGCAGGCCACAATTGTGCATGTGTCTGCAGCAAACAGTACCCTAACCTACTGTAGTATCTTAAAGAAAGTTATTGTCTATCTGGCTATATGGGGAAAAATAATCTATTAATTAATGAGTTATTAATTTAATTGTTCATTTAAATTATTTATTGGGGCACCAACCAGGAATTAACCCAGTAAATATATGTATTCCTCAGAATTAACTCTATTGTCAAATAGCAGGTGGCTATGGCTACCAGAGATGATTTATCTAAAGGGTGAGCCCTTTGCAATGAATCAAACAAACTCAATAAAAGAAGGAAGGCGATTTGATTCAGTTTAACCACTTTAATAACTAAAGTGGTCCACACAACACACCGGATTTCACTCTCAGCTACTTAGGTCCTCGCTAACAGCTAAGCTAAATGGTTAGGCTACATGCTACGTAAACCCTACAAAAATGGTGGGTCACCGGAAGTGACAATGACCACGTTATCCGGAGAATTTCCTGAACGTGCATACGCCGTAACGCGCACGCACAGGTGTACGCGGCATACACACGTGGACGAGCAGATGCTGAACGGTGGGGGTGGTATTTATTGGGACGATTTACGGGTCTCTTTGAAACAAAGAGACCGCATGGTTCTTATCGGTTTTTATTGACTAACAAATAACTATGAATCGAAATGGCTACGGATTGAAACAAAAGAGTTAACCAATCTACGTTTGGCTGTGCTAGCCTGTCGGAAACTCTCCGGTTTGTGGCGTAACACAGAGATCACAGCAAAATCACGCACAATCAAACACTGCTTGCTTACTAATAAAAGAAACACAGTAATCCAAGACAACACTAATTAACAAAGAGTTCAAGGAAGCACGAAAATGGAATGATCTTACATTGGAGTCTGTGTTGATGGATTTCAGAGTATGACGGAAAAACGCAGAAAAAAGGGAAAAAGGATAATCCACTCGCTTGGATGAGGTGAGAGGAAGAAAAAAACAGAGCCTGGTGGTCGACCAGCACTATGATGAAGTTTTGTTGGCAATGAACAGGGTTCTGGGAGATACCAATGAACAGCGCGCGCACCTGCGAGACTAGGGGCTCTCTCGTTGCTCACGGCTGAGGCCGTTGCACTGAAAGTACGCATTAGAGAGATCGAGCAGTTTCCTCCCTTTACGCATGCCTTGGAGAGCCGAACGAGACAGAGAAGGATCGCTTCCTGATTGTTGGTTTTAAATTTCGCGGGGCTCCTCCTGTACTTCTACTGTTCAGTTAGGTTGTAGGGAGACTGCAATTAAGCTTTTTGAGAGGTGTTTCAGCCAACCGACGTGGAGGGACTTATCAGAATATGGCCTGAGAGAGAGAGAGAGGGAGAGAGAGAGAGAGAGAGAGAAGGCAGCTCTCGCTTGACCGGGGTGCTGCCCTGTTTTCTGGCTGGGAGGGTTTCCTTTTTAGAGCAACGTTCCGCTCTAATGATGGCAACCCCCTGCCATGGGAATGCATTCGTATAGCGCTTTACCTAGTCCCTACGGACCCCAAAGCGCTTTACATTACATTCAGTCATTCACCCTTTTACACACATTTACACACTGATGATGGCAAGCTATGTCATAGCCACACACACTGACAGAGACGAGGCTACCGGGCCCTCTGACCTCCAAAGGACACAACAATTGAGACCGTCACAGATGGGGCTATGAACCGACAACCTTCCAATTACAAGGCAAACACTATCTCCTGAGCTACAGTCGCCCCAATGCCTGAATTAGAGTAATCAGAAAATCGTGACAAATACAACTAATTTTCTTAGTTTAAACAATCTATTATAACCCTAACCACTAACCCTATTTTAAAGCCGGTCTGTATTTTGAATACTGTAAACACAATCTTTGTTTATGAACACGGGCAATCTGCTAAAAGCAGATCACACCAGATGACTGAGTGGAGTTAATTTATATAGGGCAGCTTAGAGCCCCTGTTTTGGCTTTTGGCACCAAAGATTTAACTACTCCTATCAGTCAAGAACATTTGAAAACACTGTTCATACACAAACAATTGAAGAATTAATTCTCACAAATGTAGCAAAACGCAGTTAGACGATACAAATTATCCTTAAAATGATCCTAAACTAATTTAGTTCTACCCCAACACATGTGACATCCATGTAAGGGTAGTGCCATCGTCTGGGGATCAGCTGTTGATTCACTTTGCAGCAGCTGCATGTGGGGCACTAACAGGAAAGCCTCAGGGCGGCTAGCCCCACATTGTTAAATAAATAAATAAATAAATAAGAATAAATAGGAAATGTTTAAATTACTGACGGTAATATAAGGTTATGTTTTTTACACAGTTTAATTTCACCAGACTCTTTACCTTTTTAACCCTCAGTGAACTGTAAATTAAAAAGTTAATTACTACATTTCAATTACACAACTGTATGATTTTGAGTGAAACAAGAACTGCTGCATATAATAGGATGACCATAATTTGATTTCCAGAAAAGAGGACAGTTAAAACAGTTTCAGGACTTTGATCAAGACATTGAATTTAACATATTTAAAGTGTACATTCTGAATATGGTGAAAATAGTTAATAAACTTTAGCTTTCTCAAATGCACAAATGACTTTAAAATCTCTGGAATTAATAATTGAAATAATTACTATTCCAAAAACACATTTCACCAGTACTAATAATCACTAATCAAGCATTAGAAAATATCTTGAAACATTTTCTTACAACAATATGTAAATGTCAAATAAAAAGATCTGAGATATTTTTTTGTTTAACTGGAAAATGCAAAAACAATGCAATTGCTTTTTTATTTATTTATTTAGAAGGAAATTTTTGTTTTACAGATACAGTGAGCAAAATAAGTATTTGAACATTCTGTGATTTTGCAACGTCTCCTATTTAGAAATCCTTTTTTTTAGCATTTACTTTGTTACTATTTTTAATACCATGGTGACATTTTTCTCAACTCTAGACACAAAACTCACAACAAAAGATCAAAATGCAATTTTTTTAAAACTCTACCCCTTTTCTCAGTGGTCAATGTATACAATACACAAAACTTTTTCATTTGTTCATTCCACAAAAATCCCCTGTTCAGTATGACACAACTAAACATAAATTACTACTATTTCAACTGGTAGTTCTCACATTACGTTTCAAATGAGGGTCTTTTCATTTCCTTACAATGATATAAACATCAATTGATAGAGCTTCTCAAAATAATAAGTAGCTGTTACATTACTCTTAATGCATAGTTGTATGGAAACAGACAATCTTCCATGTTCACAGTTTTTTCCAACTGCTAACACACTAAAATGACACATAGCAAAAATATTTAAATTCAAACACATAGAGCAAAACCTCAACTCTCCACAACTCTAAAAACATTTTCTGCTTTACACACATTTTGCTAACACTACATGAGCTAAATGGTCAATATATTTGCCACCCAGCCATAGTTGTCAGAGGTTCATTGTTACCAAAGACCAAAAGTGAGCATAATTTTTTTTCCATTTTTTTTTACAAAAAGAGAAGACATTGCTCAATTTTTTTATATATTTTTTTTTTCTACAATTTTCTTTTTAAGTTGACTGTGTTTTATGATCATGTTTTTTTTCACTCCAATGTAAATATATCTGCTGTCCATATTCTGTGTATATGAACAATGTGAAGGATTTTCGACAACTTGAACTATTTTAGTATTTTATATATATATAGATATATATCAATGAATGTAGCTGAATATTTTATGATACTGTATTGCATAGCTAATCGTTTTTGTTTGCTTTGATTCAAATAAACCTATGTTGTGACTGTACTGTAGTGTTTTGAGTCTATATGTTACAAACCTTGTTCAATGTTTTCACTGTGTGCAGTATTCTCTCTACTACTACAGTACTTTTACAGATATGTATTTACTGTACATGAACCAAAGTGCCATAATGAAACCTGTAACACCTATTTTGTTGTACAATATTAAATGATTGTACAAACAATGATTCAGTGAAACTATTGGTTGCTTGTGTGCTGGTGATCTATAGTTATGTTTCAATGGTATTTCGCAGTAAAAAAAAAATTGAAATTGAGTGCAAATGTAAGACTTCTTTACGGATGTGAATGCACAATGCAATGTTTTAAACTTTAGTAAGCCTGGGTTACAAGCGATTACCATTTTGAGATTTGTGTCTAGAGTTGTGAAAAACGACATCAAGGTTCTCAAAATAGTAGCAAAGTGATTAAAAGGTGTAAAATTGACATTATTGGTGCATTTCCTCTGTTGGCGCATTTCCACTGCAGATTTAACTAAATATCAGAACATCCCATTGCATGATTTTTAAAGAATCTCTATTTTATTTGCTCTACATAAATATTTAAACACCTTGCAAATGGCAAAAATTCAGACTCTCAAAGACCTGTTACTCTGCCTTTAAAAAGTCAACATCTACTCCATTTATTAATCTAAATTAGTAAGACCAGGTAAAGCAATTTTTTTTGTACAGCACACTTTAAACACAAGGCAATCAGGGTGCTTTACATGATTAAAATTAGAACACAGAAAAGAGAGCATAAATCAGTTTGAATATTAAAATACAAGAAAGCATTTACAATAAAACATTACTCAAGACAATAATTTGTAAGAAAATTAAAAAAAAGCTTGTACAAAGAAATAAGAGGATCAGTTACTCATAGGCGATTCTAAATTGGTAGGTTTTAATTTTAGACTTAAAAGAGTTCAGTGTCTCCGTAGCTTTGCATTCTCCTGGTGGTTTGTTCCAGATGTGAGGAGCATAGAAACTAAAAGCTGCTTCTCCATGTTTGATTCTGGTTCTTACATTCAAAAAAGACTTGGAATAAAAAGTGGGTACAGTTTCAACAGGTAACTTATTAAGTCTCATCTCTTTAATGCAAGGTGTTCTGTGCCACCAGCTCCATGCATCCCACAGGCAAGATGTACATGCACTGTGTGATTTTTGCCCCATTTCCAAAGATTTTGTGATCAGTTTGTCTTTAAAGCTGTATAAAAATAAATATTGCATTTGTTGTACATGTAGTTGTAACAAACCTGATCACTAGTGAGTTTAAGTATAGCTTAGTTGTCTTCTTTAAAAGTTAAAGGACTAATACTCTTTTTTCAGTTTAAAGCTCTGAAAAGGTCCAGCACGAAGCCCAGATCTGTGCGCACATAAAACGTGTAGTTGGATTCCAAATCCATACGCTCGTTTTATTAAACTGAGGGTATATAGTCTTACATCTCAAAATTCTTTCCTCACCTGACCCCTGCCAGCCTTTGTAGAGATACCGATTGTTGAGTGTTATTATCATTCTCTTCCTCTGCTCTGTCAAAATTGCATTGATTGAGCTGAATCCAGCCTCGCACTCTGCTGTGGAGACATAATGTGTAAACTGCAGCCATCAATTTTGAATGTGAATTCAAGGTCTTTACCTATGCTGTTTAAATTCTTCAGCAGAAGTACAGGGGTTGTATCATTCACGTGAAGGGAAATATTACACAGTTGGACCAGTGGAAGGAACACAAAAACATATCCCCTGAGAAAAGAGAAGTAAATGACCTGAACTGGGGACGTCTTGTTTCCCAAGAACATCATCTCTACTGTGAAGCATGGTACAACTGTAGTGTTTAAAACAGAGGATGATTGGGGCTGTGTTTGTAAGATTTTGAGCAAAAACCTCCTTCCCTCAGCCCCAACTGTGTGTTTTCATCTTGAATTTACATTGTATTAAATTTCTCTAATGTTAGGCCTGTGAATATTCTCATTCATCCAGGTCATGGTTATCTCAAGGAAATTTCAATCAAACGCAACTGGACTTGGTAATTTGTCTTGGAAGACGTTTCACCTCTTATCCAAGAGGCTTCATCAGTTCATGCTCGCCGCTCTCTAATGTTGCATTTTATGGTTTTGATGCTTTATTCTTAATTGCTGTTTTTACTTTCTGCAATGTTGCATTTTATGCTTTTCATTGTTTAATTATGTTTCATATGTTTTGTTTGCTAATTTATCACAGAATCATGTATATCACCCTGAATTACCCTGTAGTTGAAAGTGAACCATACAAATTAAATTGCTTTGTCCTGCGTTGAAGATGGATCTTGGCTGGGTCTTCCAACATGACAATGACCCAAAGCACACTGCCAGAAAAACCAAGGAGTGGCTCCATAAAAAGCATATCAAGGATCTAGATCCAATAAAAAAAAATATTTGGAGGGAGCCGAAACTCTGCTTTGCTCAGCAACAGCTATGAAACCTGACAGATTTAGAGATCTATTTGGTAGAGTGGGCCAAAATTCCTGTTGCAGTATGTTCAAATCTGGTCAAGAACTACAGGAAATGTTCGACCTCTTTGCAAACAAAGGCTTTTTTAAAATCCTGTCTCTCACAGTGGAAATGCACCTGCAATGTGAATTTCAGACCCCTCCATAATGTCTAAGGTGGAGAACTTGCAAAATCACAGGGTGTTCAAATACTTATGTTCCTCACTGTTGGCTTTTTTTGTTTCTAAACAAAGGGGGAAATTTCGTATGGGTGATGATACATCAATCAATAAACAGATCAGAACTGTGCATCCCACAAGTCAATTTAAGTATGCTTATTGGTCCCCTAAAAACAATGAAAACCCAGATATTTTCATCAATCTTTGAAATGCCCTCGACAACAGTTAAAAACAAGACATTCCCAGGGAAAAGAGGACAGTTGGTCACCCTAGTATATAAAGAAAATGCAAGAAATTTTCTTTTTTGTAACAAAGACAGAATCATTTTTGTTTTAATATTATAATTCAGATAAGAAGGTAACACTATTTTAAGATGGGAATTTATTCACCTTGTTAATGTAAGTAATTATGCCATTTCAAACACTTTGAATGGAACCAGGAAATGTGACTATAGTCTGCAATTGCAGGGTTTGAAAAGCCTTCCTATAATGTAAAATACAGGCTACACAAAGTGGAGAAACTCCTCAAATAGAATTAATTCAGCAAAATCACTTTCTTGAGACCACACCACGACGAGAAAGATTAATTGTCTGGAAGAGCTATGAGGGAGGGGACATGTGCTTCACCTTCTTGCCCCTCTTGCTCACTCCCTTTCAGCCCCCATTCTTTTCGAACAGCTGAAAAGTCTAAGATACATTATTGGAGCTAATCAGAGTCGAATGAGGAAAGCGCTGAGGTGAGACAGCAGAAATTACCTCCCTTCTCAGCCTGCCTCCGTGCCCTCTTTCACAGAGCTCCTGTCCACATGTTCTCTGATTGAGGCGGAGGGATAGAGGTGGAGAGAACTGACAGTGGAGGGGGGGACAGCTGATGTGTGGAGCTGTGTGGGTTGCGGGATAAAGTCAAGCAGGGAATGAAATGAGTATCTAATACAATGGGACCAGAAAAAAAAAAAGATAAATTAAAGGGGACATATGCAAATTCCACTTTTTTAGCCATTAAATGCAGTGTCTTGTGCATTCAGTCTTTCGGTATAGGCCTATCAGTCACTCCAGGTGCTGTGAAGATTTTTATACATGGCTTTTATTTTATTTTTAAACCTGTTCAGTTTTCTCTATTCTCCATTACGTTTTTATTTCTCTTGATTTTGTAGTCTAAGTTCAAGAATAAAAGTGGAAAAGTCTAAATGTTTGGTTGTTGGATGTATTAACCCACACAATTCTTTAAACTGTCCTCCAGCATGTGAACCCCTGCAAGGGGCCTTTTTAAGTTTTATTTTTCATGACAATGTACCCAGAGCAGGCCCAAAACCAAGGGCCAAACTCCCCCCGCCGAATGTGAAGCCAACCAGGAACTGGCAAAAATTGCAGTTCAGCCCTCATCCGCTGGGGGCTGGCTCCAAAAAGAAGCAAATTCCCATTGACTCCCATGTTAAAAAGGCCAACTTTACAGCAAAAATAAACAAGTTTACAGCCTGGAACAAAAAACATTTTAGGTTAGATAGTTCAGGTTTACCATCATGACAACTTCATCAGTTCATGGGGTGAATTTTTTTTCTAACTTCTCTGTTTATTTGTAATTTAATCTTGAAATTATGAATAATTAGGGGCATGTCCATTTGATTGACAGGTCCATCTAGGCTAACACTGGTGGCTAACGGTGGCTAACTGTAGCTAATAGCTTGCTCCATAGTCTGCTGTCCACCTCTGCTTGCGGGGAAGCTCTTCACAGCCTGGGACTAACGTAAAGATGTCAGTCATTTGTTGTTTCTGAATGCCATTATCAGTTGCCTCTGTAGTTTTTAGTCTGTTTTGGATGTTAATCTGCAATTATTGGACAAAAGACGGCTTGCTGTGGTGTGATTACAATAATAGACCATCCAAGAAGTTTCTGCTCTGGGGGCAGGCTTCATATCGGCTGATGCCTTACCAGCTGTGGGGGTTCTGTCAGGTGGCTGAGAGGAATGCTGTTCTGGTCTGAGCTTTTATCTCTTTCTACACGCGAGTTGGATCTGGCAACCGGTCGGGTAGCAGCAGAGCAGCAAAGTCGGCAGGACCTAGAAGCCGCGGCATCAGAGAGCGGGAGTTGGCTACATCAAGCTGGAAGACTACATACAAGTCGGACTCTAGACAGACTGGATGATCGCTGGTTAGACAGAGACTAGTACATCCCAAGGACAGAACACCACACGCACACAAAAGCAACCTGGTGCATGCAATCCAATGCAAGGAAGAATGCAAGGACCTCTACATTGGTGAAACCAAACAACCACTGTACAAACGCATGGGCCAACACAGGAGATCTAACTCCTCAGGCATTGACTCTGCTGTTCATTTACATCTCAAGGATAAAGCCCATTCCTTTTGACGACAGCAATGTCCACATATTAGACAGAGAGGACAGATGGTTTGAAAGAGTAAAAGAAGCCATCTGTGTAAAAGTAGAGAAACCATTGCTTAACAGAGGAGGAGGCCTGAGACATCACCTATCTCCAATTTACAATGCTGCCCTTTCATCCCTACCCAGGAGACTCAACAATTTAACCTCTAATAAGAAAAACAACTGTGACTCCAACGACTGTCGTTATAACACAATAGGGCACTAATGAAGCCGAAACCTAACCTCCACCAATAGGCGACACGGCAACAACCGTCGTTAAGACGTGGAGCACAAAGGATCAAATGACATAATCAGTCTTGTAAAAGCCCTCCAAAAGGTTAAATAGCTGAGTCTCCACACCAGTTATTTGGACCAGTCCCAGCCTAGTCAGCGGCGAGCATGAACTGATGAAGCCTCTTGGATAAGAGGTGAAACGTCTTCCAAGACAAATTACCAAGTCCAGTTGCCTTCGATTGAAATGTCCTTGAGATGTAATCTTGACGTTTCTTACATTGACAAAGCCTGCAGTCTGAATACACCATAAGGAAGTTTAGCAACAAATAAATCCCCTGGCCTTTCACCATGGTTCCCTCTATATGCCTGTAAAATAATTTTTTAGTTATTATTAGTTATTGTTCGGGTCAAATAAGCAACGCTCCTTAGTGTGGGACGACGTCATGCGCATTCACGCTCTACCACAGCGTTTGCTATCTCCAGTAAGAGCTGCATAGCGAGGGGTAGCGTTGGAAGCATGGATTCTGCTGAGAACAAGAAGAGAGCTGCTTCAAGCACCACCAATACTCCCAAGATAACCAAGAAACCAAGAGTTTATTCCTGCGCTATAAAAAGGGGCAAAACACAAGTTGTATCGACGTAGGCAAAGAACCAGAGTAAACAACTGCGGCATTTGAGAGGTGGAGAGCGCTGTGAGAATCTCTTGGTATGAGAAAAGACCCGCAGTTGGCATCATTTTTGCTTGAAAGGTATGACATTTTTACTAAATTTGTGAGGGAAAAAATTGTGGTAGACTCTTTCAAACCGGTGTTTACGGTACATTGCCCGCAGTAGGAACATGTTTCTTGTGTGGCGTGCTCACTGCTGAGTAAATTGTTTAGCTAATTTGTTGGAATTGCAAGAGAAAAAAAACGTGTAGGCCTATCTAAACTTTGTAACACTTTGTAGCTAATCAAATAAAGCATATATATTACTGACATTTGTAAATGTGTGCTCATATAGGCTAGTTGTTAGCCATCTGTGCTATGCTTTTGTTTGTAGGCCCTATGTGATTTTAACTCTGTTCTCCCCCTCCCTCAAAAGAGAATGCTGCGCCAACTACGTGCTTCACCCAGTTGTTGGAGATGATGGACGTGGAGGAAACGCCGATATTCGAGGAGCCCAGCCATTGCTCAACACCAGCCAGCAACCATTCTGCCCCCTCTGGGTCTCAGCGTCGGACCAGCCCGGGTCAGTCTAACGTTTTGAGTGTGAGATGTTCAAAAGTCTTTCCCCCTTGGCTATGTGTTTTTTCGACAACAGTGTTATTTTTTTTCGTCTAGGAAAAATAAAACATAGTGTTGTGGATCTGGGGACGGTGTTGGAGCACATGCAGGACTCCGACAAACGCTTGGCCGGTGTGTCCGAGGGGAATGTCGGGCGACTGGTGCAGAAGATGCGGCTAGCAAGAGAGACGGACACAGAGCTGAGAAGTCAATAGTAAATATGTATAAATGTAAATATTCAATAAAAGTGTGCAGTGCTACAAAAAGTGTGTCATTACTCCACATGTGGAGCTAGGCTAGTGAAGTAATTTTAGAAAGGCAAAATAAACTGGCTGTTCCCAACATGAGTGTTTATTCTTATTAAAAATTTGATATTTTGGCCTTTAAATGAGTGAATTTAATCACACTCTGAAGTACATCGTGATCTTCCATTGCAAATAGACGCAGCCATGTTTGTTTACGACTGAAGTCATTTCGTCTAAGGCCTTTTCCAGTAGTTTTACCTTTCTTCTTCGTTGACCTACCAGTACAGGGAAAAAAGTACCACGGCTTGCAAAATTTGCAGGAAATAAGTGGGTTATTATCAATGTTACACTCTTTTACATCTTGCACAGTTGTAAATGGTGTAGCAGAATAAAATTTCTTAGCAGCTGGGCTTTAGAAAATCTGAATTTCTCCAATGCATCAAACAATTAAATCTGTTTTAAATGCTTCAATAAGGGACATTTTAAGAAACAAGCATTTGTGTAAACATTTTGCCAATAAGAGGATATTAACTCCAAACTCTGTAGATTTATCTTCCACTTGTAATCATATTTCATATAAGTAATGTCTGGCCAAAACGTTTCACAGACTAACCATTTCTGGAGAGTTGACTACAGCAATGTGGTGTGATCGAATGAAGGGAAGAGACGTTTCAAACTCAAGAATCACAGTACATATTTTGGTACAGATATTTAATCTATTGTATAGGAAATTATTTGAATGATAGATGTCATTCAGTAATTTAAATTGAATTTCCTCAACACCCGAGGCTGCTGAAGCAAGCACAAGCTCAGACATGAGCAGTTTGTTAGATTTCTTAAAGAAGAGGGTAGTGTCATCTGTTAGCTGACTAATGATCAGCATCCAACAGGTTTACCATAAAATTTCCCCATTTTCTATTTTGGTGCAGTTAGCACCCAGGAAGTGACATCACTCAAGTCTGTTCTTTCTCTGAAAGTGCTGTGTTAAGTTGCAGCATATATTTTGACCTGTGTTTTTTCCCCTCATATAACTCACCAAGCAACAAATTATAACACTGTTCAAAGCAAGCAAGGTTGTTACCACTGTTTGTGAGCAAATACTAGTTATCTTGGCAAACAACATTGATGTGTACATGCCATGTGCTGCTCCAAACACTAACAGTGATGTCATGACTACCTTCAGCTCTCTAGCATAAAACTGATTGGAAGCAATTGATAGAGCAAAATGTATTACTAAAGTTTTTGATTTTCAGACTAAGTTCGATAAAAAGGGATGGTTAAGGGTACAAATAATCCTTCATCAGGTGCCATGTTATAAAACAACAATGTATCTTGAATATTCAGGACTCAGATATCTCAGAGTCAGACATCTCAGAAACAAAAATAAAGTAAATCTAAAGCATAGACTGAAATTCAATTAGTATTGAAATTTGACTGCAAATACTGTAACAGTTATTGATTGAGAGGACAAACAAGAACCCATGTAAGAAACAAATCAAAACTTTATTTGAAGGACAGACTACTGCTCAAACAGGTGCAGCATCAGAGCGTCACGCTTAGCTCCCCCCCCTCATCCCTCATCAGGAAACAACATGCCTGAGATAAAACCAGCAGAGCAGGGGGATGAAGTGCTTTGGTAACAAAAAGAGGGAACCAATCATGTGCAAAGATATATAAAAATGTGATGTTCAAATAAGAAATTGTCAGACCCCTTGAGCTGACCCAGGGTGAGCTACCACTCTATAAACTGAGAATTTGATCTATTTTAATAAACATAAAGAACTGGATTCCTCTCCTGTGATCTCTAATAAAGTAAAACATATGGAACTATAGAACTGAGGTTTTTAAGCAAGGTGTTAAGTTCCAATAATTTCGTGACCCTGACGTGATCAGAGTTGGAGAAGATCCAATTTGTTTATTGACGAGTTGATTGACGAACACATATCGAACTGACTGGCAACCTGTGCTGAGATAAGTAGATGTTTTTCTAAATAAAAGTTCTGCTAATTTGTTACACTAAAATAAATGTCATGAAAGTATTATATGTCTTCTATTTTTAAGCAGGTTAAATATTTAGTGTTTATATGTTTATGATTGAACAGTTGAGGAAGTGAGACTTATGGTCACTGGTATACGGAAATTAAAAAGAGCATCCTATGTGTCTGGGACACTGGAAATCTGGGATTTCACTGCTGTAGCATGCATGGCCCGGTTTGGAACCTAAATCAAAAGTCCTCCGCCTCTGAGTTTCTTTAACAGGAGACCAGCAGACATGTGGTCCTGACCGGAGTGGAGACAGGTGACGAAACTAACTTTTCATAGACGTTAAGTCGGTGAGTGAAGTAAACTTTAGAGGTTTTTAAGGAATATTATTAAATCATTTGCAGAGCTTAGAGGCCCTGGAGCCAGACTAGGTTTGAATATAATTGAATAAATGCTGAGGTTAGAGTCCTTACAATGAGAGACCTAAAAATAAAGAAATACTCTGTCAGAGTCCTTGTAGGAACATGAGATGGGGAGCGATTGTGTGTGTATGAATGGAGATCTGTTTGTTCTGAGTTTTAGAAGTAGTCTTGTGATTGAAACTATATAGTATAAAAGCATCATTAAAATATACTAATAATAAATAAATAAGTAAAGTAAAGAAACTGAATTAAATGTATTAACACTGGAAAAGTAAAGTGTAATGAAGAATTAAAGCATTTGGAATGTAGGTTGCTTTGGGCGAGATGTCTGATGGGAATTCCGAATATTTAGGAATATCGGGTTCATAAGGCTTGCTTTACTGAAAATAAGATCATTCCGGCTCCTAGAAAGGAGATGGTTACAGTCACTTCCAGAAGTTGGTTCTGAGAAATTGTATTGTATTGTATTGTTCATGACCAACACATCAATAATAGTTTATGAAGTAGCAGGAGACGTGCTTTTAAAAATACACAGAGCAGATGTGTATGTAAAAAATATTAAATAAACAAAGGAGTGTTTGTTGATCAAAATGTATCTGTTGTGGAGGGAGGCTTCAGAGGCGGGATTATCAGGATTTCCTAGCAGCTCCTCTCGGTCTTTACTTTGTCTTCATGGGGTAAAATCCCACTGGGTGGCACCGACCTTAACTAGCACGCAGCCCTGTGGGGTCAGAAGGACCCCAGACAGTGCGCTTCTGACAGCTTCCAGCGGGGATTATGTACTCTCCCGCTGGGGTCAGAGGTAAGTGATGTGTAATTTTGCTCTGAAGCAAGGCTATTATTTCATGGTATATTTGTACGTGAGTTGACTTTCCTCCCATGAAATGCCGCCCTCTGTTGGTCATGTTGTGTGAGTCTACTTAACCCTCTGATGTCTGAATTGTAAAAGTCTGATATTAAAACCAAATTCTTTTTGTAATGTATTAATTCTCTACAGAGTATAAAACCATACAAAAAAGAGATGACTGGGCTAACATATATTAATTCATTTTTTTGTGAAAAAATTTCATTTTTGCAGCCATCAAACTGCCTCTCGTGTCAGGGTGGCCGGTCAACGCGGGGGATGCGAGCTTCACCTCCAAAAGATGCACGGTTTCTAATCCCAATCCTGATAAACTTTTTTAATGTGGAAGGAAATTAACAGAGAACGTCACTGGAGCAAGTAAACATACTGTCTTTTACAGCAAAAGAAAAAGGAATCTTTTTTTTTGTTTTCCGCTTTGACTGATATCTAAGTTTGGGGTCAAGCAAAGGATTCTTTAGCAAAAACGTCCCTCAAACTGTGGGCTTACCACTAGTCTATAATATAAAAGTAATATTTAAGTTTTGATCACAGATTTATGGATGAAATGTTTATGCAGAGGAAAAACCAAGGAGCAAACTCTGTCACTCACAATTAAAACTAACCCCGAAATGCCAACAATTACAGTTACACCTCATCTGCAAGGAGCAGGCTACAAAAATGAGCAAGTTCCCATTGAATCCAATTTAAAAAAATCTAAATTCACAGCAGAAATAAACACATTTACAGCCTGTTACAAAAAACTGTTTTAGGTTTAAATGGTCAGGTTTACCATCATGACCACTCGTAGGGTGAATTTTTTTAGATGTAATTTAATCTTGAAATAATTTGGGGTGTGTCCTTTTAAATAACAGGTGTCAGATGAGTCATCAGTGCTGGTACTGATAGCTAACGGTGGCTAACGGTGACTAGCGTCTTGCTGCCATAGACAGAAAAAATTCTTCATTCTTTAAAACTACCCAAAGCTCCTTCAGACTAGATGGGTAGTGTCTGTCAAGAGATGTTTGTACAACTCTTGTTACTGGGCTTGTGTTAACCTTTCTAACCCTTGACACATTACATGTGTCATGAACCCGGTGTGAATAAAATCCCACTGAAACCATGATTTTAATTATAATAATAATCGACATGGTTGTTGTTTCATCGGACCTGCGGCCGCATGTTTTGGACACTTGGGTGAGGATAGGGGCGGAGCTACCCACCGACCACAACCTGCTGGTGAGTCGGCCCCGGTTGTGGTTCAAACACATCCCGGGGGAGGCCGGGGACATTGAGTCCGAATGGGCCATGTTCCGTGCCTCCATTGTCGAAGCGTCCGACCGTAGTTGTGGCCGTAAGGTAGTCGGTGCCTGTTGCGGCGGCAACCCTCGAACCCGCTGGTGGACACCAGCGGTGAGGGATGCTGTCAAGCTGAAGAAGGAGTCCTATCGGGCCTTTTTGGCCTGTTGGACTCCGGAAGCAGCTGATAGGTACCGGCAGGCCAAGCGGAGTGCGGTTCGGATGGTCGCTGAGGCAAAAACCTGGGCGTGGGAGGAGTTTGGAGAGACCATGGAGAAAGACTTCCGTATGGCTTCGAAGCGATTTTGGTCCACCATCCGGCGTCTCAGGGGGGGGGGAGTGGTCTGCTACCAACACTGTTTACAGTGGGGGCGGTGTGCTCCTGACCTCAACGCGGGACGTTTTGGGTCGGTGAATGGAATACTTCGAAGACCTCCTCAATCCCACCGACACGTCTTCCCGTTTGGAAGCAGAGTCTGGGGACTCTGGGACGGGCTCTCCAATTTCTGGTGCTGAAGTCACCGAGGTTGTTAAAAAGCTCCTTGGTGGCAAGGCACCGGGGATGGATGAGATTCGGCCGGAGTTCCTCAAGGCTCTGGATGTTGTGGGCTGTGTTGGTTGACGCGGCTCTGCAATATTTTGTGGACATCGGGGGTAGTTCCCTTGGATTGGCAGACCGGGGTGGTGGTCCCCCTCTTTAAAAAGGGGGACCACAGAGTGTGCTCCAACTATAAGGGGACCACACTTCTGAGTCTCCCTGATAAGGTCTATTCGGGGTTTCTGGAGAGGAGGGTCCGACGGATAGTCGAACCTCGGATTCAGGAGGAACAATGCAGTTTTCGTCCTGGCCGTGGAACTCCAGGAGTATGGGGTACCAGGCCCTTTGATACGGGCTGTTAGTTCCCTGTATGAACAGTGTCAGGGTCTGGTTCGCATTGCCGGCAGTAAGTCGGACTCGTTTCCGGTGAGAGTTGGACTCTGCCAAGGTTGCCCTTTGTCACCGGTCCTGTTCATAACGTTTATGGACAGGATTTCTATGTGCAGCCAAGGCGTGGAGGGGATCTGTTTTGGTGACCTCAGGATCGGGTCTCTGCTTTTCGCAGATGATGTGGTCTTGTTGGCTTTATCTGAACGTGATTTACAGCTCTCGTTGGAGCGGTTCGCTGGCGAGTGTGAAGCGGCTGGGATGAGGATCAGCACCTCTAAGTCCGAGACCATGGTCTGGAGCCGGAAAGCGGTAGAGTGCCTTCTCCGGGTTGGGGATGAGGTCCTTCCTCAAGTGGAGGAGTTTAGGTATCTGGGGGTCTTGATCACGAATGAGGGAAAAATGGAGCGGGAGATCGATGGACGGATTGGTAAGGCGTCTGCAGTTATGCGGGCGCTGTACCGGTCTGTCGTGGTGAAGAGAGAGCTGAGCCGAAAGGCAAAGCTCTCAATTTACCGGTCGATCTACGTTCCTACCCTCATCTATGGTCAGGAACGCTGGGTGCTGACCGAAAGAACGAGATCGCGGATACAGGCGGCTGAAATGAGTTTCCTCCGTAGGGTGGCTGGACTCTCCCTTAGAGATAGGGTGAGAAGCTCGGTCATCCGGAGGGAGCTCAGAGTAGAGCCGCTGCTCCTCCACGTCGAGAGGAGCCAGTTGAGGTGGCTCGGGCATCTGGATGCCTCCTGGACGCCTCCCTGGTGAGGTGTTCTGGGCAGGTCACACCGGGAGGAGACCCTGGGGAAGACCCAGGACTCGCTGCAGGGATTATGTCTCCGAACTGGCCTGGGAACACCTTGAGATTCCTCCCGAGAAGCTGGCCCAAGTAGGCGGGAGAGGGAGGTCTGGGTCTCTTTGCTTATGCTACTGCCCCCGCGACCCGACCCTGGATAAGCGGAAGATGATGGATGGATGGATGGATAATAATAATCATTAATAATAATAACTGAGAACTACAAATAATTTGTAGGAGTTTACAATTTGAGTTGCTGTAAAGTATGACATTTTTAGACAGAGATTTGGTTGGCTTTTAAGTAGATGGCCATGTTTTGGTAGTTTTAGCATTATGCTGTGAATCTATCCAAAGATGCATTGAACACTGCTTGTGAGATGTTAAAGAGTGGGGTAATATTTTATTACCAACCTCTGCTTTAAAGTTTTACAGCTTTTTCCCTAACTTTATTCTGGGGTTTTCCCTGGCCTTCATAAAACCCATAAAGAACAGCTTTATTTATTCTGAGATTAAATTGCGCTTTCGTACACTGTATTTTCTGATTACAATACTTCTGAAAGATGTTAGTTGCATTAAATCAGATTAAGAGGACTATGAATACATAGTAAGAACAGCAGTTTTTCCATTATTTATAAAAACATTTCAGAAGCATGTCTCCTTCTCCTTCCTCCCCCAGAAATAAACTACATTCTGTCTGTCTTCACATAAAAAAAATAATCAATCAGTATAAAGTTTGTGTATAATATGAACAAATTGTGTGACCTATAGACATTTCACCTTTTTTAGCCACAATTTATGTGCACTATGTTAATGTTTCAGTAAAAAAACAACAAAAAAACCCAGGTAAATTAGCAGAATCCTTTAAGTACACTTTTCTATAATCAGTGCAACAACGATAAAAAACAAACAAACAACAAATAACTTCTCTGTAGTTTTAACCCTCAGAGTGAATACCCCACTTCTGTCTTTGCACTGCTGAAAGTGACTCACGGCTTTGTCTTGGCTGGGTTGGATGCCAGATACAGCCTGTAAGAGGGACGACATTTGGGAAATACCTGAGCCTGTAATGAAGAACAGGCGACAGGTTTGAAGTTCATTGTCAGGCAGTATAAGCAACCTCCCACACACTTGCAGTAAAACAATTCCAAGCTTTGCTTTCAATAGCCACCATATCAACAGTTTCAGAAAAAATATCAACTTCATCATTCCCCAACCTGCTGTGTGTTTCCTTGTTCATTTAGTTGTGTTGTGCTTTCTCTGTCCACACAGATTCCATCTAATGCTTAAAACTTGTGAAGTATGTTCAGGGAAGCCTAAAAGAAGGAAGTTGATAAAAAGTTTAATTTGTAGTCTGAGCTGATTACAGTTTACATGGGATGTTCAGAAAATCTGCTGATTTCACAGTTTCTTTGCCCAGCCAAGGTTAATGTTTGTCATGTTTTAATTTGGCCTGATAGAACAGAAATACATTTACTCGAACACTCTCTCATTCTCAGATAAACAAACTGGCATTACACTGTTTTATTTGCTCCAGAATGCTATCACCTCCTCAGCATCTGTCAACACTGAAGATGATCACCAGGTTATACCAAGTCCTGACAGCCCCTTTGCTCACTCTCATTGTCCCTGCTGGCAGACCATTTCTCCCGCTGTCCTCTTGCATTATCTCTTTACACACAGAACTTTTGCCTAGGGATGGACAAGAGGGCTTAAAAGGTTCATTAGGATTTATTTTTGTTCATTTTTATGGTGTGCCTATGGAGTGCACAGCTGGACTGACCCTCAGTTTCAAGCACTCTAACAGCCCATAAACACAGACAAGGCCTGTAGATGACAACCTGCCACTGCACGGGCCCTGTCATCTCCAGCTCACCAGGCTCTTTAAATAGGTGTCTGGGGTGTCATTGTCTCCAAGGGCTACCTTATGGGAAGATGCATAATAAAACTAAGACGATAAACCTTTGTGTAAGTGGCACATCCTCACCTCTGCCTCGAGCTACAACTTTAGAAGAGCAACAGACGTTGAAGTTAGGTGAGTGGGAGAAGGAGCAAGAAGGCAAAGGAATCTGGAAGATTGAGAAAAAAAAGTAATTAGTAGCTTTGTAACATTAAGAAATTGAAGTAGTTAGTCAGCATTAATGTCACAGTGATGCATTTTTATGTCATTCATTAGTCATGACACTATTTTAGCATCAATAATGTCTACCTGTGACCATCTATTCATCCATCTATTATCTATACCGTCTATCCAATGCAGGGTGGTGGGGAGGGGTGGTGGTGCTGATTTCCAGCAATCATTGATCAAGAGGTGGGGTACACCCTGGACAGGTCGCCATTCCATTCAATGGGACCATCTAATATAAGCATATAACAAATTATTGCCGAATCGACATATACTTTATGTATTAAGAATATATTATAACCTTTGACTGATTGTGATTTAATTCAATTTAATTTTAATAAAAGCCCCAATGAATCAAATTTCTTTTTGCGTGTTGAAAGACAACAAATTGATTTTTTCTGGGAATGTAAGTAACAACAGCAATATCCAATGGGAAGGACTGCCATGGAGCATGTGTCTAAAACCTTTACAGTTTAAAGAGCATATTGGGGGTTAAATATTTTCTAAGATGGTTATAAAATGCTGTACAAAAATTACTAATTGAGATGTTTATTGGGGGTATTTTAAATTTAACAATTTATAATGGCACAAATTCTAAGTAACAAGTTTCATAATCTAGACCTGTGACATAAGAGGGGGGAATATACTATGCACTTCCTCAGTTCAGTAGGGAGTTAGTAGCACAAGGGTGATGTTATTGAGAATCAGTGTGTTAACTAGCTTTGGATTGCATAAATTTTTATTAAAAATTGCAATTTTTTGTGTTTGCTGTACAAACATCAGCCATTCAGGACATCAAGTCCACAGGTTTCCAAAAAAATAAAAATAAAAAGTGCCATGTTGCTTGTCAGGGTGCAGGTGCAGGTGGGTCAGAGGCTCATCTCTACACAGATGAGTATTGTAAGTATTGTCTAATAACTGCTAATTATCAACTTTGATAGAAACTTTGAGGAATGTTTTCAAAAATTAGAATCAACGTAATCTGTGGGTTGGCATCGAACTTTATAAAATACAGTGGACCAACACCAGCAGAAGACATGGCTTCCCCAATCATGAATGGAAACTTCAAATTGGACTTCAAGCAACATGGATTCTAATCCGCTCTTCATCCGGACTCTAGAGTAATGTCAAATTTATTTCTGCTACATGCACTTAAAAGACACATTTAAGCCATAAATCAAAACAGCAGTACATTTTTCTTCACAGAAAAGGCAAGAACATTCTGGCATTATCACCAGTTTGGGATGCTGTAGCTCATGTTCTAAATACATATATTGTTGACCATATTTTGATTAATGTAATGCTACACTTGGGCTTTGATACCTTGATAACAGTCACAAAGCCGCACTATAGGGCAGTTCAACTAAACTTTTCTTTAAAATGTTTTGAAAAATTATTATATCTTTTCCTCTCTTTTCTGGAGTGTAAGTGTAGAGTCAGCTGTCTTTCCCATGAATGCTCTACAGCATACCATTAAATATGTTTTACTGAGCATGTAACATTCGTATTAGTAAATGAGTGTCTAACAGTGCCCTTTACATATCTGGTCATTGTTTTTGGTATTTTAAAAACAAATTATTCCTTTTCTACCACAGTGGAGTGCCCTCTTCAGTTTAAAACTTTACACTGCACTCTAATTTGAATCAGCCATTGCTACTGGCTCAGCCTTTATTGCAGATGTCAACCGTTATTGCTGACAACAGCATTCATACCGCTGTTGAGTATAAAACAAGCCCAGTCAGTTGGAATATCAAGGAAGTGTTGATGTCACCCAGCCTTCCCCCATGACTGTCCTTCGTCCACCAGGCAACACCTCCTTTTGCAACATTTTTCAAAATCAAAAATGTAGCTGGCGGAAGACTCGGGAAGGTTGAGGAGTTGCTCTTTAAAACTTTATCTTATAAACTGACAAGTGCTCTGAAAATATAAAAATCTGTACATTAGGCTTCACATTTTCAAACATTTCAGATTAAATCTGTTCCACTTAGTGAAAATAATGAATAAGGGCTATAAGAGCGATCCATCCTATGATTCATGGATGAAAACACACTGACAGTAAAGCCAAACACGCTGCATTTTGCAAATGTGAAGCAACAGAATGAAAGATGCAGTTTTAACCATAAAAATCCCTTTTGATAAAGTGCGACAGCAAAGGCAAGGGATGAAAGGGTGAAGAATTGTCGTACTGACGAATGGTGACCGATACAGTTATCATTCAGCAAAATATTCCACTGTGATTTTAACCATTTCATAGATGGATTGTATCCATGGCTCTCCCACCATATCTATGTAATGACTACCTTCTTGTAAAGAGTCCCCCTGAGAGTCATTATCCTTGATTCAATCAAAGATGACTGGGAAATGGACATGAAATGACAGCTACAAGGAAGATGACAGCCACTGGGTTTTCTGATGTGAGACGTATTCTGCCACCACTCACAAAAAATGAATACATATACCCCAAAAAAAATAGGAGGAGGCAGGGGGTGATGGTAGTAATCAGGCGTTATCAACATCAAACACAGGGATTAAATTTCTCTGGGATGCAACACCTTGAATCCCCACCCACCAGTTCTGTACAAGATAACATTCAGGTCATTGGAGTTTAGAGGGAATTCTTTTTACAAACCACATGCTCCCTAACATTTGGGTATGATGTTTCCATTGTGAAAAAAAACAATACTGTTATTTGACTGAAGGGCTGGATGTGAGGCAAAGTACTTTGTTGGGGCTCAGTATGGATCAACAGACTTAGATTTGAGGAGCATATCCTTTTCTAATGGCTTGAAAGAGCAAAAAGAAAGTATGGACCGCATAATTGATCTGAAGTAATAATAAATAATAATACATTTTATTTGTAAGCACCTTTCAAGACTCTCAAGCGGTTTTGTTGTTTCATACAGCTACATATTAAACACAGTTTGTTTATTTAGCCTACATGTAAGGATTTTGTACGAATACGTGTATTGGAGGAGGCATTGTGACTTTAATATTTCCTATCAGCCTGAAATCTGTTGTGTCCCAAGCTTGTCCTCTAATCTTACAAAATAAATGTAAACACATATACCAGAAAAAGACTTGAGGATCACTTCACACTTTAAAGTACTGGTGACATTGCTTACATATAACTGAAGCATTTTGTTGAGACAGTCTGTAATTGAGAACATAATGTTCAAATGTCTTGTGAATTTAAACCTGAATGAGTTGCTATGGAGTAGGCAGCATGTTTCCCTGTATCACCTGGGCTAATCAAATTAAACTTTATAGAGCACTTTTCATATAAAAGATTGCAACTCAAAGGGCTTTACAGATTAAAAATGACCCCACATAAACCGCATTTCCATCACTCCCCTGAGACTTAAAGGCAGGGTATACAATTTAATTTTAAAACACTTTTTTTAAAACTGCAAAAAAATGCTCTTCATATACCAGTGGCAACCTATAAGTTAAGAGTTCTTAAAGTAGAACTGGCATTAAAAATTTCCCGCAACGTTTGGGCCCTTTTTAGCCACACTCTAAGTACCTTAATACTATATCAAATGATCGCTTGCCGTAATTCAGCTTTGTTGTAGAATTGCAGGTGTCAGGAGTCGGCTCTTCTGTGAGCATTGGCACAGAACGAATGGTTTTATGAGGGCGGGGCCTAGGAAATGTGCTTCTGTGGTCAATGAGTCTCTAACGATATTTTCAATGTTCAACTATAATGTATAATCTTTTTTCCTCCAAATAAAAGCATACTAGCACCAATGCTACATAAACTAACTGGGGTATTAGCTGTGCAGCTAATTCTGAATGTTAGCTATGAAGCTAATTGAAAAGCGAACAACTCAAACAATGCCACAAGGTCTACTAACAGCTGAAGGACATTATTGAGGAAATATGCTTACCGTATTTTCCTAACTATAAGGCGCTCCGGATTATAAAGCACACCTTCGATAAATTTGCTTATTTTAGAACTGTTTTCATTTATTGGGCGCACCGGATTGTAAGGCACATAGAATAGAAGACCATGCAGTCAAACGTTTGACTGGAGTTGCATTATACATCCATACATATAAATGGAGCTGAGCTAAATGGATTGACAAAAAACAGTCAGATAAAGACGAACTTTAATACCGTGAGCGTTCTGACAGCTCAGTTCACTCCCATGGTTACGTTGTTCAAACAATTTGCATATTAACAATATCTCCCAGCCTTGTTCACTTTTCTCCCAAACGCGGAAGGAAACACGTAGTAAAAGAAACAGTCTGATACCACTGAATCAAATGTTAGTGCATTAACAATCTAGTAACTCTCTGAATTATTTAACTTACATATAAAACTACGGCCTATATGTACAGCTGTGCATTCACAATAAAGCAACATTGTTCAAACGTTAATATGCATATTCACAAAATATCTCCCAGCCTTGTTCAGTTCTAAACACATAAAATAAACAGTCTGCTACCACTCATTCGAACATTAGTGCATAACTCAACATTGTTAAGAACACGTGAAGCTCACTCTTTCAGTTCATTCCCCGTCTACGAATCCCTCAAATTCTTCTTCCTCAGTGTCCGAATTGAACAGTTGGGCGAGTATCGTTAGGCCTACGGCATCCAACGTACCCGGCTCCCTCTCGTCATTATCAGAGTCAGTGTCGCTGCTGTTGCCTGGTAGTTGAGTGATTATTCCTGCCTTAGTGAGCTCGGACCACAGTTGATACTGATATATCAGCCCAGGCATCCACGATCCATTGGCAGATAGTGGCGTAAGTCGCCCGGCACTGTCTCCCCGCCTTGGTGAACGTGTGTTCGCCTTCTGTCATCCACTGCTCCCACTTAGCTCGCAGTCTAGCTTTGAACGCCCTGTTGACACTGATATGTAGCGGCTGGACTTCTTTGGTTAATCCACCAGGAATGACGGCAAGCTCCGAATTAGTTTGCTTCACTTGTTTTTTGACAGCAGCGGTGATATGGGCGCGCATGGAGTTGTAGACCAAAAGGGATGGAGCTGTGTGGAAAAAGCCACCCGGTCTCTTGACATAAATTTCTCTCAGCCAGTCACTCATCCTTTCCTCATCCATCCATCCATCCATCCCTTCGGGTTAACTTTGATGACGACGCTGGTGATGTGCTCTGGCCGGATTTTCTTTTCAGTGATCCTCATTTTGCAGTATGTGCGGAAAGTGACCAGCTTTTCTTGGTAATCTTTAGGTGTTGCTGCGAGACGGTAGTTCGTGTGCGGATGGAGAGATTATGTCTTTTCATAAATAAAAGCACCAAGAAGGACCGCCTCGAAATTCCTCGATGTTCAAGTCCCGTGCTAGCGCTGTTGCCTTCATTCGAACAGTGACTGTAGAGACGCTTCTACTGGCTGCTCTCTGTTCAGTAACCCACTATTCGAGTTTTTCCTCCAACTGTTGCCATCTCGCCTTGTTCCCTCGAAGACTCTTTTTAGTCTTCTTCGCTAGTCGCAGGTCTTCTACTTGCTTCCTCTACTTCCTTACCATTGATTCATTAATGTTGAATTCTCTCACTGCTGCTCTATTCCCATTTTCTACTGCATGACTGATAGCCTTGAGCTTTAACTCTGCGTCGTAAGCGTGTCTCTTTAAAGGCGCCATTTTGCAATCTGTATACACACTAATACAGACACAAGTGGTGTGGGATCCTGGTGCCTTCATGCGCTATTGTAATTATGGTGAATAATTACGGTGAAAAAAAACAACGTCTAATCTGCACATGAACAGCCACTCAAGTTGGGTGTAGTGTAATTTTAATAAAAAAAACGGTTATTATTTGGTTTTTCCTCCTGAGAGCAGATGCTAGCTAGCAGTCAACACTGTTTCAGTCAAATAGCAGGCTAGGATAGACCGTGGATACGCCATGTTTCACTTCACTATGACAACAAAAACACTTGAACACGATGCACTGGTAATTTCCATTTTAAAAGTGGAAAGCATCATTTTTCCCATACCACATGAAGGCAGCACAGCACCGGTTTTTACTAATTACGATAGCAGTAATGCTGCAAGCGGTGCAGCGTTGTAGTTTACCAGTCGTGCTGAAACATTTTATTATTATTAAATGGTTTTTATTGGTTTTTCATACTGAAATATTTTGACAGAGCACCGTGTAGCCTACAACTAGTACCACCGGTACAACCAACCAATTAACCAATTGATCCATATATAAGGCGCTCCGGATTATAAGGCGCACTGTCGTTTTTTGAGAGAATTAAAGGCTTTTAAGTGCTCCTTATTGTGAGGAAAATACGGTACTTGTACAGGGATATTTGCTGGTTCACGGAGAGTTGGTATTCATTCTGGTAGAAGTTTAAGACGATCTGCGAATCCACTGCTGTATTGTCCCAAATTGGAAAACAGTCATCCTAGAAATGTTTGCCAGAAACTACCACATGCTTCAGCAGTCGTTCGGGCACATTCCCTGCATAAATAAAATCTATCTACAACCTTTTCAGTGGCTCAGAAGTGGAGAGGACCAAAAGATTTATGTTCTCTGTTGTACACCAAGGTACAGTGGACTTGGGATGTGGTCTGGACTCCATGCTGTTGGTTTGTTGCTTGCCTGTTACCGTAGCTCTCCGCGCCACAGAGGGAGGGACTTGCAGGGTATAGTTCGGGGAAGGGGGTAATTGGCTGGAACTCAACACGTAATATGCCGAAACATGTCGTCATATGCCGAACCGCCAAACAGCCCATTTCTGAGTGCTAATTTCACTATGTAGGCAGACATAACCCCGGAACAAAGGAAAGACTAATCAGTAATTTTAACCCCCTTAGGCTGAGGGGAACTAAAAGATATGATCAAAAACGTAAAAAAAATCCAAATTTCATGCCAGGTCCACTTTAAACTCCACCTAGTACATTTCATTTTTCTACCGTTCGTGGATAAGAGCTTGCAAGCAAAGCTTCTGTGTTCCAGCACCGCCCCCTCTGAGCATCCCCTTCGAATGCACACAATGCTCGTTCTAGCCTGTAAACAGGAAGTGAGCTCGCGCTACCTTACCAACAAATAAATTGATTGCGGCAGCTGCAGTAGCCGACGTGTTTGTTTGGTGAAGATTTTAGTTCAAAGTTAGTGCAGATTAGCTTCCCAAAATGAATCGAAAATGCAAAGCTGTTGTGGAAATAGCAATGAGAAAGAAGAAAGCCAACGAAGAGCGTGCATCGGAGCTGCTGCATTTACACAGTGGCGTCAAGTCAAGGAAGCTAAGGGCTTGCTAACCGATGCATTGGTTGTTGATTTTCTCCTGGACAGGTAAGATCAGGTTATATTTTGTGACTTTCGTTGAAATGGCTTGTATCCTGCAAGTTGTGATAGCGTCCTGCAAGTAGTTGTAACTCTGGCGGAGACCCAACGAGACCATACTGGCCTGTGTTATTGAGCTGTGGCTTAGGGGGAGAGCATGAAGCAAGGGGTGGGACTTTTTATTTTGCAATAACGCCCTGTTGAGGAGCGCTCCCACAATCGTATACCCTGCCTTTAAAAGCTTGATCACTTTTATACATTTACACTCCTCTCCCCCCAACCCACTTATGTGCCTTCACACTCAAGAACAACATTAAAATGGACATCTGTCTAAGTACCCATGAATTATGTTAGGTAAAGGAAAACGCTGTCAAAGGAGCCATCTTTACAGGCAGCAGCACATCAGCAACAGCAGCCAAAGCACCGATCCAGGGCGCCCAGAGGAGACAATGCCGAGACCACTACCTCCAGCCATCGGTACCTTGAAAGCACCCAGGCAGGTACAGCCAACCACCACTCCCGAGGAAGATCAAAATACCAGGTTAAAATATAAAAATAGCAGGGATAACTATGCTAAGACTATGTAGCAGAACACTTATAAAATATAAGCAAGTAAAATGCGCAGAGCAATTAAACAGACATATATAATAAATTATAATAAGTTAAAAGCTAGGCTAAAAGGTGACTCTTGCTCTTGAAAAACATGAATGTTGTATGCAGCCCTGAGGTCCTCCGGCCGCCTATTCAAGGTGAGGGTCATAGTACTGGAAAAATGCTTCGCAATGAGTTTGTGTACATAGAGACCTCAAATGTTTATATTGTAAAAGCAGTACTGAAAGATAAGACAGGCCAAAACCATTAAGACACTCAGAAACCCTTTAAAAGAACCTTAACATCTATGCTAGAACATACGGGAAGTCAATGCCAATATTAGCATTGCCAATATTCCAGTTTAAAATTTCCTTATGGTGTTCAATACTCATGTCTTTTCCCATTTCAGTTACTTTTAAATTTATTTATTTATTTATTTAATTTTAGGGGCATATTCACCTTACTAGTTAAATGTGTGGCAAAACGCAGTTGCTTTTCCTTGCACTTCTGAAAATACTAAAGATAATGTTATTGAACGATTGTGCTAAAAATCAAATCACATGTCTCTTCATTAAAGCTGTTTGTCTGCATGCAAATTAAATAATGTGTATTCATTTTCAAGGGTAGTCCACAAATATTTATTTATATTTATCTACGGAAGCATATTGCTGAATGGGCACTCCGCCCACCCATATCATGCACAATGGAATTAGGCTACACTTGAGTGGGTGCAAAATCCTTACGTGTGTGGAAAGTGGAGGCCTATTAATCCTATCTACTTAGTTAGGAAACAGAAGTATTTCACAGTTTCTGTGACTTTCTCGTGTGTCTCGTTGCCATATAATGTATGGGCGACCTATCCTGGGTGTACCCCACTGTTTGCTCAATAACCGTACGATATAGGCACAATTCACCATGACCCTAAGTATAAGCAGGTGGGTATAAACAATGGATTGATTGGAAATTTGATACAGTATGTTTCAATTCATCTTACTTAACCAGTTAATAATGCCTATAGACATAGAGCATCCATCCATCCATCATCTATACAAATTATCCTTGCAGGGTCGCGACGCGGCTGGTGCCTATCTCCAGGAGCTATTGAGTGAAAGGTGGCTTCCCCCCCTGATAGGTTGCCAATCAATGACACCCACATTTCATCTCATTATTTCAGAAAAACAGGGCCATATTTATTTATTCATTTCATAAAAATATCACTTTATTTCAGAAAAATATTTTTTATGTTTCTTTTTGCTTAAATCTAGTTAATTTAGAAAAAAAAGAGATTTTTATTTATTTTTTTAAAGTGCATGCAATTCACTTCCATAAATAACAGCTATAGCAAATATATATTGGTATTATGAAAAACTATAGCTGTTTTTTATAAAGACTGAGCAAATAAAATACTCAGCTGAAAACGGATGGTAATTTTGGTCGAGGAGAAGAAAAAGTGAGAAAAGCGGCCTGCTGAGCCGCTGGATTACACAAAACATTGTGAACGTGACAAGAAAGAAATAATATTTTTTGTAACTAGAATGTGCCTGATACATTTGGAAGTATTTTATTCAATTAAATAAATTTTTAAAACTGTGTTAGAATTTTTGTATTTTTTATTGGAGCATATTTCTACAGATAATGTTTTACATATAAAGCAACAGATCTAAAAAAGAACTCAAAATTAACTTTGTAAAAAGCATTTGTTCACATTTTGCAACACAGACATGGTGTACAGATGTGTTTTTGTCCTGAATGGCTCACCTGAGAAGTGCATCAGCCACTTAAAAAAACAACAACTCATTTTTGAAGATAACAGGATGTTGTCATGTCCAAAAAATTAATATTGTTAACATTTTATTCTGAGAAAAAAGTATTTTTTAAAAGTGAACATTTTTACATGTAGTTATTCTTTAATCTGATAGCTCTTTCAAGTGGAATCAATGGCTTTGACCTTTGAAATGAATCACTCGAAGGGATTACTAACCATTTTATCATTCCTCATAATCTGAAGCAGGGCAAGGAAAACATATGCATAATTTACTGATTTAAAATTATAATTCCACATAATGATTAATTGCTGATCCAGATGGGTTTTTTTTTCTAAACATTTTAACCTCCTCAACATGTTCTGTGTTATGGCTGAAGAAAGGAAAACTACAAAATATCTTCCATTTTCTAGCATCTGCTTCTGACTTGATGACCATGTTTCAGTTTGGATACCTTTAGTGAAACGTGCATTGTGAATGCAGAGCAGAAATAAGGCAGATAGTTTTCATTTTAAATTTCAAGCTAGGTTTCCATTTCTATAACCAGCAGAACGAGGAAAGGATTTAAAACTGGACAGCTAAGACATAATTCACATCTTGGATAGCACAACTGGGGATGTCTTAAAACTGGCATTCACATAACATCTACTATATTCAAATATCCTTTTTCTGGTTTACCAAATTTGATTGTTAACAGAAGAAGTGAAACATGGCTCTGACAAAAAAGAACAATTTAAATGAAATATTTTACTCTCAAAGATGGACTGGTTTAACAAAAAAAGACGTTTTGTTTCCATCAAGCTTTTATTTTTTGCCGATCTTGCTTCAAGAAATGGTCTTTTAATACCTTCTTTCACATCTATTCAGCTTATGTAGAACTAATTTGGCATTTCTCTCAAAAGCAAGACATTTAAACACTGAATCTGAATAGCATGTTGCCTGAAAATCTTACTTACTTTATCATAGCTCATGTGCTGTTCTTTTTTCTTTTCTTCTTTCAAGCTGGCTCTCAGGGGGCATTAGACTGCTGGCTGCAGCATAAGCCATAGACATTTGTGTTAATATAGCATGCTCATTCAGGAAAAGCTCAATTTCATATGACCACATATTCCAACAGGAATTTGAATATAAATCACAAAGAATGACCTATAAGTCCTACTCCTCAGTCCACACACTACTGGATGCTGCTTGTTAAATCTGAACTCAATCCATTATAGACTGTGCATATGGTGGTTGTGGTAACATTTCTTTAAAACAGGATTTTAAGATTAAAAACGTTTTTATGCATCATTATTTGAACTCATTTTTTTCTGCTACATAAAAAAATACTTAGATAATGTATATACCATCTCTTGGTATTGATTTTTTTTTACATGTATCTGTATTTGTAATCATATTGTAACTTTATAAGAAAAAATGTTCAAGGGGTTTGGGAAGCATTTGAATCATCAAGTAAAAGGAAAACAGTTTATTGTGATAGATCAACACTGGTTACTACATATCTTTAAAGTGGAAGAAAATTCTTTAAGTATTTTTAACAAAATAAATTCTGAAAAGTGTCAAATATTAGCACTAAATCCTTTAGCGAACCATCTTTAACTTCGATTACAAATGCAAGTCTGCTCTGTCTAAGCCAAAAATATCTTCCATTCTTGTTTGCAAAATTGTTTTAGACGATAGATAAACCAGGTTAAATTGAAAGTGGTTATATGGAGAGCATTTGAACAACAAGTTTTCACATATTCTAAATGGGATTTAGAACTGGACTTTGGGTTGTTTTAAAACATGGTAGTCCTAGTTGTAGTGTATGTTTAGCTAAACTTTTCCCTCAATTCTCAAGTATTTTGTTACCTCTATCAAGTTTTCTTATGTGATGGTCTTGTAATTAGCACTATTCATTCTCCCATCAACTTTAATCATATTGATTCTTCTTGTTGATGTATCCCCACAGTACAATAATGCCAGCACAATTTTTCTCTGTGAATGGCTGCTTTACATTGAGAAATAATGTTAGCTTTCCTCTGCAAATAACATAATGTATGATTCACATACAGCTTAATAATTGTTACCTGTTCAGAACATCTTTCTCCACATGTTTTCAGGGTTCCCCACATGTCTTGGAAAAATTATAAACAGGACTTCTATGCTTACCTTCCAGCACTGGCTTTCTTCCTGCAAGCTAAGATCAGATATGCAGAGAATGAATAAATTTTTCTGGTCAACCACCTGAGTTCCACATGCAGCTTTGAAGCTGCAGGTTGCGGATGGATGGTTTAGATGAATGGTCACGATTTGTTGAGTTTGTAGTTGTGCAATGCTATTTCTATTTTCAGATCTTAAAATGGAAAGTCCTCAATTAGTTGTCCAAAGTGTTTGATCAGATATGTTTTTAGAGTCATCAATTTTCTGTTGTCCTCTACTTGCTGTTTTTCAATTCATGTTCATAAAAAAAAAAAAAATCTTATGCACACTTCTGATACTTGGTAGTAATAAAAAAAAAAAAGTCACATATACTACCACTACTCTGTGTTGATCTACTTCATAAAACTGGTGTGTGTGTGTGTGTTTTTTTGTTTTGTTGCAAAATAACAAAGTGAAGAATATTTAAAGATGAATGCGTACTTGTTGTAGAAAATCAATGCAATGGAACCTAGTGATCCCCCCCCCCAAATACTTCAGCCTAAGTGATGGATTTTCCAATGTAAACAGTATAATGGAAACTGCTCGTAAAATGACCTGAAAGGCTTAATTAGATGTTTTTCTTTCTCATCACTAATAGCAAACCGTTATAATGAAGACTTAATATCTGGAAATTACAATGACATTTGAGTAACAGCAAAATATTAATTAGTGCTGTCATGTTAGTGGCTCAGATTCTAGTTTTGCAGTGATTGTAGTCGCCTTTAGGAAGAGTACAGGTTGTTTAGTGCTTGAGATGGGTTTAGCTTATTGTACAGCAACATCATCTTATCTGATTTTCATGGCAATGCTTTCTATCAAAGGCACCAATCAGAGAGCTTCACCCTGCAGAAATCAATAAGATATATGTGCTTTAGAAGCATCTCCCTAGATTAGGGAGGCTGAATAAAGAAGAACTATGAAGGGGAGAGAACAGGTGTGAGATAGAAAGACACCCTGGAGGAACTTCTCCTCAGGCCTTGAAAACCTTCACACACATATAAATTGAATCAGATGCAAACACAGTGTTTATCCACAAGCACACACACACATTCACAGTAGTTATTAGATGTAATGGAAGTTGGGGGGAGGGTAAACAGGAAGTAAATAGCCCTTTATAAAAATTAGCATCCAAGCTTTTGTTTTTGACCTTGACAGGGATGCTCTGGCTTCTCTTAATTCCCTGCACGCATGCAGGAAAAAGAGCATTGTAAAACTACAGTCCATCAAGCCATACACCAAAGGATTCTTGTAAACTGTTCTAAGGGTACATTTATTTCAAACATTACACACAGCCCAGCTAACGTTTGCTCTCTATTTACCTGTTCTTGAGAGTGACCCCAATTACATTAGGTAAACTGCTGACACCCACACAGACTGTTAACAGACTATTAACAACGATGGTCATAAGTCTGTTGGAGCCGAGAAACAAGCCGCACATAGATTTCTGTTTGATGTTTGTATGTGACCCAACAGCCCTATGATGCAACATTATGGTATGTTTCTGCTGTTGTAGGGAACATGATCATTGACAGTTTTATATACTATAAGTTTAGCTTTAATGTATTGTGCACTATGAGCTGTAAAAGGCACATGATCAAACGTGATCTGTGTTAAATCAACCATACGTGTGATCTATTTTTATCCAGAGGATTGTGAGTCATAACATGTCAGCTGGCAGAGTTGTTCTTATAAATGTTGTTCTCAATTATTAAGCCAAGCATGTCCTTCCTCTATAAAACATTTGACAGAAAACTTCCCTCAGTGTTAAAAAATTTTTAAGGCAGAGGAAATGGTGAAAAAACACACACTTTAAAGGGTAGACTTATGTAAAAGGTTCACAAGTCTGGAGTGATTTATTACTTTCTCTCTCTCTCTCTCTCTCTTTGTGGCACTCATGACTGTGTGATGGATTGCATTTTATTCTTACTGTGAATTTCATTGTCTTCTAATGTGAATGATTGTACATGGGTCCTAAGGTACGGCAGAGGTTCTTTCTAGCTGTTCCTTCTTTCATTTATCAGGAGTTGCTATACCATAGCAACGACATGAAAGCTTTTTGGATGGTTAATACATTATAATGCTATGGTAATGACTTGCACATACTTGGCTGCATATGAACTACAATGTGCTGGTATAATGATAAAAAAATGAGTAATAGTATGGGATTTTAGGTCGCCCACATCTATCACATTTATATTCTTAAAATCTCAGATACCCAAAACTTGAGGTAGTACACCTAAATATTTTCTTTGTTAAAGTGACCGTGAGTATTTTTCTGGTGATAGGAGGGCAGTACATACCTAAATCATTGCAAACAAACCAGTGGCCTGACAGGGTAAAAAAAAACGCAATTGCGCAATTTTCTACTACTACAAGGTAGCTAGTTCAACGTCCAGCGAAATTATATTTTCAGCAAAAGGAGAAGTACATCAGACTCTTTTTCATCACAGGCAGGGAGAAAAAAGGTAAATGTGTAAAACAACTACATTTTTGAATGGAAAAAGTTTTCAGCATTTTGTAGATATTATTCAGACTTATTTTAAATGGATAAAGTTAAATGTCAGACAGAATGACCTCAACGAAAAAAAAAAAAAAGATTAATTCCAGGGTAATTACACCATGACTGGCTCTGACATTATGGTGAATGTTGTTACCTGTCCAGCAGAAACCATACGACCTCAGCATGTCTCCTGGGACTTTGCTGGTTCTTCAGTTATTTCCATCAAAACAATGCAATGGTCTGAATGCTGATGTTTACTCTAGCTTTCTGGCAATGTTGATTGTCCCCCTCGGCTTCTACCTCTTATGCGGAGCTGCGGGCCAGGTCCATGTAGCATGAACGCTCGGAAACAACAGCTAATTGTGAACCTCTCCCTGAGAGTTGACCCGGTGTCCAAGCCCGCCTCTCCCCAAGCTGGGAACCGGTGTTAGACCTAGCAATCTCAGTTGGGTGTGTCTTGGATTTGTCGGTCGCTCCAGGTTGGAAAATTTTATTTTTAAGTCTGGTCAAAGGGCTATTCATTTAAAATTCTATAGAGGATGAAGTGAAGTAACCATGCATTCATAAATCAGTAAAGGTGTTTTGTCCATATAGGCTCATGTAGAAGGAAATACGGCGAACAATATTTCCATCACCATACACTGAGACAAGCGCCCATGTATTTTAAACACAGTTTTTATGGTTATATGTTGTTGAACCCGAGAATAATTTTAGATGATTGGCCATAATTTTATTCATTTTTAAGCATATTTCGATGGATATTTCCAGAGATTAGTGATACAAACGACACACTGTCTCATTAATAACCTACAGCTATGATTATAAAAATGTGTTTTAGAGTTTTCCTAAAATGACAATATTTATTAGGCCTTATGAAATAAAGTTTACACAGTAGAATAATACTCCCCACTGTGGACACTGGAGCCTTGAGTTACCAAACTAGCACCTGATTCGCCGCTCTGTGGCCATGCTGTATGACGCATTCCCTGACAGCTTATATAGTGCTCGTACAACTAAAACCAGCCCATGGGTTACAATATCATGGCTTTATTCTTATAAATGTATGACTTTATTCTGAGTCTATTATTTTTTTCTCTGTGGGCATAATAATCCGTCACCTTATATATAATCTTTTTGTCTGTGGGAAACTGTAAACCTTATGATTCTTACATCAACTAAAAACATAATTTATTGGAAATGATAGAAATTAATTATTAATTTTTAAGTAATGTGATGGTGTGATGGGGCTGCACGGTGGCGCAGTGGTTAGCGCTGTTGCCTTGCAGCAAGAAGGTCGTGGGTTCGTATCCCGGCCCAGGGTCTTTCTGCATGGAGTTTGCATGTTCTCCCCGTGTATGCGTGGGTTCTCCGGTACTCCGGCTTCCTCCCACAGTCCAAAAACATGCATGATAGGTGAATTGATCACTCTAAATTGTCCCTAGGAATGAATGTGAGTGTGAATGGTTGTCTGTCTCTCTGTGTTGGCCCTGCAACAGACTGGCGTCCTGTTCAGAGTGTACCCTGCCTAACGCCTGATAATTGCTGGGAAAGGCTCCAGCTGCCCCGTGACCCTGAATTGGATAAGCGGTTAAGAAGATGGATGGATGGATGGTGATGGTGTGAAGTGGGGAAGTGGAATAATTATTGCTTTCTGTTTGTGGTGAGGACTGACTGAGATAAGGGATGAAATTAAATATATCCTAAAACTTAGTCTGGTATGGAGCGGGCTAGCTCCACTGAAAAAATCTCCACGGTAACTTATACTGAAAAATATCCCGTTGCCCCCTAAGGGTGGAGCCGAACCTGGTGTTTTTTTTTTACAAATACTTATTTTGAACAAATAGTTTAAAAAACAATTTAATTCTGCACCAAGAAAAATGTTATATAAAAAAGCTGTGTTTCCTAATGAGACTGCATTTGCTACTTCACACAGCAAAAAAAAAAAGACTTAACTGCAGGAGTATTTTTGTTGAATAGATTTTTGTACTTTAACTGTTTGATCGGGAGATTATTCTATTACGCAGCATCAGTATAACTCTGCAGTCGGAGGCTCTCATGTTCGCTCTTTGCTCTGTTAACGTGGTTCTGTTAGGTTGATAATTTAGACAATAAGTTGTTGACAGCGTTGACGTTCGGTTAAGAAGGTTAAAACAAGCCTTGTGCATTTGTGTCAAATTATGTGAACTTTTGGGAGTAATTTTGGTGTGTTTAAGTCACTGTCTTTTGTAGAGAGCAGAGGCAGAGATATCAACCATCTGTCAACATCTGACAAAGCATCCTCTCCTGGTACTGCTCCACCCTCCCAAGCATCAATCCCTCTGCAAACACTAAACCATCATCAGAGCCATGTTCTGCTCCTGTTGGATGAAGTAATGGTGGTTGTGCTTATTGTTTTTTCCAATGACGTTTCTTGTTACATGTTCATTGCTGGATAAATAATAATAATAATAATAATAATAATAATAATAATAATAATAATAAAATCAACCAATATTGCATATACATAATTATTATTACGGATAATGAAATATAACAAATTAGAAGTGTAACATGAAAAAATATATTTTTAGACCTATTTGGTATTTTCCTGGAATACAAATACTTTCCCTCCCCTCAACATATACAAATACAGATACAAATACTGCTTGCTTTGCACACCTCTACTCCCTGCTATCAAGCTTTTGTGCAACTGGATCACAGATAAGTTGAGCCAGGATAGGCTACAGATATTCGTATGTTTTTTCTGATAAAAACAGCAGATGTTGATGTTATTGTTTGATGTCATGACTGCCCCCTTCATTTTCTTCTACAGTGGTATATGGTGGACTGCCTCGTTAACTTATTTCCATCACTATGAATATGTCACATTGTTAGTTTATGTGCAGACAGTTTGAAAAGTAACTGCAGATTTTGCTATAGGGTTGAGTTTGAGTTGTCTATGAGTTATGGCCAGACTATATATTTAACTCTGCTAAAGAGGTTGTGTTTTGGCAAAGCTTTGTTTGTCTGTCTGCCTATTTGTCTGTCTGACAAAGTTATGGGTAGATTTTGTTGACATTTTCAGAAAATGTCTTCAATGGGACCAGGAACAAGTCATTAGAATTAGGGGCTGATCCAAAGACCACAATACCACAGTTTTTTTTTTTTTCTCGTAACTTCCAAAGATCCATCGTAAGTGACAAATCAAACCCACCATTACATCATGGTGAAGTGAAACCATTTGAAAACGCGGACGTGCTCTTTTCAAATACTTTATAAATAATTTTCTACAAACTCGTTCGCCAAAATGCTATTCATACTACTGTTAGAGAAGAGCCTGAGATAAAAAGTCAACAAAGGTGTGAAAAAAAATATACACTTTGTTAAAAGTTACCTCTCCATTAGTAACCCAGCTCTTTTTATTGTTTTGTTTCTTCTCATGGGGAAAAAAATCCTTATCTAGCCACCACCTTAGTCCTCTCATCATTCCGTATATTCTACATTCTGGCCACTTTGCTGTCAATGTGTGGACTTTATGCCCATGGTCTTCACACTGTTCTCCAACATGCACCAACATACTGAGGCTGTTTTTGACACATCTTATGTCAGGTATCTTACCCTTCTAAATCACAGAAAAAATGTATCTTTTTTGCAAAGAAAAAAAGCCTCAAAACCCCCAACACCATTAGTGGTCACCGGTCAACATCTGCACTTTCAGAAGGCTGGCACAGAGCTCCACAGGGGGGGGGACTGTGTGTGTGTGTGCATCCTTTTGGACTGTGTGTGTGTGCATCCATTTGTCTTTTCTTGAGATACACCTGAGAATAAGCACTTACTCTGCACAAAAACAGTATTAAAGTATGGTTACACATTATTAATCTTTGCTACTGCCACATGTCAGCATCTTTTGCAAAAATGTGCAATAAGTGTTAAATCTTTAAGAAAAGACTCATGTTACTGTTTTTCACAAGCATGTGTGTGACAATCAAATTGAGACACTTTTTAGTTATACAGCAGCTTTCCCGTGCTCTGTCCTTCTCTTCCCCCTTTAGGCAACTACAGAACTGATTTGCAGGTCAGATTAATATTTGGTTTTAAGTTGGGACACAAAATGGTTACTTAATGGCACCTTCCTGCTCAGTCACACAGCAGCCTTAGATTAAGTCATCCTTTCAACATTTCATTTCTTTCTACTTATTTAATTTTTTTATTTGTAAGCATTTAATTTTTTTTCACAAATCCAAAAAATGAATGTCCATAAAATGACTACATCCTACACAACTTAACTTATTGTACATATTTGTTACATTTAATAATTTAATCAAAATAATTGGGGTTCTGACCCCACGTAAACTATCTCTATACTATCCAATAATACTGTTGTGGAAATCACACATTCAACCAACTCAATGATGCTGCAAACTTTATTGAGCCAATTTTAGACTTTAAGACCTCATTAAGAAACCTTGTGATTTAATAGGAAAAGTATGTGAGGCAAATTAATTTATAAAATAAAAAATATTATGAAACATTTCATTGGTGAGGATACTGAAGTTTTGATTTCACTTTAAAAGATAGATGTATTTTTAGAAGTTAACAGGGAAGGATGATTACCTAAGCCTTTCATTTAGTGGCGCTGTTCGGGATCCAAATTGATAAGAGCCAGCAAATAAGCAGAACTAGAATTACCAAAGATGAAAACCAAGAAAATCTCTAAAAGAAATTAATAAACTGAACTCTAATCCAAGATATTATGAGGGTATTTGTTTAATACCTAAATTTCTGTTCATTAGATTGAAGATTTATATAACTTCATATGATCCTGTGTCACGTGCATATAACAATGAGGTGATGCAATTTTAGATCACAAGTATGTATAAATCACAAACAAAAACAATTTTTACTTTACATTTTAATGCCCAGTTTGTTGCCATGTTTGGCAAAAGCCTTCATTGCACAATCTTATGCATGTGGATACTCAACAACCAACCATTCCTAATTATAAAATAATCAACATATTAGAAGACAGATTGAAAGCTATGTGAAGAATAACTTTCTCCCCTCAGGTGAATGGTACTTTGTACGATCCAGCGCAGGAGTGTGTGAGCTTCTTGTGCGTTCTTTTTGTTGTGTTTGCGCAGATGTGAATGAATTATTAATACTTGACAAATGACAGCCATTTTAAACACAACCCTCCACTCAACATCGATTAGATATAAACAAAGCACATATGTGAGCAAATGTGTTTCTACACTGCCACCGGGGCCACAAGCCTCTTTTAGCTTGGGAAAGAGTCAGAAATTGTGGCTGACGGCAGGGGTGAAATTTATAGTGCCAGACAATCACTTGGTATGCAGACGGGGTAACAGGCAAGACTGTTTTCACATAATTGTTCCATCATCATCTTCTCTGAAATATGCTTTAGGGTTTTTTTCTCTTTTGTTCTTGTGATTTTTCTTCTCCTTCTGGTTTTGTGTGTTTCATTGTGAAGGAGAAAGAGCAGGCGCAAGTGTCAAATTATGTGAAAATGGAATATAGGATGCATATGTCCGCAAATCTGTGTTGGATAGAAAAGAAACAGAAATGGCATAAGTGGAAAGAGCAAGTAATAATGCAATATATGACAGCACTGACATATATATGTGTGTGTGTGTGTTTTTTTTTTTCTTCTCTGTGCTCACCTGTGCTCATTCACCTGGGAGGGAGAAAGCTGAGAATGAGATCAAAGGCAAACAACTTTATTGGTCGTCTCCATAATTCAGCAGCTCTACCAGGGGTCATAGTCTTTTCTTTGAGGTTGAGCAGCAGAGATGAATCTTTAATGCACTCCAGCTAGGGAATAATGGATACCTCAGACCAGCTACTACCAGCTCTGCAGCAAGAACATACAGTGGGGGAGAAATGAAAGGGGGTAAGAAGAGAGTGGATAGACAACACGTGCAGACTGTTGACAAGGTGTGGAGAGAAAAAAAAGCCACAGAAAGACGAAAGAAGTCTATCCAAGGTGTATGGTGTACCATCATTCAAAGCACATCTTATCTATATGCTTTGATGTATACAAATAAATAGTGAATTTCCCTAGATGAGTGACTTTAAATTGGTTAACTTTTTAGGTGTGTTAAAGTTAGGGGACTGATTGAGCTGCACCACCTTCCACACTGGGATGCTTTTGCCCATTTTGCTCCCCTGGCCCTATTGCCAAAATCCACCCGCTGTCCCTGTACCTGGACAGAAATGGTGAATCTTGACAATGCATGGTGACAAACACTATGGTATAGTTTCTGTGAATTAAATCATAATTATGTTATCTTCCACCTACTTTAATGTTTTTTTTCAGGTCTCTTCCAAATATCCTATCTGGATTGGTAGGTCTGGGAATACAATATATTTTTTAAATAATTGCCAAATAACTGTTACATTTAAATAAACTGAATTGAAGTGAATTCATACGATGGTGAGGGCGTTAAACTTTAAAAGTAAAAGTAGTAGTGTCAGGCGGCGGTCATGTGATCTTTAGGATTTCCCATTTAAGGAGGACCTACTCACCCACTCGCCACTCTGACATCACTTTCTTCATGTCCCGAGCTCCTCTCCAGCCGCGCTTTCAGGTGTCACTACTTCTCAGTTGTAGTGGATTTTTTAAATCCTCACAATCACTCGATCCAAGAGTTTCTTGTAATCCCAGTCTCCTCGATAGACGTCTCCTCATGTTCAGGGATTATTAGATAAAACCGCATGCTGCTGTCCTCCTGTCACTCGTCCATCACTGCGCTTGAGTCTCAACTGCACGCAACACTCCTATCAGTCTATCAGGCCGTAATCCTGACAGGGGTCGACTGTTGAATTTTTTTGTCTTTTTGGTCCGGAGAAAATGTTTTAAAGAAATAAAAAATAAAAATAAACTTGAGTTATCTAGAATGGCACATCTCTCCGATTACCCCAAATTCACTTCTGCTTGCCCTCAGGCCCTCATGATGACGCTCTGTATAAGTATACAATCTTGAGAGAATCACTGAGTGCAGAGGGATTTAGAAAGAAGGAAAAAGCAAAACCCTCATAAAAGCCTTACTCAGCAGGGGTATTGTACATGATGTGATGTCACTTTTTGTGTCTCTGCAATGTTTAGCTTAGTTCTACGACCCTATCTACTTGTGCTCAGACTTACTTTGTACCTCACTTCTTTTGGAGTGTTTTTTAGCTTCAATGGGGATTTACATAGGACCCACAGAGCTCATCTACCCTTTATTCACCTGCAGTCCCTGCACCTAGTAGTAGAATGGTGCACGGTCTCTATCCAACCAGATGAGGGTAAATCTTTATGACCTCTAATTGGAAAATGTCCAAACAGCAAGCAAAGCACAAACAGTGGTTGTATTGCTCCCAACTGCAGATAACAGCACAATTAAGCCAGTCGGTTAATGCATTTGATAGTGTCTCAGTAAAGGATCAGAGAAAAATCCTAGTATTCATGCAGCTATTGACCTTACTCAAGCTTATTTCCTTTCTTGTTGCAACCTCAGTTTTGTACTAATCTATATTGGGAATTTGAGCTTACTTTAACATAATGCCAATTCTACAGAGCTACAACAGCCATTGTTGGCAGAAATAGGACAGGTTTATGATCACGTTGTGTCACCCGTATCTTATCTTTTTCTCTGTTAACATAAACAGTCCATTTCTAATTTTTGTTTATATCCCTGACGGCCAAGATGAGCTTTAGTCCTTCTGATGTTTAGAGTGCTGTCAGAGTTGTGTCACGCACTGCACTAAAATGCTAACGCATGCCTGCGGGGACCAAGCAGAAACCATTGCAGTGAAATAGCTGGAGTTTGGACTTTCCTCTCAGGGAGCAATTTTATAGGTATGTTGCATTAAAGCATATCCATATGGAGCAGCATACTTAGCAAAAGTAATGTATTAAATGACTTATTCTATGTTATTAGAGAGTGAAAGTCACACAGAGCTGTGAAACTGGGTCACCTACAGTTGGAATATAGAGCCGGCTCGTCTGAGCCGAAATGAGGTATAAAATACAAACAAATGAGCTTGCAATGCAATAAACCGAGCATCACACACTGCCTCAGCAACGTTTCCTCTTTTGCACGTACACAATCACCCAACAAGCCCCACTACACATTTCAGCTTGCACAAGATTACATCTCAGCATCTTAGTCAATCAAAAACTCCCACTCCCTCCCTCATCTCAATCTCTAAACCAGCACAGAGTAGGGTGTTGGTAAGGATGGAAAGAGGATGGTGGGGACAAGAGAAAGCTTTTCTCTGGATGGTGACGATGTAGAAAAGTGAAAAGAAAGTGAGAAGGGGTAGAGCAGTAATCTATAGCACTAGCAAGAGGGTGAGAAACACCCTTACCCCTCTTCTCTAACTAAAAATGCATTCCACAATCGGTGTGAAAGCAGGAAGCCACATAGCAGCAGGATAATCAGAAGAGTGAAGGAGAGTTCATTATGGAATGACATGGACTCAGGCTGATTTGCTGAGACGAATCAGATTGCAAAATGAGACATATGCAGCTTTTCCCCCTCCTTTTCCGTGCCACACAATGAAATATTAACTCGCTTGGTACAGCAGCCCCTTGAATTGCACACACAGCTCGCACAAAGGCCTAGCAAATGTGCCATTACCTTGTTTTAATCTAAACCATTTTCTCTTCTGCCTGACTGCAGTCATCTACCTAGAGGACAAATTGTTGATCTGAGGATTCGAAATGGGGAACAGAGAGACAATCTTATTTGAAGGTCGTAAATTCTACTCCTTCCTCAGTTTAAGAACATCAAGCTCCTGATGAGGTTCATGCCTTTTATAAAAAATTGGTGAGATAAAATGTAAAAGAGCAAAGTCTGACTAAATTATCATCTTGTGTTACAACGTGCATCTGATGATTAGCATGTAGAGAAATAGCATTGAGATCATTAAATAGAAAATTCAAAGAAAATAACGTTTGCATTTTTTATTATTAATGTATTTATTTACCTTTATTAGTTTTGTGTAATTAATGTATTTTCAGTTACTTTCTTAAAACAGTTCAAATTGATTTATTATGCCAGAATAATAGGTACTAAAGAAGGGAATTTTGAAGGCTGATCTTTTTAGAGTGGATTTGATTCTCCTATTTCCCACTAGCATCAGATCCAGCTTATGGTCTTCCACTCTACAAGTGTGGACTTTATGAAAGGGTTGAAGATAAAAAAAAAGCCAATGTTGAAAAAAGAGAGAGAGAGTCCTATTTGGAGTTTCCGACAAGCAAAGTAGGAAGCACATTTGTGCTATGGTCAGAACAACAACAAACAAAAAAGTTTCCTTTTTTCTTTTACAAGAAAAACGCTATGAGTATTGGAAAATGGTCTGGGTCATTCTGAGCTATTTCTGTAGTTATGCTGCAATATGCTTAGACTGCTGGAGAACACACCGAAAGTTTTTCTTCACTCTGCTACTTTTCTGTTTCTACTACCCTCCAATTAAGTTATTTGTTGTTATTTCAACTTTTAACTTTATGTTTTCTTTCAGTGTTTTGTTTTTCATAAAACCTACACCTGATCTGGCATTCTGATCAGCTGGGATGATGCTCCCAGTAACTGAATTTTCTCCCTGTCCTTTTTTAAAATGAACTTTTTAGTTTTTTAGGAAGGCACTCCATCTATATGTTTGGGATCATTGTCATCCTGGACGATCCAGCCACATTTCGTCTTCAATGCTCTCACTGATGGAAGGTTTTTGCCCGAAATCGTATGAAAACAGACCCCATTCATCCTATTTTTTTAATGTGGATCAGTCACCCTGTCCACTTTGCGGAAAAGTAAGGTCCCCCCATACTTCACAGTGGGTACAGTGTTTTGGGATCCAACTCAGCATTCTTACCCTCCAAACAGTGGTGTTTATATCATAGAGTTCTATCTTGGTCTCATCTGACCACATGACATTCTCCCAGTATCACGTTTACAAGGTGAGATCTTGCATTGAGCCCCAGGTGGAGGGATATTACTATTTATTCAATTTTCTCATAATTGCTCCAAAAGTTTATGTCTTCTCACCCAGCTGCTTGCCTATTGCAGATCAGCTCAACCCAGTCTTGTGCAGGTGTTGAATCTAGTCCTTGGTGTCCTTAGCTTTCTGGGCTTTCTGGTCATGACCATGATGGAGGCTGGAGTCTGACTGTTTGAAGGTGAGGACAGCTTTCTTTCATACAGACAATGAGTTCAAACACGTGTCAATAAAATTGACAAGTAGAGGATAGAAGAGCCTGTGAGGGCCCAAATTCTTGCTTCTTTGTATGTGCTACATACTTATTTTCTGTATTTATTCCATAGATGAATAAAAAAAATCATACAGCTAGTTATCTTAGAAAGTTTTTTTTTTTCCATTCTGTCTCTCGCAGTCAAAGTTTACCTATGATTAGAATTACAGACCTCTTTCATCTTTTTAAGTGGGACAAACTACAAAACCTGTCGTTGTCAAATACTGTTTTGCCCTATTGTATGCCACACACTGCTGATTTGTATTTTTAAAAGATACGTGAGGAAATGTGTTTTCATTCCACAATTATGCACCACTTCATACTCTTTGTATCTACATAGGACCTATTGGGGTATGGTATTTCTTCTTCCAAGGAGTCCGGGTGCAGACAGTCTTCGAGACTCAAAAGGAAAAAACAATTTATTTAAAATTACATTTAAAAAAGACTGAAATTGATATGCAAATTAAAAGCAACCCCTTTACAACCAGTTAAAGATAGTAAAACAGCAACAGAGTCCCTTCAGCGCAGCTCTTAAAAGCCCTTAAAACTATGAATAGATGGAATAGTCTGAAGGCTGATGGTATTTTCAAGCTTATTCCAAGCCTAAGGAGCATAATAGTTACTATGGTGCTTTTCACAACTCTGGTTCTCCTTCTAATGCTTCTCTCAGGGATTTTGCCGGGGCCTAATTAGCCATGTTGATGGATTGTATAGACCATGTGCTTTGCTCTTTATGCAGGGTGCTGGGCTGTGAGAGTCTCCAGAGTATATGTTAAGGCACTATTTCCCTTTTTGGAGTGTGCTAGCCATTAGCAGGCCTTTCACCCAGCCAGCACAGGGGATTATAGGAATAAACGAATGAGACTGTGTGACCTTGGCCTCACGCAGCCACTTCAGCATCTGCACAGAACATCACAATTTGGCTTGTGTATTTATTTTTATTTCTGTCTGTTGTGTTGCAGTGTGGTGTGTATGCGAGTGTCCCACAGGTGCTTTTTTTTTCTTTTGTCTGAAGTGCATGTGCCTTCCTCTGAACTGTGGGGAAAAAGAATAGAGAGAAAGGTTCACACAAAAACACTTCCCTGAAAGGCATCCCTGACGGTGCAGACCACCTATTCTCCAAGACGTTTTTGCTCTCTTTGGAAACAAGTCAAACAGAAGAACAACAGATAACTAAACAAAATTTTGTATGAAAACCTTGCTTCACTCCATGCTGAGGTTCAGACATTCTCTACAGGATGAGAAAAAAATTCCACTAAAACAACGCAGAATGGGGCAACTGTCTCTCAGTGTACTCAGCATGAAGTTGCATTTTATTGTTTAAGCTGTCTCCTTCAACCTATCAATTAAGATGAGAGGATTCCAATTGATCCTGACAGCTCCAACAGGAGACTTACGACAACGCCCCATTGTAATGTTGCTTGAAGAAAACAAATTAAAGTGGTTTTGAGATTGAAGATGGGGGGGGGGGGGGGGGTACTGAAATACAAATTCTTCTTATACTATCAACACATCCTCCATGCTGCTGGATATTATGCAACTTTGCTGAAAACGATCGTGTTAGAACTGATTTGTTGTGTGTAGCCCTTATGCTCTGCTGCCAACAGTTCTATCTAAGCTCACCGTCACATCCATCACCTGCAGAGATGAACAGCTGTTGAGTATTACTTGTCTCTGTTTGTTTCCCATCTTTTCTAGAAATGATTCTTTTCTGCTTTGCTCGCACATAAATCCATCAAGAGTAACCCATTTCATTCTTTCTATCCTCACCAGTACATAGTGTGTGCTAAAATATGCACACCGACCATAATATCTTCCCAACTGATGCATATGGTGATCACACCAATCACCAGTAGAGGGAAACATCGTGCTATGGTTTACCTCACAGTGTATTCATTGTCACGGTGGCCCTCCATCTGCCACTATTAAGCATGTAACAAGCATACCCTTAGATGTGGCTCACCATCCTCCGTCCACATGCTTTTTTTGGTTAAAACTTTAAAGCAGAATGACTTACAACTAAGACGCATCTTTGTATTAGCAGAACATCGGCCATGAAAATGCCCCATGCAGCGATAAAAATCTGTTATCAGGTTAGACAGACAATAAATAACAAAAGGTCTAAGTCACTGCAGCTTTATTATGCTGCTCAGGAGTTTAAATCTACAGATTATGTAGAAGGGAGAGGCTTCAAATCATTCATTCCAACCCAGCAAGCACCGCAGAGGTTTAGATGATCATTTTCAAGTCCAAAAGCTTATTCTACAATGAATTTAAAATGAATCAAAACCAAAATGTGTGAGACAGAGGAAACTATTCATTATAGTTATCTATACAATACTAAAACAATATCTTTCACCCTTATCATTCTACTCTGCAAGTTTTTTTTTTTTTTTTTTTTTTTCCTCAGTCAGTAATTTCTAAATGGAACAGTATGTTTAAGTGCCTCAACCTGTTCCCTTGTGATTTGGGCAGCAAAAGAAGAATAGAATAACAAAATGATTGATAGAGAAGCTTCTTTAATGCTCATCATGACTGATTTTATTTGAATAGTGCACATCAATGAATACATTATTCATACAATCAACTTGCTAATCATCTTTTATGTAACATCATCTAGGGAATGGCTTTTTTTACTTAGCTCATTTTAATGGTGTGCTTGCATTCACTTCCAGCAGAGTGAAGTGTGACAATAATAACAATGAAGTGGAAGAACAGACGGTAATAGCTGGTATGGACCTGACTGCATAGAAACAGAATATTAATGCAATAGTTATTGGTTTTAGCAATTTCCGCACAGAAGGGTCATTCAAAATAAAATAAACACAATTATATTCAATAATAAAAATAATTTAAAAGGATAGAAAATGTATTACCACATTGATTGTTACTTTAAAAGATAACCATGTATGAACAAAGAATATAAGCTCGTAAAACCTGGTTTTGACATAACACATTTTTTATAATTCATAATTTGAAAAGCAACAGAGCTTTGTTATAACTCCTTGCTGTTAACACCCCCCCGTGTGTTGCTGTCAGTCAATTGTGTGTAATTACCCAAATTTACTCCCCATGGTAAAAAGCTTACACATTTGATTGTCTGGAAATATTAGTTTGGGGGAGGAGGGGCACACAACTTGTTATCTGCAAAACATTAAACAGCTTTTTGCCATTTTCAAGGTTAGTGCTATTTTGAAACACGTAATTGCTAACAAGCGCCAAGTTTGTCCTTTAATAAAAGTCTGTCCTTTATTAAAACCTACAGACGTTTACTACGACTGCTACAAACTTGGCTAATTAGACACCATTAGCTTGACAGGCTACAATAATTGCTTTACAAAGCAGGGGATAAGGGAAATAAGTTTTCTGCACAGTCAACATATAATCTAAATAATTGGACTTGTGACGACTTTAGGTCTTGACTACAGTGTAAATGTATTTCTAAAAATCCTCAATATATTTTGAAATAGGTTGTTCTTGTGTGTTTTTATGACACTGTAATTCAACTTTAGCTAAATAAGACTAAATTAAGGTTTCAATGTTGATGTTTAGAAAGAAAGAAAAAGTGGAGGAAAAAAAGGTGGTAATTCAGGGTAAACCCAACTGCATCTTAACTGGCAGGAATAGGAAAAGTATTACTCTGGCCAAGTCTGGAATCAATCAATAATGACCATATGACCTGGAGCTCAAAGAAGAAGAGAGCTTTAACAAGCCTTGGATCTCTTTTTGAGAATGTCCGTACAAAAGTCTAAAATCCGACTCAAAATATCTGTGTAGAACAGCAATGAAAAAGTTGACTATTAGTTTACTGGTTAAACAAAAGACAATTAAATATGCAGAGGAAAAATAATACATATATTTTCTTCTGTCTGATTAGCAAGGGTGGTTAGAGGATATTCACTTGGTTAGCAAATCTCTAAAATATAGCATGTCAAATTATTGAGAAAAGATTTTCTGATACAAAGTTACATTAATAAAGGCCATTACAATCACTACTGTGCAAAACAGATTAAAAAATACAAACTATACTAGAGTGAAACACAGACAGGAGGAAGATGAAACAGATAGCCTTCACCACACGGCAGCACCTGCTGATCATTGGCTGCCGGGGAGTTCCTGATCTTCGCCATGGGTGGATTCCCATTGGGATGACTAAAAAAACACCTACCCAATCAGCAGCTGATGGCATGCACCTGCTCCTTTAAAACATGTAACCACACATTCAGTAGGGACCTTTTGAACTGTTTTTACAGATTGTTTAGAGCACTACCATGTAACTCTTGCTCTCGGGGTCCCCCTACAGTTGGGAAAAAGGTGTTGTCTTCTACTGTCGTAAAATCTGTTATGGTTACACCAGGGGATTCACGTGCATTGACAAGCGATACCCTCAAACGTTGCAGATTTTCACGTCTTGGGCAGCCTTAGTTGCTTGTCAAATGTCTTCATCCCAGGTATATTGTTGTTTATGTCAGCATGTCATAGATACGGCGGCTTATGTATAATACTTACTAGTCCAAGAGAATGACGGCGAAGTCTGCATCGGTCGAGCACCCCTCATCCTCCTTTAGCTCACGCCAGCGAGTAAACGCTCTACCAATATTGATTCTCGTCCGGCCCTTTAGTTTGTCACTCTCTCTTTTTCTTTTTAGAGTCTCCTCCGACTTCGCCTTCTTCGGTTTGGTTGCTTCTTCGGACATTACAACTTGCTCACTCAAGCACGGTAGCAGCCGGCAAACAAATGCTTGTTGGGCTCACGTGGGTTGCGGAAGTGAGCTATGCCGTAAAGCAGCAGTTGAGTTTTGTAGTTCTTTTTGTGCACAGGTAGCTACCCACACCCGAAGTTAAGTAGTGCCAGGGAAAGCGATACAGACCCCGTCAGGCTATGGTATGCGTGTCATTCAACCTATTGTAAGTTGATGTATCATCACAAGGGTATTGGAAATATATTATCAATGTTGAAAAACTACATAGTGTTGCTATAAGGCCTCCTTTTTTCTGGCTGTATGAATGTACTTTTAATTGCTTAGAACTGAAAAACTGAATGCTTTGGGAGTTGAGTTTGAGTAGCAGGCCTGGAGTGGCTAATCGGGAGAACCATGATATTATGTTGTTGTCAGCAATTCTGCCTCCACTCTTTGCATGGCAGAATGAACCAGATTACCATAGAAGATATGGGACCCTCTCAGCCTGTCGAATCCTACTGATCAGGTTCTGCAGAGAACCCCCTTAAGCTGGTGTCGAGAAAGATTTGTCCAGCCCCACAGAACTTTTGAGCATCTCACCCTGTTTCCTCTGACAGTTTGGCCCCACTTAGCAGCCCAGCAGCCAGCCATAGACCTGCAGCCATAGACCTGCAGCCACGCCCGTTAACTGCAGCTCTTTCTCTTTGACAATTTGCACTTAATAACCGGGCTGGATTTGTTTTACTAGCTTGGACAATAAGCTCCAAGGGTCTCATTTTAAAATCTGGCTATAGGCAACCGAATCCCTTGAAGGTGATATGACTCAATAATTTTAAGGTCCACAACTTCAAAATGAATTTGGATTGTTTCTTTAATTGCAACGCTTAGCAGGGATAGAGCGAAACTTAAGAAAGAGCAGTTTACTTTAAAAACATAAAATCAATTTTATAGTTCCCTAAAACTGTGAAGACTTTTGATTAAATGAATTTAAATTGAGACAGAGAGATTCTCATACCCATCTTGGCAGTCCCTCGTGTGAAAATCCATTTGAGGATTGAAAGAAAAGCTTGTTGAAATCCAGCATTCCCCACAAATCCAACAATAAAGTAACCCTGATTAGGGAAATTCTCAAACTGAACATAAATCTTGAACAGGAGTCCAAAAAGGTAAATTCAACAAAAATGGAATCCGCAGCGTGAGCATCTCTACCAGGGAACAGCCTTTAAGTTGTTCCATAGATCGCTCTTATATACCTTCTAGGATTAATACACTTAGTATACATGAGTGTTTGCTACTTCTACCGGAATCATAACTAATTCTTTGTCCTAATAAGGAATAGTTCCTGTTTGTCTGTATAAACAGCGCTGACCCTTGATCTGTCACTGCTGTCTGACCTGACCTGTACTGACCAGACTTGATTCCCCATTCTAAACCATGCAGATCCTTTTGCTGTTCTGCAACCCTTGACCTGTTCTGCACACCCCTGCACTTCCCCTAAGTGTTGCTTAACATAAGATTAACTTCTTCTTTATGCTCCATGTTAAAACTATCATCCTACTTTCGCCTTCCTTTCCATTGCCCCATATTCCTCCGTCTCGACAATCATCTTTATTTTTCATGATTTATCACAGTTTCACAATTTTCTTTCCCCAACTTAGTTGAGAATGGGATCTTAAACATTTTTAAAATAATTATCATCTAAATCACAAAAACATCACATTTTCATGGTTATACCTATAACTGTTCACATTATTCCTTAGGTCTCTTTATTGAAAAGTACATTTTAACTGTTAGGCTGCTGCAAAAATTACAAAATCTACCTGTTTTTCCTCCACTTCTGCTTTTTCCAAGCTACACTCTGTCTTGCACCTCAGTACTTCACTGTTTTCTCTCAGGATCGGACATTTCATTCTGTTGTACCCATTATTACACATTTGTCTGTTAAGAAGGCCTGTTTTAAAATATATAAAAATCATAATTGAAATAAAACATTTTATTTATTTAAAAGAAAATCAAATTACTTATGATAATATAACTAATCTTGTGACTGCTTCAACTTTTCTAAGTTGAAGCAGTCACGTTCTAACGACTTCTTCTGATTTAAATTTCAGTTTTATTGCCTAAACAATTTAGATAAACTTTACAACATTGGAATTCTCTTGTAGCTATAACTTCTTGTGATTAAATAAAGAAAATTATTAAAGCAGGGTCTGCATTTGGCAAAATGCATACATCTAATTTTATTGATGGTATTGAAATTTTATTAAGCTGTTAGTGTTATATATTTCTTTCCATTATCAATCTAAGGGTTGAATTAGCAAAGCCTAATCAGGTGCTAGTCTATAATTTAACAGGACGTATTGACAGAACAATCAGTTCGAACCCAGTTTTATGACTTAGCCATGCTCAAATAATTGTAGACAAAAACAAATATGAAGTCTTTACTCTTTCAAATGTCCTTGCTAAGCCCAATTTCCCGTATGGGATAATGATGTGATCTCAGGTTATTTTGACAATTAGTACTAATAGAATGAAGAGCATGGTGTAGACCTGCTATGAAAAATAGCCCTGCAATGCTAGGTGATTCAGAACTACAATAATAAAACTGAAGTGAACTAATAAAAGGTTTTGCAAAATTTGGAGACTTTCGCTGATAATTATTACAATTTTTTTTTCAAATGAATTAGTGTCTGAAGCAGAGTCAGTAGTAATTAGAGGATTTGTTTTGTCAGTATAAAAGCAATATGTATTAACAAGCATCCATTAGCTCCAACAAAACCACATGATAGTGTGACTTGTTATATTTTCTCTTTAAAAGTAGGACAATCAATTCACAAAGTCCAGATTTGAAAGATAATACAATAACAATAATATAAATTAAAACTGTTTTGCGATTGAAAATATCTGAATTGGTTAAATCAAATGTGTTTTTAATATTAAATGCACTAAAGCTTTACAGAATATTTTATTGTGGCATGTGCAGCAGATGAGAATCGGAAAACTAGAGGAAGTGTGAAAGTGAAAACAGTCAACTGAGGGACTTTTTCTGATATTATTAATGAATGTGTTGTAAAGTATAATACTGATGTGAAAGCATGCTGAAATAAATATACCTAGTGAAGCATTTGATCCTTATTTACACTGAGTTGGATTCTTTTTTCTTTGAAAAAAATACTCAAGTGAAAATTAAGCACTTTCTGTGAAATTGTTGTAGATTTTCCACATCTTAAGTATGACTTCATGGTAGCCTATAGGTTAAACGTAACCGAGTACAATAGAACAGTATCAGTCCTGATACCAGTCCTCGTATTGGTGCAAGCCTAATTTTAACAAAAATCGGTGTGATATAAAGTGGGCTGGTCTGAGGCATAAAACTTCAGGGCTTAAAATGAGTCCTACTCCAGGCCTGTTGAGCAGTTGGTGGAAGTTTTCTTCCAGTTTGAAATAACTAAACATTACAGTTTAGGAGGAGTTTTTTCCCCCTGTACTTTTTTAAGGTATACTGTTCCCTAGGTTTATCTGTTTGACTCTTTTTATTTTAGAACTTAGGATCATAAGTTAGTTTTTGTACCTCCTCGTCTTGTTATTTTAAGAACTTTATTTTATAATGCACCTTTTAACTCTAACCTTACCAGCCAATGGATAATTGATGAAAGGAATTAAAGATTAGAGAGAAGGTAAAGAGGCCTTCCTATCAAAGACAATTTCTAGGTGCTTCTCTAAAAAATAACATACATTAACACAGTCTTAAAAATGTACTATAGGTTTCCGGTCTATTTTGGAGAAAGACTGAAGAACCAGACAGAACCACCACATGCCCAGTAAAAAAAAAGAAAAAAAAAGAAAGACCCTGTCAACCTAGAAAAGTGCAAAGCATCTACTTTTATATTAAAGTATCACCAGTAAATCAGAGACACGTGAACATGAAGCAGCCTTAAATGTACAAAAAGTAAAGGGAAAAAAAATGAATAAAAAACAAAGATTTTTACAAACACTGCCTATGCTGGAGCTGTTCCTTGAATTCTGTCTAGCGTGTGTATGTGCAACATTTTATTCCTTTGACGTTTATTCTGCCTGGCACTGGAGCACGAGGAGCTGAATGTCTAATACCACCAAGACGAAAATTCCAGATAAAGTCACATTATTTGCACCTAAATCCACAGAAAGCAAACCAAAACATTTCAGCAGGTAGACTTATATGTTACGACAGGTGTCCATGTCCATCATATCAGTTTGTTGATATGCATGCTGTTGTTTTGAGCCCGCATGTCTGAGCCTGGCCTACAATTGCAGCCCATATATCACACAGTGGTGACAGATTACAAAATCTTAATCTGTAGTTTGACAGGATTAATTAGAAACAGAAAGGTTAAAGTAAGATATTGTGAAAAGTTGAAAATGAACAATTGGTACCATGTTTATACCTGGATGCTAAATATACTTTTTATAATCTTCACAACAACAATAAAAAAAAAAGGAAACTAGGAAAAATAAGAAAAAAAACATTTGCACAAAACCGGATATAAAATAAAAAAGTGGAGTGGATTAAGTAGAGTTTTTTTTTTAATTTTTAAATGTTTTCTATTACCAGTTGTTTTCTGTGCTCGATGACACGAAGTTACAGTAACCAATAAATCCCACAAAGAGAGAAAATATAAATAAGATACTTTTCCACATTAATACTTATTTGATGTTTTCGGTCTTGGCACAAAAAAGAAAGAAAAGAAAGAAATCACTTTTTTTTTTGCATGCTCTGATTTCTGTATTCTCTATATTTTCCAGTGGACTCCAGATACATATGTATGCTTAAAACAGGCTCTGTTGGGGACAGATTGCACAAGGAATTAACAGCCATTTCACGGCAGCACCTCAGTGGCCGAGCAGGGCACTGGGAGAAGGAGCCAGCCGGGGCACAAATGGCCCGCGAGACACTCAGTAATTGTGCTGCTCTGAAGAGCAGGTAGGTGTGCAAATTACTAAATGTGCCGTGTAAGCCCATTTCAGTGAACTCAATCACTGTCAAGCATTTATAGTTCGTGCAACTGTATTTTAGATTCCATCTTTGAATCTTACTTTCAGGAATGGGGTTCCTAATACACTTTTATTAAACCAATGCTAAAGGATTGCCTTTTCAGTTTCCAGTGGATTATTTCTTTCTTTCTGAAGAAGTAAATAACTTCATTTTGACAGGAATAATCTATATTTTACTATAAATTAGTACTACCCAAAGGATGTTAAACCTTAAGAGAAATTGCTCATGACTACTATAAAAGTATGAGAAAGACTGATGTTCCTGAGGCAAATACGAAGAAAAAGAGAGTGATTCAGAAATCTTCCATACTATAGGTGGTAAACACAATCTGTGTTTTCTTGCCTACTTATAGATTTACTCGACAAAAACGGTGACCTTTTTTAGTGAAAATGAAAATATTTCTCTGTCTCAAAACTCCACTGTATATTTCGCTTTAGTGCCCAGTCAAAACGTTTTTTTTAATGCTTTGAAACTCTTTCCCCTTGATGCATTGCCTTTATATAAAAAAATGTCAAAGCTGCTGGAAAATGAAGGATTGCAACACAACCTCAGAGTGCCTTAGGGTGGGGAAAAAAATGTCATCCAGGCCTCATCTAACAGAGTTGTTGCCCCAGTAGGTGGGTTGGGAAGGACCATAGCGAGAACAAAGAAAATGTTGACCCCAGACACATGACAGCAGAGCATACATGACATACTACCAATGTGATTCTTTCTGGTCTCTCCAAACATTTGCTATCACCCAGAACCCACATGTGTGGGGATATAGCAGGACATCCAGGGCACATCTCCTACAATTTCCCAGGCAAAAAGAAGAACTGCTGACACTGCTAAAGTTTGGTGTGAGGAAGAGAACTGAAGCAATGGGACGTAACCACCTCCCCCATTCAATAACAGTTCAATGAGTTTGAGTTTCTGTGATCAGCATTTCATATTTCTGCTTAAACCCGTAAATGCTATTGATCTAATATAGTTAGTCATATTTATTGTCACTTTAAATGTTTTTAAAAAGATTGCTCCTTTTCTATTTTGTAGCTAATACAGCTATGAATTCACCAGCTTTTTTACTAAAAAGATTCCAACTATTCAAAGGTCAATCTATACAGCAGCACCAAACCCACCACCAGTGTCACCCCCAGGTAAAAACAATGTTTAGAAAATGTCTGAGTTAAATAAGTTAAACCTATCAAAATTGGATTAAATGATACAGTTAAGCTCCTCCTCTTGCTGCCTCGGTATCTTACATGTGGCTTTTCTAAAGAAAGTTCTGCTTATCATTAATTCTGATTTGATTCAAATAGTTAGCATATGCCTTATGTCAGCTGTTTTCCCCCCAGGTCTCAAAAACAGCAGTTATAAAACCTCTACTAAAGAAGAACTAACTGGAAAACACAATAATACAGAACTACAGGCCAATCTCTAATGTTCTATTCATCATCAGAATTATTTAAAAAACTTGATTTCAACAGTTAAAAAGCCTCCAAACGATGACGACCGCTTTCATATTTTTCAGTCTGGTTTCTGTGCTCACCACAGCACTGAGACTGGCCTCGTCAAAGTTTTCAATGACATCCGCTTAAATACAGACTGTTGTAGAACAACAATGCTGGTTCAGTTGGACCTCAGTGCAGCGTTTGACACTTTTCATCATGAAATACTACTGCAAAGACTGGAGAGCTGGGTCGAACTCTATAGTACAGTACTTGGCTGGTTTGATTCTTACCTTAAGAACAAGACGTTTTTTGTGTCAATAGACAATTTCTCATCAGAACAAACAGAAATCACAAGTGGGGTCCCCCATAGCTCCATCTTGGGATCTCTTCTGTTCAATATTTACATGCTCCCATCAACCCAGATTATAAGATCCAATAAGATTAGTTATCATAAATATGCAGATGACCCTCTGCTTTACGTTACAATGTCACCAGGTGACTTTGATCTCATCCAGACCCTAAATTAATGTATTGAGCAAATCAATAACTGGATGTCCTATAACTTTCTCCAGCTGAACAGAAACCAAACTTTAGTAAATATTTTTGGCATAAAGAGGAACGACCAATGTAACTAGAATATAATTAGAACTATATATAACTAGAACTCAATATAACTAGAACCTACTGAACAGGCGCCAAATCTAAGTGTAACAGCGGACTCAGACCTGAACATCCAGGGCCACATATAAGCAAAGACAAGGTCAGCCTTCTATCACCTGAGGAAGATTTCTAGGATTAAAGAACAAATGTCACAAATCAGACAGCTGCAGCTGATCTTGAATGCCGCTGCTCACATTCTCAGTAGAACCAGGAAATTAGAACACAGCACCCCATTTCTAAAATCCTTACACTGGCTTTGTGTAGCTCAGAGAATAGACTTCAACATACTCCTACTAGTTTATTAATTATTAAATGGCTTGGCTCCAAAATATGTTGAAGACCTACTGTCTTTATACTGACCTCCCAGACCACTCAGGTTCTCCAACTTTAATGAATTAATAATCTCTAGAATCAGAAACAAACATGGAGAAGCAGCTTTCAGTTTCTATGCTCCCTTTCTCTGGAACAAACTTCCAGATGACTGCAAAGCTGCTGAAACACTGAGCTGCTTTAAATAAAAACGTTAAATTTAGTAAATGATTATGACACTTATTTGATGTTTACTGTCTCTGTTTTTTTTATTATTTTAACGCTTCATTGCTCTTTTTCATTTTCTCTAATGTATTTTTTCATGCTTTATGCTTTTCGTCTTTTTTTCTTAACTATTTTACTTTCCATGGTTTTATCGTATGTTTGGTTTCTCTACCACAGGGATGATAGTAAAAAAACAATCCTGAGCCTAAACTTTTTTTCCCTGGGAGGCCCCTAAGCCAAGATATATGCCCTGATCAACGTAACTTTAAGCAAGATCCAGAGGTGCGCTCCCCTGGGAGAACATTTTGATAAATAGTCCATTGCATTAAAAGATTCGGATGACTTTTGTGGATATAAATGGACAATATCTCGACATGAGATAAATACAAACCCAATACAAGCTTATATTACAGAAGCATATATGTGTAGAGCAGCAGAGCTCTTGGGACCCTGCAGGGCTTGCCCTGGGGTATTTTGCGCCCCAGGCAAGATTTCAGCACCCCAAGCAATCAAGGGGCAAATGTACTCACGTGCTTCAAATTTTGAAGTTTTTTTTACAAGTGGGTATTTGGGTGACCTTTAACATTTGTAGATTTTAAATTGTACCATCCAAGTTTGAATGTTTTAACTAAAGCACATTATAACCATTATCATTTTTTGTAGATAATTTTTTATTGAACAAAAATAGATAGAAGAGACAAATAACTAATTAATTCATGTGTTTTATTTATTTATGTTGAAGCACATCTTTGTTTGACCCCATGTTGTAACTCTGGTGTTTGTCACTCAGTATAGGCCCCGCCACTTTTGTATTTCAGTCCTGTTTTTATTTTGGTGGGACACCCCAAGATCATAACTGGGCCCCTTTAAAAACTTTCTAGATACACCCCTGCTTATCACTCAAAATGAAATATTTTTAACCCTGTATAAAAAATTGTAAACATCTAATTATGAAAACTATTTTTGTGGCATTATTACTCATTATCATTGATTTGATTTTTTTATTTAGCACATCAAGATGCTTCACAGTGCACATCATATATATTAAAGAAACAAATTGTTCTAGAGCAGAGAGGAAACAAACCTTGATTGTATTTTCCTTAAGATCGACTGATTCAAGGAAAAAAATAATTTTTATTATTAATTTAAAATCTGTTGCCATTCTTTATTCTCTTAGCCATCTTGAATATGAACTAGGCTAAATTAAACTTATTTCAACGATAAATACAGCAGGTCTGACTCACATTATTAAATACATTTATCAATTCAAACTCTGATCCAAGGGGAGACAGAGGCAGATGGAGTACCTCTTACGATTTTTTTAAATGGGACTTTATATTCTTTGCCGACAACGTCCTACCTTCGTCGGTTATTTCCAACATGTTTTAATCTTTCACTAGTCACTAAGTGAACAGAACCGCGCCTACCTGTCTTGATGCTGCGCCCCGTCCAGTTCCTCAGGAGGGAATGAAACTTACTGTCCCATTTCCCCGATATTTTTATGCATATTCTAATTTGTTTTTGAGTGACTCTGTCTTCACCAAGTTCATCTTATTGTTTCTCCCAATCTAGGAGCTGATTTTTCCAGACCTGCCACTGTAACTGCAGTAGGTCTCGCACTTCTCTAAACTGAGAGGCAGAGGATTTACTTATGATAATAAAATACGGGAAATTTACAAGTAAACTTTACTACGGCAAGACGGCGGGAAAGAAAATGCAGAGGTTCCCATATCTCCCCCACCCCCCTGCTTTGTCACAACCCCCCCCCCCCGCTCCTGCTGAGGGAGAATTGCCTGATGACAGTGCACAGTAAAAGTAAAATAATTTATTTTCATGGGAAATTTGGAGTAGCTATATATAGAGAGTGCAGTTCAAAATATGATACATACATTTAATAACTTTTTTTTCCTCAATTTTGCGTCCTGTCAAGCAGATGGCGCCCCAGGCAGCCGCCTGTGTCGCTTGTCGGCAAAGCTGGCCCTGGGACCCTGGGCCTGGTAGCTCTGTTCAGGAATACATCCCTGCTTTTAACTAGTCACTTGCCTGCACAGGTATTGTTTGTATAGCAAACTGAGACTACGGATACTATAGCCATACAAAGACAGGTTTGTAGGTGGCAATTATAATACTCAAGAGTAACTAGGTATTAACATGGCTTTCTGTTTCGCAGAGATGGGCCCGCCTCCCCTTTAATCAACATAATCTCAGGCCTCCAGTCTTTTGAAATCCGTAAACTTTTTATGTGTGAAAGGTCGGCTTTAGGAATAGTGATAAATGTCCCCGTCGGATTTCTGGCCATGACGCCGGTGAATCAAACTAATGTCTTTCACATATCTAAAAGGCGCTTTAAATAACTTCTATTTAACCGTCAATTGCGATTTTAACTCTCTCTCTAAAGCTCTCCCAGTTTTCAAATGTTAAAGTGGTTATATATCGCAGATTTTGCCTGCTAACCATGCTCGAAGTGTTCTTTGCGTCTCTATAGCCACCGTAAATTTTGTTTGTTTTCTGCGACCCAACCACTCACGCATGCGCACAAAGATGTCAACAAAGATCATCCTAACCGCAGCACGTGCAGTGACTGCTACACATATTTGATTGATTGAAAACCCAAGACCACCCCCTGCCCTATAACCTATGCCTATAGGTTTAGTGTGTAAGCGCCTCTCAGATGTTGGGAATTTTGAGATCACGCAAACCTGATTTTTTTTTCTCAAACACTTCAGTATGCCGGAAATACGGCATAGCGCCGGAGCGCTATCATGTCTGCTACCACCAAAAACGTAAAGCACCTTGAATTACTTTGTTGTTGAAAGTGTGCTTTACAAATTAAATTGCCTTGCCTTAGCTTACAGCTGTATTAAATGCAATCACAAACTAAACTTTAGGTGTCTGGTGGAGGGTTAGATGAATAACTGATTCCCCTTCCATTTGGTTAATCATAAAGCTATATCCTGTCACCTGGCATCAACATTGCAAAGAAAAAAAATGCACTTTTAAACTAATTTCCTGATTACTGATTGATTATAGTTGGAAGTCCCAATGATGACCTCCTTTCAGTTTTGTGGCACAGACCATACAGTTTTTGATAAAAATCTCCTGATATTTAAAATAATTTATGAAGGCATTCATTTGAACCTTTAGTAGAAAAAGAAGCTGACAGCATCACAGGTCCTCCACTATGCTTAACTGTTGGTAGGAGTTGCTATTTCACAAAGTCCTCTGTTTTCCACCAAACCCACCAGGAATGTTTGTTGGCAAACCACAGAGTTCCAGCTAAGCCCCCCCGAGCCTTGTTAATACTTCTCCGTCAGCAGGGTTGTGGACACACACAACGGCATCATCAGCCGACACAAGAACTCATGCTGCAAACCTGCAGAGGTGAAGGAGACATGCTAATTTCTTAAATGTATGTTGAAAAGTACAGATAGCGCAAGTCTGTGATAACTAGCATGGATCAGGACGAAGAAAGTCTCGTCTCTTAAGGTTTAACATCTTTTGGGTAGTACTTTTTTTGTTTTGAAAGAGGCTAAGGTTGTTCAAGTGAAGAGTATCGGTGTAAAAAAAACAACAACAAAAAAACAGTAAATGCACTGTTGTCAACCTGAGATGTGACTGCAATAGTGGCTGGACCCCCCCCAGTAAAGCGCTACACTCCATCTTGTCCTGGCAGGGAATTTCTATGCAAGACTCCCCGGGCAACAAAGAGGTCTGAAAGGAAAACATATCTGTCGATACGTGTGTGTCTGTGGACGTAGACGTCCAAATTTGGTTTGAGGTTTGTGATGGTATCACAAGAAGCCACTCGATGTGTTATTAGGGGTATAAATTATACTGCCATCAGTGGGTATGGGAAAATATTTTTCCAAATTTCAGATTGGTTTTTTTCACCTTAAAATTAGTGTACTCCAATTCAAGTCGGAAGCTAAAATGAAATGCATTATGCTACTTGAATCGAAGATCAATAATATGTTAACCAAATCTGCATTATTTGTCTGGCGCTGTGGATAACACTTAACTTGGGGCATTCCCAAACAATCAGGTACTTTTTGTTCCCCACATAGACTGTAGTCTTTGATGATAAAACTAACAAGACAGCAGTGGAAACAAGTGCACCTCTTCCAAAGATTTAAGGTATGTATTTAATGTTTAGTGTTTGTCATAGTTTAATGTCAGTCTGTATTTGTTTTTAGTTTGTGTTTTTAGTTTTTTGGACTTCCTGCTCTACTTCTCTTTCAAAGTCGCAGCTAAATCATAACTTCTAAAGTTTTATTAGTTTATTTTCACTTTAGTTGCTCAGTTCAGTTTTACAAAACATTACAAATGCTTTCTTGATCTTTTTTTTAGAGGAATGTACTATCATCTAACTCAACTTATTAGAAGACTCACTACTGACTTTGCTATGCCTTGAAGTCTGAAAATCAAACAGATGAAGCAATAACAAGGCAAGACATTCAGCTGTGTTTTTAACTTTAAATGTTTGAGTACATTTTCTGTTTCTTTTTTCTGGCCATACGTGTAATGTTCTGTCGCTGTATATCCCGGAATGTTTTTCATTATTTTAGAAATTACACTAATTTACATTCAGCCATAGAAACTTGAAGTTGGTCAACATGTGTACACAGAGTATGAAAGTGCTTATTAATAGATTCATGTTTTTCTGGGTAGTGCATGAGTGACATTTGAAATCATAAATAATATTCACTGAATACAACAGGTAGAGTCTGACATTTTAACTAATATAATTCATTATGAATCAAATTACATCATCCTAAATTCATATTCATAGGAGGTCTAATATTATGTGCAATTATTACATTATAAAAGGGTCAGGATTGAAATTAATTAAATATAGAGCACCTTTTTTGAGCAAGTCCACCTCCTGCCCATGTCTAACTGGAGGAATACCTCATTCTCAACATGTCTTTTTTTCTGCTTTAATGCCATATGCACTGCATTGTTGAGATATTTATTTATTTATTTTAAAATGAAGATCAACTAACCAAAAATATCAGCCAGAATGCACAGAAAATTGGTTCAGGAACAAATCCGGAATCATTATGATAAAATAAATCAGAAATCAGAAAAACAAAACAAAAAAATTGTAATGCCAGTGTCACTGTCAACAATCAAACAGTCTTAACATCAATGTGGGCAGAAAGTGGGTTCACCAGGGAACAGGATCCAACTTCAAAATCGAAACATTCAAGCTCAACTAACATTTGCAGCTATTTACAGACAATTTAAATGTTACCTGAAACATTTTATAATAGCCAGGGAAGAAGAACAATGAGGCATTAGGTCATAAAGACAAGTATTCTTTTGGGGAACCACCTAAGAAAATGGCAACAAACTGTGAAACATGGCAGTGATATCATCTTGTTTAGGGTTTGTATTGACATTGGTACCAGTCCATTGCGCAAGTTGGGCAGACCAATAAAGACAGAAATCTACCTTCAGTCTCTTCAGCTTCCTCTTTAAATTAATAGAAAGCTTAAAGTTGGATTAATTTAATTTTTGAACAACCAACTGAGTCTAAGTTTAAAATATAATTTTGTTGATATCAGACGAGGTGAAATATCCAGTGGTACTTTTCCTCATGTACTATGGTTGAGAGTTTATACCTCATTCTTGAATTTAAAAGTCTCACCATGGCTCCTTATGATATACTTTCTCGTCATTCTGGGTGTTTAGATGCAGTAATACAAAATCAAAAAATTGTCTTAGACTGAATTCAGATTTTTGAAATGCAAGTATACACCTTATTCCACCTAAAGCCGATCTAAACTGGCCTAGTCCTAATAAGGCTAACACATCATGATAATGTGGATAAAACAACAAAAAAAAAACCAAATTTTTCTGCATGTAAATGACATTCTAGCTTAGTCAAGCTATAGCTGACCTGGACACTGCCCTTTGCGCAATGATGAGACTGCGAAAAATGGAATAACAATCTCAGTGCTACAACAATATAGCAGCAAAGTGAGTGTAACACAATCAAACAGTACAGTACTTACAAAATGTATTGTGTACAATTTTTTTGCTCAATCTGCCTATCCTCCTTTTACCATCTGCTTCACTGCTGCCAGCTTTTGTTTACTATTTGTGTGACGCTATAGGCCAGCCAGAGGAATGCCAACGTGAAGGAGCGTGTGTCACCCCCTACTCTGGTGGATTTCAACGCACTTCATTCAATAATTTTCTGATTGATATGTAAACTGAGTTAAAAGCTCCCATTCTGGTTTAAATATAAGATAGATTATTACCATAGCTCCATTTAGATGCAAATGTAAATGCACTGATTGAGACTGAACCTTTAACCTGATTTCTTTCCTCTAAAGATGACATAAATGGCTAGTCTAACAGGATATCGGTCCCAAACAAACATCTACGCTGCTTTTGGAAGGCACGCTCAAAATAAGCCTGCAACATCATTGCCATTTAAATTCAATGACTATACTTATGGGCCATGTATGTGCCAGGAAATCAAACAGCTCTGCCAGTTCTGATAAGAAAAGTGGTTAAAGATTAAGCCAGAAATATCTCAGAACAATGCCTTTGGCAACAAGAAATGTTTGTTTTCTTTACAATCTGGTGATGGACATTTATTACATACAATACAAAATCTGTGGCAGTGCATTCTTAGAAAAGTTCACACAAAATTTGAAAGCCCTACATTAATATACTCATGCAAGTGATGAGTCTGTGTAAACGTTGTAATACTATAAAGAGTTTCAATGATAATGATACAGATAAAATAAACCTCCTAGGACATTTTTAAGGCACATTTTATGTAAAGTTTAGCAAAACATTATTATTATTGTGCTGTTTTACATGTATCCTAATAAAATATCGTCTTACTGTTGGGGTTAGACTTTCCTTATTTTCCTTAGACTGCTTTTTTTAAATGTACGAACCTGTCAGTGTAAGTCAGATTAGTAAATTCTTGTGTCAGTCCATGTTAAACTGATGGCTGAGCAAATGTAGCAAACCAAAATGAGACAAATAAAAAAAACATGCACCCCAATTCCCAAATTTGTCTACATTGTATTTCTTAAAGTGCCACTCAAATAATGCTGCGTTTGTAGTATTGCAGCATCGTTGGCGACATGGCTTCTCAACTGTAAAATTGGGCAGACATGCTGATCCTCGAGCTTCTGCATTGGCTTTGGCTCCTCAGTATTCAGCCACTCAACTCGCCCAGAAGCAAAAGCGTCTCCCACTCTCATCTCACAGCAGAGAGCCTCTCTGCCCATTTCACTCAAGTGCTCATGGTCCACAGCGCAGAGATAAGACAACCTGTTGATGTGCGGCACCTAACTCTATGTGTCATGGTCTAAAGTGTTTTTCATTCTGCAGTTGTCACCATAGAGGGTGGCCAGTTGCCACACTTGATTGATTCTGTGAGCAGACAAAAGTACTTCTGTCGTGTTGTCAAACAGAAAATGGAAAAAGAAAAAATTGTTGAGATTCACCAACAAGATTCTACATAACAAAGTGACTGTTCAAGTTCTGTTTGATCTCATAACCTTAACACAAACATAATCAGTTGAACCTGTGAGTCACTGTAAAGTTTATTTTTGGCAAATCAGAAAAATAACAGTTTTGAATTCTCAATGAAGTGCGCTATGGAAAAGTTGGTTGTGGGCACTTTTCTCCTGTTTAACAACTCTTGGTAAGCTTATATAAAATGTGCCTCGCAAAAGCACTCTGCTGAAAAATGTTCTTCCTCCCAAGGGTTTTGATTTTTTTTTTAATCAGGCCTATGCTTTTTAGATGATCATGCCAAAACTCCTTCTTATTGTTGGATAATGAAAACGCAAACCTTGTAGATGTTGTCCAGGGATCTTTGTGCACTCTCAGATGAGTCGTCAATACACTGTGGAAATTGTAATTTTAGTTAGGTGGCCACTCCTGGAAAGTTTTATTTCTTTTTTGCTTTCTCTGTTTATGAACGATTGTTTTGAATTCCTATTCAATTTCTTTGGACTAAGGATGCAATTTTTTCCCCATTAATACTTATAAATTATGTTGTAACCATTTCCAGATTTATGGATGGTAATAACCTTGTTTACTATCTTTTCTTTAACTTTTTCAGACTGGTGTATGATGTGCCACCATGAAAATCTTTTATCATATTTCAATTTGGCAGATGTAATGATTGCATGATTTCTTGGTTTTACAGGTCTGACAGTAATCAGGCCACGCTGTGGCAGGTGATTTAACTATTTTTTACAAATAATGTAATTAATCAAAGTAGATTTCCCACTGGAAGGGTGGGCAATTACATTTGCAATAAAGCCGGTTTGGGTAGATTTTCAATTAAAAACTAAAATAATTAGTTGAAAAATGCATTAAGCATTTAGGCAGGATGTCTTCATCTGATATAGAAAATCATTAGCCAAACTGTGGAGACATTTCCCAATTATTTGTGAAAAAAATAAAAAATAAAATAAAAACCAGAAATCTACTTTTTTCACAATTATTCACTAGTTTGTTTTAGTATGTCACCCAAAATATCAATAAAATATATTAAAGTTTTTGGTTGTAACATAAAATAATGTGAAGCAGTTTTGTAAGCTCTAGAACCTCATTCCGTTTTTACAGCGAGATTGGAATCAATCAAGCCCTTGTCCAAACACTAAGGTTTAAATCTGAGTTTTATTTTAAGAAACAGTCATTTTAAGCTGTTCTTAACAGCCCATCCCATGGATCGAAATAAGCAAGCTTGCTGGCTGCAGAAACAGAAGAAAACGGATAGGATTGATGAATAATGTATCCAGGAGGGAAGATGATATGACAGGAGGAAATTAAACACACTAATATAGGGAATGGAGGGCAAGGCGATCAGACCTTAATTAAAGACTTTGAGGAGTAGAGGTCATGATTTAAGTCCAGACATTTACTACTTTCTTTTTGACATAAAGATGAGCTAAGGCCATAGATGTTGGGTGTGTTTTCAGAGACCTTGTGCCCTCTTATGGCTCTTGTAATGAGTTGCTATTTCTGCTGAGGGATAATTACTGCTCTCTACATGTTAACATGAAGTAAGTGTCTGGAGAAAAGTCAGTTAACTGATTCTACAAGAGTCGCCATTGAGCTTTACCTCACCTCAGTACAAACTATGCTGGTAAAACAGAAACACTGAAAATGAGCTAAATATGAAGATTTTCTAAGTCTTTTAGAGGCAAATATTTGATTATGTTTAAATTAAGTATCCATGTCTTTTCCAAGCATAATATCCCTCTTTTTGTACTCTAGATTTTTAACAGAAATACAACCAACTGAGGGATGTTGTGGCAAACCGGACAATTACTCAGAGAAACTAAAACGTACAATTCATCAACCAAGAGAAATGAAGGAAGGAGAAGAAAAAAAAATCTCCTATACTGCCACAACTTTTAACAGCAGCATCATACATCTCTCTGGGGGGGTGCCTGAAAAGAGGGCTCAAGCTGCTATTCATCTTTTATGACATGTTTATTTTTATTTATGCTTTATATTCAGCTTTTCAGCTGTAATTTTATTTGTAACCACACAGCACAGACACAATAAATCATCATTGTTTCATTGTTTGACCTCAGTAGGGCGCTGATATTGGTCACATCAGAATATTCACCCTATTTCGTAAGGCTATCATTTATGTTAGATAGAATCATTAAAATCTGAAAGGGCATACAAAAATATTATTGTTAAGGTTTAAAGCTTTTAGCCAAGCATTTTGCTTTATATGTTGAGTATACTTTGTGTTTTTTGTTTTTTTTGGTGAATAAAAAAAGGATACTGACACTTGCTAAACAGCTACCGTATTGGTTTTGCTTATGAAAAACAATACAGTTGATATGGAAACAGATAAACATGAACAAAGACTTTCTGAGGAGCATCAGGGAAGCAGACTCAGACAGCCTTCATAAAGGCTACTTGCAATCAGGAAAGTAAGTAAAATTCCTAAAGTAGCTTGAATTCAGATTACTGAACTATCCATCCACCCATTTTCTAAACCACTTAATCCTCAAGGGGTCGCAGGGGTGCTGGTACCAGCTGTCAACGGGCGAGAGGCAGGGTACACCCTGGACAAGTTGGCAGTCTATCAACGGGCAACACCGAGAAAAACAACCATGCATGCACACACTCACACCTAAGAACAATTTTAGAGACCAACCTGACAGTCATGTTTTTGGACTGTGGGAGGAAGCCGGAGTACGCGGAGGGAACTCACACATGCACGGGGAGAACACGCAAACTCCATGCAGAAAGACCCTGGGCCAGGATACAAACCTACAACCTTCTTGCAGCAAGGCAATTGTGCTAACCACTGCGTCACTGTGAAGTAAACCAAATTCTGATTTAAAATAAATAAATGCATCTCACCCCCAAATTAACTTTTGTTTTGCTAATAAACTGTATTAATGAGAGTCTATTAATGCTGTCTAACTGTCTGGTCGGTATTTTTGTAAAGTTTAGTAAAAATATAAATTTTCTATCAAAAAGTGCCCCCTTCAGTTTAAAACTGTACACGGCACTTGAATTTGGTTCAGGGATTGCTACTCGCTCAGCCTTTATTGCTAACGTCAGCCATCCTACCACTGTGGAGTATACAAAAAGGCCCAGTTTTAGCTACACCTGAGTAACGAGTTGGAGTTGGAATAGAGAGGTAATGTTGACTTCCGTCATTGTAGCGTTATTTCACATTGTCATATTATGACATTACATTAATTTGAGTGGCTCTAATGAATGTCTACACTCAGTGCTTTTCTTATTTTAGACATGCTTTCTTTTTTCAAACTATGCCGGAAAATTGGCATCAACACAACACGGCAGTAATATGCCATAAAGTAAAACATACTTTTTTCCAATCAAAAAATTGGTCATTGGTCACCATCTTCCTCTTGCACACTTAATTCTTCAACATCTTTATGTCCTATGAAAGCTTTTGTCATTTTTTTACAGTGACTTAGTTCTTCCCACTGCCTCTTCCAATGTCTCACCATTGATTAATTATGTCAAGTTTACATCCAGTAGCTTTATTTCCTTGTTTAACGGCCAGCTTGATTGCCTTAGGAAGATAAACAACCTGCTGATAGATGCAAAGGGACAGAGTTGTTACAACTTTTAGTACTTATTAGGGTTTGGCATGATATCATAGGGAGAGGTTGAACAGTGAAATATAGGTGTGTTAGCTTTCCCATTACCAAAAAAACAACAAAAACAAACAATAATCTTAAGCCAGTTTCAAAAAAACAATGGTGCCAATTTGCCTCGAAGCGCAGGCGGCATCAGGGAGCCTTTAGTCATTCATAGGTGTTCATCCAATGGCAGCGATATGGAGTGGCCAGTGTTTTGCGTGATACAGTACAGACCAAAAGTTTGGATACACCTTCTCATTCAATGCATGTTCTTTATTTTCATGACTACGCTTTAAATTCTCAATTAAGGGTATCAAAACTTACTGTATGTTAGACTTATGTACATAAACAAAAAGGATGAAATAACTGAATACATGTTATATTTTAGATTCCTCAAAGTAGCCACCCTTTGCTCTGATTTCTGCTTTGCATTTTCTTGAGCTTTAGAGGTAGTCACTCGAAATGGTTTTCCAACAGTCTTGAAGGAGTTCCCAGAGATGCTTAGTACTTGTTGGCCCTTTCGCCTTCACTCTGCGGTTCAGCTCACCCCAAATCATCTTGATTGGGTTCAGGTCAGGTGACTTTGGAGGCCAGGGGTCTCATTTATAAAACATTGCTCAGAATCCCTACTAAAAGTGTACGTACGACCAAAACAAAAAGTTTGCGTACGCCAAAAAGATTTCTGATTTATAAAACCATGCCTACGCACAGGTGTAAGCAATTTCCCCTTTATAAATCAAAGTCTTCTTGGAAGTTTGCGCACGTGAATTTGGCTCATATCCCGCCCTGAACACGCCCAAATCTGGCTATAAAAGGTCAATGCAGAGCAGGACATGAATATTGATGCATATGAAGAAGAGGGGAAATATGGCAACAACAAAAGAAAAACAAGAAGAGAAACTTTACGGAGATGTTGATTGAAGTGCTAGTGAGTGAAGTGGAGGCTAGAAGAGACATTTTATTTGGTGGACAAAGCAGCAGTGTCACAAATAAAAGAAAGAACTGTGAATGGCAGCATTTGGCGTCTGCAGTGCAGACTGTCAGCGCAACTGACAGAACGGTACCCGAAAAAAAAAAAAAAAAAAAGTGGTCGGACCTCAAAGAGGGGGGAAAAAAAAACACTTGTCTTCCACCGCCAGAGGGGGTCTGCTACTGGAGGGGGTACGTGTACGCCCGAGCTGACACATTGCTACTTTAAATGATACAATAAAAATTTTACATCCTGGCCGATCCTTGCTCCCTGGGTGAAAGCTTCCTGTCGAGGAGGAGGCCGCTGTGGGTCGGGGTTCTCATGCTGGGGAGGGGGTACGCCAGGAGGGAGGGGAATTTCCTCGGACGGGGCCCTTATAGTAATATGGGTGCAGTCAATTGCGCCGATTATGTTTGGGAACCTGGACATTGCTGCAAACTGCATCTTAATTTTGGCCTGCTCCCCCACAGTATATGGAAACGTGATGTATTGCCTGCTCATCTAAATGATCCCATTCAAGACTGCAGGCATTATTGCGCTCAGGGACGGCAGATGATTCAATTTATTAATTGGCACACAGTCCCGGCCCTTTTATCTGAGTTTAAGGTTTTGAGATACATTTTATGTATCTATTTTAATATTGAAAAAAAGTTTTTAGAAGAGCTATAGCTCACTGCTAAGCTACAATATAGATATCATTGCTTGTTTGGATGTTTATTATAACATGAATCCATAATTAATGTTTGGTGTGAGGTGAAATGATATGCGTGAGAGGAATATTATGCAGTCTGGCTGCAGTTCACCACCTCACCAACTGCGTCGTAGATTCCCTCATCTCTAAAATGTCCGTACGCACGGGTCAGAGTTGGCGTACAGGTGCGCACATTTTCCCGTCAAGTCTGTTTTTTATAAATCACAACTTTTGCTTTGAAAGTGGCGTACGCCAGTTTCAGGCCCCGTTGTGTGCGTACGCAACGTTTATAAATGATAAACGTTTATAAATAACCCCAGGTTATTTCACACTTTTTTTTTTGTAAAAGTACTACATAATTCCATGTGTTCATTCATAGTTTTGATGCCTTCAGTGATAGTCTACGATGCAAAAAGTCATGAAAATAAAGAAAAGGCACTGAATGACAAGATGTGTCCAAACTTTTTGTCTGTACTGTAAATGCAGCGCGTATTTTTGATCATGCCTGAAACGCACCAGCCGCACTCCTTGGTCGCACAAATCAGGCAGAAATTTTTTTTCGCGACACAAATCTGCTTCTGACGTCTCGCGGGATCCCAAGTCGGGCTTCATGGCACTCCTCCTTTGACTTTACATGCAAACCAGACTCTCTGGTCACGTCTATCGCATTCAGTGTGTAAGCACCATTACAGCTCTACTGATCACTTGGTGCAGACAAGTCAAATACATGCATGGAGAACAGAAAACTAAATGAATATTAAAAGTAAAAAAAATGCCATGGGAACATGTGAACATAATCTAAGTTTTGGTTTGATTTCCTGTTCATGTTTTGTTCAGAATTATCCTTATTGATACTTTGTGTCATGATGTGAAGATTTAGAACTCAAATGTAGTAGGAGTCAGTTGAGTGAATTTATTTTAAAAAAAAGTTAACAAAACAACAGGAGGGCAATACCACAAGGGCTGGATGACAGGACGCAAAGAACAAACTAGCAAAGAGATGAGAGAACCTGTGAGCTTAAATATGTTGAGGAGGAGCGAGAAATTGACTGAGAAAGGCTTAGAACCAATTACTGAAAAACGGATGCTGGTGAGGAGAAAGAACAGGTGAAGGCAATTAGCTGAGCAGGGGAAAGGAATGGCAAGGAAGAAACAGGAAGTAATAAACAGAAAGCCATCCTAAATAGGAAACTAGAAACTTCACTAAAGATACCTAAGAGGAACTAACAATGACAGAAAATGGTAAAAACATAAAAACAAAACAAAAGGTTAAAACATCAAAGAGCTGAAGGGGAAAATGTGGAAAAAAAGTGCCAAAATAACGGAATGCCAAAAAATAAACTAAAACAATGATTTAAACTAAATAAAGTAATTAACTAAGTAAAATGCAAACACATATTCCTAACATCATAACACTTAGACTTTAAAGCTAACATATTGTTACCTTGAATCAGATATAGGCAGCAATATAAGTCAACAAAATTAGATAAATTGTTTTTCTCTTGAACTTTCCTCCAGTTTGACTTTCGTTTCCCCTCCCAACTTGTCGCTTTCTTCCTCTATGCCTCTTTTTCTTATTTTCCCTCTGCCCGTCCATATATAGAAGATATAAGGTTGATAAATGGAGCTAATTGTTTTATGACACAGCTGGCTTGATGCTGGCAGGGCAATAAGACTGAATGAGGAGGCCTTGGGGAGGCCATTACCCTTCCCATTGTTATAAAGAAAAGGAGGACGAGGCTATGCGAGCGCACCATGAAGGTACTGGGTCATGGAGAGAGACCCTCTGGCACTGCACACAGTTGCAAGCCTCTAAAAAGCACTTGCCCATATACACACAGGTGTATGTCACCTATGTAATTAAATTCAGGTCTGTACAGTCTGCGAAACAGAAATATATAAAAATCCTCTCTCACCATCTACTTGTTAATGTTTTGCTGCTTACAAAGCAAAAAAAAATAAAAAATCTCAATTGAACAAGAGTAATAATTCTTTAAGAAAACTGCATTGCATTGTATTAATATTACATATAAAATAAATCTGCTTAAAAAATCACTTTCCTTTGCTTTTTCTAAATATATATCAGAATCAGAAATACTTTATTGATCCCACAAGGGGAAATTAATTTCAGTACAGCCCGATCAAGAATAGACATTAAAACATTTGTTACACATTACACATCCAGGGGGGGGGGGGGGTACTCCGTTTACATTCATCTCACGGGCATTTGATTGTGGACCAGTTGAACGTCTACATGGGAGCCAAAATAATAATTATTTGGATAACAGGGAGAGCAAATTTCCTCTCTGCCCTTCAGTCTGTCAGCGGTTTATTTTAAGAATCAAATTCAACCAAAATAAAGTTCAGATTAGTGTTCCGGATCCAATAATTTCCAGTTGCACCAATCCGCACCGACAGTTTCTCCAAGTCGGATGAGTCCCAGAGTACTGGCCGAATCGCCTCTTGCAGCGTCCTGACTGCGTCCCAGCTTACCAAGTATCTGGTTCTTAGTCCCGTGAGCATGAATCAGTGCTTCCGACTGTTCCTTCAGTTTTCCAATCGCTATTAGAACAGTCTTCAATCTCGACCGTGTTTTACATCGTTGTTACTCCATTTTGCGTTAGATCCAGTAACTTCCCATTCCAATCAGCAGAAACCTGATCACCGTAAACTCAAATAGCTAGACGTCTTCCGCGTCCTCTTGCGAGAGTATTGACAGACACAATGGCTGAAACTTTGTCCAAGCGTCCCACACGTATTCCGCCAGATACGTCGCCGCAGGATACCTCGGTTGTCCCTTACCGGTGGTTCGTACAGTTGAGTAGATTTTACCAATAGCATTCAGAGACCAGCTGATCATTTCCACCTTTTCAGCTTATTCAGTGTTGGTTCGGAAAAAAATGCAAAAAGACACTCCAGATAGAGGCACAGGACACCAAGAGCTATATATGGGCCATTGATTGCAAACAAGATTTGTGCATTTGCACACACAAAAAATTGATTTGCCTAATAAATTAATTCAAGCCCATATTCCAAAAATGAGTACATCCCAATTATAATCCTAGGAGAAAAGTCAAACTTAAGACTACAAACTTCTAATTAACAGGCATTCAACCACAGGTGAGTTTAATGATTCATTTAAGATGTGTACAGCAGACAGGTGACATTAAAAGGGCATTGCTTTACAAAGAAAATCCCTTCCCATTTCATGCTGTCAGTAATGGCTCCCCGTGGAAGAGAAATCTGGGAAAGGAAATTATTTATTTACACAAAAAAGGTGAAGGCTACAAGAAGATCAGCAAAGCTTTACATATCAGTCAAAATACTGAAGCAAAAGTGATCAAAAAATTTGAGAAAGATGGAAGTGCAACCATCTTACATGGCCATCCACCGAAGTGAACATCTCGACAGGAGCATCTTCTGATGAGAAAGGTTGAAGAAAATCTCCATGCAAGTTCACTGCAGTTAGCTAAAGCAGTAGAAAGCCAAACTGGAGTGACCGTTTTCCGGGACACCATACTGCGCACACTGCAGAGGAATGGCATGCATGGGTATAGTACATGAAGGAAGCCTCTCCTAAAGCCCATGCACAAAAAGCACACCTAGAATTTGCTAGGGCCCATGCTGAAAAAATGAAGACTACTGGAACTCTATACTCTGGAGTGATGAGACCAAGATCACTGTTTTTGGAACTAATGGTTCAAAAACTGTAAGGTGTCGTAAAACTGAGGATTTCAAACAAAAATGCATGGCGCCTACAGTGAAATATGGTGGTTGCAGTGTCCTTATGTGGGGCTGCATGAGTGCTGCTCGTGTTGGGCAGCTGTATTTCATTGATGGTATCATGAACTAGACAATGTACTGCTCCATACTGAAGGAGAAGATGCTGCTATCACTTCGTGCACTTGTCCTCGTGCACTTTTCCAACACGATAATGTTCCAAAAACGCACATTTAAAGCTACTGCTTCATTTCTGGAGCAGAACAGGGTGAAGGTGATTGACTGGCCAAGTTTATCTTTTGATCTGAACCCAATCGAACACCTGTGGGGAATTCTGAAGCGACAAGTTGAGAATCCCTCTCCATCCAGCATCAAGGCTCAAAAATAGGTTATTCTTAAAGAATGGAAAAATATAGATGTTACCTAGACCATGACTAGAGACTTGGTGCTGTCCTTAAAAATCATGGTGCTGATACAAAATACTAGATGTAGTAGTTTTTGTTGCAGGGTGTATTCATTTTTACTTCAACCAATTTGAGTAAAACTGAAGATTTTGCGATCTAAATTAGATTATTAACCTTAATTTCATGTTATGGAGTTAAATAAGTGTTCAATAAAACTGTGCCTTTGGGAAAGTTTGGAAATTGTTCTTTTGTTCATTGAGCTACTGATGAAATTCGTACTTTTTAAAGGGGGTGTACTCATTTATGCAGAGCTCTGTATATATATATATATATCAAAACAGTTCATGGTTCAGATTTTTAGAAGCTTTTTTCCTTTTTTTAAAAATCTCTCTACAGGTTTTTTTTTCAGTGTGGTATACGTGGGGGAATACCAGACCACAGCTCACACAATAACAAATTGTATAATTCATCTAGCCTGACGTAGCCGAACTCAATTCTAATCAGAATGTTAGTCTGATACTGCTCCATTGGGCTGTGATTATGGGGCATGTTTTAACCGAACCAGGAAAAAAATGCCCTTGCACAATTGGATAGACCTATAACCAATCAGAGCAATGGAAGTATGTGACGTGCTCTGCAGCGCAACAGACGTTATCTGTTCCTCTTTGAAAATTAATTAATGTACTGTTGAGACCTTCTAAAACAGACTCGATGGCAGAATCTACACATCTCAGTCTCCAGCGCCAGCCATCGTTGTTGTAAACAAATTCAACCCAGGCACTCTTTGGTGACGTGGTTGATTACGTTACTGTTGTTCACCTGTCAATAATCGTAAGCCTGATTTGATTGGTCCGAACAGATCTTGTTTGGGCATAATTGCTTCTCAACGGAGGAATGCCAGACTGAACTTCCAGGCACCCAGGCTATAATTTATCAGGTAGCCAGGAAAAACTGTGTTCCAACGCAGCTTAGTTCTAATGAGAAGATAATTGCAGCACTATTATTCTGCGAGACTTAAAGCAACATGTTTCTGCCCAAGGGAACTGTGATAGATCAATCAGCTCTCTATTGTGAAATCTATATTGGTTTTAGGTGGCATACCAGCACCCAAGAAATAGTTGTGGCCACTCAATTTAAGTTTACTTTCATGACTTTTATTTTTTTTAGAGTAACAATCTGATGCATAAATTTATACAAACTTTAAGATAAAAAAGTTAACACTGGATGTTAAGATAATTAAAGATAATCAAATTGTTTTACAATAAACTTCAAAATGCCACATGTCATTATCATGTGCGATGCGTGATGTTGAATTAAATAATTATCATAATTAATTCAATGCATGTTCAAGCAGAGACAAAATGGAGCCAATTTCCAGTTCTTAACATTTATTTTGAACAGATTAACAAATTGCAGTTTTACAGAGGAAGTTGCCCCACTAGTTCCTCTGGTCCAGATTTAAAGAAATCTGACAATTGAATGATCTTCATTTTACAACTTTATAGAAACCGGGCCTCTAGGCGTTTCTACTCCCTCCAATCAGAACATTTCCAAACAGTGTCTTAGCCATTATTGGCTGTCAGAGAATTATGCAGTCATAAGGTGAGACGTCTTTTCTCTTGGTCAAAAGCTCATTCTGAGTTTTATAGTTTTATGGCAACACACTAAATCTACAGACATCCTGTTTTTACAGCTTGCAATAAAAACTTACCCAAGAGTTTTATGACTTAAAAGCTTACCCCCATAAACAATACTGACAGACATATTTTTACCATCATGCAAGCTATATAAACAGACTTTTACCTTCTGAACAATAAAAGTTTAAAACATATGCAGAATAACACCACAATTCCCTCTTTTCAATCTTTTTTTGAAAATAGATTGATATCTTCTCTGTACTCTCCTTTAAGGTAAGTGTTTAGAACTTAAGATCAAAACCTGTAAAGCATTTTGAGAATGCAAGAAATCAAATCCAAGAAATTTCATCAGTTTAAAACATGAAGTCTTTCCTATGATACCACAACAAGACTTCCAGATTAAAATTCAAAACACAAACTGTTAAAGTACCTTTTTTTTAACCTTAACTCTCCTTACTCAAAAATGTCAATCTGTTAATTATAAATTCACCCTCTTTTGGCATTATACAATTCTGCACTTGTGAATAAAATAGTTAAACAAATAGTTAAACAACCTGTAAAATGCAAAAAATTATTAATAAATGTTCAGTCTTTATATTTGTATTCTGTTCTTCTTTCTTCACTCTCATTATAGCCCCTCAATGGCACCTGGCAGCTGGAGAGCGATGTACAGAGCTGATCAGTGTGGAGGGCTCCTATTTTTCAGTGTTCCAGTTTTACTCCCATATATGCAGATAACCACTCTCTGAAATGCCAATTACTTCATTAATTGAGCATTTCCCCCAATAAACACAAATCCACAGACAGGCCCCGCTTCCTATAGCTTAGCCCACCGATGTGGGGTGGTCAAAACCTGCTGTGAAGCTGATTGGTGAGTTGTGATCTTCTTCTGTAGATCCCTCTTTGAGATGGCAATTTCAATTTGCCCATCTCATTCATTGGCACATAGATCACACTGGATGAGTAATATCACCACCCAAACAACCTTCTGGGTGAGCTAGGCCCCGCCGCCTGTGGCCTCAGCTTCCGATTCAGCTTGGTCAAAACCTTCTTGACCCTCTTTAGGTAGATTCCTGCTGATCCTCGACCAGGTTCGTCGTTGCCGTGGAGCTGCACTTTGTGTGTGTTCCCAGCTGTCATCTGGAACTGGCTGAACCACTGGACTCCTCACGCCTTCGACCTGGAGCTGTACCTTGGACCCCTTCAGCAGCTGTAGTCAGCTGTGACCAGAGGAGACTGTGTGCTCCTCACGTGCTGCTGAATCCTGGGGGCATAAGCTTGTAAACAACTAAAAAATGACAGTTTTTGATCCGGTCTTGCGATCACTCCTTTTCAATCTAATCCAACTGTATTGTGCTGAGAAATTATTTCACCCATCTAATTAAAAAGTAATCCCTGGGGAAAGAGCAAATCCATATTATTTTGGTACATCACCGTTGTTATTCCTGTAAACTAAACCAAAACACCTCCCTCATTAATGGATTTAAAAGCAAGAGCAGGCTCAAGAGTTTACTTTTTGTCTACAGTTCAACTGATTACTATCCATTTGCTTGTTCACCCAAATAGATTCTTTCATTTACTTATTTTATTTATCAAGTTTAAGACACTTATGTCTGTTCCATTACAATATATCCTTTCTTAAATTCAGTACATCCCTGTGGATGAAAACGTAAAAATAAGAAAAAAAAAATTTTCTCTCTCACCAGCCAGCAACCCCCTGCTATCGGCCCAATTTTTCCTTCCAAATTTTGTTCCCGGTAAATGGTGGTATTTTACCTGGAGATAATCCTGGGGAAGACACGGGGTTATCAAAGTTCGAGGAACCTCGGCCACCTTCGATCAGACAAACAGAAACTCTTGTGGTTAATTCAGCAACATCGACATTGAATCAACAGTCTTTGATCATCACTTCTTCAGCAGAAACTGTCCATCTCACGCCAGCCAAGTGGATTCACACATATTGTCCTTGAAAGTTCAGCTCAGCATGAGGAAACGTGCTCCCCCCTAGGGTGTCCTCCAGTTCACCCCTGAAAATATACAGTCACTGGTGCCCGGTGTGGGAGCAGAGCACAAGAGAGTCGTAATTCTGCGCTGGTGTATAGATCTTTCTTTCTTTGGCAGTTATGGCGGGCGCCTGGCACTATCCGTCATCAGCCCACGCACCCCCACCCATCTTATCTCCCCAGGAACATAAATTACATCTCAAGAATGTTATCTGAGGGGTTCTCTGTTGCGGGATGGGAAAAAGAGAAAAAATATATAATTAGAGGAAGAAAAAGACAGACAGAGAGTCGATCCTCTCAGCCTATTCAAATCAAGTTTTATTTAAACTTTTTATTTTCATATTCATTAGTCTCCTTCCTCGAATGCTGAATTTAAATATCTTCCACACTCAGACTGCCTATGTGGGCTCTATTTTAATTTTACTTTAATCAGTTATACTAGTAATAATTTCTTCAGTATTAATTCTGGTAAAAATATACTAATTAATAGGTTTGCTCTCTCCACCAGGAATGATAATCAATCCTTATACGTCCAATTAAACTGTTGTTCTAATTCTTCCCCTGCTTATTTTATTTAATGATTCCTTCATTTTTCATCCAATTTATATTCTATACTTTATCAATGCAATGCCTTTCTCTATTTTGTCAATTTGATAAATGTCTCTTCCATCTCATGTGTAAATTAAATATTTATAAAGATTGACCATCGCAATATTCTATCAACACACTTAGTTCTTAGAAAAATTACATTAAATTAAAAAGAAACAAACATAAAGGCTGGATTTTTCTGTTAGATATTGCTAAAGCACCACTAAAACATTGCAATAACAAAAATAAAGTCAATAACCATCTGCAAAGATCCAGTCTCCAACTCCCCATCACTTAAGTGTACTGGATCTCTATCAAGCTGGCTCAGACAAAAAATATAAAAATTAAAAACATCAAATGTTTAAAACAAAATCAGAGAACAGTACTGACTGATAAACACAACATAGTTTACAAAAACAGTCTTCAGTTTGCTATACTTCAAATTCTATCCATATTTCTAAAGAAAAATCCAAGATTTAAATCACTGACAAAACAGCTTCCCTATAAATATTGCCAAACCTAAAGTACTTTTTTTTTTAACACAAGCCAATATAAATTCAAAGTACTTTTGCTTATATGATTCATCTTTAAACAAACCCAAATGTGCTCACTTGCCCAAATATTCTGATTGTAAATAATGAAAACATTTCATACTTCAAAAACATCTGTCCGATTCTGTGAAGGGAACTGAACATAGTCAAAGTGATTTTTGCAACTAAAACTCCTCTTAAATTTTTGTAGGATACATAGTAGTCTAATTCCCCTTAGCAGTAAAACAAAACAAAAAAATTCAATAAAGGAGGTTCAAGAGATGAGATTTCTCTAAACAAAAACTAGTCGCATTAAAATAAAAAAATAAAAAATAAAAACCAGCATTTTTTCAGTATCCCTCTTTTCCTCTCAGGCTTCTTTTTTTTTTTTTCTCCAATGATAAACACCAAATTAAATTGAAGCTTCTAGAGATGTCAAATAAATTACCACTGAATCATGTTTTCTTTAATCCAGCTTCTCAAATTAACATTTTTCCAAAGTTCTAATTAATAAGCAGACCGCAGTTCAGAAATCTGGGTCAGAATCTAAGTCAAACCAAATATATAAAGGTTGAGAGAAAAATAAAAAAATAAAAATAAAAATAAGAAAAAATAAAGAAAATAAAGAAAATAAAATCAAAAAATCTAAATAAATTGTCAGTTACAGAGTCCCCACTAATCAAATGATATGTTATGCCATTATTCTATGATCAGAACTGTTCCAAAATGTTTTAGGACCTGTAATTTTACTCTCAGCATCAAGTAGACTAGCTAACAATCAATGAATAACATCTGAAAAATTAATCTTAAACTTTTAAAACTAAAACCAATTCTTATTTTTTAAAACAAAATGTGCATTCAAATATATGGTAAAAATTATTTCAATGTAGCTGGTCCAATCACATTTTGCTTCTACACGATCAGAATAAATGAATTTAGAATTTACTTCTTACTTCCAAATTAAACCATCATTTTGGTCACCGCGATATTCATTACTTTCAATCCTTAGACCAATTCAAATTTATCCCCAGCCTGTTTAAAAACAAACTGATTACTTAAAGATGACTCTGTGTTTTAATGTTTTCTTTTTTTCAAACTCAAACATTCAAATCCCACTAGTTTAGAAAATATCACTATGATAAGTGTTGTTTTGCATGTTAAAAACATTCAATTTGTAACGGAATTGAAATGTACTGGGTTACTTCTTGAGCCCCAGTTGAATTTTGATAACTCCAATAAGCCTTGAGTGTCCACAAAATCATTAAGAATGTTCAATTGTGTAAATAATTTAACATCAGTCTCCTTTAGATCATTTATTCAGAGACTAAGCTATATTTCTAAAGTCTATAGAGCCATCAGAAATAAGCCAAACATAATTTTAGCATAAATGATACTATTTAAATCACAGAAAGAATTCATTCTCTGTATCATTCAACACGGTGCTTAAAAAAATTATTTAGACCAGTTTGTTGCTTTCCAATTAACACCGTTTGCTTTTCGTTAAATTCTTATAATTACTACTTATAACTTTATCTTTATTTAGGCCAACTTAATCAAATCCTGCTTAGATAAATCCAAAAGCAAAAAATCCACCTACTTAAAGATTCAAAAAATGCAACTTTTATTTTGACTATACACTCCCCTCTTTTTAATTTTAAAGATGAAATCAAAAATTAAAACTTCACCAAGTCAGAATCGACTCATGAGTAACTGTTCTCAGCCATTTGCGTTTAATTATAACATGCATAATTGCTGTCCTCATGTAATCAATCGAGCCTTCTCAGGCAAAAGCAGTTAACCAAATTCAGCATGTACTTCTTAATCTTTAATCTCCGTACCGTAACAGTTCAGTTAAACATGAAACACCTTAAATTGCCCTTCGTAGAAAATGTGCTAAAACATTGCCGAAAAAGAGTTGCAATCAAAATTTATCTGACCAGTTATCGTAAGGCCGTTTTACATCCTACTCAAACAGAAAAAGTTAACAAAAATCCAAATAATTTTAAGTCTTAACAAGGCAATCGTCTGCAGGAGTCTGTAATCACTTTCTATCCAAAATCAACTTTTAGCTTGCTACACATAGAACATGCAGTTAGTTTCAACCACAAAACACATTGACACACAAAAGGAAAACCGCTAGCTTAGCACAACAGCCTACAGCCGTTAGCTTTCATTTTCCAAAGAAACCTAAAACAGTACAAAACGTACGGCGAAAACACTCCAGAACATCGCAACACACACTTTAGAAGATTACATACCGCAATACCAGGACTTTATCCGCACTATTTATACCACTTCGCCAAACTGTAATTCGGCACGAACAAACATTCTCCTGTTCGTCCACGCGGACTGAAACAGATGTTTCCAATTTTAGCCGTCCCGCACAGCAAACACCGAACTCTACAACGTCCGTTACAGCCCAAAACCATTAACAAAAAACACAACATTATAAGCGGTGACTTTTAGACCGTATTAATTATTTTCTCGCGGAGGTTTACACCAATCTGTTATAAGTTCCGTAGTCCGCTTTGAGAAATTTCCTGGCGCCGGCCTCCAGAAAACCACTCAAAAGACTCGAACAAATGGCAGAAAACCGCCTACTACCACTAATTTATTTATCAAAACATATAGTCAAAGCTGTCGTATGTTAGCCATGCTATCAAGCAAAAACTCACACAGAATTAGCTCCGCCATAGCACCTAGCGTAGGGCGGCCACCCTGATGGCCTGTCGTAAATGTTCACAACTCATTCTTATAGATTTTTAATTACAGTTATCCATCATATTTAGTTAGATATTCATTTATCTATTTTAATTCATTTATTATACTCGAGTTCATTATTTATACTATAACATTTTAACACAAAACGCAACATCACCAGCACATCCCGCAAAGCGCCTGCGTAAAAAACATCTCACACACACACATAGACACACACTTGTACAAGCAGAAATCAAAAAACTAACCTCAAACCGGAGCTCACCAAAAATGCCGGACCATTTTCACAATTCCAATTCGTGGTGCTCAGCCACGCGTTTGGAAGAAACGCAGCCCCTCTCCCAGGTAATCCGATAGATTTAACAGAGGGCGACCCAGGCTCTTCTGTAATCTTTTTTCGATTGCCAGCCCGGGAGCTCCCAGATAGCGTCCTGTCTGGGCAGAGTGGCCAACCCGTCGAGTTCCGATCCGCACCTTGGTTCCGACTTTGAGTCGTTGAAGAGATCGGTCCATCTGCTCCACTGTCCGCTCCGGAGAAAAACCAGCCCCCACTGGGCGCGCAGAGTAAGAAACTCCATCTCCCAGCAGGCACCGGTGTTTCTCTACGGAGCGTAAAGAAGGACGCGATCCTGCTCAGAACAGAGAAACAGACAGACAGCAGCTTCAACATTACGGGCTCGCAACAGTCAATCTGCTCAAAACAAAAAAAACCTATTTAACTTGCATGACAACATTACCCAATGTTAGATTAACCAATCAATAGAATTAAAAAACTACGCAACTCTGCGCAAATTGTCAATAGAGCAAATACATGTCCGTTAATTAACTTAAAAAAATATAACTGGAGCCTGGTCCAAAACCCTGCACACAGTCGAGGTCACCATTTGTTGAATTAAATAATTATCATAATTAATTCAATGCATGTTCAAGCAGAGACAAAATGGAGCCAATTTCCAGTTCTTAAAGATTTATTTTGAACAGATTAACAAATTGCAGTTTTACAGAGGAAGTTGCCCCCGTAGTTCCTCTGGTCCAGAATTAAAGAAATCTGACAATTGAATGATCTTCATTTTACACCTTTATAGAAACCGGGCCTCTAGGCGTTTCTACTCCCTCCAATCAGAACATTTCCATACATTGTCTTAGCCATTATTGGCTGTCAGAAAATTATGCAGTCATATGGTGAGACGTGTCTTTTCTCTTGGTCAAAAGCTCATTCTGAGTTTTATGGTTTTATGGCAACACACTAAATCTACAGACATCCTGTTTTTACAGCTTGCAATAAAACTTACCCAAGAGTTTTATGACTTAAAAGCTTACCCCCATAAACAATACTGACAGACATATTTTTACCATCATGCAAGCTATATAAACAGACTTTTACCTTCTGAACAATAAAAGTTTAAAACATATGCATAATAACACCACAGTGACAATATACTTTATTAGCAATAATTTTGTTTAGTGTACATTTTTAGGTGAAACAAAGGGAAAAGATCAATGGGAAATTAGGCTTTGCAGGCTTTCTCTATGCTTAATGGCATTCCACATGAGAATGTGGAAATTTTTTTAAAAATAACTTGTGCCAGACTTATTGGCACCATTACTTCTTGTATTGTACTTCTTGTATAATTTGCATTGCTTAGCCTGAATAACTGCTTATAAAATGTGAATGTCGGTTTGTGTGGGACCCACCCATAAAAACGTGTTTTTGTAACATTTATGTAACACAACAGCACTTCTGATGCTCGTTTTCAGGGCTATCACTACATGGGAGGCTCATCCTGCTCTTCACCTTACTATAGAACTTTTCATCCACGAACCGTTTTGCTTTACAGGACTACGCTACGCCTTGCCTAATGATATAAACAAACCCTTGGTTTTGAGACTTGAACCATGGCAGATCCACCAAAGAACCAAAGCAGACGTTATCAGAAGAAGCAAGGAAAATAAACTGTTCACAAGCTGAAAGCTGGCAGAGCTTCACCCCTGGAGAAAACTTTATAACCTCTGATTCATACCGGGCAAACGCCTACTATTAGCTGCTGAGCTGGACGCTGAACTGAGCCAGCTTCTCACCTTCAAAGTAGACGCTATCAGCATAGTTCTGCCAGTTCCAACAACTATTTTAGAAGCAAATCAGATTGGTGGTTTCACAGCACCGACTCCACCAGCCACAGACTAGGCCCTGCTGTGTTGCAGCATGGGTCGACCTTCAATACACCTCTGACCAACAATATGATTAGTAGTGAGATAATTCTTCATAGTTAGTTTCATAAGTTATATGATGCAAAAAGTGTTTAATAAAAAAATGCCATATTTTAATTGTCATTATTCAGAATGAAGAGGGATGGTAAGATAAATTGTTAATGCAGAATGACACAATCAGTTATTTGAACAGATTTTGTTGCCAATGTGTTATTGAGTATCCTTACTACATCTGGCGGGCATGTCCCAGCAGTTTGAGTAGACACATCAGGTGGGTTTACCTACAGCTGGGATGTTTGATGGGGCACCAGATGTCAGATATAGCAAGCTGAACATCAGATTGGGGTCAGGGGTCAAGCTAAGCACCAGCGAAGGAAGACTGAAATCAACAATGAAATACTGGCCTGTAAAGCGCCATACACACTAATAAACAGATTCACTGTACTGGAATTATTGTTTTCATAATGCATCCCAGTTCAACATATTCTTTGCTTTGTTTGAGACACAATATATTTAAAAAAAATCAAATACCTGCTAATCAGTATTCTTCTTAGCAGAGGTGGGTAGCAATTATACTACTTTATACTTTGTTATATTTACTTAAGTAAAATTTTGGATAAAATGTACTTTTCTACCTGGTGTCATTAAATTCACTGATTATTAAAAACATGTTTTACCATAAAATACAGCACACATGTTTCTACACAAGCTCTGTTTTCTAAAGTAATACACTCAGCTTGTTGCATTTTAAGGTCAAGTGAATATACAGTAGATAATCATGTTCAAGTATCAAGTATTCGAGTATCAAACCAGCTGGTCAGCAGCACAGGATCACCACAAGGGACTGTACTCTCACCCAGCATAATTAGTGTTATGACACACTTTAAACTAGCTGACATGTGGTCCATGGTTTCAGGAGCCCTAAAATAGTTCCAAACATCCTTTCGTCATCATTGGGTACTAGTGGTAAAAGACTTAATAAATGACTTTTTTCTCCCTTCCCCCGCAATTTTATCAGATTATCTTCTGCACTAATTACTTCACTATAAATTTCATTAATATGTTTTTTAGGGGCACAAATTACATTTTATAACTGTATATTAGAGAGAAATTAGGCTGCAAAGAAATCAAATACGTTTTGACTTGATGTTAAAATAATGTTCTCCTGCCCTCAATTTAAGCCTCTATCAATGTTTCCTAATAATAGTATGCACTTAAAACCAAACTGTAGTGTAAATACCCAATATAAATCTCTTTCTGATGTTATTTACATGCTAGCATGGGGATGCTATATATTGTCCCATTTACTTAGATGTCAGTAGTTAAGAGCTCTACTCCAGTTTACCTTCAAATGAACATCCTTCAACAAAACATGCTAAGTTTCTTTTTCCAAGATAAATTCATGGTCCCAAACGATCCATTTGTATGTCAGTCTGTATCTCTACCTGATGTCAAATGAAAAATTAGATGAATGGCAGAGCTGATCTAAACTACTTATTTTAAATATGTTTTAAATAATTAAGAAGAAAAAATGAGAGTAGTGAGTGTAGATGTTTGATGATATGGGATTCATACTTTTCTATTTGTAAACTAATAATTCAGCATTTCATTTTTTTTTTCTTTTAGCTCTGATTTGAGAAAATTTAGCTAAAACCCAGTTGATTGTACTTTTAGCCAGAAACTTGTAAAATAGTTAATTTAAAATATATTTAAATCAAACTGTTTCAGTTAAATGCATATTAGGGGGTAAAGAAGGGTCTACTAATTATGCAAAAAGAAGAAACTACCAAACATTTTATTTTATTATAAAATGTTATGTAAAATGTTAAACAAGCTTCAGTGCAGAAGTACTTTCACTACAGTTCTGCATCATAATAAAATCTGTACAATGTTGAAATGTGCTTATAAGTCCTAATGATGGTTCATACTTGGTATCAATGACCACAGCTCCCTTGGTTTGTATCTTAAACCCTGCTGGGAGATGCTGGATTCTTTCTGGGGTGTCTTCACACAGCCCGAACCTGGATGCAACCTGGTTTGGTGGATCTAGGCTTCTATTGCTCTGGTGCTCCAGGCCTGATCCTTTTCAGACTTGTCCACCACTTCTAAGTGGTGAACAAGAAGCTAAGGCTGCCAGCTATATCAGGATTATTTGTTTAGTCCAGAGGCAGCACTGAAGACTGAGTCCAGGAAACAATGCCTAGGTAAACCATGGAAAAGAGCACAAGAAGGTCTCAGGCAGAGGGTACCTGTAAATAACCCCCATGACAGTCAAACTGACAGTCAAACATTTTCTATCATAGTTCAGCATGCCTTATTGCTCCCCTAATGAATAGAAATGGAAATAAACTAAGAAATCTACCAGCACAATTTCAGGGAGGACAGAAAGACTATTATTATTTTTATATTTGTTATTTTTATATTATATTATTAAATAATTCAACATTATGCAATCAGTGTGATTATATTTTCAGAGATTGAGAAAGAAAGAAACAGAACATGGTCAGTTATTGTTAATAATTCTTAATTATCTGTCTCTACTGGATCACATGATTGCAAATGATAATTTTATTTAAAAAAACTGCAAATATAAAGTTCTACAATACATATTCATTTTTGTAAAGGTTATGCTGTTTGTGCACTGCTCTTCAAATGTCTTGATTCAGTTCTTATTACTGTGGAGGACACAAAACAAGAAAACAACTTACTCTGTTACCTTGTTAATTCTGTTTTTGTCATATGCTTCAGCAGTCCACTGTAGTTTTATGTGGTTCAACTGAAAAACATGAAATAATTACTTTTCTTCACATCTTATATTTTCTTTACTGATAGTATCTTTATTTATGCTTCTATTTCTGATGCAATGAAGTCAGTTAAATTCTAATGATACAGAGACCAGCAACACACTGTATGCAAAAAAAATCCCAAATAAAATATATACAAGTTTATAGCCTATTTAAACTGCTGAATATTCATAAAAAGTAAAAATAGACATATTAAAATTAAACAGTCTGCAGCTCATCAAGCCTGTCTAGAGTATCCTGCTCTTATTTAGCGAGCAACAGTTAAACTACAATGAGCTCATTAACAGTTAATTAACTAAAACTAGCTACATTACATATCACTGCATAAATTTATTGTGATTTTATCAACTTAGAGAAAATAATTTTGAAATACCGAAAATGAACTGCAGTCAGTGACAGAGGTGCTGCTGTTTGGAACTACTCGCAGCTGCATGAACTATATGATTTCCACATTCCATTATTTCTATAAAGGTCTATTGGAGTGTCTGAACTTTCTCTACTCAATGTCACTGCTCTCACCATTCCTTTGCATTCTGTACACCTCAGACTTCCAGTATTAACAACAGAGACCTGTCATCTGCAGAAATACTCAGATGACTCTGCAATTCTGGGGTGTATCGGAGATGGAGAAGAAGCTGAATATAGAGACCTGGTGAGCTGCTTTGTGGCTTGGTGTGGAAACAAACATCTTACTTTGAACGTAAAAACAACTGACATTATTGTATATTTAATAAGAAACGGGGATAAGTCAAAGTCTGTTTCCATCATCGGAGAAGAGTAGAGGTGGTTGAGGAACATAAATACCTAGGAAATCACCTGGAAAACAGACTCAACAGTGAAGCTGTCTACAAGAAGGGACAGAGCAGACTGTACTTTTTGAGGAAGCTTAGGTCCTTAGGTCCAGCAAGATGCTGCAAAACTTTTATAAGTCTGTTTTGGAGGGTGTTATCTCTTCGTCCATCATCTGTTGGGGTAGCAGCAACAGAGCCAGGGAATTAAAAATGGTCAACAAACTGATGAAGAAAGCTAGTTCTGTTCAGGGGACACCTGTGGAACAACTGGAAATAATGATGATGAACAGGATTCTTCATAAAATTAAAAAGATTACGGACAACCCGAACCATCCTCTTCATGCGACGATCCTACAGCAACAGAGTCTCTTCAGTCGGAGGCTTCTTCAGTTTTGCTGCAACCTAGACCACTATAGGAAATCCTTACTCTCCACAGCCATCATGATCTACAACTTCTTGAAAAATGAATTAGTTATGAGCTAAAACAACACTTAATTTCCCTCTGGGATCAATAAAGTATTTTTGAATTGAATATGTATATGGATAAATACTACTTCAAACAACAATCACATTCTTTGTTAATGTTGATAAAATAGTCTTTTTTATTTAGGCTACCTGTGATCGAGCTTTGAAACGCCGAGGTGCTGAGCACTAGCCCCTGAATAACCCTTGCTTCTGGGAGAGTCAGGGCGCATTCCCGTACTTTCGGAGGTGTGGCTTAGGGAGAGAGCCTGAATACAGGGGGTTGTACTTTTTTTCAAACAGATAAAGACACAGCTTGCTTCAAAATCCCCTACCCTACTTTTAATATGAAAAAGTTAGTAGAAAAATACTTTTTACTGATGTGACACAATATGACACATAATTCGCTGTCACTACCTAAAGTTTTTATTCCAATTTTTTTTATTCTTCGTTGATTAATGTTTTACGGTTGAGCCCACAAATATTTATACCCCTGGGAGACTTAGGTTTAATAAGGTTTAAATTTATGAAAAATAATGTAAATAATTTTTATTTTATTTCAAAATCTGTATTTTTTTCTGTTGCTTTAATTCAATACCTAAGCTTGTTTCTCTGAAACCTTGGTGTTTGTTCAATTTTTGTTTAATCCAGAGATTGAATCAAAGACCATCTGGTTAATGATTTCTTTCCAAAGAGACTCGTCCAACCATCCAGAAAAAGTGATATTCAATACCAGTATCTCCTTGCGGCTCTCGAATTTTCCATACTTTGAATTCATTGTAATTAAGGCTTTCATTTGTAATACTATATATAGGCTGGTGAGCTTTCTCTTCTCACTGCCTTTCACAACAGTTGTTTTTTATAGATTGAAGCCTGAAGATTAAACTACAAAATACGTATCAATAATTCATTTTGCTGGTACTGATTAGGTTTAGGTAATTTACCTTCACGAGTCTTAGATATAGCCTGTATAGCTTGATATAGGCACTATTTAATTAAAAGCAACAGATATATTTAATAATTTCAACATGAATGAAAAACCTTGCCAATCCTTCCTTACTGTATTATAGTAATTAAAAAATTCATTCATGGCCTGTAGTGCACACGTTAATGAGACATGCAAGATTTATTAACACTACTTCACATAATATAAGGGTACGTTTAACATACCATAGTCATGGCCAAGGTCAAATGTATTTATATAGCACATTTACAACAGCGGATGCTGCCCAAAGTGCTTCACAGGGTATGGCACAGACAAATTTATACACAATAGCAATGACATTATGACAAAAACAATATAATGAAATAAACAGATAAAAGGGTATTTCAAGTTGGATTAGGAATGTATCCTTCTTGTTCATAGGAATCGAGAAAGAAATACTTTCTTGTCATACCACAAATAGATTTTGCATTGCTGTGCTAATGAAACTTACTGTTTATCTAAATACATGCTTTCAGTTATTTTTGTCAGATGAATCCATCATGAAAATGTCTTTAAGATTCTATATAAATACCAAAAAAAAATTATCCCACCATTGTAACGGATAAAATATGGCCTCTTGTTCCTGGCTGTCTGTTAGACACACATGTAATCAGTACATCACACTTACATAATTTACTGTCAAAGAAACTGTACGCATTCTATATTCCCTATAGTTTTTTAGGTCAGTTGGGGAAAAAAGCATAAAGTACAATTAGAAGCAGACACATCATAAGATGATCAAGCTGAGTTTAACAAAGAAATTGGCTGTAACAGCAATTTCTCTGAAGGAAAAGTCATTAATTGTTGACAAGCCACAGGCACAACAACTTTAAATTTCTGTTTTACATTAATATGTTTAGGTAATTATCATTGGTCATTCACCCAGTTGACTTTAAAGGTGGCCAAGATGACAGATGGATTGCCTGCTCTGCATATCTTAGGCTGGACATATTGATCTCTGGGATTAATACTATTCCCTGGAGAGGGTCACAGTCAAAGAGCCCTTCTGTAATTACACATTTATATGAGACTGTGATCGCTAAAGATGCTGACACATAACTGCTGCACAGTTACTCAGTCAGAAGACCTAGAAAACCATCCTTTTTCTTCACACAGTGTTGCTCTGTAGAATAATGATGCATTTCAAAACTGTTATATATGTTATTCAATATAATGTGTTTTATAAATATATATATATGTATGTATAAATATATATATATATATATATATGTCAACATTTTTGCATAATTCTATGCTTTTTATTCACAAAGATTTCTGAATTAGTGAATAGAAGGAGTCGTTGTGCATCAAATGCTGAATTATTTTTAAACATACACATTGCTGATCGATATAGAAACATTGTTCCAAATGGGATTCCTCTCTAAACACTTAGATGGTCATTTTAAGAAACAGAATTAGGCTCTGAAGAAACAATTTTGTCACTATTATGAAAGTGTGAAGCAAAGAACAACCACTGCAAACGGAGTTCAACTATCTCAAACCTCTGATGAACTTCGGCAAGTGTGTGCTGGCAGGACTTTTTTTATCCATTTCCGGACTCAGAGGGTGTAAAAGATGTTGAAAAACTGAGTTTATTCCACATTTAGTGTTATATAAGTAACATAACAGAATAACATTTGCTTTATTCATCCTAGAGTGTTGAAATTCACTGTATTTTGACTGTAAATTGATATGCAAAATAGCACACTAAGATACATACTAAATAAGACAGCAAAATACATCATAAAACCATTTTACCAATGAAAAACAGGTCTATCCCATTTTATACAAGTGAGTAGGTGTGCCCTTTTTGGTTAAATTGTGCTCATTTATAACTCCCTACAGCATATATTTGTGCAAAAAAGACCAAAAAAATAGTGATAATTATACATAAGAAAAATAGAAATCTTACTCTGAAAACGAAAAAAGTTTGGTCCACTAAATGTGGTCACATTAGAGATCCATGTTTAAAGTATTACTTGCAGACCTAATGTCCAGTATTTTAAAACATACACATTTCGCGACTTTTTCAACTTTGTTGTCTTCTCTACTACTACTTAAACTCTTTAGTTTCCATATGCCATGGAATCATTTTTGCATATGGTAAAAAAAATATTTTATACAGTAATGTGGTATTATAGGAGTCGTAAGACTATGCTATTTTTTGTTTGTATAATTTGCTTGTGTGTCTACAAACTTTGACGCTGATTTCATAATCAGGATATACGTGCTTAACAATTTCCTTATCCCGGATGTTATCATATAAACACTCTACAACAGCTTCAGTGAATTATTTTCAGATATTGTAGAATGATGGTTATGTTAATAATATTTAGTAAAATGGAAAAAAAATATCTTTTTTTCAACCTATGAATCCACAGCAGAGATAGGCAGAAAAAAAGTATTTTGCTTCACTCTGGTGAGTCATTAACAGACTTCTAAAGGGAGCTGCAGTGCTCACTCTAAAGTCTCAGATGGAAGTGATGCTACACACTAAAACAAATCACTGCTGTCAGACATGCTGGTGAAAGTCTAGGTGTCAAGCCTTAGACTAGAGCAAAGAACAAAACTGCAAAGGTAAAAGCTCCAGGCTAATAGACAGGTGCTTGTTCTGAGAAAACAAGCTGTCTTTTTTTAGCCTTGTGTAGTGTACCCTGCCTGGCACTATTTCAGTTGAGCCTTCATATGCAGTGCAAATAATGAGGTGAATGATGGAAGTTTGATCCACTTAAAAGATGCTTGAAATCCCAAAGGGAGATCAAAAACAAACCCAATCAAAAATCCATACGATAATGTCCATCTCCAGTAGTGCGAGGCAGAGTACACTAGGTCACTAGTCCATCACAGGGCAAACATAAACACAAAAAGCCATTCATACTATTGTATGTACTGTAAGGCCTCAGTTCACAAATCCACATGCCTGTGTGTGTGTGTGTGTGTGCGTGTGTCTTCACATTAGGGGGGAAAAATAGATCTGCCATCCCATACCAATTTTTGATATGAAATTACTTGTCAGTCAATGTGAGATAGTTTGTAATTTGTATACAGAGATAAAATCTCCCAATTAAAATAGAGGAAGTCAAACATTAAAGCTGCTATAGTGAATTTCCGAAACAATGTAGCTTAACACATTTTTTTAATGCAACTTAATGTTTTACCACAGCATAGCTATAAATATTTTGAGGAGATTAAAAACAATAAAGTGGTTCTGGCACATTTGTCTATAAAACCTGAGCCAATAACTCGGTCTAATTCCAATGGTCCAAATCCAACGATTGAACCATCTAGATGTCTGACTCACCAGACAAGTGCACTTTGCATTTACTTGGCTGCTCCACTCATTACATGCCGCCGTATTCTGCACCAGAGCACCACTAGTGAGAGGTTATCCACTCAATAATCTCAGGGAAGGAGAAACAGCTGGCTGCTATCTCTTCAACTTCAGGATAAACTACAAGAATACCAGAAAGAAAAATGCCATTCGCGTAAAACAAAAGACAGGTGAGTGAACTGCAACTTAGGTCTTATTTATAAACTTCTGTGTAAAATCCTTATTAAAATCGTACTTAAGCACGGCAAATTATTTGTTACTTAAAGCCTAGTAAATAAAAGTAATCTCAATAAATCAAACTTTATTTATAAAGCACTTTTCCAACTACAAAAGCTTCTCAAAGTGCTTTACAGGTTAGAAGGACCCCACAAACCCCACCCTTCCCAAAACCAAAATAAAATAATCACCACAACTATGCTCTTAAAAACATGAACGTTGATTGATTGATTGAAATAAAGTTAATCTTTCGAGAAAAAAAAAGATCTATCAATCTTCGAGTGTGAACAGCTGCTCGCAATCTCTGCTTCATAAATCCCACCCTCCCTAGAAATTTGCTCAGGTGGCTTTGTATCATAGCTCACCTCCTACACATCCACTTTCTGCCATTAACTGTCAGTGCAAAGTGCCGAGTGAATATTCTGCATCAATTTCAGCCAGCTAATGTGGGGCATTTCATGGGCAGTGTTGCCAACTGTCTCTAACATAAAGTAGCTGAAGCTGCCCCAGAATGTTGCTACATGTTGCCAGATGACTCATATGACTATTTGAATATTAATTGTGTAATCACGTCACGCTGGTGTCATGGCATCATCACTTATGTGAGGCGTCTGTGGCTCAGTGGTAGAGTAGTTGGCTTGCAATCAGAGGGTCGTAGGTTCGATTCCAGCTTCCCCCAGTCACATGTCGATGTGCCCCTGGGCAAGGCACTTAACCCCCAAATTCTACATTGTCCTACCGAGCCATGTTGGGTGTCGGTGTATGAATGCGAGTGTGAATGGGTGAATGTGGCTTCAATGTAAAGCGCTTTGAGTGGTCAGTAAGACTAGAAAAGCGCTATATAAGTTCAGTCCAGTCCATTTATGTGGTGGTCCTCATTTTCTTATACAACATCCACTACAAGTAAAACAAGTTTGCACTATAAACTGTTTGCAAATAAATTGCATTCAGACCTATAAAAAAAGAATCGATATTACAGAAAAAGGAAGCCTTAAAAGGTCCAGGAATGATGGCAACAAGAAAAAAAATGGTATACGGCTTCATAAGATTCCATGCAAAGTTGGTATAATGAGGAAAACAGGACATAACAGAAAGGAGGAAATAATTATACCTAGATTAGGATTAAATAAAACAGGGTTAAATAAAACATTATTTAAACAGGGAAAACATTTTACCAGAAACTGTGGAACTTGTTATATTGTTTTTGTTAGGATTCTGTGGCTGTGTGCTGGAGAATGGGTGTGTGTTTGTTTGTTCTCCAACCTCCTCTGCCAGGCGTGGCAGGCAAAGGCCACCAGGTTTTCGTTGTTGGTCCTCATCAAGACTCTGACTAATGGATGTCGGTTCTGGCCTCTAGCGTGATCCTTCCTGGTTTCCCGTGGTGATCCTCCAGGCCCTCCAAGCCAGAACCTCTCGAGCTCCTGGATTTCAGTCTGGACAAGGTCTGCATCACTTCCCACCTGGTCATCATCTGCTGTAGCAGAATGGTCAAGATGCAGGACTGCCCCCCTGGTGTCGTTGGTATGAATCCACGCATGACATTGTTTTGCACTTTGCCACACAACCATTTTTTTGGGTTTCTGCAAGAACAGGGTTCCTATAAGGTTTATTCAAGTTAAATTCAAGTCTTTTCAAGACTTTTTAAGACGATTTATATAAATAACAGTCTGGTGTGAACAGGTGGAGCAGCAGATAGGAAGTGATTGCACTGCTCCTGTGGCCGGTGTGAGCATCTGGGCTAATTGGTCATGTAACACACCCTTTAAAGAAGCATATATGCAAACAAGTTGAGTCTATCAACATAAGTTACTAATTATTCAAAGTAAAAAATGGTTATTCTTACTTTGAGATGCAACAGCAGGTCCTATGCAGTGGAATGTCCCATAAACTTAGAGCCCAGATATCTGGAATGAACCTGTACCTCATCCCAGAAGCAGACGTGCACATCCAACTGTTTGTTTTTAGTAGACTCGTTGAGACTCTCAAACATCAGAACGGCGATTTTTGATGACTTTGGACACTAATTCCTCTTTAATGTGAGTTAGGTCTTTGACTTTTGCCCAAAAATCATATTCAAAGTTTGTTTGATTATTATTAAAATTCAAATATTTATTTATTTATTATATTTTGACCATTAAATGTCTTCAGTAAGACTAATATTGGCATGAAAATAAGTTATATATGTTCTGTCCACCAAAGGGCAGTGTGGACGTGGACGCTATCCCACAATGCAGCGGAACCCCCAAAATCGTAAAAGAACAGTGACCTCGGCTCCTGAGAAACTGTCAACCATTGACACCGCCGTAAATTTGGCGTATAAATGTAAAAGTGTAGTAATGTTACTGATTACTTTATTTATTTTTTTACAACTGATTAAACATTTAAGTCGATAAGTTGTTAAACGGGACTGCAGACGAACTTACGCAGCGTAAACATCCAGGAAATGGTGGCTCAGTATGTCCGTTTTCGTGCCCACTTGCTGGTTTGATCGGAATCTCAATTGAAAACGTTTACAAGCTAACACATATACAAACAAAAATTTTTTTTCATTATCTATAACTTTTAAAACATTTGAATTATCTTTGATTAACAAAATTCTAAGTCACAGCCCTAATGTGAATAGCTTAATCAAACTTGGCTATGTAAACCGCTTTGTCGGAACCTCAAGTAAATGTTTTAGCGATTTCGGAGTCAGGGAACATGCACTTGAAAAAATCTGAGATACTGTCATTTCCATTGTAGTACTGGGGTTTAGTCATTGTGTTAAGAGTCCACAACACCTCAGCTTTTAGTGTTGGTGTGGACCCAAAAGCTGTACGCAGATCGACTCTGGTTACTATCCTGCCTGCAGCTCTAGGAGCGAACTGGCTAACACTAGCTTCTGCTGCAGCTTCAGGTGCATTAGCAGTGAGCTGGCTAACAGTTGGTTGAAACACACACGCGATGTTTGTGGTTGTCCTTTGAGACAGAATCCGTGTGCACGGTTTAATAAAACGAGGAAACGGATTAGTAATCTGGGCCATTAGTAATTAATCCTGAGGTCTGTACATTTTGCAATGACGATAGAAAATGTTAGGAGACATACAATTTACTGAAAGCGAATACAGTTAGGTAGTATAAATTTGATTGACAGATTCATTCGCTAATGATGATCTCTCAACACACACCACTCAGAATTCTCTCACAAAAGCAGAGAGGTTCACAAATGAGAAGCGGTCCATAAATGCACGATCAGCACACCATATAATCTGAGTGACTTTATATTTTATAAGTTTCTCTCAAAATTATATTTGTGAACCATATCATGTGCATTTGTGACCCTCATCGTGTGCATTTGTGAATTTATATTACAAGTGTTTCTCGACATAATGTTGTGAACCACAGGATGTGCATTTGGGAAACACACCGTGTGCATTTCTGAATGAGCATGTGCATTTGTGAAACAGATCGTGTGCATTTGTGAAACAGCCCATGTGCATTTGTGAACCTCATTGTGTGTATTTGTGAATTTATATTACAAGTGTTTCTCGGAATGATATTTGTGAACCACACTGTGTGCATTTGTGAAACAGACAGTGCATTTTCTAATGAGCATGTGTATTTATGAAAAACACTGCATGAGTTTATTTATAATGAGACTTTTCTGACTCCATAGAAGTGGCCTATAGGTGAGAGTGTTCTCTGACTGTGTTTATGTTTTAAAATGCAGTTTGCAGGTTAGAGCCCCCCTTAAAACATAATTCAAATAAATATATTAGGAAAGGTTTTACTATACATATTATATTCAACCTGGGTATTATCCTTAAAAAAGAAGAACTTCATCAATTTAATTTAAGCATATTAAGAATCTTAGTCATGCAAATTAAAATGATAAAAAATTTAAATAAGGTCTCTCGACAGAATGTCCTAAAGAAATGTGAAGTTTTTGTTGTTGTTTTTGTTTGCTCATTTATATTTTTAAGGCAACATCTCATTATACCAGCTAAAGCCTTTTAAATAAGAATGTATGTACTGATCATTTTTGTAATTAGATTTTATTTTGAAATGTACACCAAAAGAGAAAGTTAAAAATATGAAGTTCTGAACTTATATTTCTATGAGACAGAAAATGTTGAAATCAAATTGCAAAATAATTGCTTTTCTTGTATATTCTGATTTTAACATACATCATTTTGTGTCTCGGTGTTTCACACAGTTGCATGGAATCCATCTGGAGCATTTGGCCATTATGTTGTTAAGTTTCTGCTTGGGTGAGCAGAGCATCCTCACAGCTGGGCTTTAGGTAGGCTACAGCACACCAAATGATGGCAAACTAGCTTCCAGTGAAGTGAAGTGACTTACATTGCAATCTGCGGAAGGGCTCTTTTCTGTCAAGCTTGATTTACTATCATCTGTCATCCTGGAGAAACGGGTAATGCTACTTATTCTACCAAATATGCATTTATCAGAATAGGTGAGCATGTGTGGTAAACAACAAGGCTTTTTTAAGAGCTATGCATTTACCATTTAAGTGCCCACATATATAATGACTGAAATGGATGCTTACGATATCAATGCAGACTGATTTAGTCACTAAATGCCTAAACTAACTAAATTGATTTTGTCACAACATTTTGTCTTGATTGTTTTTTGTTTATGTTTGTCTTTGGACCTGCACCATTAACTTATTGTCGCCGTTATTATCTGCAATACCACCGGCGTGTATGAGGCATATGCTTCCATCAAACTCTCATTAACCTTCCCTCTGATTATGTCCTGCATTGTGAGATTACTCTCTGAGATTTGTCTCATATCAGAGTGGCCATTTGCAGCTCTATGATGATTAACTGTCCAAACAGTTTCCCTCTGGTCTCTGTTCACACAACTCTGGGCATGCAACATGAACTTCAGGTGCTGATGACAACAAAAAAATACGGAATTTATTTATTTTTTCCACTTAAAATAAAAACTAGCTATTAATTTCAGATTTCTGTATTTTTCTATTTCGTTTGTAATAAGTAAGAAGGTGGATAACAACCAAACAGTGTTTAAATATAAAAATCTTTTCAGATTTCAAGTAAAATCTATTTTGTTCAGAAGGCACTTTTAGAAGCAGTAGACCAAAGGGCTGTAGGACTCAAATTATACAATACAGTATCATACAGACAGAAAACAATAAAAAAAAATTTACTTGCATTTAAAGGCTTGAATATGGGTGTTATGTGGCGTAGTGGTTAAGGTGGAGGTTCATGTTAACAGACCTTAGACCTCAAAGTGACTGCCTCTGGTTTGATTCCACCTTGTGGACATTTGCTGAGTGTCTATTACCCTACACTCTACTGTCAATAAAGGCTGCTGTAGCCACAAAACCTTTTTTTTAAGTCTGTGAATACAATTTGTTTGTAAGATGTACAATGTTTGCCAGTCTTTTAAAATAAGTTAATATGGTAGGAATTGGGTCTCACTTGCATGTGAGATCTCTGTCAATCAGTATCTATCCCTAATTCCAACACAAAAACTATTCGGTACAAGCACAATAAAATGAAGGCATGATGAGTCTCAGTGAGATGAAAAAGAAAAAAACAACTTCACAAAACCCCTCTTAAAAGAAAAGTTTAGCTTTTCAAACAGTTTTCCCAATATTTGTTTTATAACTAGGGGTGGGCCGTTATCGGTGTTAATGTGCTACATTAACGTGATACTCTTATCAGGCGATAAAAAAAAAATATTGCTGGGAATCTATTCTCCAATTTACGTTGGGGGGGTACAGAAGCTACATTTAGTAGACTCATGACAATCTACAATGATTGGCTTAAACTTCTTTATTGTGCTGCTGCATCATGTCAGGCATGTGTACTACACATTTAGCACAGAGCTCACATGTCCGCAGCTTTTTTTTTGTAGTGGTGGCGAGTTGTACCAGCATACATATATATTAAATTACGTACTTGCTACGCAATCTACGTAGGCTACATGTTGGCAGGTTGGCATTTTGTAGGCGTGGTGCTAGAATTTCTGCCTTGGCAGAGTGCCACGGTAATGCCTATGTAACCACCTGGCTTGAGAAACCCATTATCATAAACTTACTTTTAGTAATTTTTTTGGGTAGCACTAGTATTCTGAATGCCTTCGGCAGAATTCAAATAAACAATTTTAATCTAGAGTAATCTAGATTAATTCCAAAATTACAGTTAGATGAATCTAGAATTTTTTTTAAGATAACATAAGCCCACCACTATTAACAACAGACATCATATAAAGGACATTGTCAAAACTGAGATTTCATATTGTAACAGTTATATTTTTGTCCTGAAATTGGATTTGAAGTGAGTTCTAACCAGGTAAACTCTTTAATCATCCACAAAGCAGTAGAACACATCTTAAAGTAGAGCCTTGATTGTTTGAAAAAAAATAAAAATAAAATATTACTTAACTTCATTAATAGTTTTGTCACTCAGTTAAGATTTAAGCCCCTACAATGCTGTAGGATTGCTTTAATATCCCAACAATTTGTTTAAATGATACACGAGAGCTAAAGTCTACCATACCAAATAGAGCTCTGAGTTCTAAAACCATTAAATTGGCAGAATTCCCTGAGTCAGTAAATAAGACAATGACTTTACCTGGATATATATGAATTGTTACATCACAAGATTAATTAATGTGATGTGATGTGATCACACTTTCTAAATGTAAAATTGCTGTACATTTCTTAGTCAAACAAACAGTGCGTTTCAAATCATTAAACACTACCATTTTACAAGATATATTAGATTTTTTTAAACTTTATCCAAGCTGCTTAGTTATATACACAAAGGTCTCACTAGAACTAATGTGAGTGAGATGAAGCTAAACCCAACTGCATTTAATCAAATGTGTATCACGGGTAACAGTGTAGTGCACCTATTCCACCATTAACACGGTAATCTTTTTTTAATAATAAGACGAATGCTCGAGGAAGATAATTTCTGCCCTTTAAGAAACTGCATATGTGAAAGGCAGTGAGATTACATGTATTTGTGGTTCCTAGAGATGTGAAATGGCAACTGGGTTGAAAAGGTAACCTGTAACCCAAATGACACTTTGAACTTAAACATTTGCGCCAATGGAATTTACATCTTACCCAGAGTCCATAAAATGCTTGCTTCACACTCGATGACATTTTCTCACATTGAAAATGTTCTTCTCTCCTGTTAGTCATAGGTGGCCTATGAGGGGACTATTAGCAGGACAGAGAGAAGAAAAGTGGTGTTTTAAATGCTATATGATGGAAGACCATATATGTTTTCGATCAAAAGGCAAGGTCAGCAATTAAAGTGTTAGTAATGAACCAACTCCTCAGATGGCCTATCTGCAATCTAATAATGCAAATTATGAGCTGAATAAATTAAGCCACATCATTTAAAATTTAAATTGACATAAACAAATAAACCAAGGGTCTTATGGACTTAAGTCTTGTGGACTTTCTACTTGCCTTCATTCAGAACAAATTAATAAAGTTTGATGTATCACCAGAATATAATTAATATTTGTTTTAATTTCCTTCAGACTTTGAGTTAACACAGACCAATCAATATTTAATGCTCTCCGAGCAGATTTCTAATTTTGCTCTGAGAGAGTAGTTAGTAAGAAGCACAATTACCCACATTATTTCTGAGAGTCCGAAAAAAGACACTCCCACCTTCTGCTTCAACAGAAGTTTTGAAAAAATGTTTATGCTGCAGTTTTAGATTTAGAGTATACATTCTTCAATCAAAAATATTGTGCAAAACAAGTTATTAAAGTGTTTTTCTTAATTGTTGCAACTGAGATTGCAGAAAGGTAATTACATTTTATTGTATAAATTGCAAATGTAGCTTTTGTTGAAAACCACATGCCTAATGTTGATTTACTGTATATGTCAGTCTGGATCACTGAATGAAAGCTCTCCCAAGGAGTTTGCTTCTGCTTATGTTTTTTATATATATATATATATATATATATATATATATATATATTAACATATATAGTAAACAACAACAACAGTTAAGCCCGCATTTTAGTGAAATGGATTTAATAGAGGAACTTGAAAAGATGAGTAAACTTAGCAGGCATCAATTAGTGGTACATTAGTCTATTCGTCAAATTATTTTTGAAGATGTTCTAAAAAAAGATTTCAAAAATCAGCTTTTAAAAATAAGATAAATCAATCACATGTGCTGACTGTGGTAGGTGATCACTGCTTTGAGTATTACAAACTCAAGAAAAAGTAAAGTCAGCCAGCAGGGAGGTTCTTCAATGTAGATTAAAGGAATAAATACTGAGTAGTTGCAGAGAAGGGTTTGCAGGCAATTATTAGTAGTCTTAGAGTGCAGCAGCAATGGAAGCATATTTGTTTCTGTGGGTCCAGCTGAGCAAGGAACCAAAATATCAGGAAATAACTTAGACTTTGTAAATTCTGTACACTGTTATTTACCAATTAACTGGTGAACTAATTTCTGTACAAGAGAATAAACATCATTTAAATCTTTAAAAATGAGGAAGCTATGCATGCAAAATATTAATTTGGTAAATCTCACACATACTAAAATTCATAACTTCAACATTGATCCTCAGGTAGTGTGTCCAATATGCCGAATATCTAACGCCAGGGAGGGTAGCAAAAGATGAGAGATTTATTTAGCATCTAAATTGATCTGAACAAAACGTTCAACATACATTCAGGGAAAAGGACAAGGCAATCTCTGCAATATAGTAATGAATTGCCAGCAGTAGGCAAGCTTAAAGTATAAATGTCACATCTGACCTTAGAAAATGATTAAGTCATAATTGTCATAATGAGCTCAGATTTTCAGGATTTATTTTTGGAATCAACCTGATTATTTGATATGCTGCAAGTTAGTCTCCATCACTAACTTTTTAGAAGTTTGTAATTTATTTATTTATTTATTTATGAGCGGGGTGAATTAAAAGCTCTGTTGCGGGCTTATCCTCACCTTTTTGGTGATGTACAGTCCTGCAAAATAATGATTGAACAAGACATACACGTGGGGGATGCTGCGCCTATTAAGCAGCTTTATACCGGAGAGGAGACTCAGATTAGCTGCCTCCCAATTCTCCGCTCAGCCTGCACACCTGAAAGAAATATTAATTAGCTACACTAAAACCTGGGGTCATCAAAGCCTATTTTTAAAAATATACAGGATGTCTGCCTTACGGACCAGACCCGGCGCCAGAGGGCATTACCTGGGGGGGCAGTGGGTTTTTCTGGGGGGGCTCAGTAAACTGTCTTTTAATTAACCCTTTTGCATGTTTATAAATATATCTGGTGGACATTACATACACATACTTCCGCGTCAAATCTACCGTTTTGTGTCACTAACTTGTTCTACATACCTTACTGGAAAGCTAAGAGTATTCATTGTTTGATTCAAATTATGTATACCAATTAAAGATGCAAACAAAAATTAAGACACAGTAGGCTAACCATTTTTACTGAGTCTCTAAGAAAATTATGTCCAACTCACCGTTCTCAGCTGCACCTGCACATCACCGAGTCATCTCAAACAAAAACAATCCTTATGTCCAGTTAATGGTCTTTAATAAAGTACTTAGTCCATAAGTCTTCCTCTGTATCCTGCCCTGCCGCTTAAAACTTTAGTAAATTCTTCTTTTTGCCGCATTTCTCCTAATTTTTACATCAAAAATACTAGTTAGCATGCTGCTGCATTAGCTGTGTGCTTCTTTTTCTTTATCACTGCTGGTAAAAAATGACTTCATGTATTCTCGCCACCTGCTGGAAAGAAGTATGCACCACCGTTTTTTCTAAACGGAAGATTGGGGGAAAAATCTAGCGTTTTCTTTTCAAAAAGATTATTGAAAAACAGTTTCAACCTTGATATGCTTTTTAAAACATTTTAATCAAAAACACAGCAGCCACACCTGTATTCAAAATGGTTCAAAAACATTTTTAATTTTAATAGGCTTTTTAAAAACATTTTAATCAAAAATTGTAGGACTTTTTAAAATCCGAGCAAATAAATAACTGTTTATATGGCCTTTGAAATGAAATATCCTGGTTGTTTAGCAAAATAGTAATAACGACAAAAATCTTAGAAGCAAATCAACAGTGTTAAACTATAGTAGGACTATATGTAATATATAATATTGTGTTTAAAACAAATTTACTCTAGAAACTCGAGAGCAGCTTTACACAAATGTCTACTGAAAAAACAATGTTTTGGAAAGAATACTAAATATTTTAGCACATCAACACCTTTTTTGCTCAAACCTTAAAGATAAATGAAAACAAGCTCTGTGGAAAACTCTTTATAAAACATAATGGAACTCAAATAGGGGATTTTCAGCTTCTCTGTGGTGAAAATGCATTGCATGCATTCATTTGCATTATCTTTTTTTGAGTTTTGAGTAAATATACTTCGAGGTCGTCTGAACAGTAATTTATGCTGGTGCTGCTGCCACCCGGTGGCGGAATTACTGTTGCTTCAGGTGCAGAAGCGCTCGTAGCAGAAGTGCTTGTTGAAGCAATTTCTGGCTGCACTTGCCCTCTTGATGTATTATCCCTACTTGTGCTGGGATTGCTTTTCTGTTTGCTAAACCAAGCTCTAATGTCCATTTTAGCAAGCTGCTGTGCCAAACTGCCAAAGGATCTTCTTTTACCGAAACTAAAACTCCTAATTAGTAATCTAGAGCGCCATCTATTGTTCGTTTTGAGCCAATATATTCACATGAAGTGTAATCTTTCCTGGGCGGGCCCGTCCTCCAGATGGGCGGGCCGGGCCCGCCCAGGCCCGCCCATGACGCCGGGTCTGTTACGGACTAAAACTGGGAGATGGTCCCATAGGAAAGGAGCCTGATAACTAAAAGATCTGCCTCCCATTCTATTTTTAGGAATCCTGGGAACTACCAGTAAACCTACAGTCTGAAGGCGAAGTGCTCTGGTAGAAACATATGGAACAATCAGGTCTCTAATGTACGATGGAGCTAGATTATCAAGGGCTTTATGCGTAAGGAGGAGGATCTTAAACTCTATTCTGGATCTAACAGGGAGCCAATGGAGAGAAGCCAAAACAGGACAAATGTGATCTATTTTAATACTCATCAGACAACCATTGAAGGAATGGTCAGTATGCCTAGAAAAGCACATTCTAAGTTTAGTCCATTTACCATTTAACTATAAAATGAAAATTAAAGAGTGCTATAAGGGAAAATGCCACTGGCTCTCTTCTCGTTTAAAAAAAAATGTGACAAACTTGGTGTTTGGTCACGATAGAATACTATGATCTACTCATGTTACAACGTTTACCTTTGTCATTTTAAGCATGTGTGTATGTATGTTAATTATCAATAGTTCTGTAATGCAAGACAAATTCGGGACTTGTTCTGACAACATATGAATATCTTATGTCTAACCCGAGCATGTGCTACGAAGAACCCTAAAGCCTAGTTTATACTTCTCTGTCAGCAAGTTACCACTTGGACGCTGATGTAGTGACTGAGATGTTTTTTTTCTTTTTTCGTTTATAGTTCTATTCCCGATCAGGACAGCAGAGGGTGCATTTGTTCATGGCAGGTCTGACTACCATTGAAATGTTATTTTTGGTTAACTATAGTTTATTTTCTTTGCATTCTCCCTCATTGAGCAATGGACGACAGAAAGTAGTTTAGATTAAGCTGTAAAGCTTTTTACCAGATATACTCTAAAAACACATGTAAACAAACACACCATTCTGTTTTGTTGTTTCTTTACACTTGTGTTCAAAATCATCCAACGACCATATTAGATCAACTACATGCTTTCTACATAAATTATGTAGATGTGTAAACACTGCATTGACTACTGATTAAATCAACTATTAAGCACCGCTCTGGTGAAATTACCTCTGGCTGTGGTTGAACAGACCAATCACAGGTATAAGCTCTCAGTTGGCGGAGAAACTTGGGCTCTAATCCATCCATCGTTGCATACAGTAGGTGATGGAAAGCCCTTGCGTTGAAGCATAATGGAGTTGCATGTATTAATTTCAATGTAGATGGAGAAGTATAATCTAGGCTTTAGCACATGTAGGGTAATTTCTTTTAACTTACCTTCATGGGTATGGAGCATTTCTTAACAAACATGTTCAGCTGAGTTTGAAAAGCTTACTGTATAATTCAGAATGTAATGAGATTTTTTGATAGACTTTTCTGATCAGTTGTTTTGGTAGAACATGTTAGGCCGCTACCTAGATGTGCTTTCTTAAATTTCCATAAATTTGGAACATTTCATTCCGAAAATGGGTTTATTGTCTTTAGATTCATTTTATTGTTCTAAAAACTAAACTGATTTACATTTTTGATTATTTAATGTAATTATAAAACATAAATTATAAATACACTATGTCTTCATGAAACTAAAACTAAAGTGTAACAAAGGGTGATCAAATAGGTTTACAGCTGTAAACACATTTTATTTTGAAGAATATAGGGTAACAAAGGCTTTTTAAAAGTTTGTTGATGCCTGGTTTATAGAAAAATAAAACTTTAGGAAATCTGGAATTTTGCAGCCTTCACCCTGTACAATCAAGGAGTGACAGTGGACCGGAACCTCTATTAGAACCAGGCTCAGTTTAAACTACTATAAGGGGATTGAGAGGACAGATATCGAGGACAAATACAGAGGGACTGGACCGCGTGCAGTTTCTGTTGAAACAGAAAAAAAAGGGAATACAAAGTGAGCAACCAATTTAATTTTCCTGCACCAAAGCAGTCAGATTTCTAACTCTCTAGCCACTCTCAGCCTTCCAACTACGGTGTTTAATGTAAAAGAAACAATACATAAGTATTGTGCTTTTTGTACAAGCCTCAACACTAATCCACATTAGCTATTTGACCCTTGCAATGAGAACATTTAAACATCAGAATTTAGAACAAGAACATGATCTGATTTTAAACTTCAGCTGATATAACAAACTATTACTTTCAGAGATGTGTGCACTTTGCAATATAAATAAGGAGACAAGAAAACAGAGAGGGTGAGAAAAAATATGCATTTTGTACAAGCAGCTGCTCAAGTACAGTGTATCAGACAATGTGGTGAGGTGAGTTTGGTGACCCGTGTCCCCCACCTTTCAAATTCCATCTCCCTCAATGAAATCAGGTGTCAAAGTTTGCAGAGGATGTAGTGAAAACAAGCCAAACTCAATAATGGGCAGGGCTGTCACAGCTATTGAGACCAACGATAAAATAACCTAATAAACAAGAAAGAGTTTTCTTCAACCCAGTGCTGCTGTCATTGTGAACATGCAAGACGCAGATCTCTTACAGTAGCATTCCTGCACAACTTTGAATAAGTAAAATAGTATCAATTTAATTTGTTTAACAATTTGAAACGTAAAATAGATATTTAAATACCCTCACTATACAGAAAATAAAATATAAAGTTTTTAGTTAGGATTACATAATCATCATATTAAAATGAGGCATTTTTTCTTAAAATGTTTTATGCATGTATCTATGTATGTATGGAAACTTTTTAAATCTCAAACTAGTAGACTGTTGATACAGTCTCCTTGATACTGTTTATGCAGCAGAAACTGTTCTCCAAGGCAAAAGAAAACACTATTTTTTTGTGTTCTATGAGTTTTGTGCTTTTCAAAGTTTTTTGGTCAGTGCTGTTATGTTTGCACCTTTATCTACAGAATAAACATGCATGGTAAAAAATGCATGTAGTTTACTTACGATGAACGTCTGACCTCAGATTGCTTAATAAATGCATTTTATTTTTTTCTGCTACCTGTCTTCTAATTTCTTTTTTTTTTTTTAACTGGTCATAAAATTCCAACTACTTTGATATATAGCAAGTTTTTTTTTTACATAACACAAACAGTTATTTTTCCTGGAAACTAGTTAACTAGTTTTCTGATGAAAACATAAAAATATTATTTAGCAAACAATTAAATTTACATTTTAGCATTTCATTAATAATACAAATTGGAAGTAATCATACACAAGTTAGTTTTATTCTATTATATTTTCAGGTCATACTTGCAAACACATCAGGCCTAAAAGGTGCTATTAATTACTTACTAAGATCAATAACTGAGCTGTTGTTTTTGTCAGTAGTCTGATTTCAGCAGTAAGATATGTTTGAGGATAGAGAAGGAGGCAAAGGATGACACCAAAAGGCCATAACAAGATGTGTGTTCCCCATTAATCAATGGCTTCCACACAATTTGCTTTCCGTGAATTGGGACTGACCTGTCTCAAGAGTCACCTGCCAATTTTCGCCTGCAGTCAGGCTGCTTTTTGCCGAGCTGTGTACTTACAACAAATGTTCCTTTTAGGGATTTATTCTTTAAAATCATCCTTGATTTATTTCTATGTCAGTGAGGCAGATTTTCTCACAAAAGGCCTTCCCATGTGTTTGCTGGGGATCTAAATAGTTTTTTTTGCAACTGCTAATTGTGGCCATATATGTACTTGGTGATCTTGTGAGGCTTCTGTTCCTATGTCAATCACTTCTCCTTATTCAGTATTATGGAATTAACAACAGTGACACATTTTCCACAAACTTTGAAGCTAAGCCACTGAACTAATCGTTCAATGGCTTAGCATCAAAGTTAATTCTCTCAGCTACAGTAAGACAAGGTAAATAATTTAGATATCGGATTATTTGCTCTACTTTGCTGGTTCCAGGAAGGATGTGAGCAACAGTGTTCTGGATCAGCAGCAGCTGTCTCATTGACTTTTTAGAAAGACCTGTAAAGTCACTTTTTCAGTAATCAATCTGACTAAAAGGAAATGCAGTTGTTGGAACATTAAAATGTTTGTTCCTTCTCAAAAAGACTATCAAAATGCAATCAAATTTCTTAAACATAAAATATATTGAAGCTATGACAACAATCTTCACCTTTAGTCATCTAAGATATAAGCAGACAATGCTGCCATCAGTTCCAGCATTGGTGAGGCTTTGTGTAATTCATTCACTCTAAAAGGTGGCTGTCTTTCACAGTCCCTGTGAACTGTGTGTTGATCTGACCTTCACCTCTGAAAGCTAGAAGCTCTCACACCTCTGTATCACAGAGGTTAGCCATTTAAGCTCATACAGTTTACAAATGCTAAATTACCTCGTTCGGTTTAGTTGCTGTTGTTGGCTCAGCGGACATTCCACGAATCATCACGATATCACCCTCTGTTGCGCAAGGCATGATCTTCATTCTTTATTCCAGCATTGCAGCAATATTTCGGTACCACTACTATCAAGGTTGGTTGCCGGCAGAAATGCCAGCAATATTCTCGCCTCACCATTCAAAGGACACACCCTGCAATTTCAATATCAGACAGAGACACACCAAATGAATATAGAACTTATTTCAAAATTATGGTTTAACTTATTAAATAAAAAAAAAAAAAAAAAAAAAAAAACAGCCTGGGCCTATTTGGAAAAAAAATAATCTCCAGCTTGTTTAGTTATGATATAGCAGTAATTATCAATGTTTAAAAACAGATTTCACATTTACTGGCACAGGCTTGATTATTGCCTGTCCAGTAAAATAAAGAATTCACTTAAAATGAACTTTTTGAACAGCATGAAGTGGGATAAAGATTCTCAAACAGAAATATATGTCATTCCCTAATCTAATGGAATTGAAAAATAGTAATTTATATTTATCTTTCTGGAAAGGGTTAGACAGCCACCATTGCTTGGGTGTCAGTGCCATATAATCTACACCTTCGGGGGGTTTTCGCAACTAAGTTTGCACTACCAAGCTGTCTTTCAAGATGCTTTGACAGGTTTGATGGGGAATTCAGGCAGTGAAGATTTTTTTTGACCAGGGCAAAGTTTACACTTAACACTGACACTCTTGTCCCTCTGTGTAACAAAATCAAAGTTGTGGCCATATTTACACTAATCTAGGGATGTTTTTGTTAGAGTAATGGCTCTGTTGCCGTCACTCTGCTCTTCCATCTTGCTACTGCGTCTTGTATGTGATTTGGGACGCGCTGAAGACGTCACGCAGAAAATGCCTGTTTAGGCTCCATGCAGAATAGCTTATCAGTCATTTAAGTAACGACATCATATTTTCGAAAGTAAATGTAATGTCATTACAGTGTTCACTGCAGTAATGCATTACATTACTATGTTATAAAAATAGTAATGTCATTACAGTAAATAGTTACTTTGTAACGCGCTACACCCAACACTACCTGGGAGATACAGACATTTCCTGGGCTATGGACAAGAGTATTATCGACCACCTGCACTTTATATCAATAGATATATTTCAAGTGGTGGAGGTTAAAACCCCAAGGTCATGAAATCTTATACCAGCGTTCAAAAACAACTGATGCATTCATCCATCCATCCATTTTCAGAACCGCTTAGTCCTCCAGGGGTCGCGGGGGGGCTGGTGCTTACTTCCAGCTGTCAACGGGCGAGAGGCGGGGTACACCCCGGACAGGTCGCCAGTCCATCACAGGGATATTAAATCATACATACATACATTCATATAAAGGTTAAAATGACAGATGTTATGAAGAAAGATGCACATTGTTAGTTTGGAATTGTTTTTTTTCACATACATTCTAATATGACAGGATCTGATTTTGTAAATAACTGTTCTTTAGAAGTGATTAAACAAATATGTGTGGGGAAAAACAGTGTTATTGCTTAACAGCTTGAATAACAAGGCATTAATGTCTGTATCCTGGATGATACTTTAAGTGTAATTTGAAAAGTAAAGGTCGCCTAGTCAAAGCCCTGACTGAGTTCCCACTGAGATGGTGTGAAAAGGACCCTAATCAGGCTTCAAGTCCTAACGTAGCTGAACTCATTTTTCAGCAGAGACAGCCTAAAGCTCCACAACAGTGACGTAAAATACTTTTTGGTAGCTATGGCAAATGCCTGATGGCAGTTGTCTCCATTAAAGGTGGCATTACCAGTTTTTGGTTTCAATTACCTTTTCACATAGGACCAGGTTGAGTTGGATAGCTTCTTTCCCTTGATACATTATATTTAAAAACAACATTTTGTATTTACACAGGTGAGTGATGAGTGATAATGAAATATAATTGGTTTTTGATGCAAAAGAAAAGTAAAAAAAGAAGAAATATGTAAGGGAGGCAGTTACTTTTTTCCACGGCTGATGATGTACAGCAACAGACCCTTTTTTCTGCAATAATGCACATTCTTCCCAACACCTCACTCACTCCTGTTGCTAGCTTTAAGAAAAATCAATGAACCAATCAATGAAGTTCATTTAGTTGAAATCCCTAAGGATTTAATGTTGTTGCTAGGTGACCAGGGAAAAAAGACTTCTCTAAAACTATAAATGAGTAATAAAAACACCAAGTTGTTTTTCAGTAAAAGGTTTGCTGCCTCTCAAAAGGTAATACCAGAGGTACAAAATAGAAACATTATGTTGTTATTAATAGAAGAAAATAATTTATTAGGTATGTGTGGCACTTCTGCAGTGTCTATCACATACAGTGTTAGATAAATGATTGAGTAAGGCTTACTGAAATACTCAGCAAAGTACAACACCACTGGCAAACTAAATTCAGAGATTTATTAATATTTGTATGAACTGCTCAAAACTGTCTGTTCAACAGTTAAATTAGCAAGGATTTAGCCACTTACATGAGAAGGTTTCATTCAATGGAATTCTGCTGCATGTTTAAACTCTTTGGTCATCAAGACAGAGGCACAGAGGCGGAACCTGGCGTAGTGCAGCATGTTGGTGCCTGGGCCAACCTCAGCAAAGAAGTCCTTTAATGGTGGGTGGAGTCAGTTGGTAGACAGTTGGCAGATGTGTGCCTGCAAGATATGCCAGGGAGTCAATGAGAAAATGTGCCCTTTTTAAAAATGAGAGAGAATATAATGGAAGGGCTGAACACATCCGGTGATTGGATGAGTGAGAGAGAGTCGGAAGAAGAAAGATAGCTTAGAGCATGGGAGTATGACGGGGACCAGACTTAGTATCATTAGCGTTTATTTTCACCTAATTTACTGTACCAAAAATAAATAAATCCAAATGAACTACTTAAGTTTAATTTATTTTTTATAACTAACAGCCATTAGATGACATAGTTAGATCACAGTCATAAAGTGCTATTTTTCTTAAAACATAATATACGCCATGGATTCTTTTTTCATGTCATGTATTACGCTGTTAATCTTCAAAGAGATCAACAACTTATTGAGTGTAGATGTCCTTTTTTGACCATTTATACCCTGTTCAGCAACCATGACAGAGTAAACACAGTGTATTTTTCACTGTCTTCAAAAGAACAAGGAACGGTAAGTTTTTGTTCTTTTATAATTATATAACAAACAAAAAATATTAGTCGTGAGACCTTTTATCACAAACATGTTGGTCTCTCAACAAAAATTAACCTTTGGAAGAGCCAGGATCAATCAGTATGTTTACATGCACAGCTAAATCGAGATTTTTTGGTTTAATCGGACTAAAGGCTCTTCCCGTAGCGAGCCGAGTCCCAGTGTACGTGTCAGTCAGAAAATCAAATTAATAAATAAAGTACGTTCCACTCCCCAACGACAGATGGCGGTATGTGCTCCTACGTCTTAGTATTATTGCGATTAGCTTCCAGCTGCATTCAGGCAGTAAACTGAGGCTGGCGGGAGTGAAGCAGACGGAGTTAAAGCAGGATATTCACAGTAACAATGCATTGCCTCTTCCTAAGTCCAAACATACACTGATTGGCCGCTTACGTTTGTCTTAGCCTCTATATGCCTCTTATAACACTACTGTTGTTAGTGCTGGGTTGCATTTCCGGTGTTACACCAGCTCTTCTAACTTCCTGAGGGGGTGTGCAAGCGTGGCGGGGGGAACGGTTGTGGATAGTCCAAACTAAGGACTAAGGTGTATACATGCATTTTAAAAGTCTGATTTCAGTCGTACAAAGGTAATAATTCTAATTTATCTTCCTGCATGTAAACATACTAAATGAGTGGCAATCTACCTCAAGTGAGTATTAGAGGGCATTACATGGTTCAGTGAGTCCTTGACAGAATGTACAGATATGTATATATATATATATATTATTAATCAAAACAGTCAGCATTTGAGCCGTCAAGACAAATAACTTCAACCATAGTAGAGACTGATGCTACATTAAGGCCTTACTTTTACATTCACATTTCACACTCATATAGCTGAGCTAAAGACTCAGTCAAGATGTGGCAGAGGGATCCATGAACACTAATCCCTCACCGCATCTGTGAACCTGGCCTGCTTGCCCGGTTTGTGCCGTGACGGTCCAAGCTTCGCCGGCCGACACACCAAGTACTAAGCTAAGTGGCTGTCCATCTGTCTGCGGTTAGTAAAAGTTTATGATATAATATATGAGTGGCACAGGACATGCTGTGGTGGAGCCATTACCAGGCCGGGGTGTCCAGATGAGGAAGCTGTTTATGGCTGACTTCTCGGCAGAGAGAGCGGGGCCTTTTGTGGCCACAACCGCTCTTTTAAGAGCCGCCCACAGACCTCTTAAGAGTATTGCTGTCTAAATAGTTTAACCTCTTTATAATTATTGTTTTCTTATTCCTTTCTCTGAATAGAAAACAGCTGGTGACGTGTAGCCTGGTGTGATTAGCCGCAGTGTTTATCAGTATCCATGTCCTGCTGATGCTGTGACTCTATTTACTCAGTCACAGAATTACTGACAAGAAATGCACCACATAAAAAGGACTGCGTATTTTCAGTCGTGCCTCAAAGCCTCAGTTGCGCTACTTGGTCGCGCAAATCAGGCATAAAGGCTTTTTGCGACGCAAATATGCTTCTGATGTGTCGCTCCTCTGTTGACTTTACATGTAAACCTGTAAACGGTCGCGTTGGTTGCATTCGGTGTGTAAGCACCATAAGTCATCAGAGTAGGCTATAATCTAAAAAATTTTTGTCATCCAGAAAATGTGTAATCAAATAGGTGTTAACTCCAAAAGTGTAGCTTTGTAATTCATTGCATTTCAACTAAATGTAATACCATGTGCACTTAAAATTAACTAAGAATATAAGTGGCATAGTGTTCAGTATTTGGTTATGTTTAATCCATATCCCCATGCAAAAAGAAAAAGAGATAACTACTTTTTTTATAATATAGCAAAATCTAACAACTTCTGAGCAAAATGAAATGGCAATTTTATCATCTCACTTTTTCTTCTTTCCAGCTATAACAAAGAATTGCCAGGCTGATTGAAATAGTGGAATGAAGCAGATTAGTGCTTCCTTGGTCTTCACTGTTCTGGTAAACTTGGATTACTACAGAAGATTATGCACATTGTGAGCCAAACTCTGTGAAAAATGAGTGCAGCATGAAGTATGAAGTGTCCAGCCTTAAAACCACATATAGAATGACATTGTATCTTCAATAACGACACTGAAATGGCATTTCGCTGCAATGCACAAAGCCATAAACTGTCCAAAAGTTCAGCGAACATACATCACTTCAGAAAACCATTTATAAACCTGTCAGCACACATACCAACCTCAGCCTGATTTTCATTACCACTTTTATTTGGGGTTCTTGCTGTACAGTACCATCAACACAAACTAAGCTAAGCATCCTCTCTTCACCTTAAAGCCTAAACCTGTAGAGGAAACAACCATACTCAATTTTGCACTTATTAATACAGCATATACTGCAAGTGAATCAAAGCCTAGTTCCCTTGCAAAGGTGTGGGATCCAGGGTTACATAGTGTGAGCATTTCTTATAGTGCACTGTATGTGTGCAATGACAGTAACTAGTAATGCTAGAGATTTAGATAAAAAGAAAGAAATATACTTCAGAAAAATTATGAAATGTTACTACATTAAACATTTTATCTGTTTTTTTTTTATATGTATTTTTTTCATGAGAAACTATGTGATTTGTGTCTTGTAAAAACTGATGTTTAAATGCATCAGGAAGAGCAATTGGGTCATTCATTAGTAGTCAAGTCTGGCATTGCAGTTATATTACTATCAAGCTTGGTGGCATGGTGCCATGGACACACCATGGCCACAGTATTACCGTAATATCCCAGCACAGTGTGTCATTTTAGCACATCTGCCTTGATTTTGTTTAACTCTTGGTTAGCTATGGTTTTTTTAGCCAAAGCCAAGGGTTGCATTAGCCAGATATTTCAGTATTAGACAGTTGTTTTTAGCGGTGACGTAAAAATCTGAAGGACATTGGTAATTTTGACCGATTGTAATTCCCACCCCTTAGCGTAAATAAGGACTTCGTTCCAAAGTTAAAGTCCTTGTCCATTGTATGGAACTGGTTTGGTTTTTATCAGATGACAAGGAGCAAGATAATTTGTAAAGTTTGCAAGGTAAGTTATTACTTGAAGAGTAGGCATCCCAAACAATACAATGAGTGCGAGCTGGCAGCTTAAGCTAAACAGCCGATTGTTGCAGCAGCAGCGATGGCCAGTGCTTCTTCCACACAGCAAACGCTAGCAATAACAATCAAAAAACTCACTCTTTACGACAGAGACGGCAAACACTGCACTACGAGTTGCCCAGCTGCAAATTCCTTTTTCCAACACTGCCATTACTTGCATGTGTGTTGCAGGAAATATAAAAAATATGTTTGGATGGATGGAAGAATAATTGGAACTGCTTACACTACGCTCTACCTTCATTATCTTATGTACGAGCAGCACTTTTTATACCGTTGTTTTTTAAAACTACATTGTTATCACTTACGTTTTTATTAGGCAGCTTTATGTGTGCCTGTTCATAACATCATCATTCTGGAGAAGTCAATGTTTGCAAAAAAGATTTGAACCAGTTGAAGCTGTATTTACCCCGTTGTATGAGGATTATTTATTCGCGTAATATAGATTGCACAATACACCTTCTAATATATTTGCAGCTCTATATTAATTTCTAATTTTAAAAGATTTTATATTTTATTTGCTCAGCATCATATTTTTAAACTATAGTAAGTTAATGTGTGCTCTATGTTTTCTGTTTTATTAGACAAGTCAAGATTAAATTTTTTTACAATTGCATTTTAATAAATTTATGATTTGATGTATTTTTCAATGAAGTAACTTGAAAAACAAATATAACTTGAATTAATTTATTTATTCAATGTTTCTCTTAATGTGTAATTCAAGTTAGGTTGATCATTATTTTAAAAAAAAGGTGGCAAAATGGAAATCTTGATAATATAATTGAAAAATTGTGATTTTCTATTTTTTGCCCTATTGGCCATCCCTATTTTCCTTTTTCCTTTATATTTATTCCTTTATTTTTGTTTAAAAAGGTATATATATATATTAGACTTAATAAATAATTTTGGGTTTGCCTGAAATAGCAAAATGATTGCTTTAAATTTTACTACAATGAGGTTTACTTTGACTTTGTGCTATTTACAGTAACTTGTTTGAAATAAATGTGTCTTCAAATTTTCTTTGACTCAAGGATAAAATGCTAGTAACTAAATAGCTTTATTAAAGACTTGTTGACCCATGATTAACTTATATCTCATTGTTCTATATTATCAGCCAATATCCTTTCTTTAAAAAAAAATATTTTTTTGTTGGTTGGACCTTCACTGAGTTTTTTGTTGTTGTTTTTTTTAAGATGGAGCAAATCCGATTCCAGTATTCACTTTTTGATACCTGGCTTTATTTTCGGTAGAAACATAATGGCCCATATATATATTATCAGAACTAATCAGAGCCAAATGAAGCAAAGTAGTGGAGTGAGACTGAAGGAATTGCCTTTCTCTTTCACCACTGACAGTCTTGGGTAAAAATGTTCCAACCTTCTATCTCTGATTTTCTTTAAGTCTCTCATTTCATTTTCCATTCTCTGCGTCCATGCCCATTAGTTTTTTTCCTCTTGATTTTTTTTTAATCCTGATGTTCCTCCTTATGACTTTTTCCCTTTCTCTCGTATCTCTTTTCCTCTTTGTCTGTTCTCTCTACCCCTCCTTTCTAGACAACTTTTCCTGTTTTCTTCCCTGGGGATTGCCTGCTTGAAATTCCACTTGTGTGTTAGAGCGGCAGGATGGATTAGAGCATGGACAGGCCCCACAAACCACCCTGATCTACAGGACAGCTTTTCAATCACCTCTCCAATGCAGTTCCACCTACATGAATACACCTAACGGGAGACTGCCAAGAAAGTAAAAAAAAAATTGAAAATAAGAGCTGAAAAACAAAACAAAGGATAAATATTTTTGCTTTCTATCTCAGTATGAGAACATTAGCTAATTTGCAACTGTAATCGCCAGCAGCACTTTGTACCTCTCAACGGATGGCCTAAATGAGTGTCCATTTAGTTATGTTTGAACATACAAGTTTGAGTTTGTCTTTTTTTTATGTTTGTACTTTGTTTTTACCTTGATACTCAGGACTTTCACATCTACAGAAAATGTAGATACCTTTTTTTATTGGATCAATACAGTGATCTTCCAAGGCTGACATTGGGGGGGGAAGGATGGGGTATTGTAAAAAAGGCTACAAATGTGAGTGTTTAGTCCATTGCACAGTATTGATTCCTCCTCAAACTGTTTTGTTGCTAAAGTGACACTTTGACTGTAATCACCTTCAAAGAGACAGATAATACGATGGGGTGTAATTGTAGCATCTTAACAAAATAACAGAAAAAAAAATCTTGTAATTTGTGGAAATGTCAATATAACTCACAGATATTTATCTGAGTTTGCCAGAAAAAAATGCTTAAAAAAATGCTAAACTTTTTTGGTTTGATTGTTTATCTATTTTCTTAATTTATGCAAATGTGAAGCACTTTGAATTGCCTTGTGTAATTGTGCTCTACAAATAAACTTGCCTTTCATGGGTTTTTTTTATAATTCAAAGTACTGTTTGTATTTCTAAATCAGTTTTGAATATTTTGAGACAGAACAGATCAAATGGAATGGGTTTTTGTAATGATGTGCTTACAGACATTTTATCTGGAGATTGTGCTGTTGTTTCAACCTTTTGATTAATTTATTGTTTAAAGTGTAGGTAGATGTTAGAGCTATTGCAAGACAGTGGTTCAAACCTTGTTTGGGATAGTTTTTCTGTAGATATTTGTAATTTTTCTAAAGTCATCTTTTCATTTGAGGTCCAACAGGATTCATTTTTAGCCACCATTCTTTGCTTTTTATATATCTGCTACTCCTTGGTTCATTTTTAAGGACACAATGAGTTTCTTTCCGTCGTGGACCCACAACACAGTTGAGTGTTTTTTTCCCCTCACCGTGGAACCCTCCCCTCCCCAGATGTGTATCTCTCTATGTTTCATAAACGGGAGCGCCGCTGGTTGGCTGCATGCCCAACAGTGACCTGGATCTGTTTGTTGTTGTTCTTGTTTGTAATGATCTTGGACAGGTTGTACTGTATCTGCAAATTCCTTGTATGTGTCATACTTGTATGTGTCATACTTGGCCATAAAAGCTGATTGTGATTCTAAATTGACAAAACTGATGCAGACCTTAAACACAAAATTCTATGCATACCAGTTCCATTGTATTCCTTAGAGGCAACATTTTGTTTGCCTTGAGTTTCCTCTGCTTGAAAAAAATAAAAATAAAAAAACTTTATTATGTGATTTTGCTTTTGAATGATTATTTTTTGGTTGTCCAGCATAAATAATGTCTTACATGCATTGCAGCACATATACGATAAGGCAACGATAAGCTTTTGTACCTGTCGTCTCTGCATCTTATTTCGGTAGCTGAGTGAGAGACCTTTTATTGTGGGCAGTATAAGGTACACCTGTGCACTAATCATGATGTCAGATTAGCATCTTGATGTGGCACACCTGTGAGGTGGGATGGATTATCTCAGCAAAGCAGAAGTGCTCACTATCACACATTTAGACTGATTTGTGAACCATGTTTGAGAGAAATGGTAATATTGTGTATCTGGAATGACTTTTAGATCTTTAAGTCCATCTCATGAAAAATGGGAGCAGAGACAAAGGTGTTGCATTTATATTTTTGTTGAGTGTATGTAACTCATCATCTCCCAGTGATTACTTGCAAAAAGGTGTTAACTATTAAACACAATTAACAAATTGTATAATTTACTTCAGACACACAAATTTGAAAAAGTTGAAATTAAAGAGACATTCTGACGGAATAACTGTAACAGCACTTGGAAGAGGATGATAAGAATGCTAAAGTATCCCCGGAGTGGGTGGAGGGAACAAATGGCTATGACAGATATGGGCTGAAAAGTAATTTTAAGATTGACACAGGTAAATGGTACTCGCTCAAGAATGGGGCCGTGTCAATTAAGGTGCACAGAAGACTACTGTGTGTCTGTTAGAAGCTCATTAACACCAAGGTCAGTTTCATCAAGGTCCCAAGCTGTCATTCTTATATTAACAGCAAGGCTAGAAATAAGGAGGGGTATTGAGAATGCATCTGCAAACATTAAGATTGAATGCAATTGCAGAGTTAAAATTGCAAAGGCATACAGTTCATATAAAGACATACAAACAGTAGGGTAGTAGCTTCTTCCAGGTTTTAAAGACACAAAAAGCATACACAAAATAAGTTAATGTCTTTTAATGGGATTTTTAAAGCAGAACAAATAGTAGATGCTTGCTAAAATTACTATTACAGTTTGGTTCATGCAGAACTTTATTAATAATTAAAGAGATGACTGGATAAAATAATGATCCTGGATACTCTTATTTATTTCAGTTTTCAATCATAAGTTTGGGGAGCCAGCTGACATCACAGCACTGATGAAGCTTTGCCTGTAGACCATAGTAATTGCCACCATGATGTCACTATATTGGCACATATGGGGTGGGCTTCCAATCACCCCAAAGCTTTTGGGGGGGGCCATATTTTTCATTGTGCATTGCGATTTCCAAATTCACGTGCAACGGTACAACGGTCAAAAACATTATTTTGGCAGTTTAACAGGTTCTGAACAAAGAAAAAGCAACAGGGGATCCACATGCTGTCCAACATTTTCTGCCTTACAACCATTTAAGAACAACAAATCATGGAGCCACTTGGATCAGAAACACCCTCATTATGATTATAATCATCATCACCACCATCAAAACTGTTAACAAAAAATAATTGCCAAACAAAGAACTAATATCACCCAGTATAATATATTATCTTTAAATCAGTAGGGACCGCAGATGCCATAAGACCAATTTGTGACCCAATTTCTTTAATATTTTAAACCAACCAAGCTCAGATTTGGCAATTATGATTCTGGCAATCCATATATTTTTCCATTGATATATACTGTACCTCCTAACTTTACACTAGAAGCCATGTATTCCTACGTTTCCACTCGTTCCACATTTCTTGCGTCTGCGTGACACGATTCAACCAGACTCATTAACTACTAAGGTCTGGGATGCACTTGTCCTTCTCAATGCTCTTTTTTGGGTGTATACAACTGAAATTATCCAGTTTACTTTTAGAGATGATCTCCAAAACCTGAGTAAAACTTTGTCAAATATAATCCCAGGCAGTTCCAAATGTGCATGATTAGCAAGGACAAAATACAAACAGCGGCTAAACAGTACCTCAGCACAGTTATGGTCACAGAATGAATAACGTGAAAGTTACTTTAAGAAGTCAGTATTCTGTAAATTGAAACAAAACTGTTTAGAGCTCCCCCCGGTCTGTCAGTTGGGGGCTTTCAGGGGAGCCATTCTCCCTTTCAGGGAAGCTGAGCTCCCCCTAGCTCCCCTGTAATTCAAACCCTGAGCATCACATGCCCCTAGCTGGTCACTTGCACATTTGCACCTTGAAGCATGTCCAAAGCGAACTGTTCACACTCTAAAATATGCTATTTTCACGCGCTTGAAACTGAAATATGTAACTTATGAGAGGACCCTTACCAGGAGCACTGTAGTAGTCGGCTGGGTGCCTCCTCCTCCTCCCTCCATCTCCTGACCCTCCGGGAGCTCCCAGTCAACTCTGGTCTCTGACCTGACCGTGTTAAGTGTTCAGGGGCTGGGAACACTTCTGCAGAGGAAGACTCAGTCGAGCTGTTGCGGAGGGATCAATAAACACCCCGGCTTCTCACCCAGTTTGTCCCGCAAAGGTCCAAGCATCGCCCACCAACACACCAACTACAATGCTGAGCGGCTGTCCATCCATCTGCAGTTAGTAAAAGTTTATAATAAAAAGTTAATAATAAAAAACAGCTGGTTTCATGTAGCTCGGGGTGATTAGCCACGGTGTTTATGTGTGGATTTACTCCATGTCCTGCTGATGCTGTGACTCTATTTACTCACTCACAGAATTACTGACACCCCGTCACCTGATTGGCTGTCGAGGCGCGACTTGAAGCTAGAGTTCAGATTTTTCCAATTTGAGCATCAGACAAGATAAGCGCGATTGCAAGAAATGCACCACATAAAAAGGACTGCGTATTTTCAGTCGTGCCTCAAAGCCTCAGTTGCGCTACTTGGTCGCGCAAATCAGGCATAAAGGCTTTTTGCGACACACATATGCTTCTGATGTAAACAGCATCACTTTTACCAAGGTGAGCGGCAGACGCGATAAGTGCGAATGCACAAAATGCACCAAATAAAATGCAGCGCGTATCTAACTTAGTGCCTCAAATGCATCAGTCGCGCTACTTGGTCGCTCATATCAGGTCGAAAATCTTTTTGCAACGCAAATTTGCTTCGGATTTTTTGCGGGTCTCTCCCAGTCCTGCTTTATCATGCTCCTCCATTGACTTTACATGTAAACCTGACTCTCTTGTTGCGTTGGTGACGTTTGGTGTGTAAGCACAGAAAGTTATATTCAAAGTTTTAGGTGCGACAAGTAAGCAAAATGGTTGCTTAAATACATTTTCAACATTAGACTTTGAACTTATGAGTACACCTGGTCAATTGCCTTAATAAAGCTGACTTGTAAATGCTCAAACACACTAAGTTATTTCAGCAACAACAGTTTGCACTGATGACAAAGTAAACATACTGACCCAATGTAAATACCACCCCTGTGGCTTAATCCTAGCTCTCTGCTCAGTTGTCAAGAAATAAGACAAAAAGCATCTTGTTACCCTGTCTAAGAGCATGGGTACAGCACAATATGCTTCAAGAGGCAGACTCTTAAAAAAAGTAAAGTCACCTGTCGGCATCTCTTCGCTCCATTTGCTCTCTCTCTAAACTGCCATTCAAGCTCCTTTCTTTCTCTTCTGTTTGAACTGCTGTTGTCACTCCATGGATATTCCCCAACAGTCTGTGCCTTCAGGCTGCCGTTCTACTTGTTTATCCCTTTCTCTTTCAATAAGCAGTTGTGGGGGACAATTTCAAACTGCAGTTGACATTACAGACAAAACTACTTTATTCCAGGTTCCAACAGGCATGCAAGAGTTTGTTGCTGTCTTACTTAAAATAAAAAAGTACAGACACCTAAACAAACACAGCAAAGTACGAGTAAACACAAAGTTGTGCAAAATTGAATATCATGAATTAAACTAGCAAGAATTGTGTCTTGCATAACCATAACACCTCTTTATAAGCTCAGAAAAATCGTTGGTGCCATTGACAAGGTCAGTTCTGATCTCGTCAGGGGGGAATTAATAATTAATGGTTCACCATATCAGAATATGAATCGTCCTAGTTCTAGACAAATTTGAGCTAAACTACCAAATACAGGAAAATATACTTTTGAGGAATGATTGTAGACTTTAATAATGCCAACAGATGTATCATTATTTTAATTTGAAAATTTATGGAATTAAATTGAAAATGTACAATTAATGACATAAATATATAGGTTACAAAATCAATGAAATGTGCAGAATCCAATATATTAATAGCAATATCAACAAAATAGAGTATGAAGCTAAACTTAAGTTTTCACACGTTAGCGTGACCATATTTGTGAATGAAATATCAATGTTGACAAAATGTTGACGAGATGTGTTCACAGTAAGGCAATAAGTAGGATTTGAGTCTATAGTTTCTGATTGCATTTAACAAAAGAATAGAAGTGATTAACTGCATTAGTTATAATTAGCAGTGAATCCTTGATTATACAGATGATGCTTTTGAGCATTTAGGCTAGACAATTAGAAAGAACTAGTAAAATGACTTAATAGTAATCTAGTAGAAATTTAGTATGAGTGCCTGGACAAAGGCTGTTCTGGGAGGGGGTGGTTAGATCTAAATTTAGGAAATTGGAGAAGAATGCTAATTAAGGTGGCAATTAGTGTGGCCATAGTACTAATTTTAATTTCTTTTTGGCTTTTTCATACCCATCTCGAGACAGGCCTGGGTGAAGGTGCTGACAAACCAGATGAACTTGGCTGCTGCGTCTCAGCTGGTCCAGTTGGAGTGGGTCACAATGAATGGCTTCCCTCACCTTCTACATGCCCGAACACCCAAGTCAAGGACTCTGTCATGGAGCAGCACAAGAAATAAAGTGTTTCTGAATAAATAAAGTCAACCTCCAGGATCTTGGTGGCCACCAACAGGACCCACACAAAGCTCCTCCAAGTTGTATCTTCATTTTTAATTAATTCATTTATTTTATTTAATGAACTATCGAGACATTTCAGTGTCTTCACTCATCACTCATTTTTGGACATTTGGGACTTTGTGTTATTTACATAGTTATATTCAGCATGGACAGTAGTGTCCATGTATCTACAAAATACATTTAGTATGCATTTGAAGTTTAACCTGAATTGCCATTTAAATTTACAGTTAAACTGAATACACCATAGTTTGCATTAAATCAATTTGTATTTGGACACAATTCCTTACGTTGGTTAAGGTGCTTCGCTGTGCCATAAGGTAGTCGTTCTGGCCAGGGGGGCTGTAAAGCAATTTTCCAGACTAAAAAAGAGGCAGCCGGCAGGTTTTTTGGCTTCACACATCGAACCACTGCTGAAATAATACTGACTGTTTAAATGTTACTCAAGATGCATGTACTCCCACATTAGTGTCCTTATATCTTAACTTTTTCATATTTTTCATTTATCATTCACAGTTATATATTTGTTAGTCACATACATCAGTCATTTGTAGTTCAGCTAGCTTCAGTGTTTGGCGATTGGTATAAATTGCCAGAGGGGGGATGAGGCAGGTCATTGTTACCTGCTAAGAATGTCCATCTGGTTTCTATCAAGCTGGGCGACTGTGTTCTTGTGTATGCAAGAACACGCGCGACTGAGACGTCCATAACAAGTATTTAAGCTCTTGAATCCACCATCAGTTTTTGAGTCACTGGGTACTATTTCGGAAAGCTCGATCTGTTTAATTGCTTCCTGCCTGTTTAGAAAAGGTATGATATTCTTTGTCATCACTTTGTGACTTCAATGAATTAATTAAACCTCGCCAGAGACTGACCATTCCATATTCTAAGGCTGGTGTCTGTTTTTTTTTAATGTTTTGCATATAATACTGGGGACCAACAGCATTTACAACATTTGCATCACTACAATAAAATCCAAGTAATTTCTTAGATATTGCAGCAGTGATGCTATATTAAGGATAGATTTCCATTAAAAGCAAGAAACACTTAAGTAGGGCTGGGTGATACTGGCTCAAATCAGTATCAAAATATATTAAGTAGTTCACCTTGATAACAAAACCACCACCACCTTAATATTCAATCTCTCATCATTACCTAATTTGCATAATGTGTTTGAAATTGTAATGGCTGCTTTAGGAGAAGGGAATTATTTTAAATTTGGCCTGGGACGTTAATGTGTTAATTGTGATTAATTAATTAACTAAAAAAATGAACGCATTTAATCGCAGTTTGCATTACAATCAACGCAGAACATTTATTTGAGCATGATTTCCTGGTACGCGGATTACAATGATGCAGCTGGGCAGGTAGGGTTACCATCTACTTTTTTAGTGGCGGATGCTATCATTCCCATAGCTGGCATGTGTGTTTCTGTGTATAACAAAAAGTTGCAAAGATCCCATAGGTCACATAGACACAGATACTTTAATAACGCTGTGCAAAGTGAGAGTTTATTTATAAATTGACTGAGGAGGATACATTTGAAAATGAAACACTGGGTTTACATAGTTTTTATTGTGCTTTTTAAACTGCTGCTTTTTACTTTTATTATACTGAATAGAAATAAATCTCAGTATTATTTCAGATTTTGTTTTCGTATTTGTGAAATTAAAAAGTAAACTATCATTGGTAAAATATACATTAGTATACAAAAGTAATTTTTTTTACTCATGCAAGCCTTTTATAAGTTTGTTATTTAACTATTCTAACCACATATAATGCACGCTGTAAAATGATAAAATCAAAAGTCGAGGCTTAACAAAGTGTCCACTGACAAATTCAAATGTCCTTTAAAAATCAAAATATGGTCACCCTAAATTAAAAATATTTTATGCTATTATTTTTTAAACACAACGTTCTGAAATTCTAAAAATAACACAAAAATAACACATTCTAGGTCTGTTCAGTTTTGGCAAAGATATATATACAGTATATATTCTTTTACTACTCTTCTGACCTGGACTTAACTGCATTTTTTCAAATATTAAAAAGGCCTTAAAATAACAGTATTCCCGCTTGTGATGTTTATTTGATTGTCAACTTCCAAAAGACGTTCATATTAAAATAATTTTCATAGGCAAAAAAATTTCTTTTAAAACGTGATTAATCAAGATTAATTAATTACAAAGCCTCTAATTAATTAGATTTTTTTTTAGCGAATCCCACCCCTATTTTAAAAAACATATGTTTTCATTTAAACTGAAAATGGGCAATAAGGTGAAAATGTACTGTTACCGATATGACTCTTACCAGTATATATTATATATATATATATATATATATATATATATATATTAAAGAAGCACTTTGAAGAAAGACAGTAGATACATCGGATCTCAATATGAAGTTGGATATCTATACAAATAACGATAGGGCAATGTCTTAGCAACAAAAGGATGCCAAGTCTTTTAATGGAAATAAAAAATGTCAGCCTACACAGGGCTCAATAGTTTAGACACCCTAAAATCAGAGTGAAATGAAGATTTGGCAGGCTAGTCCATTTTTTCAAAAACTTAATTTCTGCAACTTAAAATGCTTTTCAGTAATTTTCAGAGCTTGTATGCATGCTTGACGTCGTGGCATGCTCCTAATGAGACAACGGGTGGTGTTTTGTGGCATTTCCTCCCAGATCTGTGTGAGGGCATCCCTGAACTGTTGTACAGTCTGAGGAGGAACCTGGCGGCCCCTAATGTACCGAAACATAATTTCCCACAGATGTTCTATTGAGTTTAAGTCAGGGGATCGTGAAGGCCATTCAATTGTTTCAATTCCTTCATCCTCCAGGTACTGTCTGCATACTCTTGCCACATGAGGTCAGGCATTGTCGTGCATTAGGAGGAAACCAGGACCTACTGATCAAACGTAGGGTCTGACAATGGGTTCAAGAATTTCATCTCGATACCTTATGGCAGTCAGAGCACCATTTCCCAGGCAGTATAGGTCTGTGCGTCCCTCCATGGATATGCCTCCCCGGACCATCACTAACCCACCACCAAACCTGTCATGTTGAACGACGTTGCAGGCAGCATAACGTTCTCCTTGTCTTCTCCAGACTCTTTCACGTCTATAACAGGTGCTCAGGGTGAACCTGCTCTCGACTGTAAAAAGTACAGGACGCCAGTGGCGGACTTGCCAATTCTGGTGTTCTTGAGTAAATGCCAGTCGAGCTGCACGGTGCTGGGCAGTGAGCACAGGGCCTACTACAGGATGTCGGGCCCTCAGGCCATCTTCATGAAGTCTGTTTGTGATTGTTTGGGTAGAGACATTCACACCAGTGGCCCTCTGGAGGTCATTCTGTAGGGCACGAGCAGTGCTCAGCCTGTTCCGCCTTGCACAGAGGAGCAGGTATCGGTCCTGCTGATGGGTTGAGGACCTTCTACGTCCCTGTCCAGCTCTCCGAGAATAACCACCAGTCTCCTGAAATCTCCATGTTCTGGAGATTGTGCTGGGAGACATATTAACTTCTTGCTGCAGCACATGTGAAGTTGGACAACCTGTGCAACTTCTGTAGGGTTAAGGAATCGCCTCATACTGCCAGTAGAGATAATTACACAAGCCAAAAGATCAAGAGGGAGAAACTTGAAAATACCTCCACATGTAAAACCAGTCCTGTTTTGAGGGTTTTCTAATTGTTGACACTGTAGTGCACCTGTTTTTAAGTCCATGAACACCAATATATCTGAAAGTGATTAACGATGCCCTCAGCTGCTTGACCAGCCAGAAAATTATCAGATAGGTTTAATTGATTTCATGCCAGGCCCAATAAAACAAAAAAAGTTTCCTTTAATTTTTGTGAGCAATGCTCATGTTTTTATTAGCAATGCTCATGTCCCTTTAATATGCTGATTGTACGTACTACCTTACTGACTGGTTGGAGTGGACTCAAGTGAGTATGTACAGTCGTGAATTCACACCATCCAATCAACAACGAGAAGAACACTATTGCCAGCTATATTTAGCAAGTTTTTTTTTTAATCCTCTAGCAACTCTACTTTTAAAAATTTGCTCTTACAGCAGGTGGCCCTTCAGGCTCTCCAGGTGAAGCTGGAGAAAGCAGACATGTACACCAAGTCCAGGATCCTGATAAATCACGCATGCTCAAAGCCGCTGCTGGCTGATACTACCCACACTTAATGACTGCACACTAAATAAATCACTGATTTCACTCACAGCCCCAGGAGGGCTAGCTTACAGAGTTATGCAACTTTATGTTCATATTACTAACACTGTAGACAGTCAAAGAGAGAGTAAAAAATGTGTTCTTTTTTTCAATTTGAACTAAAATTCATACCTTTATTTATTTTTATTTTTTTTTATTTAATTAAAGGAATTTTCATATCCACTGTACTGTTTAGATGTGAACGATGTAGACTATGCCAACAACCTTTAGACAGATTTGCACTCACAGCAAGTGGCCATTTGGGCTCTCCAGGTCCACCTGGACACAGGCTAATTCCTATCTCCAGTGGTCAACAGGTGAGAGGCGAGGTACACCCTGGACAGGTTGTCAGTCCATTGTAGGGCAACTGTGATGGACTGGCAATTACCTTTTAAGCTTTTCCTCTAAATGGGGATTTTTTTTATTACTTATTTAAAATAATTTATTAATTTATGCATTTATTAATTACTTAATTATAATTTTCAATTGATTTTTGTTTTGTTTTTATTGTTTGGTGTTACCAAAGCATTTTTATAAATTCTTTTATATAGACAATCTCTAAGGTTTCCTTCAAGAGGATCCTTTTGCGGTGGGAAACCTACCAGTTTACCTATGAAAGTCGCCACCATTTAAGGGCCTATATAATGTAAAATTGAGTTTTCAATCATCTGGTAATGGAATCTTCTCATACAAAAACCCCACCAGAGTGGTTTTTGGCTTAATTTATGAATGTCTGAGTAATCTTCCTGAATCTCCTGGAAAACGACTGAGTGGTAACATAGTGACATATTTTACGTCACTATGTTGCCACTAGGAAGTACTAGAGTTGTCTGCACAAAACAAAACAAAAAACAGTGGTCTTTGCATCACCCCTGCAGAGACCAGGCTACCTCTGGTAGAGCTGCAAACTCATAGCTGCTCTGGTTTTACCTGCTGAAACAACTTATTTTTGTTGGAATTTTACTTTCTCTGTGAGCACACCTGTTTGGCTTCATGCATTACAGGACTTAATTCTACATTCCTAAAGAACACCAGCTGGATCAAAGACGCCCGATAGACAGAAAAGTAGCTACATGCTAATGATAATGTTTGTTAGCCATTTATCAAGCTGCTTATCTGATCTTATAACAGCATTGTGCGGTTAATTAATTGATCTGTAGCATCTCAGAATGTTCAGTACTGGGCTGTAAAGAGCTGCTTACTAGACTCAGCTATGTTGATTTCAGCTCTTCCTAAAACCTGGATGTAGTACCTGAAATAAGCTTTATTGACTGTTTTTTATAAAAAAATTAATAAATAAACCAAATGTCCGAGCCCTTAATATAACACAGTTTCATTGTAGTACTGGGTGCACTTTAAAGTGGGACTGCTGTTTGAGATAAGGCTCAGCTGTTTTCATGGTCCAATATTAACTGCTGGATACAAGTTAAATTTCAGGACAAGTTAACACTATATAACACCAACGGTAACATTTTATCATATATATGTCTATCCCAGAAATGGAATCTGTAAAATAGCATGACATAGTCCCTTTGAAACTGCTTTTGTCATGGTGGGTGGGGCTCTGCACGGCAGACTTATGGCTGTGTTGTGGATACCTGCCTGCCTTGATCATGACGGTCCCTCTAAGGATTCTTCTGTGGTTGTGGGGTGGCTTCCAGTGCAACAGGATGATGTTGTTCCCTCAGTGAGGCATTATGGTGGATGTTGATTTTTATTGTATGTTAACTTAAAAAGATAGGAACAGACTGATCAGTGTTTTTGATGTGAAGTGTTGGAGGACTGTGTCTTTTGTGTGATGATGGTTGTGTATGATTGATTTTCCCTTAAATGTGATTGTTTGTTTTTTTAATCTGTTCATATTTTAGTTTTTATCATGTAAAGCACTTTGCACTGATTTTATCACGAAATATGCTCTACAAATTATTATGATTAATTTGTGTATGGATGGATAGATATATGGATGGATGGATCATTGGAAGGATGAACAATGTTAAAATGGAAGGGACTTTAACACAGGCTTATCTCAATTTATATACATATGATAAGGTGTTGCTTTGCAAACTGTCAGTATCTTATTCTGTAGTTAATGTTTTATATTGTTTGATTGTGGAAAGTTAAATTTTTGAGCATCAATCATTCTCACCTCAATTTATTTCTAATGATTCCATTATTTTCTGGCACCCTTTTCCAATCCTGCTCCACAGGCACATTGCCAAATGTCACTCTGGTTTTAAATGAAACACCAATTGTTTTTTTATATGTTTATTCAGAGTTTCTGGGTCAGTAGCCTCCGACAGAATAATCTGGTGTTTCTTCCAAGGACAATTTGGGGGATATCATGAATAAAAATTATCTTTATAATATTAGAGTGAAAGGACCCATGGCAACTATGAATACCATTAGACCCTGATCACAGCCTGTTACCATCACGTTCATATGGCCAGAGTGACAGTATAGTATCTGCATGAGCAACTCCTGGGGCTGGCTGTTTACACTCGGTTTTGTCATTAGCTCTTTCATACACTGTTATCGCTTCAGTTTTTTTATTCTATACTATTACAGTGTTTAGATAACGTATTACGTACTACTCTCCTACGAGAGTAGTACGTAAACATTATTTTTTTTTTTAATACATTTCAAAAATTAAGAGACTATCAATATCTCTTTGCCGCATTTCTGTGGGAGAAGCTGCATAAAGCAGTAACAGCAGTTTTCCTGCCTTCTATAACCTTGACCTAGAAAATTAAACTTCCCATTGGACTTGAAAAATGCGAGTGAAAGTACATACAGTCATCTGCATAAAACCTATTGGGTGATCAAAAATACCATTGTCATTTAACTTTCGTATAAGAGATTGATTTTATCCATAATATTGGCATATTTCAAAGAATTGCCCTACCTGTTAGGGATCTGGGTGTGTTGTGTTTGTTTGGTGTTCTCTCTATGGAGATAGAAAAGTCTAATTATTAATAAACTCAAGCAGGGTTTTTCACGAATGTATATGCTCATTCGGAAATGCACATGGTCTGTTTCACAAATGCACATGCCGAGGTTCACAAGTATAATTTTCAGAAACACTTGTAATTTAAATTCAAAAATGCCTCAATCATTAATCCTATGCCCTAACCATTGTGCTACAGCCACAACACAGACACCAAAGGCGGTCAGGGCTTTTTATCAAGCAAACAGAACACCACATGGTTTATGTCATGCTGTCACACAGTTTATTAAATCGGGAAATAGATCGCGAGTCCGTGCGCACAGTTTAATACACCGAGAAAACGGGTTAGTAATTCATGCCCACTGTTTAATAAACAGGAAATGGATTAGTAATGACTAATTATTGCCGTCCGTGCGTCCGACCCACAATGTGGATGGAACATTTTAGGAGCTATGCCATTGGCTGAAAGCGAACAGCTGGCTAAGTGATTAATTTGATTGACAGGTTTCTTAGGCAAGGGGGACATTAGTTGTCCGTCTACGTTAGGTGAGTCTCAAAACTCACCACACATAATTCTCTCACAAATGCAGAGAGGTTCACAAATGAGAAGTGGTGGGTTCATGCACATTCAGGAATTTGTATGATCTGTGAGTATGTATTTGGAGCTTTTTTCAAAATTAGATTTGTGAAACAGCTTGTGTGCATTTATGAAACAGATTGTTTGCATTTTTGAAACAGATTTTGTGCATTTTTTAAAGAGACTGTGTTCCTTTTTGAAACAGATCATGTACATTTGTGAACCTCATCGTGTGCGTTTGTGAAACAGATTGTGTTGCGTTTGTGAAACAGATGGAGTGTGTTTGTGAAACATATCGTGTGCATTTGTGAATTTATATTACAAGTGTTTCTGAAAATTATATTTGTGAACCTCGGCGTGTGCATTTGTGGAACAGACCATGTGCATTTCTGAATGAGCACATACATTTGTGAAAAACCCTGCTTGAGTTTATTAATAATGAGACTGTTTTATCTCCATATTTCTCTTCCATGAAACCGTTGGTTTGAGCTGAGCAAAGTGCTCTCACACACTTGTCTCTAATCAGCCCATCACTAGGAGCTCAAGAGGAGCTTGCTGCCATTCAACTGATGTATGAATTTCAACCAAGTGGTTACTGTTGTTATCCAAGTATTCCCAGTTGTTTTTCCCACTGTTCTCTACCTTATGTTTACCCTTTTCCTTTTGCCTGTTGTGAAGGTTACCTGCCAAGGTTTTCCATCACGATCCATTGGTTTGTGACATCTCTTGGGTAATCTATTCAAGCCTCGATGTGCAATAACTTATTGAACTACTTCATGACCGACAACCTTTAAGCTACTCACTTCCTCAATTCCTCCAACCTAACCTGTTCACCCTCCAAAACCTTTACCATATGTGCCACACCAAACTGACCAACACCCTAGACTTGGCTCAGTCCTCCCTAGATGGAAACTATCATTTTCAACAAGTAGGATTTTCCAAAAACTCATCCTGCAATATATATTATAGATTTGCTCTCAGGAGGGGACTTTTGTACTTTTCCTCACAGCGATAGTATTAATTATTACAAAAGATTGACTACATATAAGTCATATTTTAATTTATTTTCAATGTAAATGTAACAGTCGTGTTCAGTCGAGGGGAAAAAAGCAAACAGAAACATAAAAAGAGTTTTAAAGAGGGTGTCTGCCATCTAGTGACACTTTATTGTCACTGCACCTCACACAACTCTTACCCCCAATTTCCATTGCATGCACACAACTGCGCCATTCATTCCATTCTAGTGAATGACAGCCTTTCCACTGCCTCTGCCGAGTGCCACAGGGCGTTTATGCAACTATAGGATTGTTTCTATTTTTGCTAGACATAGTTCGCAGTCAATCTACACAAATCACAAAACAACAACAGGATACCGAACAAGCACAATACCCATTTTTTTCAAATATATCAGTAAAGAAAGACACATTTTTTTTGTATACATAGCTATATTAACATAATCCCGCATAAATGTATACATATATGTTGTCTAAAATAATCATGCGTGTTTATACATAATTTATGCACATAATAAAGAAAAATACATTTTTAATTCTAAAAGCTATTTTGTCATTTCCTGTCGCACAACATGGTAGGTGTGTGGATCAACAAATAAGTCTTCAGGTATGAGATAAAGACAACAGGACAACATGGATGAAGAGAAGCTCATTCTTGAAGTGGAAAGAGAAGTAGATTAAGCTGTTGTTTTCTGTAGGTCTTCTACGTAATTAATAGTTTTGGTCTGACTTCCGTATGTAATACTGTCCTTTATTGCAAGATCTTGCAATTCCCGCGCATGCTTCTTTGAGCACTTCTGGACTCTGGAAAAGAGAGGAGAGGATTTGGAGCACATGCAGTCTAAATTAAGGACGGCAGTGAACGCCTGTGGAGTGTGTGTCGGAGCGGAGTGGACTCAAGCAGTGGTAACTGGGGCTTATTCTTAATTGGTGTGTCAGTGTTGTGAACCAAGGACCGACCAGGACAGCAGTGGGTGCTAACTTTTTCTGGTGGATCTGCCTACCATTGCTGTGTCAACTAGCGTTAATTTTCTTCAGCTTGCCAATGCATTCCACCTGTGCAATGGCTGATAGAAAGTACGTTTTTTTGAGCTGCAAAGATTTTTACTAGAAGTGTAGCTCATTGAATATTCTAAAATGCATGTAAACAAATACAGCATTCTCGCTTGTTGTTCACCACACATCCTTGTGATCAAAGTCAGCAAAAGACCATATTAGATAAACGTCCTTACAAAAGAAATCATCTACTGCCCTAATGTTTCGACACCGTTGATTTGTAATCCCACTTGACTTGCTTGCCGGAGGAGGAGTAGCTCTTTCAAAGTTACCCTGATCAGTCTGATTTTTGCCTTAAAATTTAGGCTTAGATTCTGTTTTTCAGTTTTCCACTTAATTTATGTACCAAGCCTCTGGATGTACACTATTAGACATGATAGCTTGTTCATGTGGATTACTGCTAAAGGACCCCTGTAAGGCTGTGAATCAACAACATGGCGTTTTACTCAGCTGAACACTTTTGCTCTGGATTACCTTTGAAAGACTACTAAAATATGTGGATTAATAACATGGCACACCAATAACTTTGATAAGCCACTCCAAAGACAGAACACCTTGGAGGAACAGCTCTATAATATGGAATCAAAACTCAAAATACAGAACGACTTGGAGGAACAATTACAGAATATGGAAGTAAATCTACGCCTTCTGGAAATAAACTTTGAAATTGTTGCTGGATATGATAATGAGACCACACGACCGACTTCCCTGAAGGAACAACAGAAAACTGACAACTGACAACTGCCTGCTTCGGTCTAGACCCACTCAGAAAGCACTGAAAAACACCATTCCCTCACCAAGGCATGGAACGAGCAGATCCCCAAACTTGAATTTCGAGGAGAACTGGCCGCCTCTGAAATGAAGCTTGGAAAATACCTCCACACCCGTTCCCAAGAAAAACAAAGACAGAAAAAGAAGCTCCAAGTCAAGGGATATTCATTATATTTTACCCCTATAATTCCCCTTAAAAATAGATATACAGCACTAGACTCTCTGCAACACACAGTCCCCGCCACTGCTCAAGGCCAGCAGGAGAAATCAAGAAGCCCCCCTATTAATAAAAAGACCGAAACCAAGCAGCAAAGAGCAAAGGGAAAAAAATCCAGAAATGTGAATCAGAAAAATCATAAAACAAATGTCAGGTTGGACTCAAACCCAGAGAAAGGCTTGGAGAAGTTGTTTCCCATTTTATTGTAAAATCAAAATCTTTAAGGAAGCACAGGACGAGGAACCACACAAGGGGAGGTTAGACAAGGATCCAGCGAGCACAGACAGGCACAGGGAGGTATATACAGTTGTGTGCGAAACTCAGGGCACCCCTTTAAAAACAGCATATTTTATATATTTAAAAATGTATATTCATATTTACTGTCTCTCTGGTATATGGGAAAAAAGACAATATTGTCAGGAAACATTAATGCATAGTTACATTTTATTTTATAAATTGAACAAAATTACAAAAATTAAAAACATAATTTTGGCATGTGCAAAAGTCGGGGCACTCTACAGCATCAGTACCTTCAGTACTTAGTAACACCCCCTCTGGCAGATATCACAGCTTGTAAACGCTTTTTATAGCCAACAACAAGTTTCTGGATTCTATTATTTGGGATTTTTCCCCATTCTTCCTTGCAAAAGGCTTCCAGTTCTGCAATATTCTTAGGACGTCTTGCATGCACAGCTCTTTTAAGATCTACCCACAGATTTTCGATGATGTTTAAGTCGGGAGACTGTGAAGGCCATTCCAAAACCTTCAGCTTGCGTTTCTTGAGGTAGTCCATGGTGGATTTGGAGGTATGTTTAGGATCATTATCCTGTTGTAGAAGCCATCCTCTTTTCAGCTTTAGCTTTTTTACAGATGCTGTGATATTTGCCTCCAGAATTTGCTGGTATTTAATTGAATCCATTCTTCCCTCCACCCGAGCAATGTTTCCTGTCCCACTGGCTGCAACACAACCCCAAAGCATGATGGATCCACCCCCATATTTAACAGTTGGCAAGGTGTTCTTTTCATGAAATGCTGCTCCTTTTTTTCTCCAAACATACCTTTGCTTATTGTGGCCAAAGAGTTCTATTTTAACTTCATCAGTCCACAGCACTTGTTTCCAAAAGTCATCAGGCTTCTGTAGATGTTCTGTTGCATATTTTTGACGTTGTATTTTATGATGAGGTCGTAGATAAGGTTTTTTTCTGCAGACTCTTCCATGAAGGTCTTGTTTGTGCAAGTATCGGCGCACAGTGGAAGGGTGCACCACCACTCCTGAGTCTGCTAAATCTTCCTGGAGGTCTTTTGAAGTCAAATGTGGGTTTTGGTTTACCTTTCTGACCAGACTACGAGCTGTTCTCTCCGAGAGTGTCCTTGGTCTTCCAGATCTCTTCTTGACCTCCACAGTTCCCCTCACCTGCCATCTCTTAATTATGCCTCGCACTGTGGAAACTGCAAGCTGAAAACGCTTTGCTATCTTCTTGTAGCCCTCCCCGGCATTGTGGGCATCAATTACTTTCATTTTTTCTGTCTTACACAGCTTCTTAGAGGAACCCATGGTTGCTGAGTGTTTGTACAAGGTTTGTGGAGTCGCCGTATTTAAGAAACCCTCAAATTGGCACCAGCTGGCACTCCCTAATGACAATTGTTGACACATGCTTCAGGACCAATGAGCTGGTAGAGGTCTGAGCTTGTAAAAAGAATCTGAAACTTTGAAACTCTCAGGGTGCCCCGACTTTTGCACATGCCAAAATTATGTTTTTAATTTTTGTAATTTTGTTCAATTTATAAAATAAAATGTAACTATGCATTAATGTTTCCTGACAATATTGTCTTTTTTCCCATATACCAGAGAGACAGTAAATATGAATATACATTTTTAAATATATAAAATATGCTGTTTTTAAAGGGGTGCCCTGACTTTCGCACACAACTGTATATATATATATATATATATATATATATATATATACACAGAGGGAAGTCAAATAACAAAATAGAGAACACCTGGGAGAACACTGGGAGGATTAACAGAACACAGCTGACAACGATGAGACAAACAAGGACACAGGAGCAGACTGAGAAGGGAAGGAAATTGATTGACAAAGACAAGACTGAGGGAGACACAGACACACGGATCATAACAACAAGACCCTCCCCAGCTACGGTTCATATAATTCATGATGGCTCTGTAAATGGGAATGAAAACATTTGCAGCAAAAGCACTAGAGTTCACAGCTGCCCAAAGTACACTATCAGACAAATTATGGAGAAGATTGCCTCTATCCTTGATTTTCATCCATAATACACACACTCATTATACATGCAGGCCCTTATGATATCAGCCTACACCAGAGCGACGTTTCACAAGTGCTCATGGCTCTAAATCTGCTCAATATCACAAACACTTTGATGTCTTGCCCAGCTCCAGAGGGGAAGGACAGATAAAGATGGTCTAGGGCCAGGTCCCTTCATAAATGCATGTAAAACAAAATGCTTGGAAAACTGAATCAGGATATGATGTCTCAGTAAACCTAGGCTCACCAATTGAATTTTACAAAAAAATACAGGAGAAAATCATCAAAAGAACTCAATTTACTCAAAGATTCTCACTGCCTATTGGAAATGATGATTCCCCCCCTTATTTGATTGACAGGTACGTCTAGGCTAACGCTGGTGGCTAATGGTGGGTAACTGTAGCTAATAGCTGCTCGGTAGTCTGCTGTCCCCCTCTGCTTGCGGGGAAGCTCTTCAGTGCCTGGGACCTGGGACTAACGTAAGGATTTCAGTCATTTGGTGTTTCTGAACTCCACTATCAGTTCCCTCTGCAGTTTTTATTTGGTTTTGGATGTAATCTGCAATTATTGGGCAAATATGGCTTGCAGGGATGTTGATTACAGTAACAGACCGTCCAAGAAGTTTATGCTTTGGGGGGAGGCTTCATACTGGCTGATGCTTAACCAGCTTGGGGGGGGGGGGGTCTCTATCAGGTGGCCGAGAGGAATGCTGTTCTGGTCAGAGCTTTTATCTATTTCTACACGCGAGTTGGAGCAGGCGATTGGTCGGGTAGCAGCAGAGCAGCAAAGTCGGCAGGAGCGGGACGCCGCGGCAGACCTGGTCAGAGCGGGAGACTCAGGGGCGGGAGACGGCTATATCAGGCTGGAAGACTACAGATTTGGACTCTAGACAGACTGGATTATTGCTGGTTAGATCAGTACTGGTGTGAGGAGCACAGCTGGAGGCATGAACTAATGGATGTCTGAGATGTGAGGTGAGTCAAAAGCCTTTTTTTCTTTTTAGAGGATCTGAGTTTTCATTATGACTTTTTTGCTGGATGTGTTGTTAAGATGAGCCCGTCTATGTCCTCACCCTCCACCGATGATAATGGAAATAACACCATATTAAGCAGTATTAACCCGACCCATTTGGGTCTTTGTTATATGGATCTGTTTTCTCTACTCGAGATGTTTCTGGGTCTAAAGTGATCGTTGTTGAAAAACGGGGTAGAAGTCTCTTAACCGCGGTCTTCTGGCTGAAACCGGCTGCAGCCTACGTTAGCTTCAGTTAGCTGCTGACTAGCTTCTGACTAGCTTGTAGCTATGTCGGCTCGAAGCGTAACCCTCCGCCCCCAGCCTCACAGCGCCACTCTCAGCTCCACCTCTTTGCCCATTTTTGGAGTTTCTGAGAGTGACGAGGTGAGTGACGCAGACAAGATGGCGGCGGTGGGAACCGCCCAGTTGGCTACATTTTTGCTCTTCAGAAACCTATGTGTGAATTTAACAAGGGTTTGTGTAATTATATACATTCTATGGTCAAATCTCATAAATATCACTTGCCAGAATAATTTAAAAACTACAAATTAATCTCTAAAACTGACATTACTCAATATAAGATTCTTATCAGGTAAATCCTTCCTAATCAATGAATTCATTACAAATCACAGTTTACAAGCTCTGTTTTTATCTGAAACTTGGTTATATGCAAACAATGAAACATCCTCAATGCTAGACGCTACTCCTCCAAACTATAGTTTTTTTGTAGAAACAAAAACAGCTTGGAGGGGGGGGGGGTAGACTTGGCACAATTTAAAAAAAACAACAACACAGAACTTTAAAAAAGATATCTCTGGACACATGTCATCCCTTCGAATACCTTGACACAGAGATAAAAGAGCCAAATAAGGTCCTATTCACAAACATGTACAAACCCCCCAAAGCTAGCTCAAACTTTATTAATGACCTCAATCACCTTCTATCTGTAATATATATTGAGTATTACCAACTAATTATTGTGGGAGATTTGAACATTCATACTGACAACCCCCATGATAGACGAACCAAAACACTAAGTTATACTCTCCATAATTTTGGTCTAACCCAACATGTCAATCAAACATCACACAAACAAGGACACACTTTAGACTTAATAATTAGTAAAGGACTGAAAATCTCTAACATCTCCATAGTGGATGTTGCATTATCTGACCATTTCTGCAACTTCTTTGAAAGCATGATCCCAGTATCCCACTATCTAATAAAATTGAGACCAAAGTAAAAAAACGCTCCCTAGTTGACATATCAGCTGAAATCTTCAAACAAATTCACTGATCTACCCCCCCATTCCCAACTCACATTCTGTTAACAAGCTGGTAGATAACTTTTTTCTCTGAAGTCTCAGACATCATTGATACCATTGCTCCAACTAAAGTTAACGTAGTCTCGGGCAGAAATAAGTCTCCATGGACCAGCGATCCTCTAGTACGTAGTGAAAAAAGGGTGTGCCGCCAGGCCAAGAGAAAATGGAGAAAACTTGACTTCAGGTTCACTATGAGATCTACAAAAACAGGCTGAACAAATATAACGTAACTTTGAAAACTGGAAAGGAATCATTCTTCTCTGAAATCATTAACAGATACATTAATAACGCTCAGACTCTACTCGCAACAGTTGAAAGACTAACCAATCCTCCAGTCACAACACCCCCGGAGCTACAATCCACTAGGGCCTGTAGTGAATTTAACAATTTCGTCACTGAAAAGATTCTAGAAACTAAAATAACAATCTGTAAAGCAGCACCCAACACACCACCATTTTCACCCCATGGAAAAACAGTGTAGAGAAAGTGTCTGATTTCAAAAAACCGAATCAATCACATCTTGATGAAATTATTCAACAGCTAAGCTCCTCCTCCTGCTGCCTCTTTATCTTACCCACACCTTTTTTTTAAAGAAAGTTCTCCTTGTCATCCGTTCTGATCTCATGTAGATAGTTAACTCATTCCTCCTTTCGGGTGTATTCGCCCAGGCCCTCAAAACAGCAGTTATCAAACCCCTATTAAAGAAGAACAATTGAGACAATACATTGATGCAAAATTACAGGCCAATCTCTAATCTCCCATGCATCAGTAAAATGATTGAAAAAGCTGTATCTCAACAATTGAATACATTCCTGACAATGAACGAATCCTTAGATCATTTTCAGTGTGGTTTCCGAGGCCATCCCAGCACTTTGACTGCCCTCGTCAAAGATTTCAATTACATCTGCATAAATACAGACTGCGGCAGAACCACTGTTCTGGTTCTGTTGGACGTCAGTGCAGTGTTTGACACAGTTGATCATAAAATATTATTGCAACGACTGGAGAGCTGGGTCAGACTCACTGGTACAGCACTTCAGTGGTTTGAGTGTTATCTCAAGAACAGGAAGTTCTTTGTGTCCATCGGAAATGTATCATCAGAACAAACAGAAATCACATGTAGGGTTCCCCAGGGCTCCATCCTAGGACCCATCCTGTTCAATATTTATTTGCTCCCACTAACAAAGTTTATGGCAGTCAATAAGATAGTTATCATAACTATGCAGACAACACTCAGCTATGCATTACATTGTCACCAGGGGACTGTGATTATATCCAGACTTTAATTGAATGCATTGAACAAATCAACAACTGGATGTCACACAACTTTCTCCAGCCTAAGAGAAACAAAACAGAAGTAATTATTTTTGGACCTATGGAGGAACGATCAAGAGTCAGCACACAGCTTCATCTAATACAACTAAAAACTACTGATCAGGCGTGTAATCTAGGTGTAATAATGGATAATGCTGCCCATGTCCTCACTAGAACCAGGAAAAGTAGAGCACATCACCCCAATTCTTAAGTCATTACACTGGCTCCATGTAGCTCAGAGAATAGACTTTAAAATACTCCTACTACTTTATAAATCATTGAACGGTTTAGAACCAAAGTATGTTGGAGATATGCTGTCACTATACCAACGCAGCAGGCCATATAGGTCCTCCCACTCTAACTTACTAAACACTCCTAGAATTAGAACTAAACAGTGTTGGAACTAACACCCAAATACATTTTATGGTATAAACTACCAAACACTACAAGCACAACAGATTGTCAAATAGAACCAATTTATATAGCGTCAATTCAAAACAGATGTCATCTCAAAACACTTTACAAGAAAAGTAATATGGAACTATGAAAAAAAAAATAGGAGAAGTAGGTAGCCTACCAGATCATGCATGAAATCTGAAAAATGTAATTGTTTTAATTTTATTTTTTTAAGTCCATAAATATGTAATTCAATGCTAGTATAATTACGGTCACTATGATGGCTTTGGCGATTTATTAGGGAACATCATTAAACAATAAGTATAAAAACAACTAAAAGATTGATGTGGCAGCATCATGCTCTGGGGATTTTATTCTTCACAGGTAGCTAAACAGCTGTACATTAAGAAGTGAGTTCACATATTCATCATTAGTTCTCAGATGGAACCAAATACAAAATGTTTTCAGTGTGCTATTTGTTAATAAAAGATCAGAAACTATGCATTGTTCTCTTCCCTATTGACTATATACTTTATGTTAGCCTGTCCTATAAAAAATGAACTGCAGTTTGAGTAATCACAATTAAGAGTGAAAAGAAAAATAAAGACATAATTGGGGCCTTTTGAAAGTCTTCCAAATAGGTAAATGCTTAGATATCTTCAAATATAGCAGAATTAAAATTTTATTGTAATTGCCTAATTCTGTCTCCCTACAGAAAAAAAAATCAAAAACGCACTCTAAAATTACTCTACCAACTACAATTAAAGTTGTATTGTTTGTTTTACTTTTCTGGGCTGGTTTATTTTCCATCAATATGTTGACCAGTCTTTTACTATCTATATAATATTTCTACATTATTCTGCACAACTTTTTTAAAAAAAATATGTTCAGTGTTCCTTAACTTTAATCTTTGGAAAAAGGACAGTTTTTTCCAATCTATATTTTTAAGGTTGACAAGACTAGAAGAAAAAGCCAAATTGAAAATAATTTCAGTATTGTTGATAACTTCTTAAATTGTATTTAATTAAACCATGGAAACATGAAACCATGTATAAATTGTGTAGCATTTACTACATTTGTGTCTGTAAATTCTTTTTTTTTTTTTTTTTTTTTTTTACGTGTCCTGTCTAGCAGTATGCTACTCAGAATTGGTGTCTGAGTACCAAGTACAAGCCAAACAGTTTTACTTTCCCAAGCAGAGTATTACAGCTTCGCTGTAGTACGCCACTTGATGTATATGTATGAAAAATCTTTATTAGTGATTACTGTGGGTTCAATTTCCTGACGTCATGGACATTAAACTGAGACAAGAAGGGAGAAAGGAAGAAGGTGAAGAAAAGAAACCGGACCAACAGAGGGGCGAACCGACGACACAAGACAGGGAGGCAAATAAAGAACACAAGAAAACATCCCAGTCCTCCACCTCTGCCGGACGGCAGAGAAACAGTAATACAAAACAAAAACAACAAAGTGTACAGAACCAAACCAATAGTTCGGATCTGGTAGAATAAACAAAGAATTACACATTCACTACACACAAGCATTGATTAATGAACATAATACAAATGTTTCTGGTAAGCTCCTGTGAACAACTAACTAATGATGATAACCTCAGCTTAAGATATGTCCGTCCTCACCTATGTCCCCACACCTATGTGTGTGCGAGCATGCAGGTCGGAATAAGGTTTCCCCATGCAAGTGATTGATAGCTGGTGTAAGGAACCGTCAATCCGTCCTACAGGAATCGGCACAGACATGGAGGAGGCAAGAGATGTATGCATCCAGCGTCCCACAGAGTACAGAGTCCACAGGCGGATCAGCGCAGGGTCGACCACCCGCCAAGAGGGGAACAGATGGAAGCCCCAGGGGAGCACCCACCAGCCGCGATGCTGGGGCCCGAGAGATCGCAGTGACGAGCCCACGGGCTCCGCCGGTAACCGGCTACGCCAGGGCGGGCCCGGACCAGGAACCGGAGGCCACGGGGACCAGGGGCACCCCACCCCCCAGCGGGGCCCCAACCAGGGACCAGCCGACAAGGGTCCCCCGCCGCCGCCGCAGGCAAGGAGGACCCGCAGCCAACCGACGGACAACACACGCCGCCGCCACCCCGGACCAGTACCCACCGCCAACAACCCGGCCCGCCTCCACACATCCACACGCCAGGGAGCCACAGCAAGAGCCACAGCGGATGTACGCCCTCCCCAGGCCGCGCCCAGCCGGCACCTGGACATCCAGATCTTCCAGCTCCAGGGTCCAGATCCCGCCCCACGTGGGGCGCCAAGATCAGGGGCCCAGCCAATGCCGGACAGCCCCACCAGGCGAACAGACCAGCCAGCTGAAGTCCTGGAACCGGCAGGAGGACTGGGCGCCAGGCACGGTCCCCACCGATCCACCGGACGGCACCAACCTATTCTACAACCCCGGCACCCCCATAAGAGGTGCCCCAGTCAATCCAAGGAGGACATCGGCCCGAAATAGCGGCCGCCCGACACACCGGACCACCCAGGACCCGCCCGACATGCACCAGGACCGAGCCGGGCCGCAACCGGGACCCCCAGCCCCATGCATCGAGAGTCATCATCAACCAGCGGGCAGGAGCAACCATCACCGACGGGGAGTGACGGGGAGGGAAGAAGATGCATCAGGCCAGAGAGCAGCCAAACACCCAACCTGACAGGTAGACATAGACAGACAGAGACACTCATACGTACCCTCCCTCTCATGTGTACACATTCTTACAAATACAGGACATACGAAAAAAGGACGCTATACCCTCATTCATACCCCCCATACGTACACTATACTCCATACTCCCAGGCCCAGGGACAGACGCCCCAGTAGAGAACCCTGCCCCTGCACCCAGGAGACAGACCCCTTTGCCCACCAGGACGGGGACAAGTAGACCGCCAAGGCCCCACACCGGCAAGAGCAGCCCACCAGCCCAGGACCCCGACCAGACGGCGTGATGTTCTATCCGGGCTCCGACCCCTGATGGTCCAACGAACAGGGGTGTGGAAAGACCCCCCAGCCTCTCTCCCCCAGCTCAATGTGGTGTTGTTGCGTGTTGTTCTAATGTGCACTTAAAACAGAGGGGGGGGACATGGGAATACTGCCGGGTACCCCCATCTCCCCCCCCGGGCCCTCAGTGTCTAGATGCGTTTAACCAGTGGGTGCCGGCACCACAGGCGAGGCCCCCTCAACGGGGGGGCCTCGCCTGTGGCGCCACACCGCCAGGTCCCTACATGTGCGTTCCCTGTAAATGTTGCAAGTGTAGTGTCTAAATTGCTCAATAAAATCGGGACCCAGGCCGCCACCGGGTCCCAGTGACGTGCCCACGTCCCAAGGCCTTGTGAATGGTAGAATGAAGGAGCAGGTGGACAGAGGCATGGGGATGGGGAGAAAATAACTGGGGTGACCATTGCCAACCCCAGGGAGCCAGCTCCCCTGCTGACTCCAATAGGCACCCCCGTTCGGCCCGATCCACCAGGGGTGGGAGGCCCCAGCACGTCCAGTCGGGGCCCACGGCAGCGGTACCGCCGAGCCCCATGGGGGCCCCGGCAATCCACCAGCCCCCATGCCAGGGGCATACCTAAATCCTCCCCAACATTCACACTGCTAACAAAACACATGTCACTAGACACCCAGGTTGAGTTTAGCCCCCCCTCACCCTCAACGCCCTCCCCCCTCCCGTCCCAAGCGCACCCCGTTAAAAAGAGCGCCTGTGCTAGATGGTAAAAAGCCTCCCCGCCAATAAGAGACGCCCCAGGCACCGCCAGCGTCCGAGGACCCCCGGGCCGAGGCCGGAACCCGGCGCACCACCGACTCGGGTACCCCGGACATGCCGCGCCAGGCCCGTGAGCAGACCGAAGTCCCGGGCGGCCAATCCCCAGGCCGACATCCTCCAGCCTTGCTACTACCGCCCGATGGCCGGGTGGCAACAGAACCCAGCACGTCCACCCACCAGCCCACACCCCACCAACTGGTCAGTCACCGTGGAGACCGACCAACACCGGCCAGAGCCCCCCACCCCAGCACCCCCGCGAGGGCTAAGACCAAGACCCAGGAGCCATGTCCAGTGTCAATATAGCCGATTGGGCCCGGAGACGCCGGCCACCCGCCACGGCCTCTCGCCGACGCCCGGACGCGGCAAGCGGCCACCGGGGAGCAAGCGACAGGAACCAGCCCGGGGAGATGGAAAGGACAGCAGCGCCCGCCAACCACCGGCCGACCACAGCCCCCCCCCAGCCGGCACCAACGGCAGCGCCCCCCCCCGGCCAAGCCCCGCCAGGGCCCCAGACGGGGGGCGCGCCGCCCCAGAACCCCGAGCCCCAGGCCCAGTCCATGTGTCTGTAAATTCAAATATCTGTCAATTCATAACATTTCATTCTTTTAGACAAGATTGCATGCTTCAACAACTCCAGATGTAACATTTGTGAAGCAATTAAGTAAATGTTTCCTAATTATATCTAATGTCCCAGGTTGTATTTATTGAAACCAATTAAGTAAATTTAAATGCCTAAATTACAATAGTATGTGGTGTAGGCTGGAATTGAACCAACCAACAGTCAGTCTGAGGCTTCTTCAGTTTCATTCCAACACAGACCGCTACATAAGATCCTTATTTTCACACAGCCATCATGGTCTACAACAACTCCTTGAAAATGTGTTTCTACATTACTATTAGTGGATGTATTAATGAGCTACAACAACAACAATTAATTTCCCTCTGGGATCAATACAAGTATTTTTGAATTGATTAAAATTAATTTTGAATGAAATTGTATTTCTAGATTCACAAACCAGTGCTCCAACACAGAGCTACAGTTACCCAATAAGTCAGTCAAGCATTTAGAATTAGCTAGTAATCCATGCAACCCAGATTTTGAATATTTTTCATATACCCAATTAGAACCTTACAAGTCACTGAAAAAATACTTGATGTTGATCCTCTTTTGGATTTCGATGAGTGGGTTCGTAAGGTATTTTCTACTGATTTAGATAAAAAATTGAGATTGTGACATCCCTAGTCACCTGTGATCTGAACTGCATTCTCAGTGTCCTGGAGGTGTATAAGTCCCGTAGAGATGGGAGTCTGCAGCAATCACCTTATAACTAGTTAGGTTAATTAATAATGTTCATTGTTCATTGGTTGGAGCTTTAAACTTAAAAACAGGTCACTTCTGTTGATATGATCTGAAAGACATCAGGAACACAGTGTCTAGTGACTCATGCATCTTGTAATGTTTTTAAGAGTTCTTTTGCATCCTCTCAACTATGCCTGTTTCTATGAGGTTATATTTTGTTCTTATATACTTTAAGTAAATTTTTTTATATAGATTTGAAGTCAAAGTTACAGCCAGCTGACGTGGACCAGTGATGTGGAATAAACAAAATGTTACTTTATGTAAGTATTTTTCCTAAATTGGTAAGAATTGGCTTCACAAGCCCCTTGAGTCCTGTTTTTATCCCACCTGAGGTTGTTCGACATCTCGATGTTCCAAATACTAGGAACTAGAAACACTCACATTCAGAGCAGCAGCTATTACAGTTTACACCATCAGGGGAGCAATTGGGAGATCCGCTGACTTGCTCGAGGGCAGCTCAGCAAATGACTTAGAATGGAACAGGACAGCACTCATTGCTCACTGCTCTGGCTCACAATTTTTGCTGTCAGTTACGGAAGTAAACCAGCGACCTTCAGGTCCCAGAGTGGCTTTCTAACCTCTACGCCACAGATGCTCCTATGCTTTTGTAACAGTGATTGTTACAGTTATGGTCATTTATAGTTTTTGTTTTGATACACGGTTTTTGCCTTTTATCATTATATTAAAGTGGTGGGAGAAAAAGCCATATCTTTTTTTAGAAATACCTAGAATGCTTATCACTTTATAAAATAATTAGATAGTGGAGCAAAGAAATTATGTTAGATTACTGCAGCAATCACTTAAAATAAATAGTTTTTTTTACCTAGTAAATAAAGTCTATTCCAATGAATGCCCTAATCTGAAGTATAAACCGTACCAATTAATAAATTAAAAAAACAGAGGTTTTTGTATATTTTTATAATTAACATTTATGTAAAGAATCAACTTAGAAAATAAGCCATCTAATACTGTTTTGCTACTCGCTACTGATGGACTAAAACTAAAGAAAATTAGACTACTAACTATTAATCTACAAAATAAGGATCTCCTCAGCCAGACACAAGTGAAATAAGTAAATCAAAAGATGAAACATAAATTTCTTATTTAAAATAGATAGTTTAAAATGTTTAGTAGTTATATCAGCATTGCTTAAGATGTCAAGATATGTTATTTTAGTTGTCTAGTTTAGAGCTTTATAAGCTTTTTTTTTCACCTTTTGGTATTCAATGACTGGCTTTAGTGCTTCGTTCTAAATGATGATATATTTTACCTCTCTTTTCAGAAGTGGGTTGGTTTTTACGGATGTACTCCTCAGCATCTGACAATTATGCTCTATGCAAAGGTTCCCTCCCCTATGTGAGGCAAAGAGCCTTGCCAGGTATGAATACAACATTCTTGGATACTAATACCATAATGGAAGGTTTTTTTTTCGCGGGGTTCCCACATAAACAGAAAACTAAATACAAGCACATCCTGCCTTCAGTTTTGTTACACCAAACAAATGCTCAAATTAGCTGTTTTATTAGTTGCTTACCTAGCATACTTGCCAATCTTCTGGATTTTCCTGGTATAATCCGAATTTCAGTGCCCCTCCTGACAATCTCCTGGAGCCACCATTCTTCCAAAATTCTGACAATATTTGACAGTGTCATATATCATGTACATTCCCTGTTCCTTATGTTAGAGGGATTGAGAATAAAACATGTTTCATTTTAAATAAATGTTACAGTTTCTTTATTCCGGACATGAAAATAGATCACGTTGGCAAAGTTTGCCTTTATGAATCCAAAATAGGTCACCTACGTGATTTGTATGTACAGTATATGAGGAAAACAATCAGCTGTAATTAGTGACGCACAGCGCAACAGCAAGCCGCAAGTTTTCAGAAGTCTTTATGTGAGTGACAGAAGCTGTATTTTTAATTGCTTTTTAAATCGTCCAAGCTATTTAGAATTAAAAACTGATTCAATCCTTCTCAAGTTTAGTTTCCTTTTAAGTCGGCTGCGTGATGATAACTTTAGCAGTAGATCAAGACTGATCATGCTTTTGGTCTGGCAGAAACCAACGTTACAGTGTCAAAATCAACAGACTCAATGCTGTGCTGCGACCAAACAAAGAAAAAAAAAATCTCACACTCTCCTTACACGGAGACTCACATAGAGAATATGTGATTATTCCTAAACGTTCAGTGCTGCTGAGCAGGGGTGTATCCAGGAGGTTAATAAAGAGGGACTAAAAGGGCAGAGAGTGGGCACCAAAATAAAAGCAGAGATGTCCTTGTAGTGGGGACCCAATCTGAGCTGGTCACATTTTAGAGTTTCCATCTGGTTTCATAATGTTTATGTGACAATGTAACATAAAAGCAAATCACAAATAAAAACATACCAACTTTTTTTTTTCACAAAAGGTATTTCACCAAAAAGTGGAGGGACTGTTTTATGTCTTTTATTTTCTCAAATAAATAGATACTCAAACATTTACATATTTAATTTGTCCTATTTTTTTAACCCCCCATCCTTGTTAAATATCCACACTTTGGCTTGAAATTAGCATGTAGTGTATTAGCTTCCATAGTGCTTTTAAGCTCTAACAATTTGTATTTTTGAATGGGATTTTTACTTCTTAGAACCAGCAAGAGCCCGGATATGGCTGTGATGCTTTTACAATTAATCCTTCACATTGTTGGGTATTTAGAGGCAATGCAGTTATTTGGCTATGAATAGTTAAATGATTGCTGTTGGCAATCAAGATTAATAATTTATGGAAAATCATTATAAATGGGGCAATTAATATAGTCCCTGACAAGTCAGGAACTATATTAATAGCCAAATATATTAGTCTCATAGTTTAGTACCTGCCCAGCTGAGGAGAATAAACAAGAAGTTTGTTCTAGACGTGTGTTGAACATAAGCCCTGTCATCATGTATGCAGAATAAAAGACCAATAGTGACCTTCCAGAATACAAAAAACTTATTTACAAAATAGAAAAATAAGATGAACATTTAATCACCCAAGCTAGTACCAAACACACTATTGATCAAAATAAATGAATAACCAAAAATAAAATACCAAGGAATGGATAAATATACAATAACAGTAGAAACCATAAATTCTGATGTCAGTTCTAGAGGAATCTGGTTGCTTTAAGGACCAAGGCTTATATTTCAAATGCTGGAATCAAACCTAAATTAGTTTACTAATTGTGGTTAGTTTAACTAATTAGCACCATTGATTTCTGTCTAAACCAATAAACAACTTAAGGACAAATAAAACATTTGTTGGATTAAGAAATGTTTTGTTTAAAAATTATCTGGATAAGGAGTCTTTGACCTTTGGAAAATTACCTCTATTATAGATTTATCACGGCACTAAACAATCAAATTCAAGTATTTTGATGCAATTAGGTGGGTTCAAACACGGCTAATAAAATTAGTTTTCTTTAACAATCTACTTTGAAACTCCTGTCAGATTGAGTAACTCAAATTGCAGGATTTAAAACGACTCTTTGTCGGGAAAGTCTTTTAAAACAGTAGTTAAATGTTTACCCAAATATGGCAGATGAAAACTTACACAAGTTAACAACAGTAAAACACACACCTGTTGGGTATGTTAAATAAAAATATGATATTTGGCTAGTAATAGTCAAAGACTGCTTATGGCAGTCAATAAAGTTAAAAAAATATTATTATTAAAAATATTATAATAGAAAAATATTATTATTCGGGCACCACCTGGTTCTACCAGGAACTATTTTAATAGCCAAATTTCTATATCAGTCTCATAATTCTGAAGGAATGAATTCTTAACGAGTATTGGTCATAAACCTTGCAATATGAGTGTGTGTTGAACAAGAAATGACTCCTCTTACTTTCCAAGTAGAAGATTTATTTACACGAAAGAAAAACATTTAAACACTCAAACTAGTAATAAGAGAAACAATACTGAATTAAACAAATGCATAGTTAAAATAAAGGAACACAAAATATGAATGTTAAAAATTAGAAACCCTGAATTCTGATTTATGCTTCCGCGTGCAGATCAGATCCATGATTCAATCTGCAGATGCTGGAAGAGAAGATGAATTAGTTTCACTAATTATAAAAGGAATCAAAGCATTCTTTGGATAAAGAGATGTTTGTTAACATTATCTGGATAAAGGTAGTTTAATCCTTGCAAGATTACCGAGTCCATGAATTGGTTACCAAATCTAACAATTCCAGTCTTTGATATAAAAATAGAGTTCAAAACATGGTTGATAAGATTAGTTTCTGTTCTTAATTTTATCTGAACCGATCATTATTTGAACACCTTCGATAGCTTATTGATTGAATATAGGACTCAGCCAAACATGTGGTCTGGCTTTTAGCATTAGCTCCACACGTGGGGCGTTTTAAAGCGGCTCAAATACATTCATTAAACATAAGACACAAAAGGGGAAACTCCTGTCTAGTTGAGTAGCTCAAATTGCAGGATTAAAATGACTCTATGTCAGGAACAAGTCTTTTAAAACACTGAATAAAGTTATAGGCCCGAAAACCTAGCTTACCCAGAGATAGTAGAATGAAACAAATACAACATCACAAAAAGAAAACCTTTGACATTAGTGAATCCTAACTAATTGCCTCTGCCTAAACAGACCTTGTGAACGTTTAAAGTGCTCCGAGTTGCTGTGCGGCGATGAGGGGAAAGGGGGAGTGAGGCGATGTTAGCCCAGCGGCTAACAATAGGTTCTGAACTGGTTAGATGCAGTCAGTCCCTGGCTTGCTCCGTCTAGCTGCATGGCGATAGGCCCCCCACATCCACTTTTACAGTACCTTTTTGGCAGCCTTCCAGCGCGGCAATTTTTATCGGTTCTTTGGCAGCGAATGAAATGCGACTTCTGCTGGGTCTGGACCTGTGGCACATGTGGCTCCCACTCATGCATTCTTGCAGCCCTTCCGGCAGTCTGAAACTTAGAGGGGTTTTTGTCGGACTCCGGGGATAAACAATGTCTTTGTTTATCAATGTTTAAGAATCACCTGGAGTAGTCTTTGGGTTCATTTGGAGAAAGTTTTTGTCAGAAACTCGCGTCTTCCTCCACCAGCGAATGACGATGGTTGTAGTGGGTCTCCTCTGGACGAGCTGGCCAGTGCCCGTCATGAAAGAGGCCGAGCCGGGGGAAGCGGGCTGTATTTATAGGGCAGGTTAGCACCACCTGATGGCTGTGTGTGACCCAACACACCCTTAAAATTAGTTATCCCAAACTAATGTGCGTCTGCCAGACAGACCTTTTGAATGATTAAAGTTCTCCAAGTTGTCTCCGTGTCGATGATGGAAGGGGGTTGGGCGACGTTAGCCTAGTGGCTAACAATGGCTGCGTTGGCTACTTAGGGAGCCTCATGACATTGGAGATGCAGTTAAGTCATCCTCCAATTCAGCTAAGCAGCGATCAGGACCAACTTTCTTTAACCAAACAGTACCTTTTTGCCAGTTTCCAGCATGACAATTCTTATCGGCTCTGTGGCGGTCGAATGAATGCGGCTTCGGCTGGTTCAGACCCCACAGCATGCAGCTTTCATCTCCTGGCTCTCCTTTCACAGAGGCCTACAATTCAGGGGAGGTCTTGTTGGGCTTACGGATAAAACAACGTCTTTGTTTATCAATATTTAGAATTCACCTGGTGTCCGTAGACTTTGAGCTTCCTGGAGCAAGTTCTTCCTTCGCCAGCAAAGGAAGGCCCGGCTGAAGGCTGCGTGAAGAAGACCGAACGGATGGTGGCGGGTTGTATTTAGACTCTCAGCCCCTCCTCCCTCTGTGAGATTGAAGTTTCTTCTGTGGAGCTAGAGTGCATATTAGCACCACCTGATGGCTGTGTGTGACCCAACAATAGGCTTTTCTGGATTGACATAACAAATGATATCAATGTATGCCAAAAAGGGGCTATTTTTTTTAGGACTAGGAAATACAAAGGCTCACTTTTAATGGACTACACAGGGAATTCACCACAAGCTATAAGTTGCCATTTAGAACACATTTGTTCTGTTGTTCTTTAGTGATGATTTATATAGTCTTGAAATATTATGTCAATCAACTTGTATTTTTCTGACTACAAACTTTTATTTTTCTGACTACAAACTGACTACAAACTTTGTAACAAATTAGAAAATGTAATGATGTTAATGATGCTTGCACAGTCTGGATAAACTTACTGCAATAAAGTCGGCTTACCACCATCCTTTTTGGCAATGTTATCATAGGGATGGGGTAATTAAGTTTGACTGAGTATAATGACATATAAGACTTGAGCTTACTCTCATACTTGTTCATCTCCCTTGAGAGCTTTGTTGTAATCATATGTTCAAACATCTTTCCATTAAAACCATAGCACTTGAGTAAGCAAAGGAACACAGCGGTGTAGGGGATTTATCAATTGAAAATTGATAATGAAAAGTTATGGTCTATCTGGTTAGTCTAAGGATGTTAAATCAATAATTCATAAATTATTAATTTAAGTATCTCTTCAAATTATTAATGAGGCACCATACAGTTTTCTATAAAAACCTGGCAAAAATGTTATATATATATATAATTAATAGAAAGTTATCAACCAACGGTTTATTACTAATTACTAGTGATTTTACCAAAATACCTTATCTGAAGGAAATGGAGGTTTTATGAGTTTTATTACTAGGCGAGGTACCACGTGGTCTTTTGTTTAACAAAGAGACCTCGTGGCTTTTATAAATAATCAAGCTTTTTGCTAGCAAAGGTTTGAGATCACAGGTCTAAAGAGAATTAATGACTACATTTGGCACTGCGCCTCTCTGAGAAGTGCTCCATGCAGCTGAGCGTCGAACACCCATCAGCGGATTAAGAAAAAGAAGCAAAATAATTTCCTACAATCAGACCCTTTATTTAATAAAGTACGAGCAGTATCATAAACACAAACCTTCATAATCCAACACAAGGTTCACAGATTACTCTCACCTTACTTAAAAGCACAACACAGTAAGTTCAAATCAAATACATGTCAACAAAGATCTGATTTATTAGGAATTAAGAAACATGCATACATAAAATAATTTTTAAAGTATCTTATGTGGCTCCACCCAGGGAAATGGAAAATTCTTACTTTGCAATGTGGGTGGTCGAATTGCAGTGCAGAAGAAAAGGTCCTTTTGATTGCGGCAGAAAAGTGCAAGGGGAGAAAGGAGTTTGCTCAAAAGGGGAAGAAGGGAGGAATGGAAAAATACGATAAAATAAAGGCACAACAGCTTCGATGGCCGGTCGAAGCTGAAGGAGAACTTGGTTGCGAAAAAGGAAAATTCAAACACATGTTAGGATGAAAGGAGTCTCTTCTTTCAAGTTCCTGTAGAACCTGTTCACTTTTAGAAGTGAACTGAAAAGAGGAAGAAGCCCTGGATAGTTTGGATATTTAAACACCCCGCCTTTGCTTTGTTCCCTCCTATTTTGTGCAGAGGTCCACTCACACTGCCACAGAGCTGCGGCTGGTTTGATGGATTGGCACTCCTGCCAATCAGCATGACAGGTCTTTCAGAGCTCTGTCAGTTTGGGAAGGGGGGTGAGCTCTGATACCGGCATCCATGTGTATGGAGAGAGAGAGAGAGCACCAGCGTTATTCGGCTGGGAAAAATGGCTGTGGGCGGAATTGAAGTTACGTTCTTTATAGCAGGGATCCTGCGTCAATGGAACGCTGGCGGGATTTATAAATAGAACCCTCTTAATTTCTATATTTATGGTTAATACCCAACAGCGGGAAGACAGGAAGGGTAGATTCATATTTCTTTGCCAAACAAGCTTCAGACAGCTTATGCAAGACCATTTTAGAAACAGAACCATAAATATATTATACTTTCCAGCTATTATATGAGTTATTGTGATTGTGTGTGGTTAAATCTTTTTTTCCCTTAAGTTCCCTAAAACTTGATCTTCATATTTGGTTGTTCATGTATGGCCTACTGTAATAGTTTGTTTTTTTTCTGTCCCACTATGTTAATTTATAAAGTCATATCAACACTTAACCCTCCACCTTCAAACACACGCACGCACACACACCCCCCCCCCCACACCCACACACACGCAGGTGTGTTTTACTATCTTTTATCTTCTCATTGACATAATACTTTCCGTAGCCCCTAACAATCAAAAATGAATGCCTAACCCTGACACTTACCCTTACACTAATCATAACGTAAGTAAATCTGACACTAAAACCACATTTTAAGCCTAAAAAATGCCTTCAAAGTTGTGGGGCCCGGGATTTTGGTCCCCACAACGGCTGTCGGTCCCCACGAAGATAGTAAATCCTGATTTTTGGTCCTCACACAGATATCAAAATATGTACATGTAAAACACACACACATACATTCTCAATTTGCTAGTAGTAGTGAGAGCTTTTATTGCCTTCCATCATTTTAGTGACTCTATTATTCCTAACCCAGACAATTTTCTTAAGCCTAACCTTAATTAAAACTTACAGCATACATCTAAAACCAACCAGTAGAACTCGGTTACATTTTCCATAAGTAAGGAACAGGCAAAATGTCCTAATTTTGTATGAATTGGTCCTCATTTTTCATGTGAAAAACTTGAAAGAACAAAAAATGGTCCTCTGTTTGAAAGTCGGACAGGAGGACACCTAGACACACACAACTGCAGATTGATAGTGGACTAATCCACTAATGCTAAAATTACAATATTTGTATTTTACATTTTTGTAAGTGATATAATAGACATAATTGCTCTGTAATCCCCCTAAACCAGTTCCTTAGAATAGAGTAATCCTTTGTTTGACCGGTGATATACTGTAAGCATTGGATTCACACAAGTTGGAAAGTATAATAACTGAAGTTAATAATTCAGAATTATATGCACATTAAGGACAAAATTACAAAACCAAAGCACGATGAAGCTTTAAAAATAAAGTGGCATTCTCCAATTAGAATGTGCAACGGAAATGGATAATTAAAAAAAGTAACAGTTTGAGAGTATTTACAAGATGTGCATGTGTAACAGAATGTGAATGCAAACATTACAAATCTAATATTACAAAGCTAATGTAATTAACACAATGCAATGTACAGCAGACTTAAAATAATTTCACTCCACATGAAGGGTTTGACATAAACCGGGTACATAATCTGAACCAGTTCTTTGACTGCTTTGTTTATACACCTGCTGCTTCCCCAGTCCAGCTATCCTGTGCACTTTTATCTTCACTTTCTGTTTACTGCCCCAGCCCCACCTCCAATTCAACACCTCTTGCCTCCCCTTCTGTCTATACTCCTAGAACAACCATCTTTCCAACTGCAAAATTGAGGACACTGGCTTACTTTACCATCCTGTCTGTCTCAGCACTCCAGGTCAGGAATGAGCTATGAAAAATTAAGCAGCAAAAAGCTGTGGGTCCAGATGGTAAAAAAAGGTTGTGGGAATGCATATTATATCATCCAAATGTAGAATGTAGAATGTAGAATATCACTGGCTAGCTGGCTACATAGTGATGTCACATTATTTTGCCTGTTAACATTGTTGGGGAGTAACTGAATACATGTACCGGCAGTACGTATGTAGAATACTAATTATGAGTAACTGTATTCCGTTACAGTTACTATTTTTAAACATGGTATTTGTATTACAGTTACTTTCGTAATACCATTGGAATTCTTTTGTCTTTTCCACTTTCCACCTGAAAGATTAAGATGGGGATTTAGGGAAACGTGTCACTCTGCACTGTGTAGACTACCCCATAATACTCCTAAACAACATGCCTCCGAAACCATAGATATCCTATGGCCGAAACACTCCAGACTATCAAAAACCAGCGTAAACGTGAGTGGCCAGGTATGGATTTGGACCCGGAGCCACAACTGCAGCCAAAAAAACCTGCTAGCAGTGAAGAAAATGATGCATTCAATGGCGCTCTCTCACAGTTCATTTTTCTCAAGTGATGCTAGATTTAATTCCAGCATTCCTGACAAAATCCTGACTAAAGCCATAGTTGTTAAAATGGGGGAATAGATCAAATATGGCAACACAATTCATGGAGTTGCACAGCAATACTTCCGGTGTCAAACTGCGAAGTATGCAGGCAACCTCCAATGATTGCTGGAGCAGCTATAATTGGGTATCAATAAATGGAGCCTAAAATATTTTTTGCAAAGGTTAGTGAAGTTTCCAGGTGGGAAAATTCTTACATTTTTGTCAAAACTTTGCCGGCGGGTCTCAAGAAACTACAGCGACGCACGTCAACAACGTAAACAGCAAACTAGAAACATAAAGTATCCTGCTGCCCACCCTAAATGGCATGTGAAAGTCACTAAAAAAATAAAAGTCACTGCAAAGATGTACAAAAACAAAACAAAATCCTCTACAACTGTTTTTTTTTTCTTGTCCATTATTTGACATATTTATATATACTTATGGTGTTAGTTCATTTCTCACAGTTACAGTGTTTCTGTATTTGATATGACTTTAGCTTGATTATATTGTGACGGGTTTCCTGAAAATGATGGCTACAAGGATAAAAGCTTTCTATTTGGAGTGCAATGAGTGTCAGTTTACAATACTTTGCATATTTATAACAGAAAGTCGCAAATAGTCTAATTGGTTGTGGCTGATAAACAGCTAAGCTTTGTTTTAAATGACTAAATATAAAATCTAATAAAATGTAAAGAGATATTATCGCTAAAAACTACTTTGTTTGTTTGTTTGTTTGTTTGTTTGGTTTTAGATAACTGAGACATAGCAGTGTTGTGCGAAAAAAATTAAACACTTTATTTTTTTCCCAGTCAGTATTGTTTAGTATTAAGAATGTTTAATATCAATTAATAAACGCCCTCTTTTTTCCTGCGCGGCGTAGCTACCAGCGCATTTTGTTACATTTAATAGACTTAAATGCTGTTTTTAAGGGGAAGTATTCCAAGTGGTTGGAATTCAGTACCAGGATTCAGCAAAGTAACGGAAAATGTTACAAAGTACATTTTAAAGCAGGTACTCAGTATTCTGTAACAAAATAAATTTACAAAGTATTCTCCCCAACACTGCTTGTTACCATACATTTTGTATGAAGTCCTTTGTACCTGATCTAGAGCTTAGAGAGCATTGGTTTGGCTAATCTTTTTATAATATACTAAACCAACCTGGACGAGCTTGAGAGTACTGTGGGATCACATCATTTGATTTTTCCAGTGATACCAACACCAGCAAGCCTGTTCGTAGGATGGAGAAGCTTTAAATTCAAGATTGGACCACCAACTAGCACTGTTGATTTTGGGCTATTTTTCCAATGGTCCCCAGTATGTGAGTACAAGCAAGAAAGAGTTGCTTTTATTACTGCTTTGCATCTGCACATTACACTACTGAGTTAAAAATTAACTGGGCTTGATACCATCGTCCCTAACTCTCCCATTGCTGCATTCATAACAGCACTGATTGGTGTCAGTAGAGCCACCTCTAAATGGACACAGCAAAGACCAAAGCATTGTACCAACACCAGTATGCATCAAAGGAATAGATGGCATCAATATGTACCTTGGTGTTTGTGTAAACAATGAACGGTTAAAATCATAACAATTATGCACTGTAAAAGCAAAGAAAAAGATAGAAAAGACTAAATGTTGCATGATAAAAAACAAAAAAAAACATATTTTTCGACTCTGTTGTAGCATCGATTTGAATTAGTTCGGTTTGAGGTTGTGAAGCAGCAGCATCCTGACCGTCAAATGAAAGATATTGGATAAACTCATCAGGAAGGCTAGATCTGTCCTGGGATATCCGTGTGACTCAGAGCACATGGCAGGAGGCAGAAAGATGTTTGCCAAGCTATCATCTCTCCTGGAAAATGTCTGTCAGCCCATGCATGACTCTGTGACAAGATGCTGTATCTGTGGCAGACTGCTATACCCTAAATGCATAAAGGTGTTTTGTAATAGATTTCTTTACCCGGGAGCCTTCAGAAAATAGGATCAACACAGTTCCCAGTGAAATGCAGAAACAACTACAAAAACATGCATAGAACAGTGCTATTTTTTCTACCTTTGATGATACACAGTGTTTTCATACTTCAGTAGTTGTCATTTTTGTTTGTTCACAATGAATAATGAACACCTCCGTAGAACAATCTTATTAATGTTCCATTTTTTTTAATATTTTAAATTCAAAAGGCTACTTTTGGTTGTGAATAAATATTAAAACTCACAGATTTTTTTCCTATTCTGTATCACTGCTTTTTTGTGTTCCTGGTCTGATCACACATTCCTGATGAGATAGAATTCATATTGCTAGAGGTGTTACTTGTTACTCCGGTGACCCTTTGTGTGTATATATATATATATATATACGTCTGTGGTAAGAAACTGCATGTTCAAACTATATAACTATAAAAATCAATACTTGAACATTTTAGACAGTATGATAAAAATTATGGTCATATTTCTTTCTTTTTTACTTGAATTTCAGTTCTCCCAGAAGGAATGGTGACATGTGGCTGTTAACTTCAAGAAAAAGGAGGGGCCTACTGAGCATGTGCAGAGGGAGTGTAATTGTTCTAGCTCATCCTGATTGGAGAAATCAGCAAGGTTGCAACTGTCACATGTTGCAGGTGTCCCTACTCTCCCCTATTACTGTTGGCATGTGACATCTAGGCCTGCTAATTGAATATGCTACTAGCCCTATAACATATCGTATGTGCAACTGAGTGAACAATATCAGGGCATAATGGGATCTGTTGCCATGAGATATTATGCTTCCAACTGCCATCGTATTTCCCTTCTAAATGAAATATGTAACTCCAAGTACTAACAAACTGCTCTAAGAATGTGAGTTGTTAAAAAAGTAAATATATAAAAAGTAAATACATATAATTTATAATGTACCTCAAACACCCCAGGATAATAAGGTGCTTTAACACATTTTAACACCACTTTATTACTAAGACTTTTTTTCTTCCAAGTAAGAAAGGATGAAGTATTTTAATTGACCTCTTGTGTAGATGGAGCATTCTACAAAGGACTAGCAGACACGGAAAACACTTAAAAATTTTTTTTTTTTTTTTTTTTTTACATAACATTGGATTGTCTTAAAAACACTAAAATATTATTTAAAAATTCAGTTAAAAAGGGATTAGTTTCACAATTTCTGGACTATAAGGCGCACCTGAATATTAGCCACACCAGACAATTTTAGGGAAAAACACAAATGTGTACACATACAAGCCACACCTGATTGTAACTCACAGGTGTTTTAACATTTAACTATCATATGTAAGGGTTAATGCACTTACATTATTGTTGGGAAAGAGATTGGTGTTTGGAGAAGCTTTCGTTTTATTAATATTCCTACAGGATGGAAACACCTCAGCCATCTTCTCTCTGTATGTTCAGCCAATCTTCAAGAAAGTCTTCAAGTTTGGGCCATTTGCTTTTATTACCTCTGAAAGCTATTTTCGTCTTCGTTCTTAATCCTGGCGTCTCCAAACTCTCAGCATTTATTCATAGGTTCCAAGGATACATGAAGCAGCTGTATTTCCTTCTTTACAAGCCAGATTGACAGCCGTTTGTCATTAATTGTGAGTCAAAATCAGGCGCAGAGGTGGGTTTGGATTAATTATTAGATATGAATAGATAATAGATCTTGGCAAACAAGACAAGGAACCACACGAGGGTAGAACTGGTGAGGGCAATGGTATATAAAGGGCAGGTCTGCAATGGGAAGACTGATGAGACAACATGAGACAGGTTTAGATAATTAGGAGTGATGCAGTGACGAGGAAACAGTGGTTGAGGAGGCCAGCAACAAGGAAACGGGTATCGAGAAGGGCGGCAATAAGAACACAGGTGCCCTGGAATGACAGAACTGGAGACTTGGAGGCTAGGGATGACGGAACTGGAAACTTGGAGAAACTTGTGGCGTGGGGACTGGCATCTGAAGGACTTATAGCGTGGGGATCGGCTTCAGAGGAACTTGTAGCATCAAGGCCAGCGGTAATGTTGAGCCTTTAGTCTTGGAGGCCGGCAAGGGGGAGCCTTGATTCAGGTGGTTCAGGGGCTTGAGACTTGGTGATCAGTTGCAGAGAATTTGACAACTGGGAGGCCGGCAGCGGAGCAGAACCTTGTGTCTAGGAGGCTGATGATACAGAACATTGTGTCTGTGAGGATGGCGATGCGGAATCTTATGCCAGGGAGGCCATCGAGGCAGACCTTGTGTTTTGGAGACCAGCAATGCAGAACCTTGTATCTTTAAAGACGGTGAAGCAGAACCTTGTGTCTTGGAGGACAGCGATGCAGAACCTGGTGTCTTGGAGGACAATGATAGAAAACCTTGTTTTTGAATTGGGTTATTAAGAGGTGTTGTGGAGGTTGACATAGCAGAACCATGAACTTTGCAAGTGGATGAGAGGGATGATAAAAATGCTAAGGCTGGGAAAGCAGGTGTTAGTTGAGTGGTGCCAGGTGGTGTGATGGCCGGTAGCATAGGGGAACTTTGTGTCTTGGAGGCCGGCAGCAGTGAACCTTTTTGAGGCAAGCTATGGTGAACCTTTTGCGGAGGCAGTGGCCGAAGTTGGAGCTATTGTCTTGAGAGACGACGGCGCTGAACCTTGTGAATTGGGTGGCAATGGTACTGAACCTTGTGGCTTGGGAGGCAACAGCACTGAACCTTTTGATGAGGCCGGGTGGACTGAACCTTGTGGTGAGACCAGCTGATCTAAACCTAGTGATGAGGCCAGCTGGACTGACCCTTGTTGTGACTGGAAGGTCAGCAGAGCTGAACCTTGTGTTGGCTTAAAGGCAGACAGAGCTGAACCTTGTATTGAGGTGATGGCCGCCTGAGCTGAACTTTGTGGCCCCTTCTGGACATGAAGCAGTAGCATGTCTGCCTAGATGCCCCCCGAGGAGACATGATACAGGAGCTCGTCTGCCTAGACGCCCCCTGAGGAGACGCCAGCAGGCCTGAACCCACTGGGTGAGACCGTGGGCTGAAACCGACGAGAGAGGATAGCAACCTGCTGCTGGCAGCTGCTAGGAGGACCACTGCCTGCTGTTGGCAGCCACTGGAGAGAATTGAGGCCTGCTGGCAGCCACTGGAGAGAACTGCGGCCTGCTGCTGACAGCCACTGGAGAGGATTGTGACTTGCTGTTGGCAACCGCTGGAGAGGATTACAGACTGGTGCCCCCAAAGAGACTTTGAGGATTCAGACTCTGGAATCCCAAGGGTCAGAAGGCTCTCTGGAGTCTCGGGGTCTGGAACACACTCTGGAGCGCACCCTCAGGGCTCGGATTCCAAAATGCACACTGAAATCCCGGATTACAAAACATGTTCAGATATCGAATATGTTCTGAAGTCACAACAGGACACTGGTGTAGGTCAACTTTAACTTAAAAGTTGCATAATTGTTTGCCTGAACTGCTTGTTTGACTCTTTTTTGGTCTTAACCATTGTCTGGGGTGACTAGGGTTAGGAATTCACCCTGTAATTGGAGGGTTGCCGGTTCTATCCCCTGCTCTGTCGATCTCGATCGTTGTGTCCTTGGGCAAGACACTTCCTTCACCGGCATACTGTTGGTGGTCAAGGAGCCTGGTAGCGTCAGTGTCCAGCAGCCTCGCCCCTGTCAGTGCGCACCAGGGCAGCTGTTGCTAAAACATAGCTTGCCATCACCACTTTATGAATGTGTGCGTAAATGAGTGAATGACTGACTGTAGTGCAAAGCACTTAGGGGTCCAAAGAGACTAAGTAAAGCACTATACAAATGCAGGACATTTACCATTACTGCTGGAGCCAACTAAAGACAAGTATCTCTTAAAGGTAAGGGAGTAACCTGTATAATGTATAGATCTAGACAGTACCCTAGTGGCCAGTAGCTGTAAAAATCCATAAATAAGCTGAACTATTGTATGGCTGCAGGATTAAAAGAATGGGAAAAAAGTAGCGCCTCATAGTCCAGAAATTACCATAGTTTTCACAAAGCTATGATGAATTGGTAACCTGTCCAGGGTGTACCACGTCTCTTGTCCGATGATCACTGGAGATAGGAATCATACCCGCCGCGTCTCTGCAAGATCAAGTGGGTATGGATGGATGGATGGATGTTCTCAAAAAATATTGCTCATGTTAACTTATGCTAATGTTCTTTCATTTTGTATTCATGAACATGATGTCATATTTTGTTTCATAGAATGGATGCATTTTTAAACCCTTGTTGGGTCACATACAGCCATCAGGTGGTGCTAACCTGATCTCTTCCACCAGGAGGGTCAAGCAGAACGCATAAATAGGCCTGATCCAAGCCACTTTCCCTTCTTCACGGCGAGTCCTGGCCAGCTCGTTCCAGGGAACACCAGAGCAACCACCTCCCCTCGCTGGCGAAGGAGGAAGGCCCGAGTTTCTGGGAGAAACTTTCTTTAAGGAACTCAAAGACCACAAGGTGAATCTTAAACATTGATAAACAAAGACTTGTTTCTTTCAAAAAGCATGACGAGTTTCAGAGCGCCGACTTCAGGCGCTCTGGGTTTCAGAGCGCCGACTGCTGAGAAAACAGGAGTTGAGAGCCACATGCAGTCAGGCCTGAACCAGCCAGAAGCGACAGTCGTAGTCCATCAAGCTTACAGGAGGTGAATGAACGAGCTGAAGGGCTCCATAAAAGGTACTGTCCAGAGGTGGACACCGGGGATATTCATTATGCAGCCAGCCAGAGGGCTGACCTTTTCACTCTGACCTTGTTACTGTTTCAGATTTCATCTGCTACTTGTTGATTAGAACCAGGCCGCTTCAGCTGAAGATTTAACCAGTGTTTCAAAAGACTTCCTAACAAACAGTCGTTTCTAAATTCTGCAATTTGAGTCACTCAATGCGACATAAATTTCACTTTCTTTGGTCAATGTTTGGTAAACATTTTAGAGCTAATCCAGATAAAAGCACATAGTTACCTGTGGGCTACATGCTAAACAAGCCCATGTGTTTGATTAAGGCCTGCATTTCATAAATAAAGATCACTATTAACGGTTCAAACAGAACTTGGTTTAAAATAGAAGATAAAGAACAGAAACAAACCTTATTAGCCGTGTTTGAAAGCCTTTAATGCATCAAAATATTGGATTTAGATTGTTTATTGTCGTAATCAATCCAAATAGAAGTATTTTCCAAAACATCAATTACTTCTTATCCAGATCATTTTAAACATAACATTTCCTAATTCAAAGAATATTTTATTTTTTCTTACGTTGCTTATTGGTTTAGAGGTAAACCAGTGGTGCTAAATTAGTTAAACTAATTACGATTAGTGAACTAATTTAACTTTCATTTCAGAATCCGCAAATCAAGCCCTGGGTTTGATTTGCATCCAGATTATTCCAAAGCACATCATAATTCATGATTTCTTTTTTATTGCATTTTTATCCATTTGTTTTAATATAGTTCATTTAGTTTTATCAATAGTGTGTTGTTATTATGTTTCTTTTTCTTTTTTATAAATAAACTTTAGTATTCTGGAAAGCCACTGTTGTCCCCTTTTATTCAACACACACATACACATGGCACTGGGTTTAATGTTTCAATACGTGGTTAGAATTGACTCCGTGCGTTTCACCTCAGCCTTATCAAGGCAGGTGCTAGACTAGTAGAGACTGTTAAAGATATTTGGCTATTAAAATAGTTCCCCAAATATTAAAAACTTTTTTATAAATGATTTATCTCACTGACTTCCATAAACAGTCCCTTAACTATTAATAAACAAATAAATGCATTTTCCCTTAAATCCACAACACCCTAGATGTAGTCAATTTATTGTTTGTTTACAGTTTGATGTGATTGGTGACACACTAAAATTGAAACTGCCTGACAATTAGCATAACCTAACAGTTAAGGAGCAAAACACAACAAAGCATAAACACAGCTTCACACTTTTTTTCTAAACACGGTACACACTTATAACGACACTAAAACTGATCATATGACTTTCCCAATATCAAAGCACAAATGTTCAAATGAATACACCTATAACACAGTTTATAAAAAGCCAACAGGTGTGCATAGCTATAGACACACCAATCAAGTTGGAAAACACTATAACAAGGCAACAGGGACCAGATGAGAAATAATGTTATCTGGGACAATGAATCTTTTCATCATCCTGCTGAGGTCCACAACTGGTTTCAGCAACAATTGCAATTTATAGTTCTACACCTTCCACCATACTGCCCCTTCCTAATCCCCCTTGAGAAGTCAGCATGGCGATGGTTCTCCGACTGTATGTCCGATGCAGCTCAAGCTAAGAGGGAAGCCTATGAAGAAATTGCTGTAACATCAATGCAGGAAAAGATTTGTCACTCCAGAAGAGGTTTCCCATGTTACCTTGCTAATGATAACATTGCCTGTGATGTTGGCAAGGTCTTTTGTGTGTGTGTGCGTGTGTGCGTGTGCGTGTGTGTGTGTGTGTGAGAGAGAGAGAGTGTGTGTGTGTGGCTTTTAGTGTGATTTAAGTAGACGACTGTGGCTCAATGGTTACTTTATTTTACTTGTAATCAGAAGGTTTTACGTTTGATTCCAGCTTTCTCTTGTCAAATTTCAATGTGCCCCTGGGCCAGGCATTTTACCCCAAGCTGACTATCAATCTATGTATACATTTATAGGTATATAAATGCACCTAGATTTATAGTAGGGGTGTCACGATCTTGATTTTGTATAGAAATAAATCGAAATAACCCTGTGACCTTGCACATCGAAATGCAAAAGAGGATTGCGATCAGCTCCTGACATATTTGTATCCTGTGTCCCACTCAGGACTCCTTAGCAACAGTTAGCAGACAACTCATTACAAGTCTCATCACAAGGAACCACAGATTGCATTGTCCCTAAGAAGTAAATTTCACCAGTTCTCATACACCTGATAACATCACCTGGTACCATTATTAACTGCTTGTATCACATCCCCCGGGATAAGAACACACATCTACAGAGCATATTAGCTAAGGCTAGCAAGTAGCTAAAGCTAAGCTACAGCTCGACCACGGCTAGGATAGATGAAGCAGTTAAGAAACAGTCCACATTTGCATTGTAAACAAGAGGACCACTGTTAGCTGCATTTTGCTAAATCCTATTTTGATAGCAATGTGTCAGTTGTTTTTCTGCAGTAACTATAAAGAGTCACTAGATGGCACTGTAACAATACTGTTACACTTATTGTAAATAAATTATCTGGCCATTAATGCCTATGTGTTACATTACACAAGAATAATAAAAATTCCATCACTTTTGTCTTGTAAAATAAGATTTACTGTACAAAATGTAATGAATAAAACCAATGATTGTAGACAAGTCTAAAAATGAGATAGAGCTCAGTACTGTAAAAAGGGAAAATAAGTAAATAAAAATCGAGAATCGAATCTTGTCCCTAAAATATAAAATCAAATCGAATTGAGGATTTGGAGAATCGTGACCGCCCAAATCTATAGGTATATAAATGTGCACGTTTCTGAGTGTGAACAGGTGTATGTGGCGCTGGTGAATAGAAAAGCACTACACAAGTTTAGACCATTTATCATATTTTCTTTCCTGGAGATAGGTAATAACAAAAACACTGTGACATGTAGATAAATATTATTCAGTAGGTCTGTACAACTGGTGTCATGTAGAGTTAGAAAATTTATTGTTACACTCTGTATAAATTTTACAAGTGTTTCAAGATAAGCACAAGACTGTTTAACTGAATCAAACAGAATCAGACCAAATGATGGATATACTGGACATTTTGACAAGAATAGAGGACCTCAGGGCCGCAGAGAACGTTCATGTTTTTAAGAACAGGCTCAAGACTTACCTTTTTAGTCTAGCTTTTAACTTATTATTATTTATTCAGCCTGTTTAGCTGCATTGTTTGTTTTATTTATTTATTTAATTATACTTAAGTTTTAATACACAATTTATGTTTTACAGTTTTACTTACTCCATTATCACATTTAATTAGTTATTTTATTATCCATACTAGCTTTTGTCATTTTACATTTTACGTATTTTAATCCTTCCAGTGTTTTTTCCGTGGAGCCCTCTGCCTTGGTTGGGCGGTGGCAGGCTGGGCGCTCCTCGGGTAGTGCCTGGGGTATGGCGGGGGTTTCCGCCCTCTCTCCCTGGGTGCCCTGTTCAGTGCCACAGCTGCTGCCATGGATCTGCTTCTTTCGAGGCAGATGGCTCCTCTGATGGTATGTTGGTAGTCAACTGACCCAATGGAGCTTTACCTATGGTCTTACGCTGTTTGGGAAAGTGTCAGTGTTTACGTTTGTTTGTTTGTGGATGTGTGCCAGTGTGTGTCTCTGTGTGTTTGGAAAATGGGGTTTGGGAAGGGGGAATAATTTACATTTTGTTTTTACAATTGTGGTGAAGGGATTGGAATGTAGGTTTTTATGGGGTCATTTTAATCTGTAAAGCACTTTGAGCTACATTTTTTTTGTTTGAAAAGCGCTTTATAAATAAAGTTTGATTTGAAAAACTGAAGAGCTACATTTTACAAATAATCTGAGGTGTCATGCTATTTGTGTAAAAGCTTTACTGGTGTGTCATTTTAGGAAAAGCCAGGCCCAGTTTTTAAAATTGTGCTTAAGCCATAGAAAAAACTGTAATAGCTTGTAAACTTCATGCTAGTGGCTCAAGCAAACACAAAAGCATTTCAATTAAAAACACACGTGTATTTGTGTTTTTTTATTGTAAATGACTGTTGATAAAACCATAATCAAACCCTATTTTCACCTAATGTATCACAACCATTATCATAAACAATCTCTAGAATATTTATTTTTTTACATGACTGTTCCCCTGCAGTCACAAGTGGACTACTTTTTCCTCATTCCAGAGTGAAAAAAGAAAATCAAACTACTGAGTGTGCTGAACTAGATACAAAGGATAAAATCAGATCACAATGGCCTTGATGTCTAACTCAGGGATTTAGTGAAGAGAACCAAGGGACAGGATAAGAGAGGCCACTGACAGCTTGTACTCTTGATGGCCAAATCCCAACCCCTCTTGTCCTTCCAAGTTATGGAGCATTTCCAGCTGACAGACACTGTGCTCTGTATTTGCTATGTCAAGTGCACACAGATTGCTGTATCCTTTAGCTATTTATATGAAACTTGTGTTTAAAACCTGAGTTATATATATATATATATATATATATATATATATATATATATATATATATATATATACTTCAATTATTTTGTGTTTGGCATTGCAGAGCTTTAGATCATGAAAACATTTTCTTTTCAATTTTGTAAGTCCTTATATTCTCATGTGACCAAGAGCTGGTAAACTTCTGTGTTCATAAAAAAAGCTTAGGTGGAGGTGAATAAATACCTAAATCTCTACCTATGATAGAGGAGCAATGCTGTTTACAAAAAAGTACTGTATGTCTTGAGCAATCATAGGTCCGCCAGGGTTTGCAGCAAGGTGTTGAAGATGTCAGTTGTGAAGAGTGCTTTTTCTTTTTAATAACCAAATAAAGAAGGCTGGCTTTTCTGTGGACTGCTTTGGATTCTATAAATATTACTGTCTAAAACAGAATGTGCCACCAAATGAAGGACAGTAAAAGGCACCAATTAAAAATGACAATGGACCATGTATATGGATGCATGAGTTATTTTCCATGGAAATATAATTAATTATCCGGTAAAATAATATGAAATGACTTGTCTAAGAAAGGATGTTAGGAGCAGTGATGAATGTATTGTTTTTCTACATCTAGTTGCATGTTCAACCCTTATAATGCCTCAAAAGCACTTCTCTTTGGCATTCAGGAGGGCTAGAAGTAGACCCAGAACCCTCTCAAGAGACTATATATCCCGTCTGGCTCGGAATGCCGTGAAATCCCCTAGAATGGATTGCTGTCCCTTCTGGAACTGAACCATTGCAACATGATCTTGGATAAGCGGAAGAAAATAATTGGATGGCTTGACTGGATGCTTTTCTTTCTAGAAAGGTCTTTTAAGACAACATTGATTACACAATAAATTACTGCTTTTATGACACAAACAACCGTAATGTTGATACTGTGCACGTGTTTATTTTTGGAGGCAATTTCAGTGTTGAAGAATTGTGTGGAGTTTATTTATGAGCCTCAGAAGTGAAACAGTTTATCCTGCTGAGCCACAGCAGGAAGTGTGTGTCCAATACTTTTTTGCAGTGTTTTCGGAACCTGCAATGAACTTTAGCTACAAATTGTTAAATCAGACGCTCAAATTGGATCACATTCTTGAACTACTTGTTAAGTCATTTTCACTTTACAAGCCCTAGAGTATGGAATACTCAATTAATTAATCAATGTTAATCAATTTCATAATTAAAGTTTAGCTGTTTGTCAGGAAAGTCTTTTTTCTAATCAATGATTTTAAACTGAACATTATATACACACTCAGTTTTTATCTGAAACTTGGTTAGACAAAAATACTGAAACATCTACGTTGCTAGAAACTACTCCTCCAAACTACAACTATTTAACCGAAAACAGGAAGCAGAGATGATGATTTATAACCCATTGAACTTTAAAAAGCTATTTCTGGCCACATTTTGCTGTTTTGAATACCTAGCTATATAGATTAAAGACCCAAATAAGGTTTTGGTGACAACCCCCAAGATAGACAAAACAAAATATTAAGTGATACTCTACATAGCTTTAGTCTAACCCAACCAACACACAAACAAGGACACACCTTAGCAAAACTTTTAAAATATCCAACATCTCTGTAGTTGGTATTTGTTGTCTGACCATTTTTGCATTTTCTTTGAAAGCACAATCCCAGCTAAACTATCCAATCAAAGTGAGATTGTTGTTAAAAATGTTTCCTCTGGTACAGTTAGGTGAAATCTTTAAACAAATTTACTGCTCTGCCTTACCCCCATCCCCTCATCCTCCAAACAGAGTCAGTAAAAAAGCTGGTAGATAATTTTCTCTCAAAAGTTTCAGACATCATTGATACCATTGCTCCAACTAAAGTTAAAGTAGTGTTGCAGATTTAAAAAGGAAATATAGCTATTTGGCTATTCAATGTTAAAGGGACTTCTTATGGCAGTCAATGAGGTAAATAATTTATGGAAAATTATTATTTTTGAAGCACCACCTATTTCTAGGAATTATTAATAGCCAAATTTGTATATTTATCAGTCTCTAATATAGTCTAGCACCTGCTCAGCTAGGGCCGAGGTGAAATCATGAAGGAATGAGTTCTCAGCGTGTATTGGAACATAAACCTTGCCAAATGTATGTGTGCAAAATAAATGACAGCAGTGACTTTACACAATGCAAAAGTTTATTTACAAAAGGAAAAGTAAGAAGAAAAAACACATTTTAATCACCAAACTAGAAAAAGAGCACACTACTGATTAAAAATCCCTCACATTAAAAACATCACCAAAATAGGTTTTTATCACCTAAAGAACATTGCCAGAGTCCGCCCCATTCTCTCTCGGGCCAATACGGAGACACTAATGCATGCTTTTATCACCAGTAGAATTGATTATTGTAATGCCCTGCTTTCTGGTCTTCCCAAAAAGACTACTTCAAGTTTACAGCTTTTACAGAATTCAGCAGCTCGTGTCCTGATGAAGACTAGGAGGCAGGAGCACATTACACCGGTCTTAGAATCACTGCATTGGCTCACCGTTTGTTTTAGGATCGATTTTAAGGTTCTTTTAATGGTTTTTAGGTGTCTTAATGGTCTTGGGCCTTCTTATCTGTCAGAAATGCTTGTACCGTATGAACCCCTCGTGGTCTATGCGCTTCTCTGGCAGCCGTCTCCTTGTCATCCCCAAAGTCAAGACACGGACACATGGTGAGGCGTCTTTCCATTATTATGACCCTCACCTCTGGAACAGGCTGCCAGAGGACCTCAGGGCCGCAGAGAACGTTCATGTTTTTAAGAGCAGGCTCAAGACTCACCTTTTTAGCTTAGCCTTTAACTAATTATTATTTATTAATATATTTTTAACTGCTCAGCATGTTTTACCTGATTTAATTTTTAGTTTAGCTTTTAACTGTTTATTTATTAATCTGCTTTGCATTTTTATTATTTGTTTTACACTTATTGTTTTATAATTTATATACTTTATATTTTATAAACTTTATATTTTAACGTTTAACTTTCTTGCCAGTGTTTCCTCTCTGGGGGGCCCCCTGCTTTGGGGGCGGTGGTCGGCTGTGGCTGCCTGGGTGCCTTCAGGTAGCACTTGGGTGGAGGTGGGGGTACCAGCCCTCCCTCCTCTGGGCACCCTGGGTCGGAGCCTTGGCTGCTGCTGTTGATCTGCTGCTGCTGCTGATGCAGATGGCTCCCATGATGGCATTTCTTGGCTCATCTGTACTTAGCCCGCTTTTTGTAGCTTCTAAGTGTGTGTGTGTGTGAGTATGGCTGATGGGTTGGGTTGGGAGGGGGTTGTATTTGCATTGATGATTTTATTTTTGAAGGGGGGGGGTTGTGGGGTTATTTTAAATCTGTAAAGCACTTTGAGTCACTTTGTTTGTTTGAAAAGCGCTTTATAAATAAAGTTTGATTGATTGATTGAAAATACATGAATAGTTAAAAATATAAGAACACAAAATATGAATATGTAATAAGATGAGAAACCATGAATTCTGATTTATTCTTGGAGGAATGTGGGTGCCTTAAGAATGAAAGATAAATAAGTTTACCAATTGTAATTAGTTTAACTAATTTACCATAAAATATTTATGTCTAAACCAATAAAATGGAAAATGAACATTCTTTGGATGAAGAAATGATTGTTTAAAGCTTGTTTAAAGCTCCATCCCGCACGTCACTGGGGTGCGGGATGGAGCTTCCGTCTTCGCTACCCGGTGGCGGCCTGGGTCCCGATTTTATTTAGCAACTTAGACACTTACACTTGCAACATTTACATGGAACGCACATGTAGGGACCTGGCGGTGTGGCGCATTGGCGCTGGGGGCGGGGACCCTCATGGGGGGCCCCCTATAGGGGCCCGTTGTGGGGGCCTCGCCTGTGGTGCCGGCACCCACTGGTTAAACGCATCTAGACACCGAGGGCCCGGGGGGGGAGATGGGGGTACCCGGCAGTATTCCCATGTCCCCCCCCTCTGTTTTAAGTGCACATTAGAACAACACGCAACAACACCACATTGAGCTGGGGGAGAGAGGCTGGGGGGTCTTTCCACACCCCTGTTCGTTGGACCATCAGGGGTCGGAGCCCGGATAGAACATCACGCCGTCTGGTCGGGGTCCTGGGCTGGTGGGCTGCTCTTGCCGGTGTGGGGGCCTTGGCGGTCTGCTTGTCCACGTCCTGGTGGGCAAAGGGGTCTGTCTCCTGGGTCCAGGGGCAGGGTTCTCTATTGGGGCGTCTGTCCCTGGGCCTGGGAGTATGGAGTATAGTGTACGTATGGGGGGTATGAATGAGTGTATAGCGTCCTTTTTTCGTATGTCCTGTATTTGTAAGAATGTGTACGCATGAGAGGGAGGGTACGTATGAGTGTCTCTGTCTGTCTATGTCTACCTGTCAGGTTGGGTGTTTGGCTGCTCTCTGGCCTGATGCATCTTCTTCCCTCCCCGTCACTCCCCGTCGGTGATGGTTGCTCCTGCCCGCTGGTTGATGATGGCTCTCGATGCCTGGGGCCGGGGGTCCCGGTTGCGGCCCGGCTCGGTCCTGGTGCATGTCGGGCGGGTCCTGGGTGGTCCGGTGTGTCGGGCGGCCGCTGTTTCGGGCCGACGTCCTCCTTGGATTGACTGGGGCACCTCTTCTGGGGGTGCCGGGGTTGTAGAACAGGTTGGTGCCGTCCGGTGGATCGGTGGGGACCGTGCCTGGCGCCCAGTCCTCCTGCCGGTTCCAGGACTTCTGCTGGCTGGTCTGTTCGCCTGGTGGGGCTGTCCGGCATTGGCTGGGCCCCTGATCTTGGCGCCCTACGTGGGGCGGGATCTGGACCCGGGAGCTGGAAGATCTGGATGTCCAGGTGCCGGCTGGGCGCGGCCTGGGGAGGGCGTACATCCGCTGTGGCTCTTGCTGTGGCTCCCTGGCGTGTGGGTGTGTGGAGGCGGGCCGGGTTGTTGGCGGTGGGTATTGGTCCGGGGTGGCGGCGGCGTGTGTTGTCCGTCGGTTGGCTGCGGATCCTCCTTGCCTGCGGCGGCGGCGGGGGGCCCTTGTCGGCTGGTCCCTGGTTGGGGCCCCGCTGGGGGGCGGGGTGCCCCTGGTCCCCGTGGCCTCCGGTTCCTGATCCGGGCCCGCCCTGGCGTAGCCGGTTACCGGCGGAGCCCGTGGGCTCGTCACTGCGATCTCTCGGGCCCCAGCATTGCGGCTGGTGGGTGTTCCCCTGGGGCTTCCATCTGTTCCCCTCTTGGCGGGTGATCGACCCTGCGCTGATCCGCCTGTGGCCTCTGTACTCTATGGGACCCTGGATGCATACATCTCTTGCCTCCTCCATGTCTGTGCCGATTCCTGTAGGACGGATTGACGGTTCCTTACACCAGCTATCAATCACTTGCGTGGGGAAACCTTATTCCGACCTGCATGCTCGCACACACATGGGTGTGGGGACATTGGTGAGGACGGACATATCTTAAGCTGAGGTTATCATCATTAGTTAGTTGTTCACAGGAGCTTACCAGAAACATTTGTATTATGTTCATTAATCAATGCTTGTGTGTAGTGAATGTGTAATTCTTAGTTTATTCTACTAGATCCGAACTATTGGTTTGGTTCTGTACAGTTTGTTGTTTTTGTTTTGTATTACTGTTTCTCTGCCGTCCGGCAGAGGTGGAGGACTGGGATGTTTTCTTGTGTTCTTTGTTTGCCTCCCTGTCTTGTGTCGTCGGTTCGCACCTCTGCTGGTCCGGTTTCTTTTCTTCACCTTCTTCCTTTCTCCCTTCTTGTCTCAGTTTAATGTCCATGACGTCAGGAAATTGAACCCACAGTAATCACTAATAAAGATTTTTCATACATATACATCAAGTGGCGTACTACAGCGAAGCTGTAATACTCTGCTTGGGAAAGTAAAACTGTTGGGCTTGTACTTGGTACTCAGACACCAATTCTGAGTAGCATACTGCTAGACAGGACATGTTAAAAAAAATAAATAAATAAAAGATGAGAAACCATGAATTCTGATTTATTCTTGGAGGAATGTGGGTGCCTTAAGAACGAAAGCTAAATAAGTTTACCAATTGTAATTAGTTTAATTAATTTACCATAAATTATTTATGTCTAAACCAATAAAATGGAAAATGAACATTCTTTGGATGAAGAAATGATTGTTTAAAAATTATCTGGAAAAGATATTGATCTTTGAGAACTTACTTCTATTCAGACTATACTTCTATTTTATTTGGATTGGTCACTCGAAGTAAACAAACTAATTCCAGTATCTTGATACAAATTGGTTCTCAAACACGGCTAATAAGTTTAGTTTCTGTTCTTAATCTTCTCTGAACAGATCTTTATTTAAACACCTCTGATTATCTATTCATTGAGTGCTGGCCTGGGCAAACACGTGGCTAATGTAAGCTTAGCTCCCTGTAACCCACGTGGGCATTTGGAGCTGCTCAAAATACATTTATTAAACATTTAACAAAAAGGGGAAAACTCCTGTCTGATTGAGTCGGGAAAAGTCTTTTAAAAACACTGATTAAAGTTTTAGGCCGAGAAACCTCTATTACCCAAAAACCAAATGAAAACTTATACACGTTAAAAACAGTAAAGCACACACCTTAAAAAATTTTCCTATACTAGTTCGCCTCTGCCCAAACAGACATTTTGAATGATTAAGCTCCAAGCCAAGTCCGGTGCACCATCTGTATCTATAAAGAACGCATTCTAAGACAAGCTGTCATGATAATAGGATTTTTTTTAGACCTCGGTAAAATATGTATTTATGAAAGCCGTACTTGATTTTTATTTATAAAAATCCACATTTTTTTACACACTGGACCTTTAAGATTCACCTGGAGTGTTCTTTGGGTTCCTTTGGAGTGGATTTCTGCCAGAAACTCGTGCCTTCCCGTCGCCAGCGACGGAGATGGTTGGAGATTATCTTCTGTTGCTCCCCTGGCCGGCAGCAGCGTGCAGAAGGAGAGGGTCTGCCCTGTGTCAACCCTGTGAGGCTGCATGCTGAAGGAAGAGCAGCTGGCCAAGCACCTCTATTTGTAGGTTTTGCTGGCAGTTCTTCCGGTGGAAGAGAGCACGTTAGCCACAGCATGGCTGTGTGTAACCCAACAGTAGAAATAACTCTCCATGGACGAGCGATCGTCTTTTATATGTATTGAAAAAAGGGAGTGTCGCCAAGCTGAGAGAAAATGCAGAAAAACTTGACTCCAGGTTCATTATGAGATATACAAAAACAGTCTGAACAAATATAACTTAACTTTCAAAGCTGCAAGGGCATCATTCTTTTCTGAAATCATTAACAGAAACATTAATAATGTGCAGACTTTATTTGCAACATTTAAAAGACTAACTAATCCTCCAGTAACAGCAACTCCTAAACTATACTCCACTAGGGCCTGAAATGAATTTGCTAACGTTTTTATTGAAAAGATCCTGAAAATTAGAAGATCAAACTGTACAGCAGCAACAAAACCACCACCATTGTCACCCCCATGTAAAAACAATATAGAGTAAATGTCTGAATCAAAAAAACTAAACCAATCACACCATGATGAAATTATTAAACAGCTAAGCACCTCTTCTTGCTGCCTCAATATTTTACCCACAACTTTTCTAAAGAAAGTTCTCCCTGCTACTAAAACCAATCTGATTCAAATAGTCAACTCATCTCTCCTATCAGGTGTCTTCCCCCAGCCCCTCAAAACAGCAGTTATCAAGCTACTGCTAAAGAAGAATAACCTGGACAACACATTAATACAGAACTACAGGCCAATCTCTAATATCTCATTCATCAGCAAGATTATTGAAAATGCTATGTTTCAACAATTGAATAAATTCCTAACAATGACCAACTACCCTGATAATTTTCAGTCTGGTTTTCATGCTCATCATAGCACTCAAACTGCCCTTGTCAAAGTTTTCAATGACATCTGCATTAATACAGACTGTGGTAAAACCACAATACTGGTTCTGTTGGACCTCAGTGCAGCATTTAACACTTGTTGGACTCTCTGGTAAAGTACTTGAGTGGTTTGAGTCTTACTTCAAGAACAGGAAATTCTTTGTTTCAATAGGCAATTTCACATCAGATCAAATATAAATCACATGTTGGCTCCCCCAGGGCTCCGATCTGGGAACCCTTCTGTTTAGTATCTACATGCTCCCAATAACCCATATTATAACAGCCAGCAACATTAGCTACCATAACTATGCAGATGACACTCAGATGTACATTACATTGTCACCAGTAGGTTTTGATCCCATCAAGACCCTAAATAAGTCCATTAACAAATCAATAGCTGGATGTCCCATAACTTTCGTCAGCTAAACAGAAACAAAACTGAAGTTGCTAAAAGATGTTTAGGAACAAAAACGAATTCAATGAAATAAAAATGACACATATGAATGGAATCTATAATAATATATTTTTTTTTACAATAAATTTTGTTTAATATTAAAAGGACTCTAAGGAAGTTTTAAATTTTGTGCTCGCTATTGCCCCATCAGGCCAACTTTGTAACTGCAGTCCTAACAGTAAGCTCGTGCATGAGGCATACTCTATACAATTTACAGCTTTGCACGCATAACTTCGACTGAGGTAATAAATGTGATGGAAGATATTGAGACCAAATCAATTTTAGTGTATTTCTAGGATATGATACGTGGGAAAATTTGTAGCAAAGTGAATCAAGTACGAATCCAAATAATAAAGATGAATTAATAAATCATGTTGATCAATAAATCACCTGAGTTAATTTTTTGAAGAAAAAATTACAAATAAAAAACAAATGTTAATGTATTTTTTTATTCTTTTTTTATTTATATATTACTTGAGTAATATAATGAAGCATTGCTAATCCCACTCGAGTAAAATTTTAGATGCATCACAGAATGAAAAGCAAACATATTTTAACCCAAAATAAACCAGACACGGAGCTACACTCTGTTACAGGAAAACTCCTGTTTCTACATATAATTTTTAATGTAATCTGAATGATGAGCTTTATCTTTTGTTGAATTAAATATTATCAAAATTAATTCAGTGCATGTTCAAGCAGAGACAAAATGGAGCCAATTTCCAGTTCTTAACATTTATTTTGAACAGATTAACAAATTGCAGTTTACAGAGAAAGATGCCCTAGTTTCTCTGGGCCAGACAATATTTCTGACGACGAATGGTTTCCGTGTCATAACTTTTATAGGCACCAGACTTTTGCCAGGATTGTAGGCGTTTCTTCTCCCTCGAGTCTGCTCCAATCAGAACATTTCCAAACAGTGTCTTAGCCATTATTGGCTGTCAGAGAATTATGCAGTCATAAGATGAGCATTCTGAGTTTTATGGTTTATGGTCCTTCTTAAGCAAAACTCTTTGTCTCAGAGATCCTCACAGGTCACACATACTCCCACCAGAACTTTATCAGACCACACGTTAGTCCCAAGGTTTCCTCCTGACCTAATTTATGGCCGTACCATGGAGTAGGCTTTCCTGGCATCCTAAATCTACAGACATCCTGTTTTTACAGCCTGCAATAAAACTTACCCAAGAGTTTTATGACTTAAAAGCTTATCCCAATAACAAATACTGACAGACAATATATTTTTTACAACCATGCAAACTATATAAACAGACTTTTACCTTCTGAATAATAGTTTAAAACATATGCAGAAATATTACCACAACTTCAATTTGAGGTCAAGTGAATGTGGTCACTGGAAGTACATTTTACCTTGTAAGATATATTAATACCTACTGTATTAGTTTTATATTTCAACAAATTACTTCGAGAAGGGGTTCCTTTGCTCAAAACTATTTTTTATTGTAATCATTTTATTTTATTTTACTCTATATGAAATATCTGAATTTACCAAGAATTTCGTGCTTAGGTGTCTGATAAAAGCAGATGTTACACAGTACGCAAGCAACTTTTTTACCAAAACCTTTTTCACTGAGTAGCATTTTTGACAGCTACTTTTACTCAAGTAAAGGTACTGCTATTATTACTTGAGTACAACTTTTGTGTACTCTACCCACATTTGTTTGTGTTTTACATCAAGGTAAAGTATTAGCAACATTGTTTTTTCATTGTAAACGCAAAACCATGACCAAAACACTTTATGCCTCGTTTCAGTTAAGTTTATATAAAACATTCATTTCATCACATTAACCTGTAAACCTTCTTATGTTTCTTTTGATGAATCCAGTCCAACTGATTATTCACAAGTTTCTGAGGAGAGCAGGGAGAGGAGCAGGTAGAGGGACACCAGGGTCAGCGAGCTCGGTGCACCTGCTGCATTTGCCGACTGATGCCCTCAGACCTGGAAAATAAGTACTGTAGTCTGTAGACAGGATCCAGATGGGTGTCTGAGCAGACGTGCTCCTTTTAACTTGTTCTTCTTGGATGAAGGAATCTTGCGTTTGGCTGAGCCAACGTGGAGGCTCTGCATGACAGCCAAGAATCTGGATCTGGTAACCGGGAGTATCGTTACTCTGCCTACAGAGTATTTAGCAACATGGACGTCTTGGCGCAGACAATCAGCTTGTGATTTTCTTCATGCTGTGTATGGAGGATCAGGGACAAAACCCCCGACCCATTTGTGGTTTACGTTGGTTTTAAAGAAGTCCCGTTCCACAGAAACCAACATGAAACTCATGACCAACTCAGAAATACTATTTACTTTTATTGTTATTGTAGCAAAACATTCTTGCATATTTGTATTTGTCATAATTACATACATAAATTTGCTGTGTTCAGCTTAGAATGTTATCAGCTTTTGCTAGGGGATCACTTATCAAGTCCTGGAAAAGGATAAAATAAAGAAATTAGAATTATGTCATTTTCTTCCACCAAAATGGAGAAGACATTTGGTTATCATCATTATCTCTCCTCTGCATTGCGGTGTCAGCACCAATTCAGCTGTAGGAGGAGGGATGATCCTGGAGACAGGACCCAGGGCCCTGGGGTCATCTGGCTGAATGCTTCTTTTTGGGAGTCCCCCGGCAGAGCTGAGAGCTGTTCACATGCACTGGAAGGTGGTTATGGTGTTTGTAGTCCAATGCAGCAAGGAATGTCCTGGCTTTATAGACGCCATATGAGAATGCAAAGCGTTTCCCCGCGTACATCAAGATGTTTTTTCTGGGAAGACTCAAGCTTAGAAGTGGTCCTGCAAAGAGACAAACAAAATAAAAACTGCAATGTCTGTAGAGCAAATAAAATCCACCATAGTGATATATAATTTTGTGGAAGGGATCATGCAACGATACAGATGCTAGTATTGGGGCGACATTGTTCTAATTTCAGCCAGAGCAAAAACTACAAACTGTCTTGGTGTTCATTCTCTTTTTTTTGTGGTAGAAGTATCCAGTAAATTATTTTAGAAAAATTACAAGAAAAAAAAATCCTAATTATAAAACATATGAGATTGGAGATAAATAATCTTAAATCATGTAGGTCTAAAGCTCCTTTTCCATCAAACTCAATTCTGGTCCTAAAAACAGCAGAATATAATAATATAGGAGCAAAATATGACAATACATACTGACATATACACATAGAATTTCAGAGAGAATAATTTGTTACTTATACACTTGTTTTCAAAACTATTGGATCATCTAAAGCTTCATCCTGTTGATCCATTGAGTTGATGCTACACAGAAAAAAAAGCCTATAGCCTACATAAATTACAAAAACAGGGTAACTGTTCATCAAACAGGAACCTATTTATTTTTTGTGATGAGAACAATAACCAAGAACATGAGTTGCATTTTGTTTACTTTACAATTACCTATAAGACTCCCCTGCAGTGACTGAACTGCGGCATAGGTCCCTCCAAACGCTGCTGTAGATGGCTGTGGAGCCTTCCCAAAACTAAAACAACAGAGACACTTTTACCGCTCCAATCGTAATGTGCACACGTTTACAAATGACAGTCAATAATATATACACGTTTTCAGATTAGCGACATAGTTCTACTAAACTTAGAACTTTTTTTTTTTCTCATAATCCCAACAAATTAGCTACACAATGCTCAGCTGTGAGCACGACAGACAGGCAGCCTAAAACATGTTCCTACTGCGGACGAAGTACACAAACCCCCGCTTTGAGCGCGTCTACGCTTTATCCCCCACGTATTTAGTAAAGATTTCTTACCTTCCAAGCAAACATGATGCCAGCTGCAGGTCTTTTCTCATACCGAGAGATTCAGCATTCTCCTCTCAAACACCGCCCGCACCGATGTTTACTCTGGCTCTTTGCCTACATCGATCCGATTCGTGTTTCTCCCTCTTTGTAGCTCTGGGATAAACTCTTGGTTATCTTGGGCTGGAGTGTTGGTGGTGCCTGAAGCAGCTCTCTTCTTGTTCTCGGCAGAATCCATGCTTCCTACACTATCCCCGCTACAGTTTTAGCTGCAGGAAGCGATAGAACATGAACGCTCATGACGTCGTCACACATTAGGAGGCGCAGAGGGAGCGCTACTTTTTAGACTCGAACAGTAACAAAAAATAATTAATAAAGTTATTTTACAGGCATATAGAAGCAACCACGGTGAAAAGCCCAGGGCTCTTTTTACTGACCAGGATATTTATTTATTTATTGGCTGTTAAACTTCCTTAGAGTCCCTTTAATAAATGCCTTTTTAAAGACAAATGAAAAAATATTTCTTATCAACAGATTAAATAAAAAATTGTTGAAAACGGTTCTAGACTAATGATTTAAACAGCATTAAGCCTTCTTAGCCTTTCAATTGTAGCATCCATGATGGAATTACAGAGGTAGTTCATTACTTAATGAACTACCATATTAATTAGTAATATGCCAGTCAGAAATATTGTTTATCATTAATTTAAGTTACTTATCATTAATTGAAATACTATATATATATATATATATATATATATGCATATCCTTAGTCAGTGATGATGGTATACTGAAAATATTCTTTCACTACTGAGAAAAATAAATAAATAAATAATGGAACCAATAATTGACCTCTTCTGTGTGAACAATAATGATTAATAGGATAAATTATATGTAACAAACTAATCACATTATGGTACAATGGTAAATCCACTTTGTTTTCTTATTCTCTAGTCATTTCCTCACATTTCTTGTAACACAGCTAACTGAGCTGTTTAACTGATGTTGGACACTTAATAGATCGTCCTTCCTCCTTTAAACTCAAGGCTTTCTTCAAACTGTGAGCTTGCTTGGGTCCCATCCACACCTTTATTCTCAACCACTTATTCACTCCAGGTCTCTATAGTTCGTCCGGCTACTGTGACATTTATCTATAATTAAACCCTTACATATTTTATTAGAAAATGATATCCCTTAAGGTCCCCCTGTCATTTGCATGGGCAGGTCTGATGCTAATCGTATCCTCGAAAAAACATTCTCGATGACACAGGCTGTCATCCCAAATTAGCTGCCGCAGAATCTCCATCGGGGCACTGACCTTCCAGAGCCCTGCTGTAACCTGGGCAGCATATGTGAAGAGAACATTCTACATACATGTATTATTATTTTGAATCCAATTTAATGAAGCTTGTATTTGGTATATAGATCCATCAAAATTAGCTAGAATCACCAAAAAGTTTATCTATTTTAGTAGTTCGGTTTAAAAAGTTCAACTCATGGATTGTGCATATTAATTACACAGAGTAATATATGTAATTATTACAGTTAATTGTTATGATTATGGCTTACAGCAAATGAAAATACTTTAAATATATATCACGCTCTGCAATTATTAATATATAGTTCAGTTATACCTATCTGAAATGAAATACTGAAATACATTAATGTCCTAATTGTAATGCATACTATATTGATATAAAACAGAATGTTGTCCAAAGCACATAATTTAATTGAATACAGAATTTCCCCTTTTTTGGGGATAAATAAAATATCTGTCTGTCTGTCTATCTCTCTGTCTGTCTGTCTGTCTGTCTGTCTGTCTGAGCCTCCAGGGCTCTGCTCCTGATTACCTATTGTTTGCACCTGTATTCCCTGATTGTCTTCAGCTGTTCCTCCTTGTCCCCACTTATTTAAGATCCTGCGAGAGCTTCAGTCCTTGCTGGATCATTGCACTGTCTGTGTTTTGTCTCACTTTGTGTTGCTGCTCACCATTAAACATCAGGGGCCGTATTCACAAATAATCTTAGGGCTAAAAGTAGGTCCTAACTGCCAAATTTAGGAGTAGCTCCTAAAAAATCGGGGCGTGTCACTCTTAAATTTAGGACTCCTAGTTTCTTAAGATAAAAGTAATTCACATCCACTTTTAGGCCTAAAAGTAGCTCCTAAGTCTGGGAGTCCTTAAAAGAAGTCAAGAGGACTACTAACTGCCTGAGACCTCTTCACAAAGACTCCCAAAATGGCTGCAGCCAGACGCAATGTGTTAGACACTCTGGATGATTCTGAATTGACCAAACAATACCGACAATGTTGACAAGTAGCCGGATTTTTTTTTAAACGAAGATTTTCCTCCGTTCGTTGAAAAAAAAAAAAAAATCTCCATCCACACGTAATCGGATAAATTCGTTTTTCAGCACATTCATAGACGTGACAAAGCAGTACGGGGCAGTAGTTTTCCCAAATCCTATCCGCTGAGAATAACTTTATTTCTTCTATCTTATACGCAGCAGTGATAGAGCTTATAAAAGCAAACAAACAAAACGTGGTTTAACAATGGATGATACCAACACAGCTCTGAGGGCATAATTGTTTTTTTTGTTTTTTTAGGGTACACAAGTCACACAAGTGATGTTGGAGCATTTTCTTGTTGCGGATAGTGACTTTGCGGTACTTAAAACTCAGTTTTCAACCGTCCACACGTAGATACTGAAAATGGATAAAACGCAAATCTCCACTTTGGCTGGAGTTTTTAAAAAGCTTCGTTTTTGGTGCCGAAAATCTCCGGGTACGTGTGGATAACAGGCCAAACCGTAGAAAAATATCTCAGTTTTGTGAGATACCCGGCTACGTGTTGTTCCCCCTGCACAAAGAAGTAAACGTACACGTCTTCCAATTTATGCAACATATGTAGGGATGCCTATATGACGGACATTGCCTACCTGTTGCAGCAGCATCCTTTTTATAAGCGGCGATCTCGAGCCGACACTGGGACTGTAGAGAATACCATCTCTTCTCACAGTCTTCTGCCGTTCGAGACACCGCTGGATAAGATGCATTTATGTTTCTGCTAATTTCCACCCATGCCTCCCTTTTCTTCTTATTCGTAATCCCGGCTCCGAATCGCCCTTTGAGGGCCGTCTTCCTCTCCAGTACAAACTGTGCCAGTAGTAATAATTGGTCCTGCGACCAGTTAGGTTTCCTTGCTTTTTTCTCGCCAATCATTTTCAGTTCACGAGGTGCTTTTCACTGTAGTGGGGGTCTATTTAAGATGTGGTTGATGTGCTCATCTTCACAATTGTTTGCAGACTACTTGCAATTACTCCCTTAATATGATGCATCCATCCATCCATTATCTATACCGCTTTCATCCAAGAGCTTATCCCAGTTAGGACGGAAATCTGTCACATAATATGATGCATTTCACGTTTTTTTGTTTTTAAACTTCATCCTCTCTGTAAGTAGGCTATTATGTGTAAGTTCTATGAAGTGTCAGTCTCGTGGCCGACACAAAGATGTCATCATGCATTACTTCTGCTATTTGCACTGTTCATAAGTTTTCCATTTCCTGGTTTCACACGTGTCATTGAACAACCAATCACACTGATGTCTGTGTATTTACTCATGCAGAGGAAATAACGTTTTCCATAGCAACGGAACGTCACTCTTAGCTCCTCTTCTCCTATGTAAAAGTAGCTCTTAGTACGTTTGTGAATAGGTTTTAGACGACAACTCCTACGTAAGACATTTTAGCGCGAGTTAGGAGTAACACCTAGCGGTAAGATAAGAGTCTTTGTGATTACGGCCCCAGGTCCTTTGTCCTCCCTGCAACAAATTTGTGACCTATCTATCTATCTATCTAAGGGAAAAATGACCTGCATTGTTTTATTTTTATTTCAAATTTTAATGATCAAGCTATGAACAACAATCACCTTATTTAGTTGTTAGATGCTGATTTTTCCTTGGGGGTTTTCTTTGGCAGCCAGTCTCCTTTAAGGGTAGTGTGGGTATAGCTAAGGCTTATCTTGTCATGTATGCCAATACTTAGTCAGAAATCTAGATAAACCATTGCAGTAGCAAAAGATTTTGCTCTGATGGTTGGTCTATCCACGTTCCACTTCTCTTCAGTTCTTTGACGGTCTATGGTGGATTACCCATTGACTGATTTCCGGTACAATGGATACGTCACAGTGTTTATTACCCTAATTGCTTCTAGTATTGTCTATTGCATGCAGGATTTGAAACGTGTAAATGCTGCTGTGATGCCGAGGGCATCAGGTTTCCCAAATCCGTGCACTGTGCTAGCTCAAGTGCCCCCTTCAGCTAGTTATTTCTCAGTGGTGAACCTCAGTAATGCTTTCTTCAGTGTTCCTGTGGACCCTGACAGCCAGTTTTGGTTTGCTTTTGAGTTTGAAGGGAAAATGTTCACCTTTACTAGACTTTAAAGCTACGTTAAAGCTCCTACTATTTTTAACACGGCGTTAAAGGAGAGCTTGGAAGGGCTTGAGCTGTCACTTGGCTCCGCCCTGACACAGGTTGTTGATGGTCTGATGATTTCTTCTCCGTCTAAGGAACAGTGTGAGAGAGACACTGTTAAGTTGTTGAAGCATTTGCATGCTTGTGGGCACAAAGCCAGCTTATCGAAGCTGCAGTTTGCAAAATCAGAGGTCATTTTTAGGGGTCATGTGGTTTCCAAGGGGTCGAAATTTATTTTTTCCGAAAGAGTTGCTGCTATTCAGCGGTTGCAGAGACCAGTAACCAAGAAACAGATGGTGTCTTTCTTGGGTTTGACGTCGTATTGCCGGAATTTCATTCTGGACTACGCAGTGTTGGAAAAACCACTCTCTGATTTGATTCATGGCAGGAATATGACAGCCTCTGATGCTGTCCAGTGGACCCCTGAGGCTTTGCGGTCATTTGAGGAGCTTAAGAAAGCTCTGCAAAGCCCACCTGTTCTGGCTTGGCCAGACACAAGTAAACCATTTATTTAAATGGTTGATGAGGTGAGATGTGATGTTCTCAATCCTGCCAGGTTGCTACCCATAGGGGATGACGGAGACCCCCGAGACTGCCAAAGGGAATTTGAGGTACTGTGTAAACCTCGCCTTGATTTGTCAGACACCCCACTGGAGAATCCAGACATGATTCTCTACGTTGAAGGCACAGCTTTCAGAGATGCCAGGGGTAAAAGCAGAGTGGGTTATTCTGTTTCTTCTGACCATTGTACTTTGTGTGCAGGAAGCCTTCCGTCTCATTTTTCTGCACAGACGGCCGAGTTGGTTGCGTTGACGAAGGCCTGTGAGCTGGCTAAAGATAAAGCAGTTACCATATACAGTGACAGCAGCTATGCGGTGGGCGTGGTCCACCATTTTGGAGCTCTGTGGGTGCACAGAAGGTTCTTGAAGTCTGATGGTAAGCCGATTTTGAATGCATCACAGGTTGCTGACCTCGTTGATGCGATTTTGTTGCCATCCAAAATTGCTGTTGTGAATTGTGTTGCTCACACAATGTCCAAGGATGCTGTGAGTCTTGGAAATGCCAGGGCTGATGCTGCCGCCAAAGCTGCCGCAGTTCAACCAGTTATGACTACCTGTGCTGCAATTGAGCAGATAGATGGATTACCTGACATGTCTGATTTAACTGCTATGCAAAGTTTTGCCAACTCTTCTGCATACCTGTCAACTGATACGGTTTTCCCGTATTTAATACGTTTTTTGCTATCTTTTAAATGGATACGGCGTACTACAACATATAATACGGGAAAACACCCAGACCGAAACGGGGTATTTTTGCCGAATTAAGCTCCATCACGCATGCGTCGCTTTATAACTTCCGCTTCCTTCTTGATTGCAACACAACACGAGGAAATCGATATCATTTAAACACGAAACTCTCACCAGTGAAGATGTCTGAACCCTTGAAAAAGAAGTGGAAAGTTAAGTCAACTGGAAAGCATCAGAAAGTGTGGGAACATCTGCAAGGAGAGTATAGTGGATGGATAAAATCTTCGTCCAAAGGCCCGGAATATTCGTTTTGTGTACCGTGTAGGAAAGACGTGAAAGTTGCTGCCAGTGGTTTTTATGACTTGAAAAGCCATTTCAAAACATCGTCACACGTGGATAGTGTCGCAAGAAGTAAGACATACGTTCCTTTGAGTCAACAGTTTGCCAGTGCGAACCCTGCATCGTCACAAAGCAACAAGGTGCTCAAAGCAGAAATCCTCATGTGCCAGTTTTTTGCCGAGCACAACATTCCACTCGCCGCTGCAGATACATTCACCAAGTTGGTACCAGAAATGTTCATCGATTCACAAGTTGCAAAGGTATGTAAGACAGATTAAAATTTTCTTTGTCACTCAAGCAATTAATCTTTTTGAAAATAATGCAAACAATGTAGATCGAGATGATTTATATTAAAGACTGTAATCTTCAATGCAAACTGATAATATCATCAACAGATTATGATTCAAAGTGTGTTTGATGAAAAATATTCAGAGATGTTTACATGCGTTGAAGTTTTTAATGCTATGAAATTATACTCTGAACATCGATTCTTCAAACATCCACATGTAACGAATATAATCTCTATGTTGCAGGATTTTGCATGCAGAAGGACAAAGGCAACCATGATTATCAAGGAGTCTCTCGCACCAGCCTACACAGATCCTATCATAGCACGCTGCAGGACTCAACCGTTCACATTGATGATCGACGAGAGCAATGATCGGAGCACCAAAAAGCGTCTTGCTATTCTCGCCCACTTCATGGAAGATGATATTGCAAAAACTAGACTCTTGGACCTGCCCGAATTAAGTGAATTAAGTTCTTTGCCTCAGTGAGATTGTTTTATGAGGCTGTTGTGGCAAAGATGATCGCCAAATTTCCCTTTGAAAATGACGTGCTGGGTGATCTTGTCGTCCTGGATCCACGAAGGAGAGAGGAACTGGACTACATCCATATTCTCAGATTGGCGGAGCGGTTTGGGCCCAGTCATCTAGATCAAGAGGCCATCAAAGAAGAATGGGATGACTTCCAATTGATCCCAGACGAACAGATGCCACCATTCACCACAGAGGGACCAATGCATCCAGAAACATTTTGGTCTAAGATTTTTGAGTTGAGAACAGCATTTGGTGGGCCAAGGTTCCCAGCAATGAAGAGCGTTTTCTTGGCCTTGCTATGCCTTCCTCACAGCAACGCAGACAGTGAAAGAGTATTCAGCCATGTCAGGAAACTCAATACAGAGTATAGGAAATCGATGGGGGTGGACACTCTGACAGCTTTACTACAAGTAAAACTGAATACTGACAGTAAATCGTATCAGCTAAAACCAACAAGTGAGATGTTGCAATCAGCAAAGGCCGCAACTTCCAAGTACAACAACAATCACAAATGATGTCATTTAGGCTTTTAAGGGCATTGTGTGATATGTGAACACATCATTATATGGTAGTGATGTATTGAATAAAGAATTGAATAATGCAAATTGATGGTGCAGTTTTCCATGTTGTTCTTTGGTAAACACGGCATTTACGGCGCGAATACAGTTTTTGGTCATTGAGTAAGGGAAATTTAAATTGTTAGTAAGGGCAGTCATGGTTGATGGTTGACAGGTATGCTTCTGAGATAACAGCATGGGAAAAAGCCAGTTGTAAAACAGGAGAGGGGGTGTGGTTTTCTGTCGAACGTGAAAACGGCACTTTGAAAAGCTAAGCTTTCTAAGTGTTGTGAGGAAACAGGACTGTCTTGGGTCAAAGCTTTGTTTTACATGAGAATGAGAAAAAGAGCCAAAAACAACCTGAGTCCTTTTGGGATTTCTTTTGGCAGACCTCCTGAGGTGGGGTTAAGCCCACCTGCAAGACCACACCTCTCTACAGACCTATATGATGATGTAATGATTTCTCACTGCAAAAATCTCTCTGAGACTCTTAACCAGGTGCACCAACAAGTGGCAGCGGGACCACTCCATCCGATCAGACCTGGAGACTGGGTAACCTAGGATCATTTGATCGGGGATCTGAGGCAAAAACACTGGAGAACTAAAAAATGGCAAGGGCCTTTTCAAGTTCTTCTGGTGACCTTCACCGCTGTCAAAGTCACTGAGAGAGCCACTTGAAAGAGTGACTGGATCGATTTTGGACAAACCTACCACTGCTGAAGCAGAAAAACTGAGAGAAGTAGACTCTGACACAAAACTTGATTTGAAAAACTGTGATTCAACATTTTTCTTTCTCCTCACTAATCATCGAATCATGGGACGTGAAGACATGGAGAAGGAGACACATTTGTCAACGCTCTGGGGATCCAGAGCAATAACGACTGTGATATTGTGATTTTGATAATTTTTGTGTTCTGTTTTTTGATAGGGGGCGTCGTTTGGACTCTGCAGCAGGGACGAGAGGTCACCTGAGCTGAACTGATGCAGAGGTCACCTACGGGCCTGATGCAGACTCGATTCGACGAGATGGAGATGGAAAAGAACTGTTTGAAGATGAAATAGGTATGGACTTGCTGAATGACCTCGAGTTATATAATTAATTAGTTTAACAGGTGTATGACGACTTCCTTTAAATCACTTTGTGAATTAGGTTGTCTGATGTTTTTTTCCCTGTGACTGATGTATTGTATTTTTCTAAGGAGGTTTAGCGGTTTCATCCCAGAGATGATGAATGAGATTTGATTTTTCATTTTTATCATTTATTCATTTTTCAGTTACATTCTAAATTTGTATTATTCATTTATTATTCCATTTCATTTATTCAAATCAATTTCATTTACAGTAAGTTTTTTTTAGTTTTAGCCCTTTATTCAGTTAAGTTTTGATATTTGTTTTGTTCTTTAGTTTTTCATACTTAGTTGTTAGTTAAGAATGAAAAAGGGGGATGACAGATTTTTAGATTTTTAGTTTTTTTGTCTTGATTTTTAACATGTCTAATCATTAGAATCATTATTGAATACAATATTTTCCCCTGTTTGTTTTATATTATGGTTGATTACTACTGATTTGTTCTTTTGTATAACCTCTTAAAGGGTCATTGTGGTGCTGAGCAAAAAGTGAATGATCTTGATTTTGAGGTTCATGCTGTGGATGCCTGACTCATTTAAGGGAAGAGTACATGTTTCAATTTATATTTAGAATTGTTTTGATTTTTGTTGTTAACTGGATTGATACTGCCTAACATTGTGCCCCTTTTCTTTGTTTTGCAGTTACGTTTATGCATCCTGACTAATGAGGAACCAAACAGGAGTGCCACCTTGGGGCTAGGGGCCGTCTCATACTTTTGCCCGCCTGTCGTGCGCAAGGACAACACGACCATAGTTGGGAGGTTGTTTATCTTACGCCCTAGCGGGATTTTTGTATGGGATGCTGTTATGAAGTTCAGATAATGTCATTAAGATGGATGCTTAGATTAGATAATTTTGTTAGATATGATTCAATGTGACATGTAATAATTGAAATTATTTGAACCACTTTTATTGTCTTTCTTTTTGAATGCTGCCCGTCTCTTAGGTTAGTAATTGTTATTGTTGATTGTTAATTTTTCTTAGTATTTTGATTTATCTTTGAGATTAGATAAATGGGTAGGAGACTGTGATCGAAAAATTTATTATTATGATTAATCTTTTAGTATTATTAACACTGAGAGCAGAGGAGCCAGAAAACAGGTGTTGAGTTCGAGGTCAGAGAAGACACCACTGCCTGAGAAAATATTGATTCTTCTTACAAACTTAGTTTTGAGAGTTTCTCTTATTGTGTAATATATAACCCAAGCTATTGCCATTGTTTTGTATATGTCAAAAGTTACTTATTCACATCTAAAGAGCCAGATGTCTTCTTCCGGAGATATCCCCACCCTGAGGTTAATAGTTGTGTCTTCAAAGTGATAGAGGCAAGGTTGCTGAACTTTATAAATACTTATTTTCATATGAGCTTGTAGGGTAGTAGGTAGTTGGGAGGTAGTGAGGTAGTAGGTAGTTGGGGAGTTAGGAGGGGGGCAGCATTCGGCATTCACTGTGATCTGTGCTGTTCTCCTGTATGATCAATTCAACTTTTATTAAAACCTCCAAACGCTTAAAGGAATCTCTCTCATCTTTATTAAGAGTCTTAAATGCCATTACAAAAGACAACCATATATTCCACCCCTAGAACTGAGCCATGTCTAGTGGTGGCTAGACTATATATTAATATAGGATGAATTGCCAGGCTCCCAATATTTATGAATGTGAAACATTTCTGCACTACATTTAAAAACTATTTATACTCATTACAGGTTTTCTCCATTGATTTGGCTCATTTCTTGACACAGAAATTACATTCTCAAAACTCTAAGATCGTTTTGCAAAACAGTCGTAAGTTCAGCACAACACTATAGCTTACTCAGCAAAATGTCATATCTCTCCCAAAACAGTTCACTCATGCTTCAAAATAAAAATGTCCTTCTCGTGAAAAAGTAAATGCCCCCAAAATGGCAAAGATCCTTCTCAATTGCTTTGGACATTCTCAACACACTTGGTGCTTTTGCCAAAGTAACGTGGATGGTTCGGCACAACACATGGGTCAGCTGCAAAAGCTCATACCAAACAGTTCACTTATGTGTCAAAACTAAATGTCCTTCTCATTTAAACAGTCAGTGCCCCCAAAATGATTTGTCCCTTTGGATTAGTACAAGTCTAAATGTTTAGATGTTTTGTCATTAAGGCAGAGGACAATTGAAATGTCATGTCCCTCACCTCAACCTTTCAGTCTTAGCCCAATCCTTCATTGACAATGGTTACTGTTACATTTTCTGTCTAGCTAACAGAAACTGAAAAAAAAACACCCTCAAATCCTATTTCTTTGTTGTTACAGTAAGAGTCCAAGGTTTGACATCACACATCGGACTCATACTGCCAAGGACATTCCAATCATTATCACTCACAAGTAAAGTAACTTCCATACATCAGAGTAAAAAGAAAAAATTATTGTGCGTAACATAACACAAACCCAAAAAAAATATGCAGCCTGCAGTGCTGTAAATAAAGTTGGAGTTACACAACAATTCTTCAATAGACGCTGTCCCCACTCTCCCCCTCCTGGCCAATGTCCACACCCTCCTGGCCATCCACACGCCGATGTCTGTCTGGCCAAAGATTCTCCTCCACATCACAGCGTATATTCTCCCTTGCGATGCAACGAGGGGAGAAACGGTGTGCATGTTGCAGCCATCCCCTACACTGATCTCCTCACACGCAGCATCCATGGCAAGGAGCAGGGACCTCTGATCTTGAGCCCGATGCTCATACACTCTCCACCTCCAAGCGGAGAAAAACTCCTCAATGGGATTGAGGAAAGGACTGTAAGGTGGTACGACCACCATGACCATCCTTGGATGAGTAGTAAACCAGTCCCTGATGAGCGGGCCTCGGTGAAAATTCACATTGTCCCATACAATGACATATTTTGATAAGTGAGGCCCTATGAGACTTCTCATTTCCAGGGATCAAACCAAATGGAGGCGGTCCAAGAAGATGAGGAGCTTCTGTGTGTTTTGTTGGCCAAGACTGGGGATGTGAGTGGCCACACCATTCTCATATATGGCAGTACACATAGTTATATTGCCCCCTCGCTGGCCTGGGACACCCACCATGGCCCGGTGGCCAATAATATTACAACCACGTCTTCGGCCCTTGGCCAAGTTGAAGCCACCTTCATCCACAAACACGAGGATGAGGGGTCTCATTTCCTTCCAATCCTATTATTCTCTAAAATAGCGTAAAGTAAAAAAAAAAAATCAAATAAGTCATACAGAAGAATCATACACTACAGTTACAGACAATTACATGGTAATGTTCTATGTTCTCCAAGTTCAATATAGTACTGGCCACTACTCCAGTGGTTACAAACCTGGGGTACGTGTATCCCTATGCAAGGGTACTACAGGGGGTATTTTGACAGAGAGGGGAGTGGGGAAATCATCAATGACTAGACTCACTGAAATGTTACACTAAAACCCACAGTTGTAGATAGATTTACATGGGAGGCACTAATTGCAGCTCTTTGACCCTTTTTTCTTATGTTATATTCTTCAAAATATGAATTATAGTAATAATAGCATCATACAGTAAGCTGCAGTTGTAGGCGAAAAGTCACATACTTTCATACCTGGATTACCTGGATACACAAATACACAAAAGTGTGTACTGAAGCCAAAAAGTTTGGGACCCACTGCTTAATTGCCAAAAGGTTATAATGATGGACAACCAGTAACTGACTTACCTGTACATACTGCTACCGCAGCTCTTTCAGGCTATCAGAGTTCCTTTCAAATGGTACCCTGTAAATCTGCTTCACTGTCATGTGATGCTTCTTCAATATCCGCTCTATCGTCGAGATATAAAGTTGACGTTTTGGAATATGGCATCGTCTTGTAGGATTGCAGTGTGGATCTGTCTCAATGTGATGGCATTATTTGCCTTCACCATGTTACAGATCTCTTGTTCTTGGTGCTCATTGAGAGGTTTTCCTCTGCTACCCTGCAAGGTTGTCGTCCAATCCTAGAAATAGAATATCATATATTTCTTGCTGTATGCAGTGTCCTGTCCTAGACAACATATGATTCCATCATTGACTGGCTACATACCTGTTTTCCCTGCGAAAGGTTTGGATGATGGAGGAGACTGTAGAGCGAGGCACATTAGGCTGCACTCGTCTACCTGCCTCCGTCATTGTGAGGCCATGGTCGAGGACATGGTCTATAATTGTGGCCTGAATTTCTTCCAGGACAGCATGGCGTGTTCGTGCTCCTCTGCATCTTCCCCTTATTCCACCACCATGCACCCTTACTCCTCTTCCTTGAGCAGGCAGTTGCCCTTGTTCATTTATTTGGCCAGGTGCCTCCATTTTCAGAAAATGTACTGGTCCTGTATGGTCAGGGTCTTTACATACATATTTGGCAGCATTCACAGTCATGCAGAGCACCTGTCAGGTAACTAAACATACTGTTTGATTGGTCATCTGAGATGTGTCACACTCCTCCTTCTTTAGTCAAGTTCTAGTTTCACCTGACTGTTAATTGCTGTAATACATTTATCAAATTTTCCAAGGGATTCATATATGGCATTCATGATATTGTGTTCTTGACTAATTTTGACAATTGAACAGACTATTGTGCATGTGATGACTTATACAATGAAATGATGCTGACACGTTTTGGAGCGAACAACCATTAGACTGAGAATCAACAATCAGTTTAGATCAACAAGATCTATTCACTTGGAAATTGTGCTAATTACAGGCTACATGTACTTAACCAGTTGCAAGATGTATTAAGACATTGAGACATGTTCATAACCATTTGCAATTTGATGAAATTAATGAGAAATTCAATTCTGTTGTGAACAATTGCAAAGTGGTTTGGCGACTTCTCCATGTTTTTTGAGAATGTAATTTCTGTGTCAAGAAATGAGCCAAACCAATGGAGAAAAACTGTAAAATTAAAGCTGTTCTTGAACCTTTTTGAGTAGACACATGGCTGGGATATCTTTGAGAGATAATAATCTGAAATATCTCCAAGAACTGTGATACTATATCTAAGTGCTATTGTTAAGAAGTAATATGATTTTTAACACAATAAAAAATAATTGAATTTTTTGACAACCTATATATATATTCTAAGAATATACGCGCTAAAATTGGCTTCAGGGTGACATGGCGACCTAAAACATACTGTGTGTCTAAATGCTGAATTACTACCTCTATCCACACCACATTTGACAGCAATAAACCAAATACATGAGTATTTTTCACGAATTTTTCACGAAATTTCTTGCAAAAATGGAACAGATAACCCAGATCAAGTAAGGGTTTCATTCAAAAAGCTAACACTTTTGGGCATGCAAAGTGAAATGTGAAGTCTTTTGTTAGTAAATTAACGGATGTGATGCCATCGGAAACAGCATAAGTGAAAGTACAGCAAATTAACTAACCACATTAATGGAGGACTTTAATAGGACGCTTGTGGATATAAACGGACCATTTGTGTTTGAGATGTATCAGTTTTGTCACGTTTAGTGGACTACAAATGGGTGATTTGGGTGAGGGCTTTTATGAATTGGTATCCTTAATTGGAATTACAGGACTCTTAATAAGTGTTGGGCATTTTATATTAAAAAATATATATTTAGTTATAGTTATAAATTAGTTTTTCCAAAAGTTATTGACTTAGTAAAACTCAGTTACCACACTGTAAAAGTAATTAGTCACTCAGAAAAGTAACTGATATTATTTTTATGTTCTATAAGATAGCTATGTTCTATAATATCTATATTGTCAAGTATTTTTATAATAACGTAATGAAGAATGAAAAAAAACATATACAGTATTTTAGAATATTTGGTAATCATTTGAACTTAAGATTGCAGCTGTATGCAGAAAAAAAATATTTAAAATATACGGAAATAAATAATCACACACGTTTCATTAAATTGCAAAACTAAGACGGACAAATGTTGGTAAAAAGAAACAAATGAAAATCTGGCCATTAAATCTCTGTATCTGCAATATTTCACAGTAAACAGAGGACTATCCAACTCCTTAGTATGTAGATTAACCTGTTCTTAGTGAAAATATAAAATACAACAATATACTAAAATACTCCCCTCATCTGAGTACTAAACTACTAGCTATAACGTAGGAGGAAAAGCTTTTTTAAATATTTTGTTGAAACGTTTTCCTCTTTGGAGAGAAGACTATCTTGCCCAGGCTGAAGAGAGAACACTACTTTCGAATATCCTTGGCTCGCTGTCTTATACTTAAAGCATGACAGTGGGAGCACTCAGGGTCTCCTCCCACTCAGCCAATCATCATCATATTTTCAACTGTGTCTTCGCCAACAACTGCTCCATCCCTTCAGTTTAAGTGTGGCTGTGAGAAACCCTGACACCACTGCGCTTCATTTAACTCTTTGTAGTAACGTGGCACTTTACGTCCCCAGTTACGCAACAGTGTTTCAACAATAAGAAAAGTAATTATTTAGATTACTCCATTACCCAAAAAATACCGGTGTTTATACTTAAACACAATTGCTTAAATTCATCGAATGTAGAAGTCAGACTATTGATAGATTTAAATTTGCAACTGGAGTCTTGTAGGAAAATTCTAATAATAATGGCTACAATATTCATATAATCATATAAAACAGACTTTGAGGAGTAAAAGGTAAACAATAAAATGAAAATATTAGGCATGATTCGAGCCCTAATTTTAATGTTTTATTTCTTCAGGACTTTAATGTTGTTTTTTTTACTGGCCAAGTGTCCAAACATTCACCAACATAGGTTTTATTATTTCCGTTATTTTTATGTTTCTGAAAAATGAATTGCTGTATTTTATTATATGACATTTCATATAAACAGAAGTTATACTGGGTATATTAAATAATTCTCTTTTATAAAACACATATTTTATTTACATATTATATATCCTCAACAAAGTGCTATATATCCATCCTGTTTTTCAGTCATTCTCTCTTCCTCATCAGCATGAACTCTTTGCTCAAGAATGAGATTAGATGAGTAGGCTGTTGAGTATGGCAGATTGGGAGTAAAATGTGAGACAAAAGCAATTGCATTTCATATTGAATTGGGATTAAGGGACAACACAGACTCCCCTGCAAACCTCTCAAAGTCTGGACTTCCTGAAGTGACTGCTAAAAGCCAGTGGAAAATGTAAAGGCCATATCAGCTATACCGATAACCTCATAAACTACAGTCAGTCTTTCAGAATTTTTTACACCTTATTGTCTCTTGTGGACAAATGCATTTCATTATCAATTAAAATAAAATGCGGAAATAAACGCTACCTGTGTAATAGAGAGCAATGTAGGTTTTCTTTGACATTTTGGTACTTGCAATAAAACTGCACTTGAAGATGTTGTCATTGTATTAAATATAACAACAACTTTGAGGTTTTCATATTACATATCTGTAAACTATTGTTTTAGAACATATTCCTGTTATTTGGTCATGAAATGTTTCATATATGCAGGACAGTCTCTGCCGAAATTGACAATAAATGAATAACTGGGTAAATAAATAAATAGGTAAATACAATTGAAAAAAATAAATAAATCTCAAAATACATTTAGAAAAAAAATATTTAAATGCAGATTTATTTACTTACTCTCACATTTATTTATTTACACATTTATTTAGCTTTGCATTTTTATTTATTTCTGCATTAATTTCTACATTAATTTTTTATTTTTATATTTATTCTTTATTTTCACATTTCCAGATCAGATTTATTTATAGGAGTGTATATCACTGTTAAAAAATTACAAATTACTTATTTATTGATTATTTCTAAATGCCATATGATGATGGCATAATGTTTACAGTAAAATAAATTAATATTTATAGTTGTGTAGTACAGATAGCCCTTTAATATGATGTACAGATAGGCTTTGGTCACCTCTCAGAAATAAATTACTGAAAGTGACCCGAAAATAGGTATTATTATGTATTTGACTTCATATTTTTCCAAAGATTTACAGTAACATTATTTACATTCTGGAAATGGTATGAAAAAAGTAGTAGGTAGATCTTAAATGTTAAACAAATTATGGTGAAGGCCTTGAAGGCTATTTCCAAATGTCAGCTCCCTTAACAGCAGTCCTGAGCAGGGAATTCAATATGAGACATGGACAGGTGGTTGTGAACTGTTGTCAAAAACTTAAGACGAAATTCCAAGGCGGACTGAGCGCTCAGTTTTGAAGTGCAACTTCGCAAGGCAAGGCAATTTTATTTATATAGCACACTTTCAAAACAAAGCAATTCAAGTTGATTTACATGATTCAGTGATGATGATACTTGGGGGTATCTCGCTAACTAAACTAGAAGCTTAACTGCGTTAGCCTTCAATTGATAACCGTTGCGCCCCAGCACCTCACCATCTTAGGAACCTGCGTTTTCATCCGTTGCTCGCAGGCGACCTCCCATCAGGGACAGGCCTGGTGTATGGCTGGTGGTGGCTTATACATTTCTGTTTAATGATAGTTGATAAGCAACATTTGGTGCATACTAAATATTTTAAATGTATTTTCTACTACGTACCAAAGAACAAACAAAATACATATTATTATATATTTTTTCTTCCTAAAATATGTCACCTTTTTTTTTTTCAAGACTAGAAATTTTGTTTAAAAGGTCTTGGATGTCCAGTTGCAATTTCATGTCTTGTTACTTTTGAACCAGTTCCCTTCTCTCAACATAGATTGTAAAATCAATTTTGTGTTGATGCCCTACTACATTCATGGCTCACTTCATCACAGACACTTGGCAGATCAAGTTGTGTGTATTACAAACACAAATGATGAATGAAAGAGTATTGATTAAGAAAAAAAAATTATTTGAATCGAGAATCGCTTCTGAATCGAGAATCGTTTCTGAATCGAATCGTCACCCCAAGAATCGGAATCGAATTGAATTGTGAGATGTTGTAAGATTCCCATCCCTAATATATATATATCTATATATCTATCTATATATATATATATATATATATTACACAAAAATAATGAACAGCAGAAATATATCCATTCCATCCAGATGCTTTATATCATACACACTGAATTGCAAGCTTACCTACTTTAGGTGCCCGCCATGGGCGATTTTTCCCATTCCGAGCTCGGGTCCTCTACCAGAGGCCTGGAAGCTTGAGGGTCCTGCGCGGTATCTTTGCTGTTCCAACTACTGCATTTTCTGGACTGAGATGTCCAAGGTTCTTCCAGGGATCTCTGCTTTTTATTTTTGTGCCTTATAGCAACCCAAATGTATTAGGTTGACCCAACGTGTTTACATTTCGTTCACTCAGCAACATTTATTATTGCTAAATCAACCCAAATCGGTTGGGTGGAAATGATTTACATAATTTTATTATGGTCGTCCAACAAGTTGTTTTTTTTCAATCTATATATACAAAATCACAGTGTTCTGAAATTTGTGGGTTTTTTTGTGTGGGTTTTTTTTTTTTTTTTGCTCTGCAAGCATCTGTTAGATCAGAGTAATGCAAGGTTTTTTTCACATCATTTAGCAGCATAGATTCACACTAGTCTAGAGAAAGGATAACACATGGTTTGGAAAACATTGCCTTGAGTAATTTTCATGCAGATGTCCATTTTGTCCTTGGGCACCAAAACTAAAGCCCCTTCACTACCACCAAAGCAGGAGCAGTTCTTCATATCCAAGGACAGAAGAAAACTACATGTGTTGAAATGACCCTTTTAGTGAAACTGTCGATTCTTTCCTTTTCTGTTTCCATGCTTTTATTTTTTACTGGGGAAAAAAGTGAACAAACATGTCTGACCTCTGTTGGCTTCTGATGTCCTTTTAAACCATTTGGGTTCCCTGCAGCTCACTGTATTTATTCGTCAACTTTCTAGATCACATAGGTCAAAGAGGGTGAGAGACTGACACAAAGGAGGAAAATCTTTGTCACTTGTTTGCCATGACATCTCCTGAGTTCTAATGTATTTTCTGCAGTTTACCCAGCACTTCAAGGAATGATTATGATCCACAGCAATTGTGAGCAATTTGTACAACCAGATCCCTAGAGGGACCAGAAGAGCCCTGGAGTAAGATGCATTGAGAATATGCATTTTTCATAATAATTCATTAATGACTTGGTTATGTATGTTGACTAAAAATCATGATCATCACAGCTTTATTTATATATCATAAATTACATTTTTCAAGCAAGTGTATGTTTAGATATTTTCCTGAAACCTTTATTCTTATTCATTTATTTTTATTCAGCCCCAATAAAATTGATTATGGTAATTGGATATTAGGCAGACATTCGTTTGATTAAAAAGAAGACTCCCTCCAACCGAGAACTGTGCTAATAAAGTGGCTGTTCGCTGCTCGAAGGTGGCGGGTTTGGTTTTCAATAAATCTCCACACATCCCAGAAAAATACCTGTGAGATCTACCAACAAAGTAACCCCAAAATATTAATAAATTGTTGCTCAGCATCCGAGGAACATGACACGCCTATATTTCTTATTAGTACTGTGATGTGAGGGGTGGAGATTGACCTGGAGAACTGATTCAGCACAGGTGACTGCAATTGCAGTGTCACACTGAATAAAGCAGGTGGGAATGGTGGAAAGGAGAGAGAGCGCCTGTCTCGCGAACGGCACTTTTTGTCACCTGTGTTGAATCAGTTCTCCAGGTTGATCTCCAGGTTTTCCTTCAATTGCTTCCAGGTCATGTGACCAAGTGATATGAAATCAATCTCAAATTTTCATATTATAATCAGTTTGATAGTGCTCTGTTTACCGTCCAATTACAGATATAGATTTGCACAACTTAATGGACAGATTTTTCTTCGTTTCATTTTACTTACCTACCACGTTTTGTACTTTAATGAAAATTGTGTGATTATGTATCTCAAGGAAATTTCAATCAAACGCAACTGGACTTGGTAATTTGTCTTGGAAGACGTTTCACCAGGCTGGGACTGGTCAGTCCCAGCCTGGTCAGCGGCGAGCATGAACTGATGAAGCCTCTTGGATAAGAGGTGAAACATCTTCCAAGACAAATTACCAAGTCCAGTTGCGTTTGATTGAAATTTCCTTGAGATAACCATGACCTGGATGAATGAGAATATTCACAGGCTGTGTGATTATGTATTTCCAATATTTACTTTTTGTATATTTTTATTTTTCTGCCTACAGCTTCAATGTTATTGAGTCAAGTTAAAATACTAAATGTTCTACAATACTGTCTAAATGTTGTTTTATTATTCGTGATTCAGTTATAAAAATGTTTCACCTTATAGATATCATAGAACGTAACTGTTTTACAGAGTTAATACCACAGTTAATTTGATAAGTAACTAATTACTTTTATAGGGTAATAACTGGGTTACTATCTCAATTACTTTTTTGAAAAAGTAATTTGTATCTATAACTAAAACATTTTTCAATGTAAGATGCCCAACACTGGTGGCCTGAGATCAAACCACCAACGGTGAGTAATTAAAATCTGACCAGCTACTTAAACCACAGCTGCCTGGAAATGGTATTCTGTCACTGCTAACTCGGATCCTCCCTCTATACTCATAGGTCTTGTTGAACTTATTATAAACATTTTAACCTTTTCACTTGCTGGCCTCTCTGGTTATGGACAAGGGCACATTACAGATAAATGATCAGTTGAACAGAATGTCTGACAAGGGCTCAGATGGACAGGACAGTAGGTGGTAGAGTGCTGGGTGTGTGGTTTGGGGCTTAAAAGGCTTTTGAATGTCAGAGATGAGGGCATCAACAAGAAAAAAAAGTTGGAAACACAGATGAGTCAAGGCACCCCTGGATGCTGTTCTGTGTCCAGATGACCCTTTTCACTTCTTCGCAGCAGAAGGGTGGGTCTGCCAGTAACTCAGTCCATCATGCTGACTCCGGCAGCAGAGCAACATCTGTTCATTAGCCTTGACAGATGAAAGAGAGCCAAAGATGAGGAAAAAAAAAGATGAATAGGCCACAAACCTAACATCATATATTCCTGTACATTTGTGCAGAACCCACATTAAAGTAGCTGCCTGGGAGGGCCTACATTCTCATGTACATTTGAGCCGCAATGCAGACTGCAAAGATCTGTAGTGAGAAAGGGAATTGTGAGTGGTAATCGAGGCGTTTGCCTCATCCGTCACGCTTCTTTCAGCTCCATTGTGCTTTGCTGAAGGTCTTTCTCTCCATTACATTGTTTTTTTTCTTTGCCTCAATCTCTGAAATGTCACAGAACTATGAGTGCAATGCACTGACATGGATGAGAACTAATAAATAAAGTAACATACATTAACCTCCCCCACTCCTCCTTAGCCTACAAGCTCTTCATTCTAACATGCTCTTATGTGTTTGCAGGCGACAAGATGACGGAAAGGCAAGCATCCATTGTACCAGATGTACTCAAGTGAAAAATAATATAATTATTTGAATTTTGAAACAAAACATAACATAAAAAACAATGTGGCAAGTGGCAAATACACAATAATAAAATATCTAAATAATGATAATAAAAAAAGAAAATAAAACTGGTGGATTCACCCTTAAATGCCACTGCTGATAATTCTCCTGTAAACACATTCGGGATGCTTGTGGAGTAGGCACATATCAAGATACAGTCATTAAAAGTAGCAGCGAGTGGAAGGATTTTATATTTTATCACCCTAGGAAGCAGGTCACGCTACCCTGGTCTTTGACAAATGCTGTGACTATGAAGATGGATTAGTCAGCAAGCACAGGACTGAGACGGCAAAGAAAATTAAGTCATCACTGTAACTACGTGAAGTTCAGACACAACACTGAGTCCACTCCTGTCCTCTTCTTATCGCTCCCTTTCCAGCAGTGTTAGTGGGTGTATGCCTGGTTTGCCAGACATGCTATTTCTGCAGAAGACAGGTGTGGCGAAACATTTTGTGTTCTGTATGCATGCTTGGCATTTTGTAGGGGATGATAAGAATTTATCTAAGTAGGAGCAAAACAAAGTCACGGCTCAAACAATTAATCACATAATGTTTTCACAATGTATATTAAATTAATTTATTGTTTGGTATTCTAAAAAAATACGAATAAAAATAATACAATAAGTCAATGTAGTTCTTGATGAAGCTTTACTTAAAAAGTAGCTTCTACTGCAACTGTAACTACTTTATCAAAAAAAAATAATTTTACATATTACATAAATCTCATTTCATTAAATACAGTGCCATGAAATGTTTGACTGATTTCTTCAGATTTTGCTTTTTAATCCCACCAGATGTTTTAGGCAATTTTTAACATTAAAGTAATTTGAAACATATAACCTTCAGTGAGTTTTTTATATCAATGAATAGTTTTTTTTTCCCCACACTTCGTTGCAGATTTGCTTTAATTCTGCTACATCATGAAGGTGTTTGAACATGAATGGCCTGTTTTAAGCAAATTATAATCTCAATCGGTTTAAGACCAGATTTTAATTTCACCATTACAAAAACTTTGCTTAGTAGGCATTTATTTTTATTTTTTTTAAGCAGTTCAGAGGTATATTTGCTGCTGTATGTTTTATCAATGTTCGGCCAACCCCCCATAGTATTTTTGTCTTACAAAGAGACTTTTTGTCCCTGTTTTTGTCTGTCTCTGTGTCCTAACTATTAACTATTCCTTTAAGCTTTGAATTTTACATTTTTAAATCCAATAACTGTGGTTGATACTCTATAGTCATGCAGCATCTCGAAATACGGTAGTTGTTTTAGGACATACAGAATATAATGTTCCACATTTCGCATTTGCGCTTGAATCCAGTGTGATAAGAGGAATGCTTTTAAGGATTTCACAGAAAATGATCAAATTGTTCATTTTTAATTTACTAATCATGCAGTAGCTTACACAAACCTTGATCTCCTCTCTTCCTTTGAAGCTCCTCGACTCTTTCTTTGTCCACTCTTGAAAACACTTATGTAGGAGAAGTTTTAACGGTTCTCCTTCCTCTAAACGTTTGCAGGTAGGTGCCAGTTCTGTCTGTTGCAGCCTGGCTGGTTTGGGGGAAATTCTGCTCCTTCCTCTTGGATAGGTTGCAGTAATTCTGGCGCATGTGACACACTACTACCTCACTGTTCTCTCCCTCATCTCAGTCTTTAGCCTTTACTGAATTGTTGGATGATATCTGAATTCGTTTACGGAGGGGGGAAATACTACAGACTCCACTACCTTTTATAGGCTATATTCACGTAGGCAAATCATAAAATAAACAACCACAGATATAGAGAATAAAATGAAATAAACAAATCAATATAGGTTGCTTGTAAAATTTGTTTGGAATCATTACAAATTTGATAGTTGCTGCATCAAATACAGCAAACACCATTAAGATCAACATAACTAATATGAAAAATGTCTTTATAACCCAAAACATATTTAGATTTAATTCAGAAAAGAACACGAACTGACCACATCGCTGGATTGAAAGGTGGAAGTCATTGATTATATTTTGCCTCCAATTGCATGTGGGCTACCGCACTAACTTAAAGACAAATTGAGACTAAAGCATATATACATTTTTTTATTCTAATAACTTCACTAATCTTGTTCCCATTGTCTGATTTATTTATTTTTCTTTTAGTTACAAAGACTGTTCGCCACAGAATGAGGTATTTATTAAGTTTATTCATACAGCAAAGCATGTGTAAAAGGAATAGCTGCTCAAGAAACACACTTGTCCAATTGCATGTGGGCTACCGTAGCCGCAATACCTACTTTGAACTGAATTGCACTAATTCGTCAAATAATATTATGCACTGTAACTTAAACTTTAACTGATTTTTCAGTTACTTTGTTTATCACTATCATACTTCTGTTTTGTGTAAAATTCCCATAAGATACTGTTTAGTTTTAAAGCACTACCATGTAACTCTTGCTCTTGGGTGTTGTCTTCTATTGTCGTAAAATCTGTTATGGTACACCAGGGGATTCACAAGCATTGACAAGCGATACCTTCGAACGTTGCAGATTTTCACGTCTTGGGCAGCCTTAGTTGCTTGTCAAATGTCTTCATCCCAGGTAGATTGTTGTATATGTCAGCATGTCATATATACGGCGGCGTATGTTTTAATACTTACTAGTCCAAGAGAATGACGTCCAAGTCTGCATCGGTCGAGCACCCCTAATCCTCCTTTAGCTCACGCCAGCGAATAAACGCTCTACCAATATTGATTCTCGTCCGGCCCTTTAGTTTGTCACTCTCTCTTTTTCTTTTTAGAGTCTCCTCCGACTTCGGCTTCTTAGGTTTGGTTGCTGCTTCAGACATTTACAACATGCTCACTCACGTGCGGAAGCAGCTGGCAAACAAATGCTTGTTGGGCTCACGTGGGTTGCGGAAGTGAGCTATGCCGTAAAGCAGCAGTTGAGTTTTGTAGTTCTTTTTGTGCACAGGTAGCTACCCGCACCCAAAGTTACATAGTGCCAGTGAAAGCGATACAGACTCCGTCAGGCTATGGCATGCGTGTCATTCAACCTATTGTAAGTCGATCTATCATCACAAGGGTATTGGAAATATATTATTAATGTTGAAAAACTACATAGTGTTGCTTTAACTCCACACACACCATAGAGCCTCTTTCAGCTTTAGTAAAGTTGTCTAAAAGGGAGTTTCCCCTTTTTCTAGGAAATTCACTCCCAGGATTATACTACAAAGAGATTTCCAGCTGTACATTTCTCGTGCAAAAAAACACTGTTGCCTTTCATCTCAAAAAGCTTAAGCCCAATTTGAAAAGCTGTTTAGATCAAAACCTGTCAGCTATGATGTGACATAGATATGAAACAACACATCCAAAGACACAAGTCAGTTCTCGAGCTGCGAAAGAGCCAATCAGATCAAGTAAGAAGCTCTATTTTGTTCTGCTTATATTTTGTCTGCTGCTAATAAATTTGAATTATTCCAGGTTAGTTCAACGCCTGGAAAAAAAAATACCCCCATTTTCCCTTCCTAGATTAAGAAATTGAATCAGAAGTAGGATATTAAATCCCATTTTATTTCTGTTGTCAAGAATCTTATAAGATCCTGGTTGTTCTTTTACGTTAGTTATGTTCATTCTATTTTTGGGTGGTCATTCTTTAGTTTAGTTTAATCTTTAGTTAAATATTATGAATATGTACTGTGATTCAAATTTGTGTTGCTCATTAAAATAGAGTTTTAGTTTTACTCTTGTTTAATTTAGTCTAATTGTAGTGAGAGTTTGAAATAATAACACCTGTAGTTGTGATCAGCTCACGTCGGGTTTTTTTAACTGAAAAAACAAAACAAAAACAATATTATTTCATTTTTATGCTGCTTAACTAAACATCAGGAACCTGAGAAAATAAAAATCACATTATTGTTAGTGTAATCAAGATTGCTGCCTGGAATGGAGGTAACCATTCTTGAGATTAACTTAAAGATAAATTGAGACTAAAGCATATATACATTTTTATTTTTATTTCTTCTAATAACTTCACTAATCTGGTTCCCATTGTCTGATTTATTTATTTTTCTTCTAGTTACAAAGACTGTTCGCCACAGAATGAGGTATTTATTAAATTTATTCACACAGCAAAGCATGTGTAAAAGAGAATAGCTGCTCAAGAAACACACTTGTCAGCACAGGTTTTCTTTTGGAGCCTCTACCAATTTCGATATGCTTAAAATAACACGAGCGCATTGCCCTGCTTCACAAAAAATTATCTTTTTCTCCATAAGAGATTTGCTTATTATTGTTCTAGATTATTCTAGCAGAAGCTCTGCTTTATGTAACCATTGAGCTTTTCTGAGCATTTAACATTGGCACACTACAAGTCTTTCTTCTGCACAATTGATGTATATACTTTTATGCTATGTAAGCAGAGATTTCCATTTGTAATTTTAGAAGTGTGTTTTGTACATGGAAATGCAAATATAGCATTCTATATTCCCCAATAGCAGACTAGTTTAGCTAAGCAAATCAGTGAGGACTGACCAAGCCTTCTGCATATTATTAACAATTACAAAATTGTGTGTATTTGACAAACCAATTGTTGTTTAATCTTCTTTATTTGACCACTTTATGATTTTAAAAACCTATATGTCTGTTATTTTTGGCAAAACGAAAAGCTCATCAGTGATTATGCTTGATATTTTTTAATAAGTTGATAACTTACAAATGAAGAAAGAAATTAAAAACAAAGGCAAACATTGCTCAAATAGGCATTCCTGATTTTGACGGTGCTTTTTGTCAGTTTTTGTTACTTGCAAAATGCTGACATAAAAATGAGAATTGGGAATGTTAGAGGCTACCAAAAAATGAATTGCAACACTTTCATTCCCCCTTCAATGCCTGTTCCTGCAATATGTACACTGGGTGTGCAGGTATCATCTCCCGGGGAAAGTGTCTTGCCAAAAACACACATTGCCAAGGACAGCTGAGAGCCAAACTATTTAGATCACAGCTACCGAGGATACAAAGCCCTGCAGCACAGGCTTACTGACAAAGTTCCTATCTTGGTGCTAGATCAGCTTGGCATCTTTATACATTTGATTTTGTCACACTCTGTTGTGACAGGTCTAGCTGTTAGAAGTGCTATGAAGAGAGAACAATGGGTCAAAGACACAAGATGGAGATGAGACTTGCAGGTTTGCATTTTTTTTTGTAATAGATACAGAAAGTTGTAAAGATCACATTGTAGGTCCTTCCCCATTTTTTAAACTATCAAAATTGTGCCACAAAATGTAATTCCTGAATATACAGGTGAATCCAATAAAGCAGGAACTGGCAAGACTTTCACAAGTAAGTTTTGTGAAAGTGCAGCTTCTGCATTAGATGAAGGAAGCATACCTGGATCTCAAAACAGGTGCCGAGAAATAGCCACGGGTCTTATTATTTTTTGTTTTAACTGTATTTTCATATTTGAAGCATATGATTTTACAGTTTTTCTCCTATTTTTACAGTTTTTCTGAAAAAGCAATTCAGAAGTGTTGCGAAACTTCACAAGGACTGGGCTGAGGCTGGAGTAAGTGTATCGCCACACAGATGGATCACGGGACTGCTGGTCTGTTGCTCAGTGGTCCAAAGTCTTCTTTAATAAAAAGAGAAAACTTTGCATCTCATTTGGAAACCAAGGTCCCAGCGTCTGGAGGAAGAATGGACAGGCACACAATCCAAGATGCTTGAGATCCAGGGTGAAGTTTCTAGTCTGTGCTGAGCCATGTCATCTGCTGTTTTTGGTCCACTGTGCTTTATTCAGTCCAGAGTCAATACACCCATCTACCATTTTGGAACAATTCATGCTTCCTTCCACAGACTGATTATTATGGAGATGCTGAGTTCCATTTCCAGCAGGAAACTACCAACTACTATGCCCAAACTACCAAAGTACCAAAACCTGGTACAATGACTATGGGATTACTGTGCAGAATTGGTAGTGCCAAGAGAAAGATTAGAGACATGAGAGCGAGCACAGCAGAAGAGCTGAAGAATGCCATTCAAGCATCCTGGTCTTTCATAACTCCTCAGCAGTGACACAGGTTGATAGCATTCATGCCACTCCACACTGAGGCAGTAATTGAAGCAAAAGACGCCCAAACCAAGTAGTGACTACATATGTATGATTATACTTTTCAGATATCCAAAATTCATCCTTTTAAAATGCTTTTTTTTTATTTGATGTAATAATCTAATATTCTGAGTTTTTGAATTTGGGGTTTTCATAAACTGTATGCCACAATCATGAAAATTATAACAGATAGAGGTTTGAAATATCTTGAATTAGTAAAATATACTTTTACATGATATTCTAAATTTTTGAGTTTCACCTGCAGCTATAAATGACCAGCTTACTGGTGCTAATTTAGGTTAAATAAACAACAGTTGAACTGTCTCTATAAAGTGCAGCTCACCCCAAAATCAACTTTTGTTGATAAACTGTATAAGTGTGTCTATAAGAGCACTATATACATGTCCAGTTATTATTTTATGTATTTTAGTACATTTGAGTGTACCAAAAGCCGTTAGTTTAGTTAGTTTACACTGCAACTGGAATTCACTAGAATTGGAATCATGCATTGCTTACGGCTCAGCTTGGGTTATTGACTGTGGGCAGACTTATAATCTGGTAGGGGGGTGAGCTACTCTTTAGGTAAACAAGTAAATTTCCATGCATTAGATGGTAATCATTGCAGTAAATAACATAATACTGGTCCAATAGCAAGTAAAATATCTGGAGTTTGCAGATCAGATCTGTATGGTTTTTAAAAATTGTAAGGATAGCTAGTTTAACCTCTTTTTTTAAAGTAATGACAATATTTTAAGAAGTGTTTTTGTAAATACTAACCTAGGCTAATAAAGCCTTTCAACTAAGTTTAAGGAAACAAAAAAGACTATTTGACCTCAGAAATATCACAGTGAAAAAAATCTTTGTTTTCATTTTCAAAAGAGTTACAGAACTCTCAAGAATTTGTTCCCAAAACAAAATATTAGGCTTTCATATAGTAATGGTCATCTCAGTGTTTCAACTACTACTCATTGTACTCCAGTTGGAAATACCATAGTTTTCTGTTGTAATGCTGTCTCTAAATAGCCCCAAATTAAAGAACCAATATATTTGATTGGTATATAAAACACTGTAAAATAAAAAAAAGACATTTAAAAGCATTTCTGGCAGTTGAAATAGTTCCACACTTGTGTTGTAGAATATACAAAAAATATTTCCTTTTTTTGAACATTTAAATTTGTCTGAATTAATTATTTATTCTGCCTACTTTATCATTAATTTTCCATTTTATATCAGAAATGTGACAGATTGAGCATAATTCAAAGGAACGTAAAATTATTTAGTTAAAGACAAATAAAAGAAAAAGTAGTCCGACTGTAGTTAAATTTACCCACAACTATAAAAAACACAGTCGTTCTGTAATCGGAAGAACAAAGTCAGATCTCGGGGTGTTACAGTATGCTGTGGTAATTAACTTTCATGCGATGATTTTGTTTCATGTTCTTTTAAATCTGTTTAGTCCTTTGTGAAACACTATGATGTGTGCATGCCCTCCTAGCAGGTGGTCATGTGTCCTGCCTGTTATCTCTGTAGTTATTCATGGCAGCAGGTGCTCTCTCTGACATTTGTGGGGTGGGTCTTCAGCCTTTGTCTTCAAAGTCCTGTGGGTGTGCACTGTGCAGTAACCGTGACTTTACTGCACCTGATTCCCTGTACAGCATATGCATTGGTCCATTAGTCTTCTACCTTTCTCTTGGTATCAATGCACCAGTGCGGGACACTTATGCAAATTTCCAATGATGAGGATGCAGAGAGGCTAAGGATCTTCCTCTACATTTTCATATAAAAGAAAATTTCTGGAACAACAGTTTAACATCAGAGGGCTAGATTAATGTAATTTATCCTTTGATGTTTATGCTCAACATTCTTTTGAGGCAAAATGGGCATTGGAGGAAGAAGTGATTCTGGACAGAAATCCTGTTAATCTTATCCTACCACATAGAACAATACGATATGATGATCTCAAATAACCTGTTTTAGGTTTTTTTTATCTTTATCCTGCTATACTTTCAGTTTTAAACATATCATCATTTTCAAAAATGTCATTAGACCATTGTTTTTTCTAGGGATTAGTTTGGACAGAATAGACTAAAAGGAGAGCAGGTTTTTCAATACAAACAGTGTTCATCTGTGGATGTCAGGCTGCTAAAATGTACCTTCTAAATAATAGCCAAGCTTATGACTAGGGGTGGAGCCAACACCAAATATATGAATTCGGGAAGGCACAAATGACATGGTTTTACAAATATTTCCCTGTAACAAATACTTAATGAAATATTTGTATTCGGAAGCAATACATATTTCTAGTGTGAAACCACCCAGGAAATGAGCAATAAGTCCAATTTCATTCCTCATTGTCTTGTACCACATGATTATAGGGGTCAAGGCAAACATTTAAGTATCATGGTGCATGGCAATAACTACCCAACACTGACAACAACATAACTGAAAGGATATCAACGAAGCATGGCTACATTTGGAACACAAACTATAACGTACAATGGAGAACTTCTGGAATTAACACAAACAAATTACCCATACGTTTTTGCGTTGTAAAACCGAACCGTTTTTTTTTTTTTTTTTTTTTGTGGCCACAGTGGCCTTTATGGAAAAAGATCAATATTGAATATCCATGATTATTAAAATTGATAACGTAAATTAGAAGTGTAACGCAAAAAAACACCCCAAAAAACTTTTTGAATTTGACTCTAATAAAAATACTTTTCCTCCCTCAACAAATACAAATACCAGCTCCTTTGCACACCCCTTATGAAAAAGGTTTCACATATAGAAATAATCAACTTCTGGCACCTTTGAACAGATAGTCCATCCAAGGTTGAGTACAGTTCACAAATACTCTGCATTCTGTTGGGTTTGTCCGGAATATATCAAATGGACTCAATCTCCCAACATCCCTTGTGCTGGCTCAGTGGCCATTTGGTAACCCCAAATTGCCTCCCATTGGCTAGCTTGCCATCTTGGATGGCACTGCCAAGCTTATATAAGGGCCAGCAGAAACACCGGTCAGCCTCTCCAGTTACTCGCAGAAACTGTTACGGAGGGAAGACTTGAATGTCCACTAGCAATCCATTCCGTTTCCCGCTTCGATTTTGCTGGCTGCTCCAAAGGAGTCACTCTGAAACTTCCTCAGGATTTTCCATTGTCTGTGCACCGTCTTGTCCAAACTGAGAAGCTGTCCGTGAGCCAGTGTTCTCCAGTGTCTTAGCTGCAGCACAGAACGCATCTCCAAACTCCGTCCCTCATCATCTGATCGTGGACTGAAAGAAATCATCAACAGTAGGAAATTTCCAATTTTTTAATTCCTTTGCAGATCATTTGTTGCATGTGTTTTCTGCTGGAACTGGTTGATTGTGTTAAATGTTAGTAACTAATTTTTATTTTCAGTTGTGAGCAGTGTGTTGCTTTGTTTTATGTTTCGCTATGATGATTTCATGTGTTGGGTTTTGTGTAGCGTGGTCGCTCCGGAAAAAGGAGAAAAGCGGCGGCCATTATCTGATAGCTTCTATGTTTAAGCGATAAGGCAAATTAGTTAACACCATCTTTTCCTTTGTCTTCCCTGAGTTCATTGTGTGCATTGATAGGTGCTTTCCTATTGTGCTTTCTTCTCCCTGTTACACACACGCCTACAATGTGTCATGGAAATCTGGGATTCTGAGAGGCCTTGGATGAGAGATAGAACTAAAGTGTCAGCCATATTCTTACATAGTTTATTTTATGTGCACGGAGGGTCTCGTGATGAGAACCCCAGAGCTTCAGCACAGATGTATGAGTTTATATAGCCATCAGCCACACCCTATTGAATCAGCTTCTCTCCGATCATTACATCATACAGTTATGATAGGATAACCACAGACCAATCACAGAATAACATGGAATAGGTAAACACAGGATGTTTCACTTCAGTAGTCAGCAGTAAACAATCAGGGCTGTCAGAATATAGATAACAATAGGGGACACATATGCTGTATAATGCTGAGAAAGAAATATGCATGATCTGTCATAAGTGTAACACAAGATAATAACAAGAGTTGTCATAAGTCAAGATGAGATGTTTACATACAGCTGGTTCTTGTTTGTACCTTAGAATAAGAACAGCTGTCTAAGAGCTGAGTAAGAGAATTAAACCTTTCTTAATTTCCCAGCAAAATAAAATTTCCTGTCACAGTCGGGTCTCCCTGACGTCAATTTGTTTTGATTCTGCCTTCCACATTTATTTATTCTTGTCCTGTGGTAGTGCTTATTTAGATTATATTGAATTTATTTTGTGACTGATGTGAGCAATCTGTTAATAAATTCCTTAAAGAGTAACAGAACCCCAAAACCACTTTTTTTAAGGGTTTTTAAAGGTTTTAGGTGTTAGGGTCTTTACCAATGCAATTGTTTGGTTTCAGGGCATTGACATTTTTGTGTAAACTTGATAATTCCACACTTTTTGGTCTAAAAACGTCTAAGTGCTGCCGCTCATGGTCAATATTTAGCTACTGCATTTTAATGTTGTGATTGGCTGAGAGTGGTACATATTTTCCATTGTCTACGTCACAGGCAATGGTCTTACAGAGACGACCTCCCTCTGACAGACACAGTTGCTCCGCCCCTTGACAAGTTGAAATTGCTAATCTTGTGTGCTACTTGCACACTGAAGCAAACCTGAGAGAAACACAGAAAGCTGACATCTGTATATCGCACTTTGGAGGACCAAAATGGCACAGTGCTTTAAAGCCATAAGTTATAACCTATATGTTTTAAACACACCGTGAATAAGTAAACCAAAGCTGACGCAATGGTTAGGTTAAATTAATAATTAATTAAAAATTAGGTTATTGGTATAATTGTTCCAAATTATTATTAACCAGACAACAATAGCTTCTCTAAAATCCACAACAATTTTTGTTTTGTCTGATCTGTTTGTTTGTACCGACTGCGCCAAATACTGAGGTCGACTGATCAGTTACTTTTAACCATCCTCAAAGCTTGTGGCAGATTGTGGGGAGAAAGGAAATACCAGGTCGGTGTCAAAAAATATGTAACAATCTCCCCTTAGCAGTCAGCCTGGCGTCCTTCTTATGCTGGGTTCACACCGCCCCAAACGCCAGCGTCAGTTGCGGCAAGATTACATGTAAAGTCTATGATCGAGTATGTCAGAGGTCCGTCAGAGTCTTTGCGGTGCGTTGTGTGCGTTGGCTCTGTCAACTTTTCAAGCATTACTTGCTTTGCAAGTGGCAACGTAGCAAACACAAGCAACGCAGAAGTTCAAATAGCTGAACCTTTGACGGACTTGAGGCACTTGATGCAATGCGTAAACCAATCAGAGTGTCTCACTGTAGTGATGTCAATGTACACGTATCTTGAATGAAGCGCGGGTCCAGTGAAAACATTTTCAACAAACACAGATTTCAAAAATAAGAAATAACACTTACCGAAGACAGATGGACAGGTGTTCCTAAGGAGGAACAGAGCGCCTGTAGTTGGTCTCCTAGTAGGAGATTTGAGCTCCGATGTGGCCCAGGAGGTCGTAAAATTGGGTGCGGGACAGACGGAAGTAGCACTGAAAACGAACCTCATCCATAAGCAGCTCCTGAAGCAAATGGTTAAACACCCCAAACTCAGAGCGCATTTGAAGAATGGGCACTGATGCCCCCGATGTCAACTTTGTCTAGCCACTCTCTTGTTAAGATCCTCCATAGTTCAAACCGTCCAGCAACAGAGGAAGCCCCACCCACTCTCTCTTTTTTGCTCAGAAGTAAACATTGGAAGCCGAAAAGTACATGCGTCAAACTACATGTGTTATGTCCATTGGTTGACACAGAAGTGTGCGGTGTTAACGCACCATTAGCCCTTTTCAAATCTCTGCTAAAAAAACAATATTTTTCCCTGGCTTTTAATTCTTAGTTTCTAATTAGAAGTCGCTAAATGACATAATCACCTCAATTGCATATTGTGCATTGAATTGAAGTGGACACAGTGGGAAATGTGAATCATTTTTGATATTTTAGAATAATTGTTTTTACCACTGAAAACAGTGTGGTTGGGGTGGAACTGTTATATGGTTTTGCTTTTTAAAGATATTTTCGAGTTGTCATTTGTTTCTATATCACTAATTGTGGCAATAAAAATCAACACGGTACAACACAGTACACAGTTACAATACAGATGATACTGCCATGTAAAATCTCCAACAATCAAATTCAACAACCGTGGCTCAGGAGTTGGGAGTTCATCTTGTAATTAGAGGGTTGCCGCTTCAATCCCCGGTTGTTTTGCCCTCTGGGCAAGACACTTCACCAGTTGCCTACTGGTGGTGGTCAGAGGGCCCGTTGGTGCCAGTGTCCGGCAGCCACGCCTCTGTCAGTGCACCCCAGGGCAGCTGTGACTACAACATAGCTTGCCATCACCAGTGAATGAATGTGTGCATGAATGGATAAATGACTGAATGTAGTAAAGTGCTTTGGGGTCCGTAGGGACTAAGTAAAGCACTATGCAAATACAGGCCATTTACCATTTCCTTTCTGTATGTCAGAGTCACGTTTAGACTGAGACACGACTGTCACAGAAAGGTGCAAACAGTGGAGGAGGTGAGTATGACGATTGAGTTGCAAATGAAATAGGTGATTTATTTAGTGTGCTGTCATTAATTTTAGACAGGATTTTTTTGCATTTGCATCTAAGCACGGGTAGGATTAGCCAGTAGCAGCTTTGGTTAACAGCTCCTCTGACTGATGCTCAACCAAGGTAAGTAGAGATGCAGGGCGAGGCCTTTCTGTCTGTAAGTGCTCTGGGACTGGGGAAAAGCCTGCACCAGCACCACTGCTTGGTGAGAAGAGTAACAAGGACATGTTCTTAATGTCAGAGTCTCCAAAAACTGTTTGTATATTTGTCGCTTGTCGCTTTTTTGAAAATGAGTTGCTAGAGGGTTGTGAAAACACACTGAATATTGCAAAATGTAGCTAAGTCTGTAACAATCTTAAAGGGTCATGAACATCGCCAAACTAGACACATCTTTTTTTTATTTTATTTTTAATACCAACATTGGAAAAATAGCATTGATTACAGTCATAAATTTCAGTATTTGCACATTTTCAGTTGATCACCAGGTCTACATAATCCTAAAATGTTTTTATTGGATGAATCAGAAATACTGTATTGATCCCACGAGGGCTAGGGATTAGATTTACCACCTTGTAACCATAACCAAATGTTGCTGACTTAGTGTTGTCTTTGCGGTTGTTGTCTTTTTGAAACATTTTCTTCTTTTTACAAGCCAACAGAACCTTTTCAAGTTTTGATACTTTGAAATTGATCAATGATTCATGATATGAGATAAATATGTCTGACACTGTAGCCTGAGAAACAACCTTATACCATGCAGCATGGAACACATTATACATTATAAATGGTTAATGGCTTGTACTTGTATAATTCTTGACCTAGCCCTGAGGACTCAAAAGTGCTTTACACTTCATTCGGTCACACATTAACACAATAGTGATGGTGAGCTCCATAGTAGCCACAGCCCAACCTTACATCTGTCAGTGTCCCCCTGGGCCCTCTGACTACCACCAATAAGTAAGGTGGGTGACGTGTCTTGCCCAAGGACACAACAACCAAGACAATGCACAGATTGGGGGTCAACAATGGCAACCCTCTGGTTACAGGATTAATTTTTATTGTAACTTGAATTTTTAACATAACATTTGACAGTCCAGAAACTGCAGGATAGTCTATTCCTTTTTTTGCCTGCCAGTGCATTTGATTTTTTTGCCAAAACTTTTAAGGCAATGTCATTTTTCTTTTGTAATGAGATTAACTAAGTTGGTCTTCTTGGTAATGGCTTGGCTTCACAAGTGTCTTTAAATAATTACTCACAGGTAAATTGACATTTTTATCATTGGCTGAGTCTTTGGCTCTATTTTCAAGCAACATGTCTCAGGGGCCTCCTATTTTCTGCATTTCTTTATATGTTTTTGTTTTGTCCAATCAAAGTTTAAATCAAACTACAATGTTCTTGAGGAAAGTCTGAAATTACTCATTTTATTTGTTTTAAGGAGAATTGTACTATCACCTTTATATGCAATATTTGCAGACCAGTGTAACTCATGTTTATTCACACAATGAATGATCGTATTGATATTCAATAATTATCTTATTATACAAACTCAGCAGCATGTATGTCATGACCATTGTTTATATTGTCTTCCTATTATAAAAAAACATACACGTATACATACATACATGCATACATACAAACATGCATACATGCATACATACATACATACATGCATACATACATACATACGAGAATCATATTGTAACCAATAGAGGAGGAACATGTGTTTTATTGCTTTTAAAGTGTTTTGGTCAAACTTACTTACATGTTATTTCTCTGTGGATACTGAAATAACACCAATATATATTGAAAAAAAATATATATATATCTTTGCATGAAGCGTAGGTGGTAGCATATTTTATTAAAAAATATATTTCTGGAGCACACTACATAAGAGAGCAAAAGAGAACAAAAATAAACTGATGCAGTATCCTAACCCATATATTATATTTAATGCAACAATGCAGAAAGGAAAGTCTGGATGCACTGTGAATGCATCTTTAAACACCATCTTGCATTTTGCCTCATAAAGATAAATCTAAGCATAGCCTACCACTCAGAAGAATTACAAAACTTACGTGTTTAAATTTTGTTATACAGAACTTAAACCACTTCTGCTGGGATGACCTCACCCATTTCCAAGTTCATTCAGAATGAGAGAAATCTGTCCAAGAGGATGATAACAACAAAGTAATGAAATTATGATTTTCTTTATTTTTTAACCTTGCCCTGCTGGCCGATTTCATAGTCATTTTTCCCCCCCTACAGTTCTCCTTTCAAAGGGATTTTAGAGAAAATACATCACAGTGTTTATGTTCAGTTTTGTCATTGCTTGCTTTCAGGTTGTAAGAGTCACACTTGCTGAGTGAAATAAATTTGACACTGGATGGACTGGCGACCTGTCCATGGTGTGCCCCGCCTCTCGCTCGTTGACAGCTGGAGATAGGAACCAGCCCCCCCGCGACCCATTAAGGATTAAGCGGTTAAGAAAATGGATGGATGGATGGATGGATGGAGTTACAACACATTAGTCAACTTCTCTACAACAGACAACTATGAGCCTATTTGTTAAGATGAGTGTCTCACTCTGGAAAAATGTTTTTTTTTCCTGCTGTTATGAAAGTAGACATTCCTACTGTGCGGAACTACACCATGAGTGTAAGTAATTGGCTACATTTATAGCACCCAAGAACATATCAACCTAAAGTGAGGGAAGCTGGAATGAAACCAACAGCCTCCTAACTGTCAGACAATTACTTCTCCTCTCGTAGCCCCAGAAATACACTATGAAATAAAAGACAAATATCAGAATGTTTTTTTATTAGTTTTAAAAGGCTATAGATCATGACAATGAGATACCTAATACAAGAAGCTAAAATGAAGTTCCTTTGTAAGGTTGAGCAAGGATGCCTCAAGCTTGGTTTACACTGACAGTCAGATGGCTTGGCCAAAATCTTTTGCTTAAAATGATCCGTGATCAGGAGCTTATATTATTGTGGTCTATGAAAAACTGCCAAATGCTTTTTAAACTCTCTCCAAACCAAAGACTGTGGGGGAAGTTCAATGTAGAGTTGCTACTCCTCTACATTGAAAGGCGCCCATTGGCCCGGCCCGTGAACACCTTGAAATCCCTCTAGTGGGCTGGAGATTGTCTCTGGGGAGAGGAATGTATGGTTTCCCCTTATGGACCTGTTGCTTCTGTGAACTGAGCTTTGACAAGTGGAAGCGAATGGATAGGTGGATAAATAAGACACTGACAAGAGGTTTATGTAATACTACCTTCTGTAAGATAACGGAACGGAAACGGAAACGGAAACGGAAAAAGAGTCCGTTCACCAGAGCCATGCAGGGCTGCCACAGAATGCTGACAGCTGATCAGTGCTCGCAGAGGACCACTCTTAGGCAGCTGTGGTCTGCAGTGGGCGACGAAGAGAGAGAGGTATTAGCCCGGCAGGTTTAAACGGGATCAGACAGTCAAGCTGCTGAGATCCAAAAAGGAGGGAAGCAGAGAGGGAAAGAGAGAATATTCTCAGAGCGATCTTTCGTTATCCAGACAATAAGTTGCTGGTAGTTAAAATCTCTACAGCTGGAGAATTTTAAATGTCCCTCCGACAAGCATGGGGCTTGGTGGACAAAAGCGGACAAACCAGCTGATCCAGTTAGCTTTATAAGCTCTGCTAGCATAATCCAACATGGCTGCTGATAATAGCCAATGGGAGGCAGTTCTTGGGTGATCAGGTGGCAGCTGCCGGCCAGTGAACTTCGAGTAAGGTGGCGGCTGCCGGTGCAAGGGATGCTGGGAGACTGAGTCCATTTAGACTGAGTGTATTTAATCTTTAATTCTGGGCTGACCCAACAACAGTACTTTGACATTTTATGACAAATGTTTTGCTATTGTCCTCTACTCACCTGCTGTCCCTGTTTCTAAACTAAGGCACCCCTTAAATAAGGGATACCCAGGTCCAGTCCTCTGTAGCTACTATCCTGCAACTTTCAGATCCATCCCTACTTCAGCACACGTAACATCAAATGGCTGAACTCTCTCATCAGGATTCAGTAATTCAGCTCTGAAGAGGCCTGAAAAAAGCCATTCATTTGATTCAGCTGTGTTGGGGTACAGATGGAGCTAAAAGCTGCACGATAGTAGCGCTCAAGGACAAGACTCGGGAACCTCTGGGCCCTGTCTCGAATTATAGTTTAATAATTATAAGATTAAAAAGGAAAGTAACATATTGTAGTTCTGAAGGTTTTCTGATGTATTCAATTCATCTTTTTACTTTCCATTTTTACATCCCATTTATCTCTTTTGCTGATAACGCAAAACATAACATTCAATGTGTTCAACTCCTTTTTTCCATACCCAGTTCTTCAATCCATGCCAGCTCCTTTGACATCCTACATTACTCTATCAGTAGTGGTTGTTGCTGTTGGATTAATTCCCAGTACCGGATGTCCTCCAAGGGGAGAGTCTATGTGTCACAGCAGATTAATGCCTTGCTCACTGACTGATCAACTCCCTCTGGCCTGGAACCCAAATGTACCATGGCATGACCCAGATAGGGAGGTGATGCTGTTTCAACTCATTGCCACTCAGGTGGTCTGGCACAAAAAAACTGTGATCCATACATTTCATCTTTGTTACACTGTCAGTGTAAAGTAGCAGGAGGATTCTGTGCAAGGCTTTGACAGGTCTGTGAGGGGTTGAGAGCAAGGGGAGGGAGGTAATCAAACTAAGTGGCTGTATATGAAGAAAGAAAATGGTGTGATCACTTCTTGTTGAATTTAACTGCAAGTGCAATGCAGAAATTATGTCTTAAGGTGAATGCATATGAGAAAATTATTTAAAACAATGCATTTGGTTTTAAAGTCTATCCTAAATTTATGTGCATGGCTGTCTCACAGTATAAGTATTCAGTGCCTACATAATCCAAGCTAGTGGTACTAATGGTTTTAAGAGGGAAGATGATAGGGACAAAGACCATCTATAGGTTTTTCACAAATCATTACCACATGTCTTTTCCATTCAGTGCCTGGCTAGTGGTTTTAAGATACAGAAAATGAACACCTGTACATGCTCCACTCAGTTTTGAAATTAGAATATCAGCTGTATCTGTCTCTTAGAGGCCTTCATTAAGCATAAAGGGAAGTGACATGGAAAACATGAAAATTCTTGTATCTAGGAGGTAGTGGCAATAATAATATAATAGAAGGGTCATCTGTAATCATCTCTTTCCTCAAGATGATGATGTCTTTTCAAACTCAATTACACATTAGAGAGACAATTTCATCCTTTATCTATCACACTTCATCAACTAGGGCTTGTCTGCCTACCCTATCCTCCTCATTAGCAATCACTCCTTCACTCACTAATAACAGTCTATCATCACTTTCTCAATAATCAAAGTTGCAACAGGGGGGAATAAAATATTAACTTATAATATTAACCCAGGGTCGTGTTTTAACATTGTGGAATTAGTTCAGATTTATTCAAATATATACATAAATCAAACAGGAGTATTTTGGGAAAAAGAAGAATTAACACTAAATATGAAGGCAATAAAGCCAGCAAATGTGACCAAAAAAGGACAGAGCTTATCTTTAACAGTAAACCTCAATAGGCATGAGATTAGTACTAAAAAACACAATTTAAGAATAGATTAACACATCAAACAAAAAACAATGAGAAAAAAAAGGGGGAAACAGGTAAAACCCAATGCAGTTCTTTGGTTTATGTGGTCCACTATTACCATAAATGGATGCTGACTGCCTGCAGGCAAGACCAATAAACCATTTATTGGGTCTCATTTATCTCAAATTTACTTTGCTGCTGGTGTGACGGACGATTGCTGGTCTTAGCAGCCTAAATCAGTTCACTCTCACATACCTCTTCAGGCTTGCCTGCCAAAGTCAAAGGTGCATGCAATGAGTGTCACATCCCCGCCTCTCTTGTCCCCTCACATTATCTACACAGACCCAATGGCAAATAGCTAGCTTGAGGTTACAGACAAGGGTCTTCTATTTTGTATTCATGTCAGCATTTGCCCAATTCAACTGCCACACAATAAACATCGACTTAGACCTCGTCAAAGACGATTATAAAACGAAGACAGACCTATTATCTGTCTGTCTTGCAAACTAAAATGCAACATACACAGCTATGCATATGTGCTAAATTTTCAAATATACTCAGGAAACATTTAAGGAAAGCAGACATGAAATAATTTGATAGTACAGCCTCTCTTTCCTGGGGTCAAATGCAAGAGTGTAAATAGATACTTAAGAATATACCTAAGGTCGCCTGTTTCCTGACATAAATCAACAGTTTGTTCTCACTGGACTGTATTGTGTAAGTTAACTGACAAGGTGTACTACATTCTTTCCTATACAGTATGGAAGGAGTTATTAGTCAGTATTCTCTGAAAGTTAATTTTCTAATTAATAGTCACTGACAATACTTTTTTTGTATAGCACACTTGACAATGGTAATTCAAAGTGCTTTACAAGATTCAGTGATAAAGAACATAGAAGAGCATACAAACTGAAAGCTGGTTCTCCATTTTTGAGTCTGATTCTAAGGATGATTTGTAGACTACAGTTAGAGGACCTAAGTAGTCTGTGTTGTGACAATAGGTCTTCAACATATTCTGTAGCTAACCCATTCAATTATTTATAAACTAGTAGGATTATTTTTAAGTATATTCTCTAAGCTACATGGAGCCAGTGTAAGGACTTTAGTACTCTTTAGTGGTTCTAGTGAGGACATGAGCAGCAGCGTTTTTCATCTGTCAGCTATCTGAGTACATTTTTAAGTTAGACCTGTGAAGACATTGTTGCAGTAGTCAAGGTGACTAAAGATAAACGCATGATTGATATTTTAAAGGTCCAATGCAACATTAGTCCTTTAGTCCTAGAAATGTTCAAGTGACCTTGTTATTTCTTTTATGTGACTCAGACGTTCGGGTCAGGGTCCATTGTTACACCTGGATTCTGGGCCAGTTGTATTAACTGAAGCTGTGTGCAAGCAGGTTGTGTTTATTAGACTATCAAGATACTTAATAATGCAGATTTTTTTTTCTAATAAGTATTCTTAAACTGGCAATACATTAATGATTTATAATTTCATAGGATGCAATAGGAAGTTGCATTTAAACTCTAACCGGTAGGTTAGATGTTCTGTAAATAAATAATATTATAGATAAATACTATTTTAAGGTGCTGTCAGTTGGACTTTTGTTATTTGTTCATACCCTTTGGATAGATGATAAAATAAGTGTGTTTTGCAATTTTAAAATGCAGTGCTTTACACATCAACACTTTTCTAGGACTTGAGTGCAACTAGTTGTCTATTATAATGCTATGTCTCTGCACATGTCTCCAGGTGTGAAGAAGTAGTCTGAAAATTGTCTTAAGTAGCTGTCATACAGCATGAGTTCTTTCAAACAGCTGAAGTTTTTACAGTCAAAGACATTTGGGTTAATGCCATCTTTGTGTACTTGGTCTATTTTTGTAGTGAAGTCTACAAATCTCTTTATTATAAGAAATGGTTGGTCCATCTTATTAGTTAAACTGAAATGCCTTATCATTTAATAACTTTAGGAAAGTAACTGGGAGAAGTTTCTGACATTGATATGGGGTTTATTATTATGGGAAGATCATTTTCTGATTTGCGTATAGAAATGATAGATGTACATATTTTGCACTGTGTGAACCTTGGTGTGCTACGCGAGTGATCTGATGACAGCTGGCATGTCAGCTCCTCTTTCGTTTGTTTCTGTCTCTATTTAAAACTCCTTTTTCTTTCCAACTATTTGTAACTCACCCCCTATCAGAGTCAAAATCCACCCACATTTTCAGTTTGAAAAAAACTCCCTCAGAATAAGCCGTTGCCTCACAAAACACGGAGTACGAGGGCTGGGCGTGGTCCGTGCTGTGAACTGACATGACTGTCTGCGACATCTGCAACAGGACACACACACAAACAGCCAGAAAGATGCAAAGCAAATGTGACGTGAGTGACATTGCCTTTAGAGGCAGGCATTCATGAGGTGAATAACCTGTATAAAATTATGAAAAATTTTTCCTACCTCCTTCAAAGGGAAGAGACTAAAGGGAGGAGGGTTCTATGGAGGAGGCAAGCTGCCCTGAGCCAGGGGTGCCACCAGAAATTCTGGGCCCTATGAAAACCAAATCTGTGGGCCCCCTAGATTTTTTGAAGGATATATTTTACCATATAAACATGCCCTGTATACTTCAAAAAGATACTTATCACATTGCATAGTTAAAATGTGTAAAGATGAGTACAAAGCCTACAAAAACAAAAACAAAAAACTATGGCAATATGTACTTGTTTACACAAAAGGAAGAACATTTATCACAATTGCAATTGCAAGCACAACAGAACATAATGTAAACATACTGACATATACTCTACGTGAACAAGCTTTAGTTGGGTCAAACTACTTAATCAGGAAATATCAGCTATAACTAACCCATTACGAAATCAGTACAGGACTAAAACTAGCTAGGCCAAAAGGGCTAAAAATCAAGGCACACCAGGAGTACTGCCATGCCTCAACTAGTCCAGGACTAAACAAGTACTGAACCAGACATCAAATGTCTGTATAAAAAAAGTTATGTTCAACACCACTTTATAATGGTCCAGCGGGTCATCAGTACGAGGTGCAGACAATAAAGCTGACTGCACCTTTATAAATCAATGTACACACACATACACACACACAAAACATTTTATTTTATTTCCCTATTTAGTTTTCTTGATATAACATATTGAAATATATATTTTTGTAAACTCATTATAGCTAAAGGTAACTACACACATGTTTTATTAAATTTTATATTATTTTTTCTGGGGTATTCATATTAAGAACGTCAAGTTTGACACTATTGAGCAGCAGCACTGTCACTTCACAGAACACACTGCAAACTGATTATGCCATTTTTGAGGCATGTTTATTACTTTTTGTTTGTGAAGTTATCATCATGTGGAGAACATGTGTAGTAAGACGTGTTTAGAGGCTCAATCTTCAGAATTTTTGCACTCAGGCTCACGTTGTTTGGCTGAGACAGGGACGCGGGCCGTGGAGGAAGGAGGACGTGGGTGTGCAGCGGCCGCTGAATCTGTGTCTATGAGGCATGATAACCCGAACACAGAAGAGATGTTATTATTGTTGGATGTAAATCTTAATTCAACAATTATTTTACTAAGATAGCTAGATATAAGCATGTCATGTAGCAACAACAATAAGTTAAGTCTGAAAGTTTTGAAATTCAGGAATAGAGCAAGCTTTCTTTTTGAAAAACTGTGTGATATACTGTCGACTTCGTAGTTCAGTCTTCTCTTTCCTTCTTTTCTTTCTGTTTTTGATGCCCTGACTCTTGATGTGACATGGATACGTGTGTAATTTCCTGCACTGCATCATAGCAAGTGCAATAAACGAGAGACACAAACAGTAGCGAATGTGGCTCAGACAGAGCAGGTGGAATGAACCATTGTGAGGGGGAGGGGTGTGACTGAAACAGTGAATACATTATGTATTTGTTAAATATAAAATCTATAGACAAACAAAATACACTTTGAGTACATTTAGTGTAAGAAATAGGGGGTCTGCACCTCTGGGCCCTTAGAATCATCCTAACCTTCCACCGCTTTACAGCGCCCATGCCCTGAGCCATATCGTTTTGAGGTTTTTGCTGCTGAGTTGCCAACTCGTAATGGAGACGTGGCTGAGACAAAGCAAATTTTATACTCCACAGAGGCAGGATGCTGTTTTCAGAAATCTAAGCTGATGTCAGATACCCAGGCTGAGTCAGTGGTAAACCCTGAAATTCAAGTGCTGTGCAGTCCAATAACGGTTTTTCGTACAAAATTAATATTCTTACTAACATTTAATAAAACACCAAAAATAATTACCAAACATTTCCCCATAACTATTAGACACTAATGTATAGAGTTTATCAGCAAAAAGCAGTGACTTTAGAAGTGAATTGCACTTTGAACTATTATAGCAGTAATACCAAGGGGCAAACTCCGCCCGCAGAATGTGAAGCCAACGCGGAAGTGACAAACATTGCAGTTCAGCCCTCATCCGCTGGGGGCTGGCTGCAAAAAGGAGCAACTTCCCATTGACTCCCATGTTAAAAAGGCCAACTTTACAGCAAAAATAAACATGTTTACAGCCTGGTTCAAAAAACCATTTTAGGTTAGATAGTTCAGGTTTACCATCATGACAACTCTGAGGGGGGTGAATTTTTTTCTAACTCCTCCGTTTATTTGTAATTTAATTTTGAAATTATGAATAATTAGGGGCGTGTCCTTTTGATTGACAGGTCCGTCTAGGCTAACGCTGGTGGCTAATGGTGGCTAACTGTAGCTAATAGCTTGCTCCGTAGTCTGCTTGCGGAGCTCTTCACAGCCTGGGACTAACGTAAAGACTTCAGTCATTTGGTGTTTCTGAACTCCACTATCAGTTGCCTCTGCAGTTTTTATTCGGTTTTGGATGTTAATCTGCAATTATTGGGCAAAGATGGCTTGCTGTGGTGTTGATTAAAGTAACAGACAGTCCAAGAAGTTTATGCTTTCGGGGGAGGCTTCACACCGGCTTAAGCATAACGAGCTTGGGGGGGTCTCTGTCAGGTGGCAGAGAGGAATGCTATTCTGGTTGGAGCTTTTATCTCTTTCTACACGCAAGTTGGAGCAGGCGATCGGTCGGGTAGCAGCAGAGCAGCAACGTCGGCAGGAGCGGGACGCCGCGGCAGACCTGGTCAGGTAGAGCACCTCGTGACTCAAGATTGGGAGACTGCTAGATCAGGCTGGAAGACTACAGAGTCGGACTCTAGACAAACTGGATGATCGCTGGTTTGATCAATACTGGTGTGAGGAACACAGCGGGAGGCATGAACTAATGGATATGTGAGATGTGAGGTGAGTCAAAAGCCTTTTATTTTTTTTAGGGGATCTGAATTTTCATGATGACTTTGTGACTACTTTTTTTTTTTTGGGGGCAGGATACACGGTTAAAAAAAACCCCGGCTACGTGTGGACATGGCCTTAGTTGGATCTGTTGTTAAGATAAGCCGACTAAGTCCTCACCCTCCTCCGACGGTAATGGAAATAACACAATATCAGGCCTTATTGATCCGACCCATTTGGGTCTTATTATATTGATCTGTTTTCTTTACTCAAGATGTTTCTGCGTCTAAAGGGATCGTTGTTGAAAAACAGGGTAAAAGTCTCTCAACTGCGGTCTTCTGGCTGAAACCGGCTGCAGCCTAGGTTAGCTTCAGTTAGCTCCCGACTGGCTTCTGACTAGTTTGTAGCTACGTCGGCTCGGAGCGTTAACCCTCCGCCCCCAGCCTCACAGCGCCACTCTCAGCTCCACCTCTTTGCCCATTTTTGGAGTTTCTGAGAGCGACGAGGCGAGTGACGTGAACAACATGGCGGCGGTGGGAACCGCCCAACTGGCCTCATTTTTGCTATTCAGAAACGTATGGGGGACGAACCGGAAGGTTAGTCCATTGTTTTATACAGTCTATGAGTAATACCAAATGATCATAAATAAACTAAGGATGGAACCATGACCCTTGTCTTCTTAAGTGATACTAATGTGAGAGCCTGTATTTGAGGGGATTTTTTTTTCAATACATTTAATATATAAAAACTCTTAAAAAGATTAGATTTGAATTCGGACACAAAATATTGTTGAACTCCATCCATTAATATCAACATTGTTTTCATATCCTTTCAGGTTCATTTGGATTAATTTATTCTTAAGAAGAGCTTAAGTCTCCATGCAACCATCCATTATCTATACAGCTTATCGTAGAGTGGTCTTAGGTGGGGGGGGGGGCTGTGCCTGTATCAACGGGCAAGAGGGGGGGGTACACCCTGGACAGATCACCAGTCCATTACAGGGCAACATGTACGCACACAGTAACACCTAAGGAAGGCCGAATCTACCATTGTGGAAACCAGGCTCTTGACCTTAGTGATTTTGTGTTGTGTATAAAATGACATGATAGTGATGGTTACAGTAGTAAGGGTCTTATAACCGTTATTAATACTGTTGATAAGTAAGCCAGCTCACTCCTTGTGCAGCAGTGATTTAAATTGTTCTTTAGCCACAGTGGAAAGGTTCGACTGAATATGAGAGAATGGCAAATCACTCAGTCTAACCCCCCAACAATCCATGACTTTTAAAATGATGGATTCACCTCTGGCTGGACCTCACTAATTTTGATTTATCTGTTCTTTCTCTGTTATTTCTGCTCTTTCCCTTCATCTGCTCCACTCTTCCTAGTAATGTGTATTTAATACAGTAGTTGCCCGATTCGGGATTGGCTAGAATTGACTAACATAAAAAGAAAGTTAAAAAAAAATATTTAACTGCTTACCTGACACTGCAATATCCTCTGATTGCTACGTTATTACCTGCTGTTCTGTCTCTCCCACCCTGCAGCAACAGCCGCCGGTCATCTCGCACTCAGTCTCCCCCGCATTTAACTGCTCCAGTCCCCACTGCTACAAATGGAGGAACTCTGTCCCATGTTTCATTGTTTTTTTTTGATTGAACTCCAAAACTACTTCTGTTCATGAAAATTAATTAGATCCAATCGTGCCAAAAACATACTGTGCCGTGCTTCTAAATGCCTACTCTTTTAATTTTTTGTAACGCTCCTATTTATTTATTATTAATTAACTTTTTAATTAATTAATTATTAAGTCTTTACACATCACTCCTCTGATAAATATGTAAATTTGTTTCATGTTTCTGCTTAAATTAGAGAAGCTTCAGTCTGGAGCTGACTGGTTGCTGCCCTGCATTTTCTGCCCAAAAGTTGAATTTTTACAACTTAACGCAGCAGGTGCGTGGAGGCCTTGACCATGTGGACGTGCTGATGCCAGCTGCACTGATTTGCGTGACATACTGCGTGCCAGCTTGCTGCAGCTTGACGTCCAACATCCTGTATTTGTACCATAGACTTTGCATGTGATCTAGCTGCCCTGTTGACCTTAACAGTCATGTTTTTGGACTATAGGGGAAAACTGGAGTACCCAGAGGGAACCCAAACATGTACAGGGAGAACATGCAAACTCATATGACCTTCTTGCTGCAAGAAAACAATGCTACCCACTGTGCAGCCCTTCTTTTTAAAGAAAACCTGGGATGGGACTCAAACCGGAGACGGCCATGTCAAGGACTTACGCCTCTGCACATGGGGCACCCGCTCTAACCACTACACCACGCAACACCCCAGCCCTTGATTCTTTAACTTTTTGAAGTTTTAATATTTACCTAAGGAAAATTGTGACTTACAATTCCAAAGTGCTAATTTTAATCGATGATTTCCACTCAAGGATGTGGCTGGAGATGACTGAAAGCACTTCACAAACACTTAACTTCTTTCCCAGAAAAGCTATTAACATTGTCTGCCCTTCTTTATAGTGATGTAAAAAGGACTCAATTGTGACATTTCAAATGCTTCTGAATTTTTTCCCCTAATTTGTTTTCTCTGTCATGTTACAAAACAACACTACTTTTTCATCAAAATGCAGGTCAAAAGTTCAGGCAGTACTCAACCTTTTTTATTACAGCAGTTTACATTTTATAAATGAGACTTTATACCACTGACAGGCTCCTTCATATCTTTGATTCACACAAGGTCGAACTACTCTTCCCCTCATAGATTATTCTTCCTCTGCTCCAACACTCGACACCCCTTTTTCTCTGTAACTGTTCATTTCTTTTTTCTCACTGACTCTGTAGTCTTCTATAACTCTCTTCATTTGCACCAAGCTCATTTTCTTCAGCCCCGACTCATCCCTGGTGACAGCACCCGATTGACTTTAATGATGCCACAGAATAGAAAGGTTAATTAAGACCAAATGTTCCCATCCCATTCTTTAACACCATCTGCTCAGCAAAACTAATCAGTACTCTAAACTGAGGCAAAACAGAAATGATAGATGGATGTGAAAATTTGGTATTAATTTGGATCTATAGTCTTCTCCGGTCTTTTGTTGTAAAATATGAGATATAATTCCCGATTTTATTTTCTGACAACAAATTAATATACATTTTTCTATAAATGTGTTTTATAAAGTAAAACATAATTCCCAGTATAAAAGGAACATCAACCACACATGCTTAAACAAAAATCACTAAAATAAAATTTTAAGCATTTGTTTTGATGCTTTACGTTGTTATTACAATATTTTCTTGCATCAGTACATTTGTTAAAACTTTGATAAACAAAGTTGAATAACTAATAACAGTAACAATTATCCAAAAATGCTCTCTATCCACAGTATTCAATGTCCGGTCATTGGTCTAAATTTTATGACAAGTCTATTAGGATCCAGTTTACACCTTATTTTTAGAGTATGGCCAGTTGAGACTCAACCCACAGGCATGTTGCAAAAGGGTACATCTGCAACATTACTTAATAATTTTAATGTTCAAACTGAAGTCTTTCTTTAATGCAGCAGGATAACCACTATTTCTGTAAGTTGTCCATATAAAACTCAATGAATTTGCAGAGAATACATGTTAGAAGCCGAATTATCAACAAGCCTTATCGAAGCAGAAAGGATGAAAGATAGCATTTGCATAGTCCCCTTTGCAAACATCTCTTACTTGAAAAGATTCTCGGAAGTAAAACAGACACTTTTACTAAAGACTTTGACTGTTGGGTTGTCAGTAACTCTGTGCTGGGAGATGGGTGTGTTTTCTGTTTACCTTCCCTGCAGGGGTGCGACTGGCTGCAGCAGGTGTACTCAATCAGGCCTGTTCAGCCTGGCAGTACTTAATGGGAGCTGGAGCAGTAGACTAACGGCAGTTGATTCCACTACCCAGCGATACCTGTTCCTGGATTCATTCAGTCTTTCCTGTCATCAAAAAATTCTCTGTATGATCTTCACACCTGGTTTCCTCCTGGTCAGCCTCTTCACCACTCCCACCTGGACTAAAACAGAACTCTCCTCCATCACTATGAGCCACTGCCGGTCCTCCCTCCATCCAGCATCTGCAGAAAAAGGACAGATTACCACCAAGAATGCCAAACTACTCATTCCCAGCCAGCCACAGTTACTGTAGCCCACTTACCTCCACTTAGCTCTCCTCATCATTTAGTTTAAGTAAGACTCACACTCTGCGAGATTGTTATCCCAGTATTACTATTGTCATCCCATCACTTACTGTAGCTCTCTCTTCTTCCAGTGCTCCGTTCCGATCCATACTCAGTGTTCCCAATCTGAGTTTCTTTACCCCGTGTCCCAGTTCCAAGTTCCCTGTTGTCTCCAGATTGTTCTGTTAATTTCATTTTCTTAATAAACCTCTTGAATCTGGTATAGTGTTGTCTGGAGTTGTTGCCACCTTTGGGATCAGAAAACACCAATATGACATTAGCTGATTTCTCAAACTCAGTCCTAATTAAAAAAAATAGACAAATATTGACAGATTGTTGATTGCACTGACTTAGGTAAAGGTTTGCATGGTAACGCCATGGGTAGCGCTGTTGCTTTGCAACAAAAATGTCCTGTGATCAAATCTGAGCCTGTTGTGTACTCCTTCCTTTCAGAGTCCAGAAATGTGCTTGTTAGGTAATTTGCCACTCTTAATTGCCCTTAGGAAGGAATATGTGTGTGTGTGTGTGCGTGTGTGTGTTGTACATTTGCTTCCATGTGTTTCTTTGTTGTTCTGTGATGGAATAGCAAACTACCGATGGTGTACCAGGCTTTTTGCTCAATGACTGCTGAAAGCAGGAACAAGATCCTATGTGACCCTGCATGGATAAGCAGGTCTAGACAGTGGAGTTATTTAGTGCAAAATCATCTCTTCAGACCATGTGATACAGATGAAATACTCTGTGAAATTGAAGTTCTTATCTGAGGAATTTGTATTTGACCAAAATTACTGCTTCTTCACTTCCACATGAAATATGTATGCCACAATTTTTGCACTACAAAATAATTGACAGAGCTTCATAAAAACATTCAATTTATCCCCATGTTGTCAATTGGAATCCTAAATGTGACAAACTGTTTTATTTGCTTAAGAGGTAGGTTGTGCATCACTGAACATTTTGGAAAACATAAATGTAAATGCACCCAATTACAGCCACGGCTGATTTCCATTGTTTGTGACAATGCAAGATGGTACAGGATAAACAGTCCTTAGCTACATGATATGGCCTTTTTGAAATTAAAGAACATATTAATTTAGTAAAACATGGAATTGTGAAAAAAAAGCAAAGACATGGAATTTGGAAAAAAATATATATTTATAACGGCCCTCATACAGCTCTGCATTTCTTTAACTGGGTGCTGCTTAATGTTACTGATTTTTTGACATTGCCATGACCCCTCCCATCTTAAATTCAATTTATTTATTTAGCCCAAGAAAGGGTAGCTCTGCAAAGGCCTATTGTAACTGTCCTGTTTATTCTTCTTCTGGGTAATACATTGTTTATTTGGAGCTCCATATTCCTAAAACTCACCATTTTGGTGGATAGATCAGTTGTGAATAAAATGTATGTATTTTAAAGGTTTCAAAAAAGTCCCGACAGAACTGGTTCAGTAAAATTTAAAAAGAGCCTCCAGATTTTTCTTAGTTTGGGCAAACATGTTAAACTTTCTTTAGTTAGACCACATATTTAGAATTTCCCAAGACCTACGTAAAAGCCTTAAAATGTAACAGTTCCAGTCACACAGAAAGTCGACCATGTTGAATTGAACATGCAGTTTTAGCCCTGTTTTCACCATTTACAGCTTCCGTATTTGATCTAACTAGACATTTTTCACTGGTCAGCTTGTAAATATTGAGGATCTAAAGGAATCAACAACAACAACATTTTTGCATAGGTTAAAGGGCCTCAAGGTTTGTTTTATCTCCTATGCAGAAAGGGAGAGAGGACCAAAACTTGTTGTGTTGGATTGGCATCAGCTATTTGATAATGTCCATGGTCAAATACTGACATTACTTAAGCCCTGCCCCCTCTGAACAAGAAGTTCTGAGGGGACAGGGCTTGTTCTTTTGCCGTGAAAAATCCATATTTTATTGACTTTTGATGGACTGGTGACCTGTCCCGGGTGTACGCAAGCTCTCGCCGGTGGAATGCTGGAGAGAGGCACCAGCTCCTCAACGAAATCCAGCATCACGCCTGCCATCAAACCATCACAAGAACGAGCACCGAACCATAATTTGTCCGAGGATTATAAAACTTGCGATACGTATGTATTTTTTCAGGACCTTCAAAAATGTCTCTTGGAGCCATAGTCCAAGCCCCACAGGAAGTCGGCCCCTTTGGATCAAACCCTGCATTTTGTGGCATTTATATACATTGATTTTGAATAAACTTAGAGCTTTCGACTCACAGACTTCAAAATAAGTCTGGCTGATAGTAAGGCATTGGGTATCAAAGTTATCAAAATATTTTTGCTGTGTCAATGTGCATGGGTGTGGCCAATCCTCAAAATATGTCTTCTCATTATAAATATAAATGCACTAATGTCCACGAACACTGACACAGTTGTACCAAACGTTCTGTGTTACATCAAACCAAAACTAAACATATAAATTTGCTCATCTTACCTAAGCCCCGCCCTCTGTGAACAAAAAGGGGTGTAATGTTTTACTTAGAAAGGTCGGTATTTGACTCATTTTACCTAAACATCAGCTGTGCTCAGTGACTGAAAACAAATTGTGGTAACTTATTTTCCAGTACTGAGATTTTTCGATAGAAGGTGTGGCTCTGACAGGATGGCAAAACATGGTGTCATAGCATGGGAATACAATTGACTCTCATTGCCTCATACATTCTCATTTGCACCAATTTCAACAACATGAATATTACTCCAACCCCCAATAGATATGTATACAGATATTTGGTGGGCGGAGGAGAAACCTTCCATGTAGATTTGGATCAAGATATGGGCAAAATGTATTGTCTTCACAACCACATTAAGAGTTTCTGTAGTGTATTACTCCTAAAACTAATATCACTTCCAGGAATGGAAACTTCTATGTAGATCTGTGTAACAGGATTCAGATTAGGATGAAGACTATTAACGATCACAACTACAGTAAGTGTATCAGTTTCACTACATGGCAAATGCATTCCTGTATTAAAATATTTTTCTTTACAGTTTTCATTTCCTAGTATTACTCCTTTTTTTTTTAACGTGTCCTGTCTAGCAGTATGCTACTCAGAATTGGTGTCTGAGTACCAAGTACAAGCCCAACAGTTTTACTTTCCCAAGCAGAGTATTACAGCTTCGCTGTAGTACGCCACTTGATGTATATGTATGAAAAATCTTTATTAGTGATTACTGTGGGTTCAATTTCCTGACGTCATGGACATTAAACTGAGACAAGAAGGGAGAAAGGAAGAAGGTGAAGAAAAGAAACCGGACCAACAGAGGCGCGAACCGACGACACAAGACAGGGAGGCAAACAAAGAACACAAGAAAACATCCCAGTCCTCCACCTCTGCCGGACGGCAGAGAAACAGTAATACAAAACAAAAACAACAAACTGTACAGAACCAAACCAATAGTTCGGATCTAGTAGAATAAACAAAGAATTATACATTCACTACACACAAGCATTGATTAATGAACATAATACAAATGTTTCTGGTAAGCTCCTGTGAACAACTAACTAATGATGATAACCTCAGCTTAAGATATGTCCGTCCTCACCTATGTCCCCACACCTATGTGTGTGCGAGCATGCAGGTCTGAATAAGGTTTCCCCATGCAAGTGATTGATAGCTGGTGTAAGGAACCGTCAATCCGTCCTACAGGAATCGGCACAGACATGGAGGAGGCAAGAGATGTATGCATCCAGGGTCCCACAGAGTACAGAGTCCACAGGCGGATCAGCGCAGGGTCGATCACCCACCAAGAGAGGAACAGATGGAAGTCCCAGGGGAGCACCCACCAGCCGCAATGCTGGGGCCCGAGAGATCGCAGTGACGAGCCCACGGGCTCCGCCGGTAACCGGCTACGCCAGGGCGGGCCCGGATCAGGAACCGGAGGCCACGGGGACCAGGGGCACCCCGCCCCCCAGCGGGGCCCCAACCAGGGACCAGCCGACAAGGGCCCCCCGCCGCCGCCGCAGGCAAGGAGGACCCGCAGCCAACCGACGGACAACACACGCCGCCGCCACCCCGGACCAATACCCACCGCCAACAACCCGGCCCGCCTCCACAGATCCACACGCCAGGGAGCCACAGCAAGAGCCGCAGCGGATGTACGCCCTCCCCAGGCCGCGCCCAGCCTGCACCTGGACATCCAGATCTTCCAGCTCCAGGGTCCGGATCCCGCCCCACGCGGGGCGCCAAGATCAGGGGCCCAGCCAATGCCGGACAGCCCCACCAGGTGAACAAACCAGCCAGCAGAAGTCCTGGAACCGGCAGGAGGACTGGGCGCCAGGCACGGTCCCCACCGATCCACCGGACGGCACCAACCTATTCTACAACCCCGGCACCCCCATAAGAGGTGCCTCAGTCAATCCAAGGAGGACGTCGGCCCGAAATAGCGGCCGCCCGACACACCGGACCACCCAGGAATGCACCAGGACCGAGCCGGGCCGCAACCGGGACCCCCAGCCCCATGCATCGAGAGTCATCATCAACCAGCGGGCAGGAGCAACCATCACCGACGGGGAGTGACGGGGAGGGAAGAAGATGCATCAGGCCAGAGAGCAGCCAAACACCCAACCTGACAGGTAGACATAGACAGACAGAGACACTCATACGTACCCTCCCTCTCATGCGTACACATTCTTACAAATACAGGACATACGAAAAAAGGACGCTATACACTCATTCATACCCCCCATACGTACACTATACTCCATACTCCCAGGCCCAGGGACAGACGCCCCAATAGAGAACCCTGCCCCTGCACCCAGGAGACAGACCCCTTTGCCCACCAGGACGGGACAAGTAGACCGCCAAGGACCCCACACCGGCAAGAGCAGCCCACCAGCCCAGGACCCCGACCAGACGGCGTGATGTTCTATCCGGGCTCCGACCCCTGATGGTCCAACGAACAGGGGTGTGGAAAGACCCCCCAGCCTCTCTCCCCCAGCTCAATGTGGTGTTGTTGCGTGTTGTTCTAATGTGCACTTAAAACAGAGGGGGGGGACATGGGAATACTGCCGGGTACCCCCATCTCCCCCCCCGGGCCCTCAGTGTCTAGATGCGTTTAACCAGTGGGTGCCGGCACCACAGGCGAGGCCCCCCACAACGGGGGGGCCTCGCCTGTGGCGCCACACCGCCAGGACCGCTAGGTCCTAGTATAACTCCTAATGCTAATACTACCACCATGCGTTGTTTCTTATTGACTTTAACTCAAATTAATTTACTTTACTTTTTGCTTTTCCTTTTATCTTATGTTCTTATTGGCCCTTATTTTTGAACATATTTAGTAAAAACACAAGGACTGATTCTGAATAAATCAAACATAAACTGATATATTTATACTTGTAGAGATTCTTCTGATAAGGGGGCCACCCACTGGCACCTGCAATGGACGTATTTGGGGACCGAGTGCTGCTGATGCTGCTGTTGATGCTTCAGTAAATGAACCCTCTATGTCAGAAAATGAGCTTTGGGAAAATGTAATCAGGTAGTAATCATTGTTAAATTCATAATAATGCGGTGAGAGCCGATCTTCTGCATTGGCTTCCAATCAAACTATACTAAAACTCTTATCTGCCCCCTGGAAGCCCTGTATCGCATAGCTTCATTTCAATATGGAGGTATCCACGACACGGCTTATATGGCAGTGGGCACATAGGGCGACTCGTTGCATTCTCCCTCAACCCAAAGTCCTCACATCATGCATTTCAGTTAAAATGTTAACGTACCTTGCATTGACTATAGTGTTGTGGTTGATATTCACACAGTTGTGTGAAGAGGTTCAAAATGTTGCTGCCTTTCACAGACACTTTTTTCCTGCACGTTCTGCAAACAGGATAGCTATCCTCTATAAACTATCCCTCAGTATTCTTCAAATACCCAAAATATGTCCATACATATGACTTTATCTTTTTTGAGGGCTGATAAATGTCCTCAGTGCTGCTGTTCTTTGGCCATAATTTCATTTTACAGAAAGTTTTGGTTGTGAACTACAAAGTGCACATGTGCAGCAACTCCAAGAGATGAGACATTGGCTGGAAAGGCTCACTATGCCTAGACCGCGGACGCAGTAATAAACATTTTTACGGGGGTTTACTGTTGCACTGGTGAAATCCCTACCCATGACCACCCAGATAATTTCCAAACAAACCCCTGGCAATCAGCTTCCTCTCACTACCATCACTGAAACTAGGTAGGGTTGCCAACCGTCCCTTAAAATACGGAATTGTCCCTTATTTGACAATTAAATGTGGCATCCCGTTTTGAAATAAGGGACGCTATTTGTTTCGTATTTGTATAAATTTCCAATATGTGTGTCGGTCATATGATTCATATTGTCTTGTTCTAAGTATGTAGCCTATATAAAAATAAAATAAAAATCACCCAACTACAGTCAGCAAAACTGCTGTGGTAGCAAGATCTAAAGGGACCGCACATTCCTTCCCTTATTTATCCACAAACAACACACTGGCGCTTCACATGCAGCAGTTTAAAAATGTCCCAAAAGCAGAGATATATACTGTATATATATATATATATATATATATATATATATACAGAGATATAGAGGCCCGCCTTGGTTGGACATGTCAGTCAATATGAATACAAGGCAAATTATAAACAATGCAGCAAGTGTCGCGCACTGAGAACACACGCTGCACAGCACGGCAGGCACACAAGAATGCAGATAACACGCACGTCTGTGAGGCTTATGCGACATGTAGTCTAAAATATTCAGAATAGATTACATTTATTGTGCATTTTCCAAAATGTCTTGTCCATGTGCAATTTTATTTTTGTTGGATTAATTGTGGAGGATTTTGTTGTTGTTTTTTAAAGCCAGTAGGCTTAGGCATAGTCTGTTATCCAATCAATATAAATGACAATTTCAACAACAAATCATGGTAAGTAATTAAATATTATGCTAATAAATAGATTAAAATGAAACAATTTTGGATAGGCTGTTGAGATGTTTTTATTTTAGAGATATAACCAATAAATTTTAAGTGAACCTTGCATTAAATTTCTTAGTGTGGGTTGAGCGTTGTTCAGGCAAGCTGTGTAAGCCAATTTAATTAACTATTTGTGATTCCACTCTTAAATTTTTATTTAAATGAGCAGATAAGTTTAAAGGTGTTTGGGGTTCATCTGCAATATCCCCATTCAGTCACTTTAGAAAAAATCCCATTGAAAATACATTGTTGGAAGCTCAACAAAGGACCACATGATCTCAGTATTGTCATGTTCCTGCATGATAACATAGGTTGTATACAATTTGTTATTTCCTTTTTAATGTGGATGCATTTCATTGCAGCTTTTTGTAGCCTAAATTACATAACTAATGTATTAATGTATTTATTGTGAATAACGCATTTCAAGCTTAACGTATTACCATTCTGGATGACCCCCTCACTAAAAGAACCACACCTCCCTGCGAGTCGGACGGCTTGGCCCGTGGTGAATAATGCTCTGTAGCCTAAGTGTCCCTTATTTTAATGTATGAAAGCTGGTAACCCTAACACAAGGTGACATCTTTATTTTTTTTCATACAGAGGTAATGAAGATCTTGTTTTGAAACACTGTCCAATAAAAACAACTCCCTGGATGTGCAAGGAGTGCAACATAGCAGCAAATAAAATGCATGGGATAATGCCGGAACATTGACAGATAATCACATGTAACATTTTAACAAAAGAAAAATCTATCCAGGGTTGTAATACATATTAAATTTAATTTCTGCATGTTCAAAATGTTAGTCCAAATATACATTTACAATTTTTATACATAAATATCTGAATGACAATTTATTTTTTGTGTTTTTACACTGTTTTGAGCATATAAAAATAATAATGGCTTTCTCAAATTCTTTACAGATGTAGAAAGTTACAATTCTCCTGAATAAAGGTGCAAATTATGTGCACAAAAGACATTTTCCTGGACATTTATTGAAAGAAAAACACATGAGGTGTCCTTTAATAATTACAACTCTAAGAGGTTCAATTAACTGTGGCGATGCATGGAACGAACTGCCTTTCTCTCATTTCATGTCCTCCTTGTTCTGCTGCCTATTACATGGTTCTTATCCATTTATAGACAGAATGAACAAACTTCTTCAACAGCTTATGTCATACACACTTCAAAATGAGGGAGGATAGTGTTAAGTCTTTGGAGATCAAAAGTTTTTCAAGTTCTTGCTGCGTCGCAGCAAGTGGGCATGATCAAGCTTCAGAGTATGGCTTCTCGCCATAAAATAGAAGGTGTACTAAAATTGACATGCAACATCACAGCTGTACCAACATCCTGTGTGTCATCACGTATTAGTACGAAACACAGTCGTAGGCTCATTTGCTCATGTCTTCCTTGATTGTTCTTTAAGCTTTAAGTCTACATAGATGGGGAGGAAATAGAAACTGTGGAGTCTTACAGATACTTGGGGGTGGTTCTGGATCAGAAACTGTAGTGGACCACCATTTTTTTTTTTTCCTCAGGCAGCTAAGGTCCTTCGATGTTTGCAGTGACATGCTGCAGATGTTTTACCACACATTCATCAGAAGTGTGCTTGTGTATGCTGTTGTCCACTGGGGAAGTAGCACTACGGACAAAGACTGTAGACATCTGGACAAACTGGTCAAAGGGGCCTTTTCTTTACTGGGTCGGGAGCTGTACCCTTTAAGAACTGTGGTGGAGAGGCAGATAGTTTTTTTTTTCCTTTTTCAGACGGAGATATGTCATTTGTGGATTTCCCTGTAAGTTCCAGTACAATAACGCTCTTCCAATAAAGTCTCTCTGGTCCGCCACTCACCATTGCTCCCGCATCACTCCTTGATCACAGTGTTCTGGTCAGCCTAGCACCACTGCGGCCAAGAATAGTTTCATCACTGTCGACTTCAGCCCTCTCAAGATTTGCTCTTTTAGTTGCAAGGGGCATCTAATTCAGGATCTACTCAACGATCAAAAGCTTGAGGTTTTATGCCTGGTTGAAACTTGGGAGGAGCCTAATGACTTTACCTCTGTAAACAACTCCACTCCACCGGGGTTTGTATACATCTGCCAGCCATGTACTTGCGGCCGCTGGGCAGAGGTCTCGCGATGATACACCCTAAGAGTTGAAAAGTCGTCCCTGTGTCTGCTGTTCCTGTGTTCACCTCTTTCAAGTACTCTGCCTCCCTTTTCCCTGGACCTTCTCCTACAGTTATCGCCACCATCTACCGCCCTCCAAAGCATACCAAGGACTTTTTAAATTACCGTCCTCACCTGCTGACACATCTTTCATTCCTGGCTTAAAATGCTGCCATCCTTGCTGACTTCAACATTCATATAGACAATGAATGCAGCACTCACTCCAACGATTTCTCAAACTGTTTGGATGCAACAATATATATATTTTCCAATTCACTGTAAAAATCTAATTTTGGATCTTGTTTATTGTTCTGGTATCACTCCCTCTGACTACAAACCTCATTAACATCCAAATACCAACCATGTGATCATTACTTTCAATATTAACCTCACTCTCTTCAAAATTAGCCTCTTTTCATCAGACATTAACAACCATCCCAGTATTAAATCCCAACAGTTCACCTGACACTGTGGTTGTTCCAATAAAACTGTCCCTCCATAATCTTTTGGACATTCATGCTCTATTGAAAATCCAGATCTGTCTCCTTCATCCCCTCTGCACTCTGGCTCACCCCTGCCCTCTGTTTGCTCAAATCCAAAGGACGCCAACTTGAACAACTCTACAATAAAACTGGTCTCACAATACATAAAGATATGTACAATTATCATGTTATTCAATACAACAATCATCTTTTATCTGCCAAATCTGCCTACTACTCTGGTTTAATTTATCAACATAGCTCCAAAACTCTTTTCTCACTCTTCACCACTATTACAAGCCCCCATGACTCTCCATCATCACATACAATCCTCTGACTTTTGCAATTTGCTCATGTCCTCCTTTGTTTCGAAAATCTCTGATATCCTCCAACACCTGACCTCATGCGGAGCTGCAGTCTCTGGAGTGGATTCTTCCTTCCCTCATTTATCCATAACAACTACATTCTAAAGCTTCATCCTCCCCTCCGTCCAAGTTGTTTCAGAACTTATCCTCAAATTGTAACCCTCAAACTGTCAGCTTGACCCCCTCCCCACTACCCTTGTTAAATCCTGTATTTTGTCACTTGCTTACCTCATTACCAACATTATTCATTCAACCTTTACCTCTGATATTGTTCCTTTCTCATTCAAAACAGCCATCATTACTCCCAACCTGAAAAAAACTGGTTTTGATCCCACTAATTTCAATAACAACACTGACAATAACACTGACATTCTTGTCCCTTCGTGCAAAAAATTCAAAGCAGAGGCCATATTTCCATGCATCTAGGGATGTTTTTGTTAGAGCTATAGCTCAGCTGTCGTCACTGTGCTCCTGCATCTTGCAACCGTGTCTTGTATGTGATTCGCGACGTGCAGATGACATGCGGGAAACGTTTGTTTAGGCTCCATGCAGAATAGATTATCACCCATTTAAGGCAAGGCAATTTTATTTATATAGCACACTTTAACACAAGCAATTCAAGGTGCTTTACATGATTCAGTGATAATGATACCAAATACATTACAAAAGTATGATTAAAAAACAAAAACATAGAACAGAGATGGACATAATCAATCAATAAGAAAATATGATGTAAGGAACAAATCTATGCAATTAATATAGATTAAAAACATAAAAAACAATTGGTTAAAGGAAATACAAAATAAGAATAAAAATTAAATCACAAGAAAGATCAAAGAGTGATCAGAAAGTGCAATTTAGGGCTCATAGGCAGCTCTGAATAGTAGAGTTTTAATCTTTGATTTAAAAGAGCCTAACGATTCAGCATTTTGGCCTTCTTCTGGAAGTTTGTTCCAGATTTGTGGAGCATAGAAGCTGAAGCTGCCTCTCCTTGTTTAATTCTAATTTTAGGAATGTTAAGTAAGCTCGAGCTGGAGGACCTGAGTGGTCTGCTGGGTTGGTATAGTGACAGCAGATCTCTGACATACTGTGGTCCTAAACCGGTCAGTGATTTATAAACTAGTAGGAGTTTTTTAAAGAATATTCTTTGGGCTATAGGGAGCCGGTCTAAGGACTTTAGAACTAGGGTGATGTGTTCTACTTTCCTAGTTCTAGTGAGGAGACGGGCAGCAGCGTTCTGGATCAGGTGCAGTTGTCTGATTGCTTTTTTAGGTAGACCTGTGAGGACGCTGTTGCAGTAATCAATCCGACTAAAGATAATTGCATGGATCAGTTTTTCAAGGTCCTGCTGTGACATCAGTCCTTTAATCTTAGAAATGTTCTTCAGGTGATAGAAAGATGATCTTTTATTGTCTCTATGTAATTCCTGCAGGTTCGGGTCTGAGTCCATTATTACACCTAGATTACGGGCCTGATGAGTTTTTAGTTGTATTAGCTGAAGCTGTGTGCTGACTCTGGATCATTCTTCTTTAGGTTAAAAAATTATTACTTCTGTTTTGTTTCTGTTTAGTTGGATAAAGTCCAGTCAATGATTTGTTCAATGCATTTGTTTAAGGTCTGGACAGAATCAAAGTCACCTCGTGACAAAGCAATGTATAGCTGAGTGTTGTCTGCATAGTTATGGTAACTAATCTGATTGGCTGCTATAATCTTGGTTAGTGGGAGCATATAAATATTGAACAGGAGGGGTCACAGGATGGAGCCATGGGGGACCCCACATGTGATTTCTGTTTGTTCTGATGAGAAATTTCCGATGGACACAAATGACTTCCTATTTTTGAAGTAAGATTTAACCCTCTAAGCGCCATATTATTGCGACAAGCAACATTGCGGAATAAAACAAGCTGTATCTATAAATGTGGTGCCGAATCTTGTTACTACTTTTCACCAGGAGGTAGCGGACATGTGTGCCTGTAATCTGAGCAGCATTTATGGGCGTGGTTATATTCAAAGTTTTAGAGTAAAACAAGTTTGTAAAACACCCTCCCGCGCAGAGACGCGGCAGCGAAGCAGTGGTTGTAGTGCAGAGCGAGAGCAGAGCGAGAGCAGAGAGAAAGCGTATTTTTCCTTTTACTCACGATACTGAGAGGTCGGTTTACTTTTGACGAAGTACTTCGTCAGGTACTGGCTAAATCCGATTCCGAGGAGGAAGACATACAGTTGTCCAATGAAGCAGAAACTGATGTTAGTAGTGATGGCGAGTCAGCGCGCCAGAGTCCACAATCAGCACACGGTATAGCGGATGCTTCACCTCAGCGTGGCTGGGGTGGAAGCTTTCTGCGAACGCCAAGCAGGGGACGTGGTCAAGGTGGCAGGGGGGCAAATAAAACAGCACATAAGGGTGAATGTAGTGGGGATGAAAACAACCGCGGTTTTTGTGGCAGACGCGAGAGAAGCTGCACGAAAAAACACACCGCTAAATGGTGGAGGTGGAGTACAGTGCCGCAGAGTAAATCAGGGCAGCGATGATCATGGTGATGATGGCTGGCAGTTCTTGAGAGAGGAGGAAAACTATAATAAGTGGATCCGAAATTTTGATGAGCCTGTTGGTTATATTGGAGATGATCTGACAAATTCGGAGCCCATTGATTTCATCTCTCTTTTTCTAAATGATCAATTCTGGAGCCTCATCACCAATGAAACAAACAGATATGCCCACCAGTTTTTTGAAAGGGAAATTGATATTGATGTCACAATATGCTAATTAGATTACAATTTACTTCCAGCCCAAATATTCGTTCATACTGAAGATATTTCTCATTTACAGCATGTGTTTATCTCAAACTACTTAGAATGTATAGTCTTTTGAAACCTTGATATCAAAATCAAACATTTTATAATATTGGCCCCACCGTGTAATGTCATATTATGCAAATTAGATGAATACTTTCACTCCCATCACAAACTTTGGATCATACTGAAGATATTTCTCACTTATAGCATGCCTTTATCGCAAACTACTTAGAAGCTATAGCTTTTCAAACTTTGATATAAAAAATGTATCATTTTCCAATATGGCCGCCACCATGTCTCGTCATAATATGCAAATTAGATGAATAATTTCACTCCCATCACAAATTTTAGATAATTCTGAAGATTTTTCTAATTGACAGTATACCTTTATCTATAACCATATTAAAGCTACAACATTTTGAATTAGTGATATCAAAATTGAATATTTTATAGAAAAAAACCCGGGGCCCAGAGGGTTAAATCATTGAAGTGCTGGACCAGTGAGTCCGATCCAGCTCTCCAATCATTCTAGTAATATCTTATGATCAACAGTGTCAAACGCTGCACTGAGGTCCAACAGGACCAGCACTGTGGTTTTTCCGCTGTCTGTATTTATGCGGTTGTCATTGAAAACTTTGACGAGGGCAGTCTCAGTACTGTGATGAGCATGGAAACCAGATTGAAAATTATCTAAGGAGTCCTTCATTATCAGGAATGTATTCAACTGTTGAGATACATCTTTTTCATTAATCTGACTGATGAATGGGAGATTAGAGATTGGCCTATAATTCTGCATCAATGTATTATCTAGGTTGTTTTTCTTTAACAGAGGTTTTATAACTGCTTTTTTGAGGGCCTGGGGGAAGAAACCTGAATGGAGGGATCTGTTAACTATTTGCATCAGATCGGACTTAATGACAGGGAGAACTTTCTTTAAAAAGGTGTGGGTAAGATATTGAGGAAGCAGGAGGAGGAGCTTAGCTGTTTAATAATTTCATCAAGATGTGTTTGACTTCGTTTTTTGAAATAAGACATTTTACCTGCATTATTTTTTACATGGGAATGAAAATTATGGTGGGTTGGGTGCTGCTTTACAGATTGATATTTTAGTTTCTAGAATCTTTTCAGTGACAAAATTGTTAAATTCACTACAGGCCCTAGTGGAGTGTAGCTCAGGAGCTGCTGTCCCTGGAGGATTGGTTAGTCGTTCAACTGTTGCGAATAGAGTCCGAGCGTTATTAATATTTTTGTTAATGATTTCAGAGAAGAATGATTCCCTTGCAGTTTTCAAGGTTAAGTTATATTTGTTCAACTTGTTTTTGTAGATCTCATAGTGAACCTGGAGTTGAGTTTTCCTCCATTTTCTTTCGACCTGACGGCACTCCCTTTTTTCACTACGTACTGTAGGATTGTTGATCCATGGAGACTTGTTTCTACCTGTGACTACTTTTACTTTAATTTGAGCAATGGCATTGATGATGTCTGAGACATTAGAGAAAAAGTTATCTACCAGGTTGTTAACGGAGTGTGTGTTGGGTGGGTGAGGTAGATCAGTAAATTTGTTTAAAGATTCCTGCAGAGCTGTCAACAAGGGAGCATTTTTTATTTTTTTTACTATGGTCTCATTTTGATTAGATAGTTAAGCGGTGCTCATGCTTTCAAAGAAAATGCAGAAGTGGTCAGATAATGTAAAATCCACTATGGAGACGTTAGAGATTTTCAGTCCTTTGCTAATGATTAAGTCTAAAGTGTGACCTTGTTTGTGTGTTGGCTGATTGACATGTTGGGTTAGACCAAAGTTATTGAGAGCATCACTTAGTGTTTAAGTCCGTCTATCCTGGGGGTTGTCAGTATAAATGTTCAGATCTCTCACAATAATTAGTTGGTCATATTCAATACATATTACAGAAAGAAGGTAATTGATGTCATTAATGAAGTTTGAGCAAGCTTTGGGGGGTTTGTACATATTTATGACTAAGACCTTGTTCGGCTCTTTTATCTCTGTAGCTAAGTATTCGAAGGAGTGAAATGTGCTCAGAGATATCTTTTTAAAGTTCAGTGGTTTTTTTTTTAAATTATGCTCAGTCCGCCCCCTATTCTTTGTTACCTGTTTTCAGTTAGAAAGCTATAGTTAGGAGGAGTGACCTCCAACTTTGAGGATCTTTCATTATTTGCATCTAACTAAGTTTCAGATAAAAACAGAACCTGTAAATTATGATTATTAATAAAGTAATTGAATAGGAAAGATTTATTTGATAGGGATCGAGTAATGCCAATTTAAAAGATTAATTTGTAGTTTTGAAATTATTCTGACAGGTGATATTTATGAGATTGGACATGATGTGGGGGAATAGCATTTGTAAATTATTCTGCTTATAATCACAGGAATGCTATTTCTCTCAAAGTAACATATTTTTGAAGATATTTGTAATTGTCATTACAGTGTTTGCTGCAGTTACACTACTATATTACAAAAATTGTAATGTCATTATGGTAACTAGTTACTTTGCAGCATGTTGAGTCCAACACTGATGAGAAACCATCAAAGTCCAAAACTCAAGACAATTACCCTTTGCCAATTTCAGATCCATGCGCATAGAGGAAGCTGGGACTTGTTTAGGCCACAGCAAGTAAACTGTTCATATTTTGCATTTAAAATTGTAGTTTTATAATGTTTATGTGTAGTTATTGGGGCTACAATCAGGAGTTGTAACTGTGGAGAAAAAGAAAATTATTCTGCTTGAGATTGAACTTTTTGGCGTTAATTCTAAGCGTTATGCGTGGAGAAAACCAGGAACTGCTCATCAGTTGCCCAATACAATCCCTACAGCGAAACAGTTCGTTGGATCATCATGTTATGGGGTGTTTTTCAGCTGCAGGAACATGACGACTGGTTGTAACTGAAGGATAGATGAATGCAGCCAGATAGAGAGATATCCTGGAAAAAACCCTCTTCCAGAGTGCTCAGGACCTCAGACTGCCTTTTGATGGAAAAATGACCTTATACTCAAACCTAAAATAACAAAGGAGTGGCTTGGAAAACTGTGAAGATCACAAGATTCCTCCTCTTCCTTTTCATGCCGTCTAGCAAAGATTATTGATGGAATGTCTGCTATCATAACATTGCTATATCATTGGTGGAGAATGACCAAAGAAAGATCCTGTGGGACTTCCAGATCCAGACAGACAGGAGGGTAATGGCAAACCAACCGGACATTCTGGCGGTTGATAAAGAACACAGGAAAGCCATTGTGGTGGATATGCCAATACCAGATGATGGTGACATCAAAGAGTAGGAACATGAGAAACTTGAGAAATACCAAAGGCTCAGAGAGAAACTAGAGAAGGGTTGGAAGGTGAAGGTGACAGAAGTATCCGTGGTAATCTGAGCACTCAGGGCAGTGACCCCCAAACTGGAAGAATGACTTTAGAAGATACCTGGAAGAACCTCAGACATATCAGACCAGAAAAGTACAGTACTTGGAACAGCAAAGATAATCTGCAGATACTGCAAGCTTCCAGGACGTCCATGGATGTGAAACTGCCCGTGGCAGGTAGGAGGGATATATATATATATATAGTAAAAAATATATATTAAGAGGTACAGTATATTCTACTGTTCGTCCTGTTTGTATTTTAAGCAGTCTTAATCTTTTTGGATATTTTTTTACTAGCTCTAGGGTAAAGAGGTTTTAATTTATAATAAAGCAAAAGGGAAATTAGAAGTTCTGTTGTTATTCTGCTGTGCAGCTGCCAGGTTTTGCTAGGTGCACCAAACAAGAAAGCTTAGTGCAAAACCCTGGCAAAACAAGCATCAACTTTGTTTCAGTAAAATACATAAACATAGTGGTATAAAAAACATCTAAATGTGGAGACTGGAGGGGATTTCAAATGTTCTTTATCTTTGCTTTCATTTTCTCTCCGTCTTTATCTCTACTGAGATTCTCCGCTTTGATCTCTGAACCTGTAAAATTCACACTGAGGCAAACTTGACAGTAAAAGAAGAGTGTTGTGGAAAGGCAAAGTGAGGGGGTGAGTGGTGGATTAGATATGCAGAACATGGACGTCAAGGGCAGAGGAGGCAGATACAGCTGGAGGCAGCATATCTGGATATGGGTGGCTTTGGAGATGCTCCTAAACTAAACAACCATGTTTAAAATGATGACATGATAGTATGAACACTTGTTAATGCATCAGGAATAATTCTAATTCACCGCACATTATAGCTACAGACATGTTATCATTTTCCTCTTCTTTTGTATGTAGGAGGAAAAACAGATTTTAATACATAGGTACACAGATTAAATGTATTTACAGAGCTGTTTCAGACACAAAGCAGTGTTTAATAACACATAGGAGTTCATTTCCACTGTTAACTAAACATATTTATAATGATTTTCGTAGTACAATTGCTTCACTTTTTTCGTGGGAATTCAAAGGGAATTTGCAAGTCTTTATAATATTACAATAATTTTAGATATTACTGAAAATTAAGTCATATATATTATTATGTACTAAGTTTCTGAGTAATTGTGTAGCAAAGTGGTTAGCGCAGGTGCTCAAAAAACAGTCCCTTTCCTGAGTTTGAGTCCCATCCCCTGGTGTTTATTATTGTGCCTTATATCACCCTAAATGTATGAGGTTGACCCAACATGATAACATTTAGTTCACTCAACAAAATTCATTATTGCTAAATTAACCCAAATCAGTTGTGTGGTAATGATTTACATAATTGTATTATTTTCAACCAGGGTTCACCAGAGTGCACCCGTAGAAGACTAGATCTATGTAAATCTGCATGTTCCTCGTCTGAACTGGCATCTTGCTCAAAATTGGATAGCTTCAATTATGCTCACCATTTTTGTTGCATTAGTAGTGAAAGGTTGGGGGTATAAGGGGCTGTAAGGTAGTGGACAGCTAGGGTAAACAGAGAGCTCTCAGCAATGAGGGTGGGTTCCTCCCCGCCAATGGTTCCACCCACAACTCATTGGCAAAATGCTAATGAGCTACTACCGCTCTGCAGAAGCTACGTCCTAGATAATAGCACGGGTTTTGTTATTTAGGCTAAAAAAAGCATAATCCTAATTTAAAGACCACTGAGAACTCTTCAAAATAGCTCAAAATGTGATGTGGGTCTTGAAGTGTATTAAACGAATGAAATGGGCCAACCCTAGCTTACATCTGGTCAGTTCTCAATAGGTTGGCAGCTGAGTCTCCACTTGCAGCACTTTTGCATGTTACCTCCAGAGAAGTCTAGTTCTTTGCCTGAAAAATCCTTCATAACTCAACCCATCTTTCAGACCTCTTTTGTCACTCCTGTGGCCTCTAGAACTCCAGATTTCTACAGCTTCCCAAAAAATCTGTGCTGCCTTTAGAGTGGCATCTGGGCCAACCTAAATTTATAAGGTCTCTAAAATCAACCAAACTCTGCTTTGGTCCCGCCCCCCAGCTGAATTAATTGCCATTCAAGACTGGTTTTAAGCCATGTGTCTAAAATTTCAGCTTCGTCAGGCTGCCAGCCTAATAATTCTGTCTCATCAGGATAGTCTCCAAGTTGCTTAAAATAACTCTTTCATTTTTTGTAAGCTAAGACTGGTTGGTATTTGGGCTATATTTTACATAAGCTTGAATAATTTGTGACATATTTTAACACGTATGAGTCTTCTAATAGTAATTATTTTTAATTTGGTTAAATATTGGGAGTGGATTTCTTTGCTGTTTATATAATTGGTAAATGTAAGTCAGAAGCATGATACATTCTAAATACTAAAATAAAAAATTATTAAAAAGTCACACTTTACTATACGGTCTCCTTGCCTACATTGCTTACTTTTACTAAAGTAAGGTTAGTTTCTTCCCCTGAAAGAAGTCTTTTAGTAAAGGTTGCACGTGAAGGACAATGTCATTTCAGCTGGTTGGCTGTTGGCAGTAACTGAGGCATACAGTGCAACTAGAAAATCCATTGAGCATGCTGTGCTAGAGAATGGTGCTATGATCACCACTGAGAAGCATCATTACTTGCCTATTCTGCCATGCTTTTACATTGTTTCTTATCCTTTCTTTCTTATTGCAAGGGGATTAAGTGATGCCTCATACCCCATGCCAAGGCATTTCTCAAAACAAACCATTCATAAACAGAAGAAGCAATCAGGCAAATGCAGTTAACACACAAAAAGTAGTGAATGCTTGTGCATTCACTGTAAACACATTTGAGACTCTGTGTGCTTGTTAGAGAAATTCATTGCATGAATATTCATTTACCATGAATGTATTTAGGTTTGTTTTAATTTTTCACATTACATTTGTGCTTCATAGAAACAATAGGAAAAGTACATCTTCCAGAATCTCCATTGCTTTCTTTTACATTGGTAAGATTCCTTCAACATTTAGTTACAATACATAGGTAAACAAAGATTATAAAAATATTGTCAATGCCTTCTTTTGTAAATTTAATTTTCCTCATTCAGTTGTTGTTTTGACTTTTAATTTCAAGCTCCGAAATCAAGCATGACAATGTATGCATTACCTCAACTGGGAGACAAAGCAGTCTCTGAATGCCAGTTAGTTTAATGAATGAGGGTGTTTTGTAGACACATTATTCCTAAACTCATTCATGCTTTCTTGAGAACAGTCCTCTGATGACTCCCACATAAGTCCTTTTGCCAAAAAATTATGATTTAAAATGCTTTTGTTGTAACCAATGTGTCCGCCTTAACAGATTTTCAATTTATCGCAGTGCATTTATTTTTTGGTTGTTTTAAGAAACACAGACTACATTCACCATACTGAATTGGGTAATGGTTAATTAGTATCAGTTCTTTTTTTCTCCATTTGTCTTTGTGCCTTTTTCCTCATATAATAATTTATGCAACCAAAAGGGTATCATATTTTTATTCGACTTAGATTAAGACAATGAAAGAGTCGAAAGTAACAACAATTTATAATTACATTTATACACTGCAAAATGCTACTTTTTGAATGGACTTGGAGACCTGCTGTAAAAAAAACAAAAAAAACAATGGGTCAGCACTGTTTATAATAAGAAATAGGAAGACATCTCACCAAACTTCTGTCTCCCACTCAGTGGGCCTAATCTTTTGCTTTTCTAAGATTTTCTATCAGAATCAAGTTAGCATTTTGGTTAGGCCACAGCAAAATCAAATTAAACTAAACCAATCTTTTATTTAATAAAGATCTTTTCATGCCATTGGGAGCACAAAGGGCCATACAAGATAAAAAACTATAAACATCACACACAATTCATTTGTTATTTTTGGGTAAATTAAAATATTTTTTACTTGCTATGAAGTTCTAAGCATGGCATGCTTAAATTAATTAGTAGTACAAGATCGGTCTTTATATAGTAATATTATATACAGATCTATTATGTTACCAATAAGATTCTGTTATAAACATCTTTGTATAATTATCTAAGTCTTTGTTAGAATACTGCTACAAGCTCAGTAAGCTAATTCCTCTTGAAGCAGCTATTGGGGCTAGCCCCTTAACGTCTGTTTAACTGATGAACAGCTGAAATCAGTTTGTGCACATATCCAACAGTCTCACTGGAACGTCGTGAGGTGCAGATATTCAGGCACAAAGCTGAAATATCCCTTACTCGGCAGAAAGAGGCAGCAATGTTCATCTGGCATGCAGTCTGTTGTAAATGTATTAGAAGAAGAAGCAATGCCACTATCGGCAGCAAATGATGCCCCCCATTTGCAAATTACCTGTTTTTTGTAGGCAGATCTATTTGCCCCATTTTGCCAAATGAGAAAGGTGATTGTGTAGCATAACTTTTATTAAAATATCAGAATAGCACACACCACGTTTATGTTCTGTTTGATACAAGTGTGCAGCCATTTACTAGCTTTTTTTAAATCTTTTTTTTATCCCACGGTTTTTCCCATTATTTATTACCCAGTGTTCCTACTTAATTCCAGTTCTGGGCATTGCTCTCCCTCTGCCAACTGTTGGAGGGCCCTGCACTAAAGCTCAAGCCTCCTTCCTGCTTGAGGAGTGAGCAGGCCCTTCTTGTCACCTCAGGGGGGCAGGGTTTCTCCGGCTGGACATAGCATGTGGAAGGATCATGTTATTCCAGCCGGATCCTCCCCAACTCTTCAGGCGCCCCAGTCAGCCAGGAGGAGGCAGTATACAGCCCAGTACTGGTGCATGTTTTTGTGGGGGTAGCTCACATTAGCTACTCAAGAGAACACAGGGAGGACATGCAAACTCCACACAGATAGAATTGATAGAGTTGATAGAAATGTGTAACCATTTATTATCTTTTCTGGCCACCAAGACAAATAAATAAATTAAAGTAAGAAGATTTTTTGATAAAGTCTAAATTTAGCATGTTGCATCTTGAAAGAAAATTAGAGATTACACAGGTGGCCAGTGGATTTTAACATTGTTCAAGTACTTAAAGATTATAATAGATTTAAATGTGATTATTTGAAAAATTATAGTTATTGAAGTTTTTTCCCAGATGAACAATCTGCATTTTTTTCAAAGACAACAATGGTGAGTTACCCTTTATTTAATCATTTTATCTAGGCTATAAAAAAGGTTTGATTCTCCAATTACATTTACATAAAGTGGTGTTTCAAGTGTGTACATGTTTGCTATTTTATGTGGTTCATGTAATATTGAATCAATATTAAAATAATCACATTAAGATGGAAATCAGTATTATTGATCCAAGTCACACTGTATGCATCAGAGAAGAATTAGTTGATGCAATTAGGTGTTGAGTTACTGTGCCCCACCTAACTTATCATGACAGAGACGACACTTCAAATAACACAAGTATAGTTAAACTTCCCAGAAATCATTTGTTAAGCAAACTCCATACATTTATACTTGTAAAGATTGACAAACAAATAATATACTAATTTAAAGCTAGTTGGAATCTAGATAGTTTTGGGTCCTTTTTTGTTGGGGATTTCACTACTTTTAGACGGGATCAGTTTCCTTTTTCTTATTTTCCCCTACATGTCCTGTCTAGCAGTTTGCTACTCAGAATTGGTGTCTGAGTACCAAGTACAGGCCCAACAGATTTACTTTCCCAAGCAGAGCATTAGAGCTTTGCTATAGTACTTCACTTGATATATATGTATGAAAAATCTTTATTACTGACTACTGTGGGTTTCATTTTTTGAAGTTATGGACACAAAATTGAGATAACAAGGAAGAAAGAAAGAAGATGAAGAGAAACTGGACCCGTAGTGTGAATTGTTGTCTGAGTGCTCGAATGTGGTGTTGTTGCATGTTGTTCTAACCCACACTTAAAACAGAGGGCTGGGAGATGGGAATGCTGCCATGCACCCCCATCTCCCACCCCGGGCCCTCAGTGTCTAGATGCTAACTTTTATATGAACACTGAAAATTGTGTTCCCTCTTTTACCATTTTACTCACTGTTTGTATAGACAAGATCAAATTTTCCTGTTTGTTTTTCACACACCCAGTTTTTACTTTTTAATTATTGCTTTGACTGTTGATATAGGTGACGGTCAGAGAGTATCTCTTTGATTTTTGTCATTCACTACCTTGTAAGGATCATTCAGTCATATTCTTTTAATCAGTATATTATTTAAAATTTCATTTCAGTGACTCAATTCACTAAGTGAAATATATCATATAGATTAATTACAGACTGACTGTTTCTTTCCTAGTTCCACAGCCTTTGTTAGGGTATTTCTTATTAGATTATTTCCACATTAATTTCTCCTATAATTATTCCCTCATATTCTGTCCTCTCCTTTTGTCATTAGTTTTTATCTATAGTTTCACTTTGGTTTTCTGTCAGTTATCTTATTTTTAGTTACTTCTAATTTAGTTCTAATTCAAGATTTCTTCTGTGTTCTCTTTCCTTGTTTCATTTGTTGTTTTCCTTCTGTTTCCCGGCCATTTTGCTCCCTGACTCAGTTACTAATCGTCTTCACCTGTTCTCTTCCCTTCATCTGAATCCATAAGTTTTTGTTTCCCTTGCCATTAAAACTGCTCAACCTATTACTACTGCATTTTAGGTCCTCCTCCACATCATGAAAAGTACATTAAACAAAAATCTACATTTTTAGTACAGAAATTGATACTTCATAAGTAACATTTAAAGTCTGAATCAACCAAACTTGTATGTGATGATCCCTCTCTTTTATTGGAAGAAAATGACGAACAGGCCTATATGTGATGTAATATTTGTGAATCATGGGCAGGGTGAGGCATGCTATACTAAAAAAAAAAATCTTAGACACTCTTACTATTTAAATAAAATATAATACTTGTTAAAGTAAATAATAAATTGTGCAAATTTCTTATGTGTTTATTTCATAAAAAATATTAGATGAGCCATTAATGTTTATGCTACTGATTTTGTTTGTGTTTTCCTAGCTCAATAACTGTACTTAAAAGGTAGTTCCAAAATAATCAATTTGTGTTCATTTATTTAGTGGGATTTTTGTACTGGAATGACGATTGATTTCCTTTAAGGCTTTTCCAAATTTCTTATAAGGTGTACAAATAATTGCTTAGGCTGCTAAATCTCTTTCTGATGCTATGTCAGCTAATTTAAGCATTTAAAATGTAAGTGGTTCTTATGGTATTCAAATTATTTTAACAAAACAGGGTTTCTTAATAATTGACATCCAACATATAGCAGAACTAAAAATGCTTTACAAACATTCCAGCTTTGCTAAAGATGTCCAATACCTTTTTTTCTACAAAGAACCATGGCTAAATTTCTGTGCAGGTGAAAACCCAGCAGGGGTGCAAATGCTGGCATAATCCCATTTTTATTCATAAAAGTCTTTTTTTTTTCCTCCATCTGTGCTTGTACTGTATGTTTTTTTTTTATGCTCATTGAACCCTGCATCTTTTAATGGGTGTTGAGCAAAATTGCAAAAGCGCTTCCATCTGTTCAGACCACCTCATCTCAGAACTGCAAGGAAGAAGATTTCGTTCTTATCTTGGAAGCCCACACATAACCACTCTAAAACAGAACTTTAAACAAATTAGTTTCTTTAAATTTATTCTTCTTGCTAGAATACAATGCAACCTTTATTTCTGCGGGGCATAATTGATATTGTCAGAAACTTTTCAACCTAATCTGCTTCCACTTGTGCCAATTGACAGCTCTCTCTCTAAACTGGACAGTTCACCATACTTAAGACGTACTTACTCACCTCGTACTCGTTTTGTCATCTGGTTCTCTATCCCAGAACTCTATCATTTCTCTTGTGTTCCTGTAAGTCAGCATGAAGACCTGCTATTCTCCATCATTTAGCTAAAGCTGTGCTTTGCATTTGAGTAGTGGAATATAATCTTTACGATCAATATCTGTAGCAGATTTTGACAAAATAGAAAATAAAAATTATAGTTTAAATGTTTCAAGTGTTTAAGTATAAAAAATATTATATTGAGTTATGTAAATAAAACCTTTTGACTTATAAATAAAACATTTAGACTTTCATGGTACTTATTATTCTTTAAATATTTTCCAAAATACAGTTCAAAATTGTTCCTGTCCATGCTTAGTGTACAAGTACAATCATTTATATTGTAACATAATGTTTTTCAAACGTTTTTCATATCCTCAATATGCAGTGTAAAAATGTTTCATAGCATTGCAGAAATAAAATCCCACTAATTGACTTTTGTAGATTTGCTATTTTGATAACCCTATATCCTATACACAATCTTTGGATTCCTCCAGAGGCTTTTAGTCATTACAAAGACTTGAGTATTGTTGAGAGATGACAGAGCCTTTTTAGTTTCTGCTCCGAGACTCTGGTATGATTGATCAATGCACATCATACAGGCTTTGTCACTCAACTGTTTTTAAGTCTTAGTTACTAATACAGTTTTACACCCTTGTCTCCAATCCAGAGTGGAATGCACTATGACTTTGTTGATTTATTTTTTGGGTTTCCAATTTCATCACTATCTCATCTTATTTTGAATTTTTTTATGCTTAGTCTTTCTTCCTTAATTGTTTTTTTATGCAGTATTATGGTGTTCACTATTTTTTTAGTGGTTTATAAGTAAAGTGGCATAGTAGTATGAGAGATTTGTATAATTTTTTTTTTCCACAGTGAGTTAAATCCGGGCCCAATCAAGACTTCTTCCTTTGCTTAGATGGGTCCATCAAAATATATATATATTTACTTTTTGTCAAAACCTTTGAGATGAAATGTGTAATTTAATGCATTATTTTCATTTTCTGGAACCTGTCAGGAAAAACTATGACAGAGATTGAATATATATATATATATATATATATATATATATATATATATATACAGTATATATTGAATCTACTGGATCATGTCTTCCTGAGCTTGTCCAAATTTCGATAGATACTTCTCTCTAAGCTGTTCAACTACCTTTCTTCTGGATGTTTAATGCATGGTTTTGTTTGTGTTTTTTTAAAATCAAAAATGTACTATAAAAGGGGTGTTGTCAGTGTGTACCCAATTTAAAATAGGCATCTGCTGGTTTTTTTAGCTTTGCAACATGATTTTGCACAAACAAGCTTTAAGGATGACAGATGGGCAATTGTGATTATTTTTTAGAAACAAAGCTTTGAGTATTACATAGCAACAACAGAAACATGTTATATTATGTTGCTTCAACTTGCAGATTATATTAAATCCACTTATACCATGGTCTGGTCGAATCCTCGATTCTGATTGGCTGGAGGGTGTACATTAAAAAGTGATAAAGGTGTCCCGTCAAAGTGCCTGATGACATTTCTAAATTATTGCGCTGGCTCAAATGGCAATGGAGACTCAATGTTATTTGCATCATCCTCTGGACATACACAAGCAGTAAATAGTGTAATGGCCTTCTGAAATTATATTTTGTATCAAGTAACGTAAACGTAAGGTAAAGCCATCATCTCCCTTCCCCTCACTGATAAATCGCTGCGGTCGGCTCACTCTGGCCACGTTGCTTGGCAACACCTGTATACGGGAGATATTAAATAGTGCGCTCGACTTATATTTAAAAAAAACTTGCGATTTTAACTCTAAAACACATTAAATTATTATTAGTTGATTAAACATGTCTTTCTTTCGTAAGTGACCATGGTATAAGCGGGATAATGCCCCCATTATCAGAAAATAATGGACTTTGCAGAAGTCCGCGTCGTCCGTTATTTTCTGATAATGTACACCTCGTCGGGCATTATCCCTTACATATTCCAGAAACCTTGTAATTCAATTAAAGGCATAATCACACAAGTCATGAACAGAAAGAAATGCAGAGATCAAGAATTACAATCGATTCTATAAAGCAAAGTGAAGATCACATTGAATCCTTTCATGTTTTTACTCTTTTGGAACTTTCATAGATGTATGTTTATATTATATTAACATTAGTGAGGCTCCATGCCTCATTAATGTAAATGTGGATCATCATATTCTCTTAGAAAGGCCTGAACATCTCGCAAGGATTAAAAGAACAGCCCAAGTTTGTTTTAAAGCCCCAGTCTGGGGTATTTGAGAGATAAAGATATATTTTGAATCTTTCTACCAACAAAGGTGGGCAATTTCTCCATGACTGACATTCTCTTCCAATATGGTGACTGTAAATAGGAGCGGTCTCTGTGTGCAGCCACATGATTGTAGGTTGTGTGATGTGCATGTAATTTCATTAAGGGCCAACAAGTGGAAACTGGAATTTTATAAGCTAAAAAAAATGTGGGGCCAGAGTGAAATGCATAGGGGTCTATGGGAGGAAGGTGGGACTTAGGAAGAACAACAAATTTGGAGGACTAGGCTTCTATCATATTATTGAACCCTGTTATCATTTTAATCTAAAAAATGTGATACATACATTTATTCTAAGGACTGCAGCTTCAAATCTATACAACAGATTTCTGTTTGTTCATGGAAATGATAAATAATAAATCTACCTCATATACAAAGTTACTTGTTACTACCAAAGCGTTCTTTGCTTGTACTAATTATTTTTACATATATATATATCCACCATCAATCCATCATCTTCCGCTTATCCAGGGTTGGGTCGCGGGGGCAGCAGCCTAAGCAAAGAGACCCAGACTTCCCAGAGGAATCCCAAGGCGTTCCCAGGCCAGCTGGGAGACAAAATCCCTCCAGGGAGTCCTGGGTCTTCCCTTGGGCCTCCTCCCTGTGGGACATGCCCAGAACACCTCACCAGGGAGGCGTCCAGGAGGCATCCTGACCAGATGCCCGAGCCACCACAAATGGCTCCTCTCGAGGAGCAGCGGCTCTACTCTGAGCCCCCTCCGGATGACAGAGCTTCTCACCCTATCTCTAAGGGAGAGCCCAGCCACCCTACGGAGGAAACTCATTTCAGCTGCCTGTATCCGTGATCTCGTTCTTTCGGTCACCACCCAGCGTTCGTGACCATGGATGAGGGTAGGAACGTAGATGGACCGGTAAATCGAGAGCTTTGCCTTTCGGCTCTGCTCTCTCTTCAACACGACAGACCGGTAAAGTACCTGCATAACTGCAGACGCCTTACCAATCCGTCCATCGATGTCCCGCTCCATTTTCCCTCATTCGTGAACAAGACCCCCAGATACCTAAACTCCTCCACTTGAGGAAGTACCTCATCCCCGACACTCTACCCTTTTCCGGCTATATATATATAGACATCATAGAATAATTTTCAAAAACTATGCCAATGTTACACAACTACACAATGTATTTATTAATTAATGTATTCATAAATCCAGATTATTTTAATCAGTTTAGTAAATTACAGGCATGTCTTGAAGAAAAACAAAAAAACTAATGGATGACTCTAAACTTTCAGCTTTTAAATTCCAACAACAGAGAAGTTCTCCGTTTTGGACGAGAAGCTCTGAAAAATAAACTGCTTACTCAATCACTTCATCTGGAAGGTATTAAATTGGCCTCTGGTAATAACGTAAACATTTAAATCCCATATGAAAGAGGTTTCCAGGAGTTACGTCTTTCACCTCCAGACTATTGACAAAATTATAAATACCCTGACCGGGAGTAATTCTGAAAAATCTGTCCATATATTTGTTATGCTGGACTACTGTAATTCTTTATTATCAAAGTTCACAAAATGCAATTAAATTCAGTTGATCCAAAATGCTGCAGAAGGAATTTGGATTAATATTAAAAAGACAGATCACATTTCTTCTTCTTTTTTTTTTTGGCTTCCCTTCATTGACTCCCTGTTAAATCTAGAGTAGAATTTATAATCACCTTTCTTACATATATAGCTGTTAATAATGAAGCTCCATAATACAAAAGAAATCTGATTGTTCCATATGTTCCTACCAGACCACTTTCCCCTGAGATTCCAAGTTTACTTTTATTTCCTGGGATTTCTGAAAGTAGAAAGGGAAGCAGAACTATCAGGTAGTCTTGGTTTGTTTGAAGGCACGTGTCAAAAACAGAACTAAAAAGTGCTTTAGAAGCACTGTGTTGATGCCTGATTCATCTGAACAGAGTCACGTGATCAATGATGTCTGACGCTCTGCTTGATTAGCCTCTGCTTGGGTACCCAATTCAGTGGTTCAATAAGAAAAACTGGTTGACTCTGTGGTGCATTTTGGGAAGTGATTAGCAACTGCCAGCAAAAAGGTAGTTATGTAGAGAACACGTTCATGATCCAGCAACATGGCACATTGCATGGCATTGTGGTAGATTAGGCAAACCTAATACAGAGGCTATAATCCTTGACATGGCTGTCTCGGGTTTGGTTGAAGGCCTCTTGTTTTGTTGTTTTCATATGTATGTCAGAAAACCCCCCCAAAAAACTAAAGAAAAACCAAAACAAACATAATTGTTGTTTTTTTCTTCAGGAGTCTACAAACATTAAGAAGTTGTGTTTAAGGACAGTTTATCATTACTTGGCAAGCGGCTTTATTCAAATTGGTGTTCATACTAAAGGCTACAAGATATCATCGAAGATGACTGTGCTAGAAAGCTTTGAGAAATAAAATATTTTTTTTAATAAGAGCTTCATATGCTTCAAAAAACTGAATTTGGCCATCAGTAATATCAGGCTCCTCTCCTGCTGAATCAGCTTCCAGTTTTATTCCGTGAAGCAGACAGGCTGTCTGCTTTTAAGACCAGGATGAAAACCTTCATTTTTGATAAAGCTTATAGTTAGAATGACTTAATTGGCTATCTCTGTAGTTATGGTATTAAAGGCTTATGTCATGTTCATACTGGTTAGTGCCATCAAATCGCAAATCAAACTTTATTAATAAAGCGCTTTTCAAACATGGTTTCTCAAAGTGCTTTACAGATTTAAAGTGACCCCACAAACCCCCAACCCCCCGTTCAAAAACCAAAAATGTAATAATCATCACAACTACACCCCCCTCCCAACCCAACCCATCAGCCACACACACGCACACACTTAAAAGCTTAAAAAAATATAATAATAAAAAACAATAAAATAAATAAATAAATGACTGCTGCTCTGGAGGCTGGGAGGGGATGGGCGGCGGTCCTGTCGAGCTGCTGGTTTTCAGCACGGTCGGAGGGACGGTCAGAGGAAGGAAGTCGTCCCCCAGGGCACCGAAGCGGTTCAACAGCGGAAGGCCGGGTGGAGGAGAACGGTGGCAGCTGCTCCGGGCGCCCCTACCGCAACCAGGCCCGACCGTCGACCACGCGCCCTGGGGCACCGGAGTGGAGCTGAGGGGGGCTTTTGGCTTTGCCCCCTGTTGAAACCAGAGCTCATCCTCTACCGTAGATGTTGTACCTCCGCGGGCGTTCATCTGTCTGAGTCCACCTGGAGACCCAGCGATGGATTCAACCTCCGCAGCTTCACCGGGCTGGCAGGGGATTGTGTCGGCCAGCTGGGCGCTGGTGGCAGCAGCAAAAGTTCAGCCGAAGATGATGTCCACGTCGCGCTCGTGGTCCTGGATCAGGTGTAAATTGGAGATCCTCTGCTCCAGTTGATTGATTTTCTTGGTTAGCCTGACACAACCATCACACCCGGAACTACAGGTGAGTGCAGGCATGATAAAAGTAACAGCTATCCGTGCTCTGATTAAAATATAAGTCACTAAAAGTTAAAAACCGTTAAAACTAGTCAAAAAGAAATATTAAAAAACACTTAAAAATGATTAAAAGACCCAATCCCAACTGTTTTAGACCCAATCCCAACTAAACTCTTAAAAGAGGTTTTCCCTCTGATCGCTGCTCCAATTTTAAATATAATGAATCTATCCTTAGTCAATGGATATGTACCACAGGAGTTTAAGATTGCTGTAATTAAACCTCTACTTAAGAAACCCTCTCTTGATCAAAACGACTTAATTAACTATAGACCGATATCTAATCTTCCCTTCTTATCTAAAATTCTTGAGAAAATAGTTGCACACCAGATATGTGAGCATTTAAACAATAATGAGCTGTTTGAGAAGTTTCAGTCAGGCTTTAGAGCTCATCACAGCACTGAAACAGCTCTGGTGAAGGTTACTAATGATATTCTCATAGCCTCAGACAATGGACTGGTGACCATTCTGGTCCTGTTAGATCTCAGTGCTGCCTTTGACACTGTTGACCACAATATTCTCATAGAAAGGCTTCAAAGTGTCGGTATAATAGGAACAGCACTAGGTTGGTTTAAATCTTATTTGTCTAACAGATTTCAGTTTGTTCAGGTAAACAATAGATCTTCCTCAACCTCAATAGTTACTTGCGGAGTACCACAGGGTTCAGTGCTTGGGCCGATTCTCTTTACTATATATATGCTTCCTATTGGTAAAATAATTAGGCAGCATGGGATAAAATTCCATAGTTACGCAGATGATACACAGCTATATCTATCCATAAATCCTGATGAATCCAATCAGTTAGGTAGACTACAGGCATGTCTGGAAGACATAAAAACTTGGATGACTCTAAACTTCTTGCTTCTAAATTCTGATAAAACAGAAGTTGTCGTCTTTGGACCAGAAGCTCTGAAAAAGAAACTACTTAGTCAGCCCCTTCACCTGGACGGCATTAAATTAGCCTCCAGTAATAAAGCAAAAAACCTCGGTGTCATTTTTGACCAAGATATGTCATTTAGAACTCACATTAAAGAAGTCTGTAGGATTTCCTTTTTTCACCTTAGGAATATTGCAAAAATTAGAACCATCCTGTCCAGGACTGATGCTGAAAAACTAGTCCATGCATTTGTTACTTCAAGGCTGGATTACTGTAACTGTCTATTATCAGGTAGTCCACAGAATACAATTAAAAGTCTACAGTTAGTTCAAAATGCTGCTGCTAGGATTCTGATGAATATTAAAAGAAGAGATCACATTTCCCCTGTTTTAGCTTCTCTTCACTGGCTCCCAGTAAAATCTAGAATAGAATTCAAGATCCTCCTTCTGACATATAAAGCCCTTAATAATCTAGCTCCATCATACATAAGAGACCTGATTGTTCCATATGTTCCTAACAGAGACCTTCGCTCTCAGACTGCAGGTTTACTGGTAGTTCCTAGGATTTCTAAAAGTAGAATGGGTGGCAGATCTTTCAGCTATCAGGCTCCCCTCCTATGGAACCGGCTCCCAGGGTTGGTTCGTGAAGCAGACAATTTGTCTATCTTTAAAACTAGGCTAAAAACTTTCCTCTTTGACAAAGCTTACAGTTAGAGATATGTTTATAGGTAGTTAGAGTCAGGTCAGACAGGTAGATAGGAAGAGACAGGTTAATGTTAGTAGTCAGGCAGAGTGTCAAAAGTTAGGAAGAGATAGGAAGAGGTAGAGTAGCTAGGTAGAGATAGATTAATGTAAGCCAGGTAAAGATCCGGAGCCGGTCGCGGCTTACCGCCGCGGAAGAAATGTGCCCCACAGGGGCCAGCCAGCGCCGGAGAGAGGTCCCTCAAGGGGATCCTCCCGCACAGTGCGGCCGCCCATTACCTGCCGGGTTGAATCCCCCGGGCAGACTGTGCGGACCCCACCCGTTTATCTCTTAAACGTTTCTCGCCCTCTTCAACTCTGTCCTCTCAGTTCTGTCTATTTTTCCTTAAGATAGTTGTCGACTATCGGTCTCGTGCCGGTATTTAGCCTTAGATGGAGTTTACCACCCACTTTGGGCTGCATTCTCAAACAACCCGACTCCGAGAAGACCCCGGCATGACGGGGGCCGTTACCGGCCCTACACCGTCCACGGGTCAGGAGGACTCAGACAGAGTGTTGGTAGCCAGGTCTCCTAGTAGCTAGGAGACAGGTTAATGTTAGTAGCTATGCTGCTTTAGGCTAGGCTGTTGGAGGACATTATTAGGGTCTGTTCCTACTTTCTCTCCTACTTCTCCCCAACTGCATGATGTGCTGTCAATTCAAGCACTAACCTGTTTTCTATTATAGTAGGTGCTCCGGATTAGCCCTGCTTGACGACCCTGACTAAGATGGCATTGCAGTGACGGAAAATTCTCCACGTCCTGCAACAAACTTCTGCATCAGTTCTATTGCTCTTTCTGTGTCTCTGTTATGTATTCTCCAAGCCACAGACGGTCGCGGCAGATAACCGCTTGTGCTGAGCCTGGTTCTGCCGGAGGTTTCTTCCTGTTAAAAGGGAGTTTTTCCTTCCCACTGTCGCTGCATGCTTGCTCAGTATGAGGGATTGCTGAGAATTCCACGACGCAATCTTCTGTGGTTCTGTAATTTCTACACTTAACATTGTATTGTAATAACTCTTTTTGTAAAGTGCCTTGAGATGACATCTGTTGTGAAATGGCGCTATATAAATAAACTGAATTGAATTGAATTGAATTGAATTAAAAGCCAATTAAAACCGTGTTGAAGAGCCAGAGCGCGCAAGATGCCATGGGATTGACGTTTGGATAAACCACATTTTTTTTCATCCCCATAGCCAGGCAGGCAAGCAGCTCCAGACCCCCAATCACAGCCAGCCCTCTTCTCCACCAGTGAATACTAGTGAATAGAGTAAATTAAAGTTCTTGGTATCTGCTTTTCCCCAGTAACTGTTTTGTTTGCACCGTATGCAGGGTCGGCCCAACGTCTTATGGGGCCTTAAGCAGATTTTGACTCAGAGGGCCCCCCTTTCTGTTAAGACCCCTTCTCACAATAACAACATTTCAATCAAGATTTGGTATATTCTGGGAAAGGAGGCAGAGTTTATTTAGCTGATCCTAAAAATCAATCAGAGACTATTTTTAATATTAGCTGAACAATCAAAAGCTCAAACAAAATATAAAGGTTAAACTTAACCATCAGATTTTGACAATGGTAACACAAAAATCAAACAATGAAAATTAAAAAGTTATTTTAAATGGCATTATTATTATTGATTCAAATGTTTTAATATAATTAAAATGTTTTAAGAATATCTTTGGTACAGTATATACATTTTCATTTTCATTTCATAGTCTACACTGAAACAAAAACCAAAATCAAATGGAGTAATATTCATATTTTCATAAATTGTTGTCTCTGTTCAATTTCAGCATTTATGGGGGGGGCTCGGATGGGTTTGCGGGGCCCTAAGCAACCGGATACTTTGCTTCTGCCTTTGGCCATTTGTGATCTTTTGCCAAATATAACTTAAAGATAAAACAGAATTGTTGTACAACTATATTAATTGTACTGTGTTATTAGACTATGCATATTAAATAATTAGTAACATTTGATAAAACACAATAAACCAAATTATATCAGTTGTAGTATTTTTATCCTAAAATTGTTGTTTTTATTCAACTGCCTTTGTTTGTTTTAAGAGTGTTCGTTTATGTTTTCTCTTATTGATTTTATGTTTTAATTTTCAAATTTCTGTAATCATGTAAATGACCTTGAATTGCCTTGTGTTGAAAGTGTGCTATACAAATAAAATTGCCTTTCCTTGCCTAGGAGTTTCCTTAACTCTTTCTCATAGCATTCTACAGGCCAGTTTACTGCAACACTAGAATATAATTCTGAAATTATGGTTTATATTTTTGGTGTGCCACCCCAAAATTTTAATTGGCCCCATCTGGCCACCCCTATGAAAAATTTCTGGAGGTGCCACTGGTTAACGTAGCTTTAGACTGTTGGAGGACAGATTGACAAATTTTCTTCACTCTGCTACTTTTCTCTTCTACTTTCCAGTTGCATTATTTTCTATTTCAACTCTGTTTTTTTTCTTTCTCTCCATATAAGCTACACCTGGTCTGGCATCAATGCCTTATTGGATGGGGGCATTCACTTGCATCAACCTCCCAGTAACTGTTCGTCCTCCGTGTCCTGTTATCAACTTTTTACTATCTTTAAAGAACCACTCCTTAACTTTTACACCTTAAAAACATGTGTTTTTTAAACGTTTTGGTGACATAATACCATTTCTGATGTTTGTTTCCGGGGCTGTCACTATATTGGAGGGTCGCGTTATTTTTACTGCACTATAAAACTTTTTACTAGTTTACTTTACTTCTCCAGATGTACTGACTGAGTTTTGCTTTATGTCAGTATACTAGCTTTGAGAGGGTGACAGAGAGCAAATATCTGCAAAGTTACGGAGTGTGTCTTTAAGATTAAACATTCTCTTACATCAGTTCTTTTTGTCTCTGCTCTGTCTTCCCGAAACCCTAGACGGTCATGGCAGATGTGCGCTAGTACTGAGGATGGTTCTGCTGGAGGTTTCATCCTGTTAAAGGGGAGATTTTCCTCTCCACTATTGCTATATGATTGTTCAGTATGACAGATTGCTATGGTTGTAGTCTGTATCAACTGGCCACAACTGCTAGTCCACACACAGTGGATGAAGTGACTAAGTGACTGAGCTGTGAGTGGATTCAGGGATGTATTCAGTCATATGTTTTTGAGAATCTTTTACCATAACGTCTTAACGTTGGTAGAATCATCCAGCAGGGGCATCGAGCAGGCACAATTTGTTAACATTAACAAATTGTTAACATCAATTGGAATCAACAGGGTAAATATCTGCTTTGTCTCTAGCTGAATTTGGACAGGATGAGCCGCAGTGTTGGCTGCCTGCTGTTGGGCAACTGGGACAGGTAAAGAGCACACTGCACCACTGTGGCTCAGTGAGAAGAGTAACGAGGATATGTGCTTCACATTTGTCTCCAAAGGTCTCCAGTAACACCAATAAGTCTCTAGATGTGTCGTCAGTCACTTAAAAAAAAGTAAAAAGAGGGGTCTAAAATCGCTAAACAACAGTTGATATGTTGGCAAAAGTGTTCCCTTCTTGTTACAGACTGGATGGGGTTGATCCAAGAATGTACAATGTCATGTGACATGCCATCCAGTCTGTAAACTAGTACAGTCAGCATCGTAAAGGGACATGAGCATCGCAAAACATTTTGATATCTGTACATTTTCCATTAATTGCCTAGCCCTATAAACACTCACACACACACACACACACAGGGGTGCATCCTTGATGATAAATACTGCATATTTTTTCAACAAAAAATTCAGAAAGTCTGTACTCAACAATTTTAAAAGTTTTTGTTCATTTTCAAATAAGCCATCTGGACAAGTGACTCAGTTTGAGTATGACATGTAACAAAAAAAAAAGCTTTATTAAGTTCAAAATTTGCAATGTCTGCTTCAGTCATGAATGCTTCCACGGCAGTTCATGTGGTGAACTCATTTCAGTCATATTCTTTTTATGGCCTTGTATAAGGTTGTATTGCAGAATATTTGCATGTAGGATAGCTGCTAGGATAAACAATAAAACCATGTAAAACTAGTGGTGAAGAAAAATGCCTATATACAGCTTTCATTAGGTAGGCAATGTGTATTACTGGTAATGTTTTTTACCAAGTCTTTTGATGACAGCAAACCCAGCTGTGTCTTGTGTTTTAAGTGGTTTGATAATGTTTGGATAATTTATAGGAAGCTTTATTGTGGCTCTGTAACCTTTGCATGCAAGGGTGCTCTCTGAGTACTTTGGCGTCTTCCTACAGATAAAATATATGCATCCACTTTAAACTGTCGTTACGGATGACTGTCTTCATTCATTCTTGTAGGTCCTTTGTGTTCATCTCTAACCTTGTAATGGACTGACAGCCTGCCCTCTGTCTATCCTTTTGTGTATGAGGTTTTCAGTTTAAGAGTCAACTGCACAAACACAATGAGGAATCATATGCAATATTGAGAAAAATGTTTTGGAATCAATATGTTGGTGGGAGGTCAGCCTCAGTGAAAGTACCCATAGAGAAAGATAGAAACTGGTTAGAATGGCTCAGGTGGGTTTATGGTGACATATTCAGAATGTATTGTTTCTTACTTGCTTCCTGGTAGGTTTCCAGCATGAAGGAAACACTGAGGATGTTGGGATATCTGCACAGGTGGAAATGCAATAAATACCAGTGACAAAGCTTTTAGCTTTTCTAAGACACAAATGGAGAAGCAAGAACTTCCCCCAGTTACAATTTCGGGTAATGGCAGATAGACACATATGATGGAAGTTGATTACATTTAAAGGACCAGTGGTGAGCTTCTGTAAGCTTTAAATGTGAGTGTCAGCCAAGCTTGGAGAAAGAATTCACCTGATACTCAAAACAAAACTCAGTGGGAAGCTGCGTCGGAAATCCATGCTTCAGGGAAATCCACACACTCAACAAAGGGCAGATGACTAACAAGACTAGATTACTGCTACATATATGGAAATATCTGGTAAAGCATGAGCATCTCCTGGTCCTCTTATACCACTGATGAGACAACCAGCTGCAGAGGATCATGCCGACTCTAGGGAGCAGCACCATCCTTGGCAGAGGCAGCAGCACAGAGAAGACAATGAAGGAGCAGGATGAGAAAGACAGAACAAATAGAAAACCACCCCTGGACCATGCCGGTAATAAAGCTCTGACTCTAAAATGCATATAAAAAATGGGCAGATAATTTAGAATATCAACTAGTCCTTGTCAAATTTAAAGTTAGACAATATAGCTTGCCTGACACAAGCATTAACAGAAGTGGTGTGTCGTTGGGATTTTTTTTTTTTTTTTAGTCTGAACATTGCATATTTACTTTGCTTGCATTTTTATTACTTTATATTATCAGAAAATAGGATGCCATCAGCCACAGAGGACAAACACAATTAACCTTGGGACACATAGTTTCAACAAATTTAAGTCATTTGAGACTGGTTCAACTTTAAAAGTCATCTCATGTTCATGATTCCCATTTCATAAAGCTGTGCTGTCTTTCAGTCATGTGTGGCAACCTCATGGCAATGTTGCTTTAGATTTCAAGAAGAGAGGCATATGGCAATGTTAACGTCTAAGCATCCCTATGCTAATGCAGTTTTCCCTGTGTCTGCAGAAGGTGTTTCTCTTGTCACTGGCAGTATTACACATCAGAAATCAGCTTATGTACTGCAGGTGTGCCTTAATACTCAGCAGATCTTATGCGCCTTACACCAGGATTAGAGGTTGTTTTGATTAAGTAAGCTTTAGGTAACTTGAGGGATAACAGACTGCAGATGGCACTTGCTTGCTTCTTGAGATTTAAAGTTAAGTGAATAGAAGAAAACTAAATATTCATTTTGTATGGTTGGTGTTTTAATTATGTTTTTTGAGAAGCAGTAAAATGTAATGGCTTGTGACCACCTACAATATAGAATTTATATTTTATCTGCTTTATATAAACATCTCGGAGCAAGGTTGAACAACTTGATGATGTACAAAGAAGCAACCTGCTTCCTGCTAGCCCTCTTCCCCTGGTCATTTACAAGTATTGTGCGTCCTATTTTTTGTGCAGAGTAGTTTTGAAATCCTGTTATCTGTTTTGTTTCTGGAATATCTGCTCTGGGCTGTCAATATGTTTTTCAATAAACCACTGAAGGTTTTCTTCTTGGGTGATTGGGCTGCATTTTGTCCTATCACCTTCTCAAACGACAATCAATAGTTTCAATAAGATTTTTTAGCTAGAGACTGAGCAGTGTGCTTTTTTGATTGAAGGTGGCTGGTGTCTCTGGAGACAATTTAACAAGCCAACTAAAGCTTCATAAAATGCTATAATTTGAAGGCTTAAAGACTAGTTTCTTGATTCAGAAAAAGTTAAATTTTCCAGGTTGGATTTAAGACCCTGTTCCCTGTAAGGTATAAGTACAATTTTTACAATATTCGCTGCACTCCTTTTAAAATATCAGACAATATCTTAGTCAATTAGCCATGGGGCAGGCCCAAAAGCTTAACCTTGGAGCCGTCGTTTGTCTACACCCAATTATTATGCAATCTTAGTACGTGGAGGCCGGGATAACATCCACAGTCCAAGGATAACTTTAATGAATGCCTAAAACAAGAGTTGCCAATTTGAACATATTTGGATGAAAGAGATTACGCTACTAAAATAAACTGTGGCTATAGTTATTAAAAATTTCTTAGAAAATTCCCTATAATAATAATATGCTATATGCTAAAATCATGATAAAACTTGATATATGACACTTTTGTGCAATATTGCATCAATATGCTCACTTCAAAAGTATATTTTATTCAAACTATGAACAGAACAGGAAAGGGAAAAACAACAAATAAAAAACCCCACAAAGATGTATATTCTTCGCATGTTTGCTGGATTGTGGATTCCTTTTGGGATCAATAAAGAAATTTTGAATTGGAATTGAATTATGAGGACCCAGACATGGGCAGGATGAAGGCAGATGCATAATACTGTGGATTTATTTACAAAAAGACAGTAGCATAGTAGATGGTGCTTGAAAAAGGGGTTGCTGCTGCTGCTGTTAGTGCCATGGGGAAGATGGCTGCTGCTGTGGTCCTTTAAGAACCAAGCAATCAGCCTGGGCAAACCAGCCCTGTGGTAACCCGTGATGGCCCCAAGGTAAGGGTGAATTTTAATAATGTTGGTTTATTGAATTGATATAAAATAGAAACCATGTGCAACAGAAGAACCAAGATGTTAACAGATCAATTCAAAACAGTGCATTAAAAGAAAGTGCGTATATATTGCATATAACAATTAAAAGGTGAATGTGGAAATTAAAGATTTAAAGATACAATGGTACCCCTAAATGAATATCTAAATTTGGATTTCTCTGAATATGATCATATTTGGATACAAACCATGCATGCATTTAAAAAAAAAAAAGTTCTCTTTGCACACTAATGTGACAGATAGTCATGACCAGCACTCTAGTGAGCCTGCATTTGAGTATGCATGCATGTATCCATCCGTCTGTCCATTCATCCATCCAAGGGGAAGGAGGAGGTCTGGTGAGTATATCCTGCAGTCAATATGTGACAGAGAGCTACACAGTTCCCTTAGGTACAAGTGAGTGCATTAGAGAAGCCATTACACCTGACGCCTATGCCTTTTGACTGCAAGAAGAAGCAAGAGTACTTGGTGAGAACACATGCATCCATGAAGAGAACATCAGAGCTCCATATATAAAGGCCATACACTGACTTTTGAACCCGATACTTTGCTGTAAGATAGCAGTGATACTAGCACCACACTTTTCTACATTTAGGGAACAAGTTATGTTAAGTCTTTTTGTTTTTACCAGGTTAAGTTTTTTTCCTCATTTACCCATGAGTGTTTTTATGTTATATGGGCGGCAAATCTTGAGACCGATACTTTGTATATATATATATATATATATATATATATATATATATATATATTATACATCGTTGGAAGATAAGATTCTTGAGATTCCAATGTTGTATGCAAGGATACAATCATACCTTAATCGTAGACACAGTGGATGCTTTTGGCAAACTACTTGGAGATACAAAGTGATGCCCAACTGACTGTTCCAGATGCTCATAATATTGGCAAGATATTTACCTACTCTTTTAATGTTGCTGTCTAAATCAAATTGTTCGGTGTTGCATCAGTGTTCTAGATGTAAAGCTAGCCGGAGTGGCATGCCCCAGATGGGACTACCGAAAGAAGCCTGGTCGGGCGAAGGTTAGGAAAAATCAATCAATAAAAGGCTTGATAAACAATGCAGGCCATGTTTAAATAATTATCTTTTTAATTGATTGTATCTAACCACCAACTAAGGTTTCTTCTGCCATTCTTCTCTGAGTTGTGCGGGAGGACACAAAAAACATAGCTGCAAAAATTCCAGGGGTTATGTCAGACAGCTTCAATAGTGTGACTTGGGATAATTTCAAAACTATAACCAGATGACTCAAGATGGCATCCTCTGATAATTATTATTACATAATTACGGACGTGGACAAAATTGTTGGTACCCTTCATTAAATCAAATAAAAACTCATAATGTTCACAGAAATAACTTTAACCTGACAAAAGTAATAATAAATAAAAATTATATAAATGTTGACCAATGAAAGTCAGACATTGCTTTTCATCCATGCTTCAACGGAATTATTTAAAAAATAAATGCATGAAACAGGCCTGGACAAAAATGATGGTACCCACAACTTAATATTTGGTTGCACAACCTTTTGAGGCAATCACTGCAATCAAATGATTCCTGTAACTGTCAATGAGACTTCTGCACCTCTCAGCAGGTATCTTGGCCCACTGCTCATGAGCAAACTGTTCTAGTTGTTTCCGGTTTGAAGGGCGCCTTTTCCAGACAGCACGTTTCAGCTCCTTCCAAAGATGCTCAATAGGATTGAGATCAGGGCTCATAGAAGGCCAGTGTTTTCCTCTTAGCCCTTCTTGGGTGTTTTTAGCTGTGTGTTTTGGGTCATTTTCCTGTTGTAAGACCCGTGACCTGCGACTGAGACCATGCTTTCTGACACTTGCCAGCACATTTCTCTCTAGAATCCCCTGATAGTCTTGAGATTTCATTGTACCCTGCACAGATTCAAGACACCCTGTGTCAGATGCAGCAAATCAGCCCCAGAACATAACCGAGCCTCCCCCATGTTTCACAGTAGGGACCGTGTTCTTTTCTAGATATGCTTCATTTTTCCGTCTGTGAACATAGAGCTGATGTGCCTTGGCAAAAAGTTAAATTTTTGTCTCATCTGTCCACAGGACATTCTCCCAGAAGCTTTGTGGCTCGTCAGCATGTAGTTTGGCATACTCCAGTCTGTTTTTTTTTAATGATTTGTCCTCTGGCTCAAACAGCGAAGGATGTTCCGATCTGACACTGATGTTCCTTGAGCATAAAGTTCAGCTTGGATCTATTTTGAAGTCTTTCTAGGCTCTTTTGTTACCATTTGGATTATCCGTCTCTTTGATCTGTCATCAATTTTCCTCCTGCAGCCACGTCCAGGGAGGTTGGCTACAGTCCCATGGATCGTACATTACTGAATGACATGTGCAGCTGTAGTCACAGAAACATCTAGCTGCTTGGAGATGGTCTTATAGCCTTTACAGTTAACATGCTTGTCTATGATTTTCTTTCTCATCTCCTGAGACAACTCTTTCCTTTGCTTCCTCTGGTTTATATTGAGTGTGGTACACACCACGTCACCAAACAACACAGTGACTACCTGGAGTCCTATATATAGGCCCACTGAGTGATTACAGGATTGTAGACACCTAGGATGCTGATTAGTGGACATACCTTGGATTAACATGTCCCTTTGGTCCCATTATTTTCCTTCTTTTCTAGGGGTACCATCATTTTTGTCCAGGCCTGTTTCATGCATTTATTTTTTAAATAATTCTGTTGAAGCATGGATGAAAAGCAATGTCTGACTTTCATTGGTCAACATTTATATAATTTTTATTTATTATTACTTTTGTCAGATTAAAGTTATTTCTGTGACCATTATGAGTTTTTCTTTTATTTAATGAAGGGTACCAACAATTTTGTCCACGTCTGTATGGTTGTTGTTCTCAATTTGATCTGCTAAAATAACTAGAGCTGGATGAAGTTCCTGACAAACACACTAATGAAATTAAATTAAAAAAGGTAAAAAGATAAAATCTATTATAGGGATTTTTCAGCATTAAAATGTTTTATATCAAATCCTTTTTGTTTGTTTTTTAGGTTTTTGTGGCCACAGTAGCCTTTATTTTACAGTGGACAGTTCAGAAAGGGGGAGAGAAGTGTGGGAGAATCGGGACAGCCGCGAGAGCTAAAGCCTCTGAACATGGGGTGCCTGTCTTAACCACTACGCCACCCCTATTAAATCTTTTTAAAGGAAAATGAAACATATTTCATACTAATGAACTTAAAATGTCATATGAATTTTCACAGTCCATTTATGTTTTTCTTTTTAGTAATGCAGTCAATCATAAGATTTTATTTATTTAATTTTGAGCACTTTGGCATTTTGTACAAATGTGAATATATTAAGTGATAGTGAAAAACCAAATTATACTGATGTCAGAATGTAGAAAGGTTGTAGGCTTACTTTTTCAGTCATTGCTGAGAAAAATCAATGATTCAATGGAATTCATTACATCAGATCTACGATTAAGAGGGAAAAACTCTTTACAAGACACCTGTATTTTTTTAGGCATGCCCGCAGTAGCTGCTTATCTGTATAGGACAGGAGAGTGCTTGACGCCATTAAGGCAGACCTGACAGAGACGGCATACATTTGCCACCAAACCTTAGATAACCAAAAAGAAAAAGAAAAATAAAGTGCTAGAGTAATAATTTGTATACAAGGATTCATAGATAGTATTGCTAAAAAATCCAAGTGGTAAAATGGGCGAGCTAAGAAACTAAGTACACAGTTTAAATGATGCCAGGTATATCTAAATGTGGTGTTGTTCCATAACAGTGGGTTAAAAAAAAAGCTTAATTCTTCATTGGTCATTCTTTGCAATTAACAATAATTAATATTTGTGCATGTATTTAGAGTTTATATTTTTAGTTTAACCAATATTTAATTCTGTCTTACAAATAAATCGCAGTATTCAGATCATTTTACATTAGGGCATATTTATATAGTTTTTTTATTATTATTCTGCAGAGAGAGTGTTAAAATTCTGCAATTGGTTTGTACATCTCAAAGATTTGTTACATTTTCTTATGAGTTTCTTCTCAAGCAAAAACATTTAGAACCTGAATCTCTTCTAAAACTTGCTTACTCAGTATTTTCAGAAAGAGAATTAAACCAGGAGTGACACAATGTAGTTTCTATACTGCTCACCGCTGGAACTATCTCACTGAAAAAATTGATTTGCTGAAACACGTGGCTCTTTTAAATCAGGACTGACATTATTTTTGTTTATGGCAGCTCTTCATCAGAAAATATAATTGTTGAAGCACCAGACTGAAGATTTGGCTTTGCTTTTCAAATTAAAGTTCCATTGACATTTGGGTTTAATTTAGACTGTACTCTATGTATACAGAGGGGGGAAAAGTATTTGGCTGCCATCAATTAACTAGTTGTCCTACTTAAAAATGGCCAATGACCTAAAGAGACCTGGGACATCAACAAAAAAGGTAACAACTAGGAACACACTACCTCATCATCTTGCATCTTCCAAAGGTCCCTCTGTTTAAGGCAACAATGTCCCGGCTCGTCTAAAGTTAGCCAAAAACCATATGGATGATCCAGGGGAGGATTGGGAAAATGTAATGTGGTCAGATGAGACCAAAGTAGAACTCTGTTGTGTAAACACCACTCGTCATGATTGTAGGGGGAAGAATGCTAAGTTGTTTCCCAAGAACACCATACCAACTGTGAAGCATTAGGGTGGAAACATTATGCTTTCAGGCTGATTTTCTATAAAGGGATAGGGCCATATATAATAGGGCCATGTATCTTGATATTTTGGGCAAAAACCTGCTATCAGTGAGAGCAATGAAGATGAAACTTGGATGGATCTTCCAGCATGACAATGATCCTAAATACTCCGCTTGAGCAACAAAAAAGTGGCTACATAAAAAGCCGTTCAAGGTTCTGGAGTGCCCTAGCCAGTCTACGGACTCCAATTCAATAGAGACTTTGTGGAAGGAGCAGAAATTCTAGCAACAGTCCCAAAACATCACATCTCTTCAGAAGATCAGCTTGGCAAAATTGGCCAAAATACCAGCTATAGTGTGTGCAAACCTGCTAATGGCCCTTCTCGAAACATTTGACCTCTGTCATTGCCTACTATGTTTACATTACAAAATATTTAGGTTAAACTTGGTTATAGAACAAATACTTATTGTCTGCACCATTATATAAATCAATTATTTTAAAAATCATATGTGATTTCCAGTATTTTTGTTTAACATTCTATGTCTCACTTGAAGTGCAACTATGAGGAAAATTAGACCTCATCTTTTTAAGTGAGACAACTTGCACAATCGATGGCTGGCAATTATATTATTTGCTTTTTATGTTTATGTTTATTTTTTTCCGTTCATTTAGTTCCTTTCATTTTTTTGCATATTACTCTTTAAGGAAATTATTAACGGACTTTATTTCCCTGTGTTATATAAAAGCACTTTCAATTGCTATGGCTGAATTGTGTTCTTTAAATAAACTTTCTTACTTGCTTACTTTCAATATTTATAAACTATACAATAATCTGTTGATGCATAGTAATGCTTCTTGTTATAAATACCCTATCTGATTTAACAGCATACCCTTCAGATGTAGGAAATGAGCAGATTGGAGGAGCAAATAATTGTACTATTACCCTGTACTTTTCGCTGTAATACTCCACTTGATGTAGATGTATGAAAAAATCTTTATTAGTGATTACTGATGGTTAAATTTCCTGAAGGCATGGACACGAAACCGAGAAAAGAAGGAAGAAAGGAAGAATGTGAAGAAAAGAAACCGGACCAGCAGAGACGGGAACTTACGACACAAGACAGGGAGGCAAACAAAGAACACAAGAAAACATCCCAGTACTCCGCCCCTGCCGGATGGCAGAGAAGCGGTAAAACAAAACAAACAAAAACAACGAACTGAACAGAACCACACCAATAGTTCAGATCCATTAATAAAAACTAAGAATTACACATTCACTACACACAAGCATGGATTAATGAACACAGTACTAATGTTTCTGGTAAGCTCCTGGTAACAACTAACTAATGACGATAACCTCAGCTCAAGATATGTCCGTCCACACCAATGTCCCCACACCTATGTGTGTGCGAGCATGCAGGTCTGAATAAGGTTTACCCATGCAAGTGATTGATAGCTGGTGTAATGAACGGTCAATCCGTCCTACAGGAATCGACAGGAGGAGACGCATGCATCCAGAGTCCCACAGAGCGCAGGAGCCGCAGGCGGACCAGCGCAGGGCCGATCACCCACCAAGAGAGGAACAGATGGAAGCCCCAGGGGAACACCAAGCAGCCGCAATGCTGGGGCCCGAGAGATCGCAGGGACGAGCCCAGGGGCTCCGCCGGAAACCGGCTACGCCAGGGCGGACCCGGAGGCCGCGGGGATCAGGGGCACCCCGACGAGGGACCAGCCGAGAGGGGTCCCCCGCCGCCGCCGCCAGGCAGGAGGCGCCCGCGGCCGACCAATGGACAATACACGCCGCCGCCACCCTGGACCAATACCAACCCGCCAGGGAGCCACAGAAAAAGCCACGGCGGATGTACACCCTCCCCAGGCCGCGCCCAGCCAGCACCTGGACATCCAGATCTACCAGCTCCCGGGTCCAGATCCCGCCCCATGCAGAGCGCCAAGATCTGGGGCCCAGCCAATGCCGGACAGCCCCCCCAGATGAACTGACAGGGCAGTAGAACTCATGGAAGTGGCAGGAGCTTTGGCGCCGGGCACGGTCCCCACCGATCCACCGGACGGTACCAACCTACTTTTCAACCCTGGCATCCCAATAAGAGGTGCCCCAGTCAATCCAAGGAGGACGTTGGCCCGAAACAGCGGCCGCCCGACACACCGGCCCACCCAGGACAAGCCAGGCATGCACCAGGACCGAGCCGGGGCGCAACCGGGAACCCCGACCCCAGGCATCGAGAGCCTTTATCGACCAGCGGGCAGGAGCATCCATCACCGACGGGGAGTGACGGAGGGGAAGAAGATACACCAGGCCAGAGGGCAGCCAAACACCCAACTTGACAAGTAGACATAGACAGACAGAGACACTCATACCTCTGGCCGGTGTTGGTCGGCCTCCCCGGTGACTGACCGGTTGGTGGGGTGTGGGCTGGTGGTAGGAGGTGCTGGGTTCTGTTGCCTCCCGGCCATCGGGCGGTAGTAGCAAGGCTGGAGGATGTCGGCCTGGGGGTTGGCCGCCTGGGGCTTCGGTCTGCTCACGGGCCTGGCGCGACATGTCCGGGGTACCCGAGTCGGTGGTGCGCTGGGTTCCGGCCTCGGCGCAGGGGCCCTTGGATGCTGGCGGTGCCTGGGGCGTCTCTTATTGGCGGGGAGGCTTTTTACCATCTAGCACAGCAGTACTTTTTAACGGGGTGCGCTTGGGACGGGAGGGGGGAGGGCGTGGAGGGGGGGGCGAAACTCAACCTGGGTGTCTAGTGACATGTGTTTTGTTAGCAGTGTGAATGTTGGGAAGGATTTAGGTGTGCCCCTGGGGTGGGGGCTGGTGGATTGCCGGAGCCCCCATAGGGCTCGGGGACGCCGCTGCCGTGGGCCATGACTTGACGTGCTGGGGCCTCCCACCCCTGGTGGATCGGGCCGAACGGGGGTGCCTATTGGAGTCAGCAGGGGAGCTGGCTCCCTGGGGTTGGCAGTGGTCACCCCAGTTATTTTCTCCCCATCCCCATGCCTCTGTCCACCTGCTCCTGGGGTGCGGGATGGAGCTTCCGTCTTCGCTACCCGGTGGCGGCCTGGGTACCGATTTTATTGAACTTAGACACTTACACTTGCAACATTTACATGGAACGCACATGTAGGTACCTGGCGGTGGGGCGCATTGGCGCTGGGGGCGGGGCCCCCTTATGGGGGGCCTCGCCTGTGGTGCCGGCACCCACTGTTTAAATGCATCTAGACACTGAGGGCCCGGGGGGGGAGATGGGGGTACCCGGCAGTATTCCCATGTCCCACCCCTCTGTTTTAAGTGCACATTAGAACAACACGCAACAACACCACATTGAGCAGGGGGAGAGAGGCTGGGGGGTCTTTCCACACCCCTGTTCGTTGGACCATCAGGGGTCCGAGCCCGGATAGAACATCAGGCCGTCTGGTCGGGGTCCTGGGCTGGTGGGCTGCTCTTGCCGGTGTGGGGGCCTTGGCGGTCTGCTTTTCCCCATCCTAGTGGGCAAAGGGGTCTGTCTCTCGGGTGCAGGGGCAGGGTGCTCTATTGAGGTGTCTGTCCCTGGGCCTGGGAGTATGGAGTATAGTGTAGGTATGGAGGGTATGAATGAGTGTATAGCGTCCTTCTTTCGTATGTCCTGTATTTGTAAGAATGCGTACGCATGAGAGGGAGAGTACGTATGAGTGTCTCTCTCTGTCTATGTCTACCTGTCAGGTTGGGTGTTTGGCTTCCCTCTGGCCTGATGCGTCTTCTTCCCCTCAGTTACTCCCCGTCGGTGATGGATGCTCCTGCCCGCTGGTTGATGATGGCTCTCGATGCCTGGGGCCGGGGGTCCCGGTTGCGGCCCAGCTCGGTCGTGGTGCATGTCTGGCGGGTCCTGGGTGGTCCGGTGTGTCGGGCGGCCGCTGTTTCGGGCCAACGTCCTCCTTGGATTGACTGGGGCACCTCTTATGGGGGTGCCGGGGTTGTAGAGTAGGTTGGTGCCGTCCAGTGGATCGGTGGGGACTGTGCCTGGCGCCCAGGCCTCCTGACGGTTCCAGGACTTCTGCTGGCTGGTCGGTTCATCTGGGGGGGGGCTGTCCGGCATTGGCTGGGCCCCTGATGTTGGCGCCCTGCGTGGGGCAGGATCTGGACCCAGGAGCTTGAAGATCTGGATGTCCAGGTGCCGGCTGGGCGCGGCCTGGGGAGGGCGTACAATCCGCTGTGGCTTTTGCTGTGGCTCCCTGGCGTGTGGGTGTGTGGGGGCGGGCCGGGTTGTTGGCGATGGGTATTGGTCCGGGGTGGCAGCGGCGTGTGTTGTCCGTCAGTTGGCTGCGGATCCCCCATGCCTGCGGCGGGGGGCCCTTGTCGGGTGGTCCCTGGTTGGGGCCCCGCTGGGGGGCGGGGTGCCCCTGGTCCCCGTGACCTCCGGGTCCTTATCCGGGCCCGCCCTGGCGTAGCCGGTTTCCGGCGGAGGCCGTGGGGTCGTCACTGCGATCTCTCGGGCCCCAGCATTGCGGCTGGTTGGTGTTCCCTTGGGGCTTCCATCTGTTCCACTCTTGGTGGGTGATCGACCCTGCGCTGAGCCGCCTGTGGCCTCTGTACTCTGTGGGACCCTGGATGCATACATCTCTTGCCTCCTCCATGTCTGTGTCGATTCCTGTAGGACGGATTGACGGTTCCTTACACCAGCTATCAATCATTTGCATGGGGAAACCTTATTCAGACCGGCATGCCCGCACACACATAGGTGTGGGGACATTGGTGTGGACGGACATATCGTAAGCTGAGGTTATCATCATTAGTTAGTTGTTCACAGGAGCTTACCAGAAACATTTGTATTATGTTCATTAATCCATGCTTGTGTGTAGTGAATGTGTAATTCTTAGTTTATTCTACTAGATCCGAACTATTGGTTTGGTTCTGTACAGTTTGTTGTTTTTGTTTTGTATTACTGTTTCTCTGCCGTCCGGCAGAGGTGGAGGACTGGGATGTTTTCTTGTGTTCTTTGTTTGCCTCCCTGTCTTGTGTCGTCGGTTCGCGCCTCTGCTGGTCCGGTTTCTTTTCTTCACCTTCTTCCTTTCTCCCTTCTTGTCTCGGTTTAGTGTCCATGACGTCAGGAAATTGAACCCACAGTAATCACTAATAAAGATTTTTCATACATATACATCAAGTGGCGTACTACAGCGAAGCTGTAATACTCTGCTTGGGAAAGTAAAACTGTTGGGCTTGTACTTGGTACTCAGACACCAATTCTGAGTAGCATACTGCTAGACAGGACACGTAAAAAAAAAAAAAAAAAAAAAAAAAATATATATATATATATATATATATAATTATCCAGTCAGATCAGTGTATCAAGACCATGCCAAAATTCGCAACTGCAACTTTAGAGTATCTCACTCAGTTTTATGCTGCACATTTCAAAATAAGAAAATTACAAAATAACATATTATTCTTTCAATTGTAAATCTTTATTTACAACCATGCAAACCTCCAAAACTTGATTTGTGAAGTTGAACTTTGATATTATGTGCAAGCTTGTCCATGTCCATGCACAGCTGCAAAATATTTATGACCTTAAATTGAGCTCAGAGCTCCGGACCTCTCGTGACTCAGAGCTTCGACGATGGCAGGCAGGAACTTACAGTTTTTGCCCATTGCTTGAACACTATAGAAACATGCTTAAACCAAAGTAACATAACTTGAAGTTGTTGTTACTATACCTTAAACAAAGTGTAACCATACCTTAAATAAAAGCGCTGCTTTGCACTTTAGTTGTAATTCTGTAACACACTTGATCCTGTCTGCAACACACTTGCTCCTAGACACTACACACTATTTCATACATAAGACATTTAGTTCAAAAATGAAATCTCAGGGTACCACTGGGAAAACACATCAATTCAGAATACAACACACATTGGTTAATTGAAAAGGCATAGACACACACCTGAAAACACTTACTTACAAAACTGAACACCAAACAGCCAGCTACAAAAAGGCCCCAGTTAAACAATTTTGAGAACTTTGCAAGCATGGAGGCAGGGAGAGCTAGAGGCAGAGGAAGAGGAAGAGGAGGACAGAGATATAGAGGAGTACAGAGAGAGAGAGGAGGACGTGGTCGAAGAGGCCACGCAAGGACCATTTATTCGGATGACATAAGGGCAACTTTGGTGGACCATGTCATAAACCATGGCCTGACTATGAGGGAAGCTGAGAAGAGAGTCCATCCTAATCTAAGCCGCTTCACAGTTGCATCCATAATAAGGACATTCCGGCTGGAAAACAGGTATGTCTTCAACTCTCTACTCAGACTGTATAGAGTATTTACAGTACTGTACAATTTCACATTACTGTATCACATGTATTGTATTCCAGGGTGGCTAATGCTCCTGTTCAACAAAAGTGGTAGTTTTGTGAAACATACCTAGATACAGTAACGTGTTGAGAGTTTCAGTACTGTGTATGGTAAATACAGTTAAGTTCAGTATACACCGTACTGTAAAAAAGAAGCAGACGAGAACAATTTGTGGTTGCATTTTTCTACAGAATGGCTAGAAGAACTACTGGGGGTGGACGCAAATGCCTGTTCACCCAACAGCAGGAACTTGGCATAATGAACCTAGTCAGAGCAAACGATGCAACAAATACTTGCAGATAGGCAAGTATTCAACAACATAAATTGAGTAAGCATCACAACTATCAGACGGATCTTGGTAAAGCACAACATGACCATGAAGCAACTTGACAGGATCCCATTTGAGAGGAACAGTGTCAGGGTCAAAGAACTTCGACACAAATATGTACAGGTAAGTGTTTCAGTCCTTTACATTTACAATAAAGAATGGGTGCAGTCCAGTAACAGATGAATATGTACCATTGGATTAGAACCATATGGATGCATTCAGAAAGCTACACAGGTACCTGTATGGTGGGATGGGTCGGTTATATGTAGTGTATGCGTGTGCTTTGAGTAAAGCCATCCACAATATGTATTTTTCTTTTACAGAGAATCTTGGACATGGATGGAGCTGCACAGCCGCATGAATGTATTTACAGTACATTGACGAGGCTGGATTCAACCTTATCAAAAACAGACGACGGGGACGTGATATAATTGGCAAAAGGGCAATTTTGCACGTCCCCGGGGCAGCGAGGGGGAAACATCACACTGTGTGCTGCCATAAGTTTTCAAGGGTTACTGCACCATCATGCCAAACTGGGTCCCTATAATGCGCAACACATAATCATATTTCTAGATACACTTCATGATGCAGTTGTACAGGATGGACCAGAGCAGCCCAGGTTTGTTGTTATCTGGGATAATGTTAGTTTCCATCGGGCTGCTCTGGTCCAGAACTGGTTCACCAACCATGATCAGTTTGAAGTTCTGTACTTGCCCCCTTACTCGCCATTTCTAAATCCTATAGAGGAATTTTTTTCCGCTTGGAGATGCCGCGTATATGACCGTCAACCACATGCCCGTATGCCTCATCTGCAGGCAATGGAACAGGCCTGCGGAGACATTGAGGTGAGGTCAATCCAGGGATGGATTAGGCACACAAGGGGATATTTTCCCCGATGCTTAGCGAGAGAAGACATTGCTTGTGATGTTGATGAGATCCTGTGGAGAGACCCCAACAGACGGCAGGATCCATAAGCCCACTTGCGCACAATTGAGTTTTTGTGTTTATAGTAGTGTATTGTTTTTTTTTTTTTTTGATTTAACTGAATTTACTGTACTGTAAAATATACTAATATAATGATTATGAAAACAGTATTAATTTTTTTGGTTGTGAAATCATGCCCTCTGTGGAACTGAATAAAAACACTGAAACCAAAAGAATGCAGTTTTTTATATAAAGTAGAATAGTGTGTTGCTGCTAATCTGAAAGTGTATTCATATGATGTGAGGGGATATCATTTTGTCATCAGAGTGACATTTTGACAAAGGACTGTTAGATTTTGATAGCAGTTTCAATTTGACATGGATGTTAATGGTTTATTTCCCAGTGTTTTGTCTTATTGTCTTGTGTGTAGAGTTTTGACACAATGAGCCAAATTTAGCAAAGCGTGTGTAAACAATAGGCAAAAACTGTAATCAAAAATGAATGTCACTGGCTGGGATTTTAATTTGGAGTTGACTTCCCATTTTAAAACTGAAGATATTATTGTATAAATGATGAATGAAAAAGACTTAGCATCTCCAAACCTTACCATGGCCCTGGGATACTTTTAAAAACTTTAAGAACTGTCTCATCGGACCTTTTACCAGAGCTGAGATACCCACTAGACATACTATTTCCTGATTACTTTTCCCTCATCCTATTCCGGAGTATCGATTAAAGCATATAAAGGCCTGGAGGGAAATAAATGGACACAATCGGGGTTTGTTATCAAGATCCAGATCTGGAATATTCCTGCAAAGGACTGTGCACCGCGAGGATAAGTGTTGGGGATCATTTTATTTACCATTACCAACTGGCAGCTAGGTTATGTCTCTCAATATCGGACTATTAATCAAGCATTGTTTAAAAAAATAATAATTACACCTTAGTCTGTTCAAATCAAATCAAACTTTATTTATAAAGCACTCTTCAAACACAGTTTCTCAAGGTGCTTTACAGATTTAAAATGACCCCACAACCTCCCAATCCCACCTTCAAAAAACAAAAATAAAATCATAGCAAGTACATGTAATGGTTCCTGCATTTAAATATTCTAATAAGAGTTATATAATATAAGCTAGGACCAGAAGATCCATGTTCAGCTCTAAGAGGGATAGACTATGTTTTAAATCACAACAAAAACACAAAAGATTTGGTGCAGCAGGATGTGCTCTGTGTATTAGTTATTTACAAATTATATACAATATTTACAAGACAATAATATCACAGGTGAATGTCCCATGTGCAACAGTTTCTCTTTTTTCCAAGAGTTGTTGAATAGTCCAGAGTGAATCAAGGAATGGTTTTATTATCGTAATGTGCAGAAAATGTCTGATCCGCCTCCTACCGCACTGTAGAGGGTGGATGACTTGTTGATTGGGTTTTATAGCTCGCCTCTAATTTCCATCCATAGAGTGTATGAACTCCATAGGACCAACAGGAATTGTTTGCTTTGGTTAAGCAGGAAGGATGGAACCTGGCCTATATAAAACAGGACCATATGTAAATTCTATAAATTAATAATCATCAGAGTATTCTTAATTAAATAATACTGCACCATAAATCATAATGCAAACGTTCAGTTACAAGTTTCCATTAGCATTTCAGTGTATGTGTGTGGCTATATAAGCCAACAAACAACAATCAAAATAAATAGTGAGCTCACAGTTAAAAGCACTTGCAAATAATTGTTTGCATAGAAAAACAAAACAAAACAAGAATGCTTATGACAGAGTTGTTAATGCCTGCACAACAGCAATGTCTGGATATTCAATTCAATTTCAATAGGTGCTAACAGTTAGCTGCTAACATGCTACATGGCTACAAACAAATTGACTCACCAATTCCCTCGTGATTGCAACACACGGCAGAATGATGCTTGGCAAGAGTATTGAGACCTACAAGTTGACATGCATGCCAGTGAGTAAAACAGTTAAAAAAGATGCAAAATAGCTATTTATACTGATTTTCCTCATACCTGTAAGCTGCTCCACATTGGCTTCACCCACACAGCACTAAACCGGAAGTGAGTGGAGTGCGTCATAAATCAACTACCGCCAGATACAGCCCATCAAGTCTTGCGAGAACGGCTTGAAATCCCGCGATATTTCAGACGGGATTACAGGACGTGGATTGCGTGAGAAAAGAGATGTATGAAATTTATCCGGGTTACACCCTCCCCCCTTAAATCCATGCACGTCCCGTTGCATAGCTACAAAGGTTTTGGTAAACTTGGCGCGGGGACAAGACTAAGTGCCTCAGTGTACGCATTGGACAAACTTTGAAACAGTGTTTGAACAACTGAAATTAACGGGTTACCCAAACCAGGATATGTCAGACGGCTGGGTGGCTGACGTTGCCGTGAAGAACGTCTGAGCGCTGTTCCGTCCGCAACCGAATTATGCAATTCCACATCGGAACTGGAATTTACAGGACCTATAGATGGCTCAGATTAAACAGACAAAGGAGCTTCAGCCTCAGGTTCCACACGCAGCTCGGGTTCAGGCAAATCCTCCTCAGATTCAAAGGTAAGTTGTCCTTCCTCCACAAGCTCCGGTAAGTTTGAGTCAGGAAGAACATCGCCCTGAAGAACTTCCTCGAGGATGTCACGTTTGACTGGGGACAAAGACATATCAGATGTCAAGGTCTCAAATCCAGGTAAGTGCTCTTCAGCTGGTGTCACATGATTTTCCTCATGAGCAGGTGCATCGAAGTTGGAACTGTCAGGAAAAATGGGGGTTGGACGTACGGAAGACTCCACAGTGTCAATGGGTTCAGGTGTTGGCTCTGATTCTCCAACTCCTTCCACAGTGTATTTGGTTGGAACCAAGACAGGACTTTCCAGGATAACTGAGTCAGCATCCTCCTCTTCCTCCTCAGGGACATCAACCATATCTGTGGTGTTCTGAATCTGGCTGCGGGTGTGTGGACGTCGAGCAGGTGTAGCAGCGGGAAGGTCTTCACTTGGGTAAACTGGGAGGAAACCACAAGGGAGTAACAGGTCCCGATGTAAGGTGCGAGTTCGTCCATCTTGATGTTCAGGCTGAACAGTGTAGACTGGCAAATCTGCAGCACGCTTAATAACTTTGTAAACTTCTTGCTCCCATTTATCTCCCAATTTATGCTTCCCACGCAAGCGGACGTTACGGACAAGAACTCTATCTCCAATTTCAAGACTGGAAGGTGTTACTTTCTTGTCAAATCGGTTCTTGTTCCTTGCAGCAGACTTGAGCGCATTCTCTGAGGCAAGTTTATAACTTTCCTCAAGATGTGTTCGGAGAGTTTTCACATACTGAGAGTGAGTGATAGATGGAGCTTCTCCAACAGGCAAACCAAAAGCTAAGTCAACTGGAAGGCGGGGACAACGGCCAAACAAGAGTTCATAGGGGTAAATCCAGTGACCTCATTCCCTGTGCAGTTGTATGCGTGCACCAAAGGTTTAACATATTCCCGCCATCTTGACTTTTGGTGGTTCTCCAGAGTCCCAAGCATACTGAGCAGGGTGCGGTTGAAGCGCTCGACTGGATTCCCTCGTGGGTGGTATGATGTAGTACGGCTCTTCTTAATACCTGCAACCTCGCAAAGCTCCTTAATGAGTGACGACTCAAAATCCCGGCCCTGATCCGAGTGGATACGCTCGGGAATTCCATAATGTACCATAAACTCAGTCCAAAGGCATTTGGCCACAGTTTTTGCTCGCTGGTTAGCGGTTGGGATGGCAACTGCAAACTTCGTGAAATGGTCAGTGAGGACTAAAATGTCTTTAGTGTTACTACTGTCGGGTTCGATTGTGAGAAAGTCCATACATAAAAGTTCAAGTGGACGACTGGTTTTAATGTTCACCAATGGAGCGGCCTTGTCTGTTGGTGCTTTCCGCCTCACACATCTGTCACAGGTCTTGATGGTATGTTCCACATCTGCTGCCATCTTTGGCCAAAAGAAACGTTGGCGAACCAGATCGAGTGTCCTTTCAATTCCCATGTGTCCCATGTCATTGTGGAGGCTCCTGATTACAGTCGGACGCAAGTCTGGTGGCAGGACCAACTGCAAGATGAGCTTCTCCCCCTCCTGTCTCCTCCGGTATAGGACTCCATCCTCCAGCTCCAGTCTATTCCACTCCCTTAACAGCAGTGGAAGTTCGGGAAGTTCCTTACGAGCAGTAGGGGGAACCTTCTCACCAGTCTCAAGCTGGTAGATGACCTCACGAATGGCAGGGTCACCTCTTTGTTGCTCTTGAAGGTCAGTATGAGACAGAGATTGAATCACTGGCAAACCATGGGACTCTTCACTGGTATAACCATCAGGAATACAGTTGATGGTGGCAGACAGAGATTCGACCAGGGCAACAGTAGTTTGACCAAGTCTGGAATAGTGAGATGTTCTCACAAGACAGCTCTGGCAAATGGCATCCACAATTTCAGCTGAGATTTCCTCCGCTTCACCGGGACTACACAGCTGACTTGTAAGGTGATAAACAAGATCCATGTCATTGCAAGAATTGTCCTCAGCAATCTCGTCATGGTGACGTCTTGACAATGCATCCGCGTCCAAGTTCTGGTGACCTGCTCGATATTGCAACTTGAAAGAATATGTGGAGAGGGCCGCCAACCACCGATGACTTGTGGCATCCAATTTGGCTGAAGTGAGGATGTAAGTGAGGGGGTTGTTATCTGTCACGACTGTGAAGGTGGCTCCATAGAGGTAATCATGGAGTTTTTCAGTGACACTCCATTTTAGGGCCAAAAACTCCAATTTATGGGCCGGATACCTTGTCTCACTTAACGATAAACCTCTACTGGCGTAGGCAATCACACGCAGCACGCCCTCCTGCTCCTGGTACAGCACTGCTCCTAATCCTGTCGTGCTTGCATCTGTATGCAGAATGTAGGGTAGCTTGGGATCTGCAAAGCGAAGAATAGGAGCGGATGTCAACTTGATGATGACAGTTTCAAATGCAGTTTGCTGCTCACAGGTCCACTTCCCTTCGAAAGGCTGCTTTGGATCCAGGTATTTCCCTCCAGAGCTCTTCACCTTAGCGGAACGTCGGATAGGTGCATAGCCACGAGTGAGTTCATTTAGTGGCTTCACAATAACAGCATAGTCCTTAATGAATCGCCTGTAGTATCCTGCGAAGCCCAGAAAATATCGCAACTCCTTCAGGTTGCGGGGGACTGGCCAGGACTTTAGTACTTCTATCTTTTCTGGGTCTGTCTTAACTCCTTCTTCAGATACCACATGGCCAAGGTACTTCACAGAGGACCGACAAAATTTGCACTTGTCTGGTGAAAGTTTTAATCCAAACTCTTTAAGACGGGTTAACACACGGAGTAGACGCTCTTCATGTTCTTCTAATGTTGACGAGAAGATAATGATATCGTCCAAAAAGACAAGAGCTTCTTTCAGATGCAAATCTCCCATGCATTTCTCCATCAGCCGCTGAAACGTACTTGGAGCATTGGTTACTCCTTGCGGCATCCGGTTCCACTCCCAAAATCCAAGCGGAGTAACGAAAGCTGTCTTAGCTTTATCTTTCTCCGACATCTCTATCTGGTAGTATCCAGATTTGAGGTCCAAAACAGAAAACCGTTTCGAACCTGTCAGGGCAGAGAATGATTCTTCAAGGTTTGGGAGTGGATACACATCTTTTACAGTCTGAAGATTGAGTTTCCTGTAATCAATGCAGAGTCTGACGTCTCAGTTGCGCTTCCGTACCACCACGATTGGAGATGAAAATGGCGACTCAGACTCCCTTATAACTCCAGCTTCGAGAAGGTCTTTCAGATGTCTCCGGACAGCCTCCAGATCTCGAGGGTGGATCGACCTTGCTCTATGCTTGAAGGGAGTTTGATCATCAAGTTTTATCCGGTGTTTTACACGATCAGTACAGCCAAAATCAAGGTCGTGGTGGGAAAATACCTCCGGCATGTCTTTGAGCTTGGTGGTGATTCGCTCCTTCCATTCCAATGAGATGGGTGAGTCTTCAAAGTTAAACTCTATGTTGTCAGTTTTAGCCGGATGAGAAGAGGTAACTTGTTGCGAGAGAATGGTGGGTGATACTCCAATATCTGCAATGATGGTAAGTGGTGGCAAATGAATATCTTGTGCTGACTGGTTCTGCACAATCACAGGGACTTTGTAAGGAGAGTGCAGTGGGAGTGAGATTAAACAGTTCTGAACACACAGTCCTCCAGGTAGTGGTGAGGTCGGGTGTTCGATGATTGCCCACTTTTCCCCAGAGGGTGTGTGAAGTCTAGCTGACCCCTCCAGGACTACGGTCTGACCAGCCGGTATGATGACTGGCAATGGGCTCAGCAGATGAACAGATCCTGCACTGCCACTGTGGTTCTGCTGGTGTTTAAATTGCAGGAGCTTTAAGACCGCACGATATCCCTGGGCATCTGGTTGGAACGTGGAATAGTTGCTGTTGTAGTGCTGCTCATAGAGAGGCTCTAGGGTGTTCATTCCAATCAGCAATGATGATTGAGAGTTGGCATCTGGGACGACCAGGGCAAGTGTCGGCACATCAAGAGCTTCACCTAGGAAGTCATCTGGAAAGGTGATTATTACCTCCACGTACCCAAGGTATGGCACAGACTGTCCAGCTGCGCCTTCCACCTGGAGTAAGTTGTGGAGTGGCTTCACTTGTTGATCACTCAGGTTCCTATTATATAAGGACACAGGGATGGTCGTCACTTGTGAGCCAGTATCCAACAGACATGTCTTTTACAACAGTTACATGTCTTTCCAGCAATGTTGACAACCGCGGAGCACCTTGATCCAATTAAGCCCTTTGGAAGTCCAGTTTCCAATCTCTGTGAATCTGGATGTGACATCACCGCACACCTGACAGTCTTTGGTTCATTCTTGGGACAGGTTTGGCCCCTCCTAGTTCCCGTTTGTCCCACAACAGGAACTTCATCTAGTTTAAATGATTGTGACTGGATGTGGATTGTTGTTTCTGGGCAAACTGTTTCTTTTTATGAGCTACCAGAGAAGAGTTGGGCTCATTCTGACATTGTGGACGGATATGGCCATCTTCACCACACCTAAAACAGTAACCAGGTTGCTTTGGAGATGGTGTGGGCTGCTGGTACTGCCTTGGTGTGGCATTTTTTTGCGTTGGCTGCTTGGTATTGTGGGTCATGGCCCGGGAAGGCTGGCTGCGGCTGGCTGTTAGCATAGCCAGCTGTCGCTGCACCTCTGCTAGTTGTTCTGCTAGCTTCTGCGTGATGTTACTTAATGCAGCAACTGCCCCTCTTTCTTCACAGTCAACAGTGGCGTACTGCACGTGGGTGGTTGCCTTCTGCCTGGGACCAATATGTCGCTTCATTCTGAGAGCTTTTGCTGCCTCTCGGTCCTCTTCTGTACGCAGAAGGAGCAGTAATTCAGAAAACACAGGTGGATTTAGCTTCCTTTGTTTTAATTGAAGCTCAGCAATCAGTGTGTTGTCCCAGCACCCACGGCAGAACTGGTTTATAAGGTGCCTGCTGACATCTGCTTCAAAAGCTCCACGCCTCTTTACAGCTGCATTCAGTGCCGCTTGGAGACGTTGTAAATAGGATGATGGCTTCTCCCCTGCATCCTGAAACGTGTCCATGAACTTTGCAAACAGCTCCTCTCCATCTTGGACAGTGCCATATGCAGAATCCAAAGTGTCCAAGTATACAGCAGGAAGTGTGTCTGAACTCAGGTGTTTTACCACATCAGCAGCTGGAGGCAGAAGACTGTCCATAATCCTTCTCGAGCGTTGGAGATCTGACACAGATGGGTCCCTAAATAATAGGCTGACTCCTGACCGCCAGGTCTCATAATCTGCCTCATTAGCTGGTCTCGGTGATCGTCCAGAAAACATCCTGAGTCTGTGTTGGTAAGAGACACTTTCATCTTTTTTTACAATATGTTCCACCACATAGCGCTGGACTTGAGGTGGGTTAACATCCAGGTTGTAGGGCTCTTGTGCTTGTGCTGTGGGGCCGAATGAAGTTGTCCGTGGACCACCTATGGGTCTCCGGGTGGCAGAATCATGGTGTGAAACAGTAGGAGTGGTTCCTGGCTGCCTCACCAGAGGCTCTGGGGGTGGTGCTTTGATCTCTGTGTCTACAGATGAGCCTGTAGGGTCCGGGTCCAGATTGGCGACTGTCCATCCAATCTGAGCCATGGTGGTCTTTAGCACTTCCGCCATATCTACACCAGATAGTTTGGAAATCGCTTGGAGTTCGGTTAAATAAGACTGTGTTTTATTCTTTGAAACGAATTCTGAAAATGCAGTTGACATTTCAGAAATGATGAATGTTCCAGTTTTATCAGATGATTTAAATGTATATGGTAAGGTCGGACGCAATTCAGCTATAGCTGCGCCACTACTAAATTCAAGGACAAATATCCCATCAAATTCAGAACCAGAATCAGTTATTAATTCGGTTCTGATTATCTTCCCATACCGTTTTAAAAAGTCAATAACTTCTTCAATAACTTCTATTTTTGTCACTGGTATGCCTTCAACTAATACACAGTTTGGTATCTTGACATTGAGTTTTTCAAATGCATCCATTTTTCTGTAAATTAGTGTCACCAAAAACAAAAAAAGGAAAAAATCAAAATGTGAATTAAACAAAGTCAAAATCCCTCCTGGCTAGCTCGCCACTTATGTAACGGTTCCTGCATTTAAATATTCTACTAAGAGTTATATAATATAAGCTAGGACCAGAAGATTCATGTTCAGCTCTAAGAGGGATAGACTATGTTTTAAATCACAACAAAAACACAAAAGATTTGGTGCAGCAGGATGTGCTCTGTGTATTAATTATTTACAAATTATATACAATATTTACAAGACAATAATATCACAGGTGAATGTCCCATGTGCAACAGTTTCTCTTTTTTCCAAGAGTTGTTGAATAGTCCAGAGTGAATCAAGGAATGGTTTTATTATCGTAATGTGCAGGAAATGTCTGATCCGCCTCCTACCGCACTGTAGAGGGTGGATGACTTGTTGATTGGGTTTTATAGCTCGCCTCTAATTTCCATCCATAGAGTGTATGAACTCCATAGGACCAACAGGAATTGTTTGCTTTGGTTAAGCAGGAAGGATGGAACCTGGCCTATATAAAACAGGACCATATGTAAATTCTATAAATTAATAATCATCAGAGTATTCTTAATTAAATAATACTGCACCATAAATCATAATGCAAACGTTCAGTTACAAGTTTCCATTAGCATTTCAGTGTATGTGTGTGGCTATATAAGCCAACAAACAACAAACAAAATAAATAGTGAGCTCACAGTTAAAAGCACTTGCAAATAATTATTGTTTGCATAGAAAAACAAAACAAAACAAGAATGCTTATGACAGAGTTGTTAATGCCTGCACAACAGCAATGTCTGGATATTCAATTCAATTTCAATAGGTGCTAACAGTTAGCTGCTAACATGCTACATGGCTACAAACAAATTGACTCACCAGTTCCCTCGTGATTGCAACACACGGCAGAATGATGCTTGGCAAGAGTATTGAGACCTACAAGTTGACATGCATGCCAGTGAGTAAAACAGTTAAAAAAAAAGATGCAAAATAGCTATTTATACTGATTTTCCTCATACCTGTAAGCTGCTCCACATTGGCTTCACCCACACAGCACTAAACCGGAAGTGAGTGGAGTGCGTCATAAATCAACTACCGCCGGATACAGCCCATCAAGTCTCGCGAGAACGGCTTGAAATCCCGCGATATTTCAGACGGGATTACAGGACGTGGATTGCGTGAGAAAAGAGATGTATGAAATTTATCCGGGTTACATACAACCCCCTCCCAACCCATCAGCCATACACACACACTTAAAAGCTACAAAAAGCGGGCTGAGTACAGATGAGCCAGGAAATGCAATCGTGGGAGCCATCTGCATCGGCAGCAGCAGATCAGCAGCAGCAGCCAAGGCACCGACCCAGGGCGCCCAGAGGAGGGAGGGCTGGTACCCCCACCTCCATCAAAGCACTAGCTCGGGTGCCCCCAGGCAGCCACAGCCGACCACCGTTCCCGATGCAGGGGGTCCCCAGAGAGGAAACACTGGGAGGAAGATTAAAATAAGTTAAGATATTAAATGTATAAATTTAAAGTGTAAAACAATGTTAAGTGTAAAACAATGATAAGATAGGATCAATATAAAAATACAAAGCAGGGGCTGTATTTACAAAGACCCTTATCTTATCGCTAGGAGTTACTCCTAACTCGCGCTACGTAGGAGTTGTCGTCTAAAACCTATTCACAAACGCACTAAGAGCTACTTTTACGTAGGAAAAATCCCTAAAAGTAAGTTAAGAGTAACGTCCTGTTGCTATGGAAAACGTCATTTCCTATGCATGAGTAAATAAACGGACAGCAATGTGATTGGTTGTTGAATGACGTGTGAAACCAAGAAATTGAAAATTTCAATGTCTTTAAAAGCGTAAGTATGAACATTGCAAATAGCAGAAATAAAGCACGATAACATCTTTGTGTCGGCCACGAGTCTGACACTTCATTCAACGTACACACAATAGCTAATTACAGAGAGGGTGAAGTTTAAAAACGAAAAAACTTGAAATGCATCATATTACCCTGCCTAACGCCTGCTGATAACTGGGATAATCTCCAGCCCCCCCTCCACGCGACCCTGAATTGGATGAAAGGGGTATAGATAATGGATGGATGCATGCATCATATTAAGGGAGTGATTGCAAGTAGGCTGTAAACAATTAGGCTGTCTAATGAGCACATACATTGGAAGATGTGCAACCCCGGCATACCTGTAATCGCCATGAAATTGGCTTTAATTCGATGCAGTTGCTGGATGTCTAATGGGAAAGAGATGAATTGTTGGATAATGTGTGGTCGACAGAGCGCTTTAAGGGTTTGGTGGATTGATCGGCTGATAGATGGTTCTGCTATACCCAAGTTGTCCGCGTTGCAAAGTTGCATTTTCCTTGTGGCTAAATATCTTAGTTTCGCTAAACATTTAATTTCTGGACTGATCGGATTTGTTACTTTTAGTTGGAGACGTGATTGCATCCCGCACCACATCTGCAATAAACGATTTAGTCGGTATCGTTTGGTTAATTCTGAATCATCCAGAGTGTCCAACACATTGCGTCCGGCTGCAGACATTTTGGGAGTCTTTGTGAATAGGTCTAAGGGAGTTAGGAGTCCTCTTGACTTCTTTTAAGGACTCCCAGACTTAGGAGCTACTTTTAGGCCTAAAAGTATCTTAAGAAACTAGGAGTCCTAAATTTAAGAGTGACACGCCCACATTTTTTAGGAGTTACTCCTAAATTCGGCAGTTAGGACCTACTTTTAGCCCTAATATTCTTTGTGAATACGGTACCAGATTGATAAATAAACAGTTAAAAGCTAAACTAAAAATTAAATCAGGTAAAACAAGCTGACCAGTTAAACATATATTAATAAATGATAATTAGTTAAACGCTTGGTTAAAAAGGTAAGTCTTGAGCCTGTTCTTAAAAACCTGAATGTTATCTGCGGCCCTGAAATCCTCCGGCAGCCTGTTTCAGAGGTGATGGCCATAATAATTGCAAGATGCCTCATCCTGAGTCGATCGCTGCATCCGAATAACCCTACTACACCTACTACGTAGTAGGCGAAAATAAGTAAGCGAGCGATGTAGTAAATCCGAATCTCTAGTATGGATTGGCAAAGTAGGCATAAAGTTCCCGGATGTGTTCTTCCACCACAGAAAAATTTGCTGTATGCTACGCTCTCCCACAATGCAGCGAACGCAAGGGTTCATATGGTAAAAGCATTTCTGACAGATAAGAAGGCCCTAGACCATTAAGACACTTAAAAACCATTAAAATAACCTTAAAAGCGATGCTAAAACATGCGGGGAGCCAATGCAGTGATTTTAAGACCAGTGTAATGTGCTCCTGCCTTCTGGTCTTCATCAGGACACGAGCTGCTGAATTCTGTAAAAGCTGTAAACTTGACGTAGTCTGTTTGGGTAGACCAGAAAGCAGGGCGTAGCAGTAATCACGTCTACTGGTGATAAAAGCATGTATTAGCGTCTCTGTATTGGCGTTATGATCCCAAGACATGTAAACAGCAGCATGCAGAAATCATAAAGATTATGATTCTGCAACATTTAATGTGATGTTTACTAGTTATGTGAGCAACAAGACAGAAAAAATCCTGGCAAGATAGTTGTATGAACTCCACAAAGAAAGTTAATAAAAGCATATAAGTAATCATTGCAATAATCCAACGTTTCTGTGTTCTGGATTCTTAGTCAACTCCAAGAGCTCTATATTCAGGTTTTGACTCAGAGTTTGTTGAACCTGCTTTCTGAAATGAGCCTGCTTGTGAAGCTTTGTGGCTTTTATCCTGTGAAGAGAACCAAATAAATAAAGTTTACTTTGACAGGTGTATACAATCTTTTTTCAGGTCAGGACTGAAAAACCTTCCAGGACGTGAGTTCAATGAGCAGATCATCCTTGGAAGCTTGTATAGCAAACAACCTTGCATATGAGTGGCTGTACACAGGTGGGTAAAACTTTCTCACCATATAGTAACAGGGAAATCGTGGTCAAAGAAAAGGTCCAGGTTTGGTTTACATTGAGTTCAAGGTTTTGACAGGTTCAAAAATCCAGCTGATAGAGAGAAGTCAAGTAAGGTTCAAAAACCATTAAATCTGAGCCCATATCTGAAATCAGAATAACAGCAGTGACGATGGTAAAAACAGGGCCATGCCCCCAATGACTAAGCTTGCCTTGAACCTGCTGGCTGTCATCAGCATGAATATTCAAATAATCTGGCACCTGTGCTGGGGTTGGAAGGTGCTTTTATCCTGAAGAGCACAGGCGGAGATCATTAGACAGGCCCAGGTGCTCATACAGCAGTGATTGAGTATCCATGGATGAAGAGGGCAGTGAGATATAGACAACCATTTACAGAAAAAGTTGAGGCATGAGATGAAAATAATTTAGAAATCAGAATGGTGACACATCCTTGCTAAATGGCTATAATGGCTTAGAATCGGTTCAATTATATTTCAAAATTGTGCTTATTTCAAAAACCTTTTGTTCACCCCTTGTTTTGCTTTTGAAGGGGTTGGGGTATTTCACAGGAATAACATACATTTTCAAACCCTTTCAGACCATGCTTCCATGCTAATGATGTAACCACAAACCCCTGTAAGAATTACTTTCACATACAATACAAGTCCATGAGGCAAAAAACAATCCTTAAACAATATATTTAATTTATGCTTTAAGGCAAGGTAAGGCAAGTTTATTTGTAGAGCACAATTCATACACAAGGCAATGCAAAGTGCTTCACAGTTGCATAAATTAAGAAAAAAGATAAACAAAACAAAAAACAATCGACTTAAAAAAATAATTAATTACAATGAAAAGCAAGAGTGCAGATAAAATACTTTCAATTGTCATATGCATGGGTAAAAATAACTGTTTTCAGCCTGGATTTAAACATTGTTAGAATTGAGGCTTGTCTCACATCCTCATGAAGACTGTTCCATATTTTAGCTGCCTGAAACTGAAATGCAGCCTCACCTTGTTTATTGTTGACTCTGGGAACCACCAGGAGACCCCTCCCTGAAGTTCTCAGGGCCCGAGATGGTTCATATGTCTCTAACATGTCAGAGATGTACTTTGGTGCAAAACCACGAAAAGACTTGGACACAAGCAGAGCTGTTCTAAATTCTATTCTCTGAGCGACAGGAAGCCAGTGCAGAGACCGGAGCACTGGACTAATATGGCCGTATTTCCTGGTTCTTGCCAGGACTCGAGCAGCAGCGTTCTGGATGTACTGCAGCTGTCTAACAGCTCGTTTAGAGAGGCCAGTGAGCAGGCTGTTGCAGTAGTCTAACCTGCTGAAGACAAATGCACGGATAAGTCTCTCTAAGTCTGGTTTCAACACCATTCCTCTGATCTTAGCAATGTTTTTCAGATGGTAAAAAGCTGTTGATGTTATTGCTTTGATGTGGCTGTTTAAGTTCAGGTCGGAGTCCATGATTACCCCTAGATTTCTAACCTGATTTTTTGGTTGAAGACAGAGAGACTCAAGATGACTGATAACACTTTCTCTTTGTGTCCGTGGGCCAAAAACAATTATCTCAGTTTAGTCTGAGTTTAACTGGAGAAAGTTGTTTTGCATCCACACACTGATCTGTTCAATACATTAACAGAGTGTATCTATAGGCCCATGTTCACCTGCCGTCAGTGACACGTAGATCTGAGTGTCATCTGCGTAGTTATGGTAAGAAACATTATTGCTGTTAATTAGCTGACCCAATGGAAGCATGTACAAGTTGAATAAAAGTGGTCCCAAGATTGACCCCTGAGGGACTCCATAGGTCATGGGAATTTTGTCTGAGACAGAGTTGCCAATTTTGACAAAGCACGTCCTGTCCTTGAGATAGGGCTTGAACCAGTTTAGAGCAGTACCAGAGATTCCCACCCATTTTTCTAAGCTGTAAAATAAGATCCCATGGTCTACTGTGTCAAAGGCAGCGCTCAGGTCCCGCAAAACTAAAACTGAGACTTTGCCTGCGTTGGATCAGAGCTACAGACGTGGACAAAATTGTTGGTACCCTTCATTAAATAAAAGAAAAACTCATAATGGTCACAGAAATAACTTTAATCTGACAAAAGTAATAATAAATAAAAATTATATAAATGTTGACCAATGAAAATCAGACATTGCTTTTCATCCATGCTTCAACAGAATTATTTAAAAAATAAATGCATGAAACAGGCCTGGACAAAAATGATGGTACCCACAACTAACATTGTTTACATTGTCTAACATTGTTAGACAGGAGAAAGTAAATGAAGTGTTGAAATGCTACTTTCTCTAGGACTTTTTCTAAGAATGGTAGGTTTGATATGGGCCGGTAGTTGCTCAGTACTGTGGCATCAAGGCTGCTCTTCTTTAGAAGAGGCTTAATGACCGCAGTTTTTAAAGCATTTGGGAAAAATCCAGTCTCAAGTGAGATGTTAACTGACCAAGTTGTGGTAACAAGCTGCTCAGCACAGACTTTAGAAATCGAGTGGGTAATTCATCAAGGCAGCATGCACATGAACTCAGACCACAGATAACCTCTTCAATTGTTTTGTAACTGGCAGTTCTAAAATGTGTCGGCACAAGGTGTTTAAATTGAAACAGTCTTGCTATTTGTTTTGTGGTAATTATGGCATTTTTAATGCCTTGGACTTTGTCATTAAAATAAATTCCAAACTCATTGCACTTAAATGCAGAAATTAGTTATAATGGGGTGAAACTTAAGGATAAGTTAATCTGTTCACTGTGGCAAACAGAACACGAGTATTGTTTCTGCAGTTTGTGATTATTTCAGAGAAATACTTCTCCATTGCTCCACGTAAATTCTGTTTAAACACACAAAGCACTTCTTTGTAAACCTCATGATGCCATTTCCGTTCGGCTTTTCGGCACTCCCTTTTTTGTCCCCTGACCGAAACTTTATTTCTCCAAGGTGCCGTTTGCTTAATGTTAACCTTTTTAATCTTGACAGGAGCAATAGTATCCAAAACATTTCCAACCGTTGACATGTAAGAGTCCAATAGATCATCAACATTTGAACATGGGGGATTTTCAAATCTGATCAATTCCATAAATTGTGTCCTTTTTGTATCATTTATGTGTCTTCTCTGAATTGCTCCAGGCCCAACTACTGGGTTCGGTGCAACAGATAGGTCAAAGGAGACACACAAATGATCAAATAAAGCAAGGCAATTTTATTTATATAGCACACTTTCAACATAAGGCAATTCAAGGTGCTTTACATGATTCAGTGATAATTCAATTCAATTCAAATTCGAAAATACTTTATTGATCCCAGAGGGAAATTAAGTGTTGTTGTAGCTCATTAATTAATAAATTTTTCAAGGAGTTGTTGTAGACCATGATGGCTGTGAGGATAAAGGATTTCCTGTAGCGGTCTGTGTTGCAGCGAAAGTGAAGAAGCCTCCGACTGAAGATACTCTGTTGCTGTAGGACTGTCTCATGGAGAGGATGCTCAGGGTTTTCCATGATCTTTTTAATTTTATGAAGAATCCTTCTTTCCATCACTATCTCCAGTTGTTCCACAGTCGTCCCCATAACAGAACCAGCCTTCTTTATCAGGTTATCAACCCGTTTTGAGTCCCTGGCTCTGATGCTGTTACCCCAACAGATGATGGACGAAGAGATGACACTCTCCACCACAGACTTGTAGAAGATTTACAGAATCTTGCTGCAAATCTTGAAGGACCTCAGCTTCCTCAGAAAGTAAAGTCTGCTCTGTCCCTTTTTGTAGACGGCTTCACTGTTGATTCTCCAGTCCAGTCTATTGTCCAGGTAAATTCCGAGGTATTTCTACTCCTCAACCCCCTCCACTTCTTCTCCCATGATGAAGACTGTCTTTGACTTGTCTCTGTTTCTTCTGAAATCTACAATCATCTCCTTTGTTTTGTTCACATTCAAGGTAAGATGATTGTTTTCACACCATGCCACAAAGCTTCTCACCAGCTCTCTGTATTCAGCTTCTTCACCATCTCTGATACACCCGACAATTGCAGAGTTGTCTGAGTATTTCTGCAGATGACAGGTCTCAGTCTTATACTGGAAGTCTGAGGTGTACAGAGTGAAAAGGAATGGTGAGAGTACAGTCCCTTGTGGTGCTCCTGTGCTGCTGATCAACTGGTTTGACATACAATCCTTCAGTCTCACAAACTGTGGTCTGTTTGCCAGGTAGTCATTGATCCAGCTGATTGTTGAGGCCTCCACCTGTGTTTTCAGGAGTTTCTGACAAAGTAAATCAGGCTGAATTGTGTTAAATGCACTGGAGAAATCAAATAACATGATTCTCACAGTGCTGCCTGCTTTGTCCAGATGACAGTGGGTTGGTTGAAGGAGGTTGATGATGGCATCTTCAACACCAACACCATGGCGATAAGCAAACTGCAGGGGGTCCTGATAGGTTCTAGTTTGCTTACTCAAGTGGGGTAAAAAGAGTCTCTCCATGACCTTTTATAATGTGGGATGTCAGGGCGACAGGTCTGTAGTCATTGATGACTGATGGGTGAGTTTTCTTTGGTACTGGAACAAGGCAGGATGTCTTCCACAACACTGGAACTTTCTCTTGGTTCAGGCTAAGGTTGAATAGATGCTGCAGAATCCCACAGAGCTGCTCTGCACAGGTCTTCAGGACTCTGGGGCTGACACCATCTGGACCTGCAGCCTTGTTCCGGTTCAGTTTCTTCAACTGCCTCTTCACCTGACTTTTAGAAAAAGATAGGTGGGAGAGTGAGGTAAAGTGGGTAACGGAATCTCCTGCCTTGGTCGAAGACAACGTTGTAGAAGAAGAAGAGTTCATGACTGAGGAGGAACATAAAACATCTGAGGTGTGACAGGACAGGTGTGGGTCAGAGGAGAGTCGGATGTCTCTCTGGATGGAAACAGGAGACGAGGATGCTGAGCTTGTTCCTGAACTGAACCTATTGAAGAATGTGTTCAGTTCATTGGCACTATCCACACTTCCATCTATCCAGTCCTTCCTGTGCTTAAAGCCTGTGATCTTTTCATTCCAGACCAGACATCTCTTATATTGTTCCTCTGTAGTTTGTTCTCCAGCTTCTTCCTGTAAGCCTCCTTGCTGTCTCTGATCTTGACTTTTAGTTGCTTCTGTATACTTCTTAATAACTCCCTATCTCCCTCCCTGAAGGCTCTTTTTTTCTTGTTCAGCAGTTCCTTCAGCTCACTGGTGATCCATGGTTTGTTATTAGGGAAGCATGTCACTGTTCTGGAGGGGACAATGTTGTCCACACAGAAGTTTATGTATTCAGTCACACACTCAGTCATGGCATTTATGTCCTCTCCATGTGGCTGGCAAAGAGTCATCCAGTCTGTGGACTCAAAACAACCCTGCAGGGCTTCTTCAGCTTCATTTGACCATTTTTTAACAGTTCTCTTTGTCGGAGGTTGCCTTTGAACAAGTGGTTTATATTCTGAGCAGAGAAAGACAAGATTGTGATCTGATTGTCCTAGCGGAGGTCTTGGTTTGGACATATAAGCATCCTTTACATTTGCATAAAACAAATCCAAGGTCTTGTTTTCTCTTGTGGAGCAGCTGACAAACTGTTGAAATGTTGGAAGTGTAGAAGAGAGCGAGGCATGATTAAAATCACCAGATATTGCCACAAATGCATTGGGGTGCTGGGTCTGTAGCTTAGCAACAACAGAACTGATGACATCACATGCATGGTCGGCAACGGCTGAAGGTGGAATATAAACAACTGCCAAAATTGGCATTAACAAGAGTTCAATATCTGGGCTGCAGAGACTAACCTTCACAGTAACATGTCCTGGATGACACCATCTATTGTTGACAAGCACTGCTACTCCACCTCCTTTTCTTTTTCCACTTCTCTTCAGATCTCTGTCTGCTCGTACTGTCAGAAAGCCAATCAGAGAGACGTTGGAGTCGGGGATATTATCCTGTAGCCACGTTTCAGTGAAGCACATAACACTGCATTGACGATACTCAGGCTGAGACCTTGTCAGGGCTTGGAGTTCATCCATCTTGTTAACAAGAGATCTCACGTTTACCATTATGATTGATGGAAGAGATGGTTTGAATTCCCTCCTTCTCTTTCTCCTTTTCAATCCTGCTCTGCACCCACGCCTCCTCCTTTTCAACTCTTCAGGGATTTGTGGCTTCAGTTGAAGTATAATTTCAGTTTTTGCCATGCTAATCAGCTTCTCACGGCTGTAAACCACCTTGTTGCCATGGTTATGCATCATAACAAATGAGCAAAAGTGAAAAATCAAAAGCAAAAATCCTTCCAGCTTCACCGGACAAAAACTCACAAAGCAAATAGGTCCAAAAAGTGCAATCCTTCCTCAAGAAAAAGGGGGAAGCAATGTCCAAAAAACAAAACTCAGTGTGTAGCTAACAGAGCCACTCCAACATGCAGCCACCCAGAGCAGCGCAATTCTAGAATGTGATGCTATAATGATACCAAATACATGATTACAGAAACATGATTAGATAAAACCAGAAGCATATTGGTTTAACAGATAGACACCATCAATTAATAAGAAAAGATTATGTAAGGAAAAAAATTATGCAAAGCAATGCAAAAGCAACATCAACAACATTGACATTTTATATATTAACACCTTCTGTAATGACTAGATCTAGAGTGTGGCCTTTGTTGTGAGTCGCATCACTCACATGTTGAGTTAAACCAAACATTTCAAGGACAGCACTAAGTTATTTGGCATGCCTATCATTGGTTACATCCACATGCAAATTAAAATCACCTGAAATTACTAAACAATCAACTTATGTACAAACAAATTTAAGTAATTCAGTACAACCTTCAATAAAACAGCCCTGTGGTGGTTTATAAATTGTCATATAAAGTATGGAAGATTTTTTAATCTCAATTTTGAATGACACATACTCAAATGATGGGAAAAAAAACAAATGACATGTTGTGGTTCAATATATTGTCCCTGAAAATGGCACAAGCACCCCCTCCCCTCTGGTTTTGCCATGTTTCAGACACAAAATTAAACTGAGATGGACTACACTCGATCAAAACTGCATTGCCAGTGTTTTTTTCGAGCCACGTTTCAGTTAAAAACATAAAATTCAGATTATAAAACGAAATTAAACTATTTACTAAAAATTACTTGTTTTTTAATGATCTGACATTGAGAACAGCATGTTTGAGAATCATCGGTGTTTGAGTAGATGGAATCTTTTTTGCAAGGGATATAAATTAAATGTCTTTGATTACTCAGTCTGACTGTCCCTCAATTATCTAATCTACATGTTTTGACATCACTGATTGGTTTTAGAAGAGCACGCTCCCTCTCTGGGCCTCTGGTTTAAGCAAAAAAAAAAAAAAAGTGATATAAATCCAAAATTATGAAGACAAAGGAAAAGGATACTGTTTTTTTAAACTCCCTAAAAATTTGAATTTAGAGCACACAGAGAATCAAATTATTGTCCTTTCAGCTTTGCAGGAGAGCATGTAAGTCAGATTGGTCACAGTGTCTGTGGACAGAAGTTTTCAAACTTGTTGATTTCACTTAAATTTAGGTCTGAACTTTCACCAAGCCATTCTAAGATTTTAATATAATTTGAACTACACTATTCTAATAAAACTCTATTGTCTATTAGCTATGCTTAGCGTTTCTATCCTGCTGGAAGGTGAAACTAAAACCTAGTCTTCCCAGAGAGCAAGACTAAGTTGAATCAACGTTTATATATAGTTTGACAGAAGCACTGAAATCATGCTGAATACTAACGTTAAGATGATGTTGAAAGTGCCCCCTCTGATTAATGTTGAGTCATCGGATTTTCAACCATACCAATGTTAAATCAATGTTGAATCTAACAACATTTAAATGAAAGGCGACATTTAAATTTAATTGGATTTTATGTTATAAATTTACTGAATCAATATTGTTTCAGCCATTATCAACCTTACCTAAATGCAAGTTATAATGTTAATGAACAAACAGCTGATTGTTTACATTCAAGTTTATTCCATTACTTAAAATATAAAATACCCTAAAATACTGTAGTTAAAACGAAGACCTTCCAAAAGATAAACCATTATATTTTTGAACATTTCTTTTAATTTATGTGCACTTTTCCAGTAATGTTCATTTGAAATAAAATAAATAGATAAAAGAGGAAAATAATAAAGGTTAAATATTACTGGGTAGAGATTCACCAACATATGAAAAAACATATTTTCAACCGTCTTCACCTATTCATTTGAAGCACTGTTTTTTGCCAATATAGAATCCAACAACCTCAACAATAAAGACAGGAAATTCCTCTACATTTTACTAGTAGCAAGCAAGAAGGCCATCACCAGAAAGTGGCTCAAGCAGAACCATCCAACAACTGAGGATAGGATCAATACCATGCTGAACATTTTTTAATAGAAAAAATATTTGTTGCAAAGTGCCTTGAGATGACATTAGTTTTTAACTGGCGCTATATAAATAAAAGTTAATTGAATAAATAAAAGAATAAAAGACCATTACAAAGAGTCATTAGGAAGCCATAAGAAACTGTCCTGTGGTTACAAAAGTGAAAATATGTTTTTCACTTGTAATTTTTAAAATAGTCATGGAGTCTTGCATCTTCCAGGTTAGAGAGGAGACAGTCCATCCTTATTTTAGTGATACATTCAAAAGGAATCATTTATGATGGTATGGGGATGCAGTTTTACTTTGATTAATGTGTGCTTACTCATATGAAGAGTAAAATTTAATGCTTCACGTTTTCAACAGCATAGGCTGTCACCCAGGCATTATATTTAGATGAAAGTAATTTAATATTTACTACCAGATAAGGTGGGCAAACTGTATTCTCTTCTAAGTTTTTGACCTAATGCATCTTAAAATATCAAATTCTTGGTAACTTACAAAGGAGGTTCTTTATACTGCCAGAAAAATCCGTTAGATTGAGTTATTTTACATTTGGGTTTAAATAGAGAGTAACTAAATCATATTTTTTTCAGTTTATTTTTATTTTATTTACTACTGTGATCATGTTACTAAAAAACCTGGTGGGAATCAGAGCATTCGACTTACAAGTATGCATTCAGTAGCAGTCCACCACATTCCTTTATCAGTGAGTGCTAAGTTAAGTTAAGTTGTTTACTGGGAATGACTGACTGGTGTGCTGTATTTGGCTTGGCTCTCCAAAGAGAAATAAAGCTTTTAAGTCTCCAGATGCTGTGCTAAAACAAACCTTGGTAATATGCCTAAGGGGTTTTCCTCAGATTCATGAAACCTATTTGATTAAATGGTAATAGACGGTCAGACAATTTATATTAGGATACACAATCTAACCTAATTCAATGTGTTTTTGTATTTGGACTCCAGAGTGGGACAAAACACTTCAGCCCTACAGTCTTTTTGGTGATTGATACATTGGAAAGCCCCGAGTGTGTTGGGACCCAGACTGCAGATTCAATTTGGTAAACAAATCATTGCAGGTAGAATGGGCCGAATTAGATTATGTTATGTAGTTATGTTAACTAATGTGAGGGAACAGTATGAGACATAACTATGATACAAGCACATTTGAAACAAAATTGTTTTAAAACTCTGTAGGGAAGAATATCTATGCCGTAATCAATGAAAGTAGATGTGATAGAAATAGTCATACCTTTAAGATACATTTTTTTAGACTTGCCAACCATGTTGACTCCTACAGAAAAAAAGAACACAAAAAATATCAACTATTTATTACTTTCATTTAATCAACTGTCAAGAACTAAAAACAGAACATGGCTCAAAACTAATTAAATATAGAATACAACAATGTCCAATGTATCCATCCTATTTTGCTGCTGTGTTTCTTGTCCTTTAATGTGGTTTGTTCATGAATGTTCTCTCATATGCCTCTTAGGGGAGCCTAAGTAAATTAATCAATCAAATGTATAAAGGGCTTTTCATACAAAAGAAAATGCAACTAAAAGTGCTTTACAGATTAAAAATGACCCCCCATGTATCACCCCCTCCAGATTTAAACATGACAAGTCACGCTCTTCTACATCCGGATAAAAGTTATTTTCTCATCCTCCTTGATGAACATAGGATGTCAGTTAATTTTAAAGATGCATTTTGATGCAGATAAAGTGCTAATTTTTGACCAAAGACAAGTTACTTTAGGTGTGTGAAAACACAGAGTGAACTACAATTGAAGAAGGAGAAAAAGGACCGTGAGGAAAGTAGCACCATTTGCTGTGGGAGAAATAGTTGGTCGAGATTGAGAGCCAGTATGCAGGACTCTATACGGTCTCTGAGTGTTAGGATTCTGTGGCTGTGTGCTGGATGGGTGTGTGTTTGTTTGTTCTCCAACCTCTCCATCCTCTCTGCAGGGCATGGCAGGCAGCAGCAACCAGGTGCTCCTTGTTGGTCCTCATCAACACTCAGCTCAAAATGGGAGCGGCTCCAGCAAGCTGACACTATTTGTTTCTTGCCTCTATCATGGTATATGCCCAAACAGCTTTTGACTTTGTGAGTAAAAGTTTTACTTCCTGTTTGTCTAGCGAAGTGTCTTACCTCTGCTGTCTCATTGTAGATCCTTCCTGGTTTCCCATAGTGATCCTCCGGAGCCCTACGAGCCAGAACCTCTCCATCTACTGGAATCCAGTATGGTCAGCCTCTGCATCGCTCCCCGCCTGGTCATCATCTCTACACTCACCAGCTCCTCCGCTGTTGTCTAGCTGCTTGCCTGCCCACCCAACATCTCCTCTCCCTGTAAAAAAGAGCTGGGACTCACCTTCCTTTGGATGGTCAACTAATGCTCACCAAGTCGTCACTCAGGATCATCACCTGGACTCCAGTCAGGTTCTCCACTTTCAGCAAACCACAAGAACTGTCAGTACTCAAACCACCATCTTCAGCAAACCTCAGACCATAGAATCCTACTCACCTCTCTCTAAGTTTCCCCTTCTGACACATGCAGTAAGAATCTTATTTTGCACGATTTCTCATTACAATTGTCAGACTGTTAATAATTCCAATTCCCTGTTGCCAGCCGGGATCCTGTTCCTGGTGCCTCTTTCCTGGTTCCATCCGAGATGACTTGTTATTTCAACCTCATTTATGTGGCTTTTGTCATTTTAATTACCATGTTTCAAAAGCAAATAAATCACAAATCACATGACAAACACACCCGAAATTGACATAAATAGTTATCATTTAAATTAAGGTACAGCATTTGTTTGATTCAGGGCAGACCAGAAAATAACTATATTACTCCTCTTACTTTCATTCATATTTTTTGTCCCCCACCAGCCCCCATTTTTTGTCCCCCACCAGCCCCACCCATGGGCTGAAAAAAATGAGAGGAGACTTACGGTTAATTCACACTGGGTGTGGTACGGATGTGGTTCAGTTTCCACACGGACTACAATTCACACCAACTGCGGTTTATGTGCGGAACTTTACTGGAATTTTGCTCCAGCGAGAGAATCAAATCTCTGTGGTTCACACGAGTATATTCCAATAACAACTATGTATATAGAGAGAAGATGGTAAAAAAAAGCCACGCTCATCTTCTCGCACCTTTGTTGAAAATTATTTATTCACTCGGGTTGTTCTACACACTCAGCTATACGTTCTGTTTTTTAATAGTTTAATTGTATTATGTTTAATTAAAGGGGAATTCCATTTTGTTTTTCAATCTGAACCATATTTTTAGCTAATTTTATAATTTCTTACTCACCCTGAGAATTTTAGAGCAAGTCTGAGCCATTCAGCAGTATTGTTTTTTTTTTGTCTTTTTAATATCCAAATCATGTTATCTTTAGCAAAGGAGCTAAGTTATGTGATTTGATCATATTCTATTAGGCCTACTGATAGTAAGTTTGTTGCTTAACTTCATGAAAATCTACAGACATTGTCTGGAAAAAGTAGAGTTGATGGGGGAAGATACAGTTTCTTTATTTTTGTAAACCAACAAACATTGCATAAAATGTTAATACTGAAAAGTTAGGGAAGTACCAACAACAAAGGAACAAATTGAATTTGATTACATTTGTTATCTTGGCCCACTGATTGCTTTCTTTCTCATATGCAGTCCCTTTAAGGAACGCATATTAAATGAACATGTAACTGCTACAGTACCTGCAGATTTAGCTGTGAATGTGGAGGGTGCAGAACTTACCTTAAAGGAGATATATCATGCTTTTAAATCATTCCATTTCACATGTAAATCATTCACTTGTGGTCTATGTAAAGTAGAACCACAGTGGTTTAGTCTGAATTCCATGTTATTGTAGCCCCACAGAAAAATTTAACCAGGCACTTCTCAGAGGCTCTGATGCTTGGGGTCGATGTAGGGATTTGTGTGGGTTAATACACCTAATAACTGAACATTTTGACTTGCTTTCTTGTAACATGACTGACCTTGGACTACAAAATTGCTGTCGGGGAGAAAAAATGGCGGCTTCACGAAATTGGTTACCCGGAAGTCCATTACCTTATTTGGCAGTTCAACAACAAATGCTGTGACGTAATAGATGAGAAAACGTAACAACGAATACAGAAAACTAAACAGACTGAAAAATATGACCAAAGAAGAATGTAAAGATATAAACGCAGCACCAGAAGAGTATAAATGTAAGTTGTGTGCACTCCTAAACACTGAAAAATACACATTTACATGCATTTAAGGGCTAGAAAAGTGGATTTTCCATGACATGTCTACTTTAAGATAATTTAGGTACCCTTTGTTTTTACCTATTGGTGTTGAGTTACTAGTACGTAAGTTACTAGTGTTTCCGGGCTGCTGCTTATGCTTGACAGCATTTGCAAATCATTGCTGTTAAATCCACCTATGACCTTTTAAAGTTGAAGAACTTCTAAACTACAGATGTGGCTCCTTTTTTAGAAATTTGTTTCTCTGGGCCAGCACCCATTTTTATTTCAAAACTTCAATTTTCTCACATACTATGAGAGTAATGTAATGCCACTACAACGGGGGGTAAACAGAGCATGTAAGCCGTCAGTCACGGTCACGTGAGGCAAGTCTGTTCCATTTAACCGTTATCTTTGACAAAGGAAGGAAAGTGTCCTAGTAAGCAAGGCGCCTTGACATTGAGAAACACCCAGGGTCTTTATTCCCTCCTGCTTCCACAAGATGGAACAGGTGTCGAGGATGTATAGTCTAGTCTTCCATGAACTCTGTCTCACCAAGATTGGTTCATGTAAAAACAACGATCACCCAGTCTGGGTGAAGGAGGGCAAAGTTCTTCAAGGATGGTTTTCCAGCTAGATGTATTTTATTTTGTCTTTGAACTACCCAGGTTGTTTACTAATCCTTAAAAAAGAATGTTTTCATATCCAATGTGCAGGTCAGTTCATATTGACTCTGGTGTGTTCTGATACTACTTGCTAATTAACAAGTGTAATTAACTACTCTTAGACCACAGAAGGAATCCTTCTCATCTTTTTAATTTAACACTTTTGTTACTGGTCAAATATTAGTCTGATTCCCAAATCACTATAGAACACAATGGTCACCCTGTAGAAATCTGGCAACCTAATTAAATGTAACTTTTTTTTTTCTCGAGTTTTTGTATTATTGTTAGGGTATATTTTATCCTATAATGATTGATAAATGTCTTCCTGCGCTATTGTAACAATAGCTTACAATAGCAGAGTAACCTTCCCCTGATTAATGAATTTTTACGACGTGATCTTTGTGATCCTCTTTATACTTGCTTACTTTCTGCTCTTGATCGGCTAAATTGGGCTGCATGCACTCACCTGCACTCCTTATGATGGAGTAGGTTTAAAACAAAACTAAATACATACAGCACTGTATGCAGCTGTGTGTTTCTGAAAATTCTGAATATTGAAATAAAAAAGGGGTTACATTTTTTTGCAAAGAGAATGCACATTCATAAAACCATATAATTACACCATTTTGTTTCTTATATTCAAAGATCATCATTTATTGGAGCATTGGACATCAGTGACCTTTAAGTTGAACTACAGGAAAAAAAAAAAAACTTTGAATATTCAACTGGCAGAATCAACTGATTTCTGACTTAGTGGTACACAATTGTCTTGAGAAACAAAAAATGAAACCACTAAATCAACCTTGAGTTTGTAACATTTTGACTATGCAATTAACATTAAACATTGAAATAATTGCTCACAGAGAATAATCAGGCTTGTGGGTATATTAGTGATACCATCTTCCCTGGTGATTTTTTTATATTTATTTTTATTTTTATGGATAGACAAATAGCATCAAGCATTTTCAAGCTCATTTGTTAGACATTTCCACCACCATATTTTGGAGATGGAAAGTTCAGGAAGAACAAACCACAACATTTTAAGAGATTCTCACTTTGATTTATCCTGCTCTGGTTCTAAATACATTGCTAGAAGCTGATATAGAGATGCTTTGCATCTTGATCCACTGATTGTATGCAGAAAGAAATCCCCCAGTGCTGGACCTGGACACACATAACTCTTTTTTTCTATTAATACATTTTAAATGTTTCAGTTTTAAATATACAAACATAATGCCTCTATCAAAATAAGTGATAATTTCGTTGTGCAGGGGCAGGAGCGTTAGCCGTTTACATCAAAATCACTTCCACCTCTCCTTTAATGGTGTCACAGTACTGACTACAGCTTTAACAGGTATGTGGCAGACTCTTGTGTTCTTCACTAGAATTAAAAGGTATAAATTAAATTTAAATGTTCTGAAAATATTTATTATTGTCCAGGGTTTTTGCACTATATGCAAAGAATGGTAAAATTTTTGTGGGCATTTTTAAACCACTAAGTGGATTCATGTAAACGGCAGTCTCAACTCTGTTCACTTAATGGTAGCTTAAAGGTTCGATACCTGCTTGAGCTCCATATCTTATAAAAAGGTAAAAGTTGTCGTTGGGAGGTCTACAGGAGTCATCTTCTTTGTTGCAAGTAGACCCATTACAGGCACAGGGGACTCATTGTCTCCTACTGCTAATGGAAATAGCACAGCAAAGTTAATTCTACACTTTACACATCTCTTCTGTGGTGGGCCATTTTTCTTGTCTATTTTATTAATGTAGTTTGCTTTGTACCTAGGATTTAAGTCTGCTGGCTCAATACTATTATTACTAATATTAGAAAAAGTCAGGAAAAGTACAAAAAAAAAGAAAATGCTTGGATGCTGTTGTTTGTTTGCATTTCCAGGAATTAGCCTATGAACAGCACTGCCTTATTAAGTATGAGCACTGTGTTAATAAGTATGATCATTAGTGGTCACACTAATTCATACTGGTGCAAAATGGCAAATGATGGACACATTTTACCAGTTTAGTTATTTTCTGTTTCTCGGTACTGTGCAATATTAATGATACAAATAAGTTCAACCAGCTCTCTGATTAAATGCTATGTAAAAAAAGCTGTTTATGCCTCCAAAGATCCCATTTAACTTTTAATGTTACACAAGGTAACAGCTAATGCATATGATTAGTACAGTTTGGCGGCTATGGGTAATCTATAAACTATCTGAAATAGATAACATAAAGTATCTTTAAATTATCATTACAGCTGCTGATACTAAAAGCAAATGATGCATTTAAAACGTTTTCATCATGAAAATAACATGCAAACCTAATCTTATACAGAACTGCAATGGGTTAAGTTTATTACAGTAGTCCTCATCATGAATAGATCAACTTTATAAAGTAATTTGACTTTCCCAGAGTTCATATGTTTATATCAATATTGTGCTTTGTGAAATAAGTGTGAAAACGTAGCAGAACTTGGGCATGAAAACAAAAAAATACAAGATATACTGCAAAGTTTTGAATATTGTTTGTAATTTTTTTTTTCTTTGCTTGTTAGAGACACATCCAGCCACAAAGCTGCACATAGCAGATACCCCAAAATGTCCCACATTCTGCTTAATTTTCAGAGGTATTTGTCAGTAGCATGAACTACTTTACTGTAGGTCTTCTTTAGTGGTAGCTGATGCCCCTTCTGGGCTATTGTAGGAGTATTAGAATGTAACACAAATTCTAACTTCTCAGATGTCATTATTGAAACCTTGTCCTCTGAACTCTTGAGGCGTGATAAGCAAAAGCATATTCAACATAATTGAGGCCAAACTATTGTGCAATATCACAGTTGCAATCACTCTGTTTACATCTATCCACATTTTTTTTTGCATTCCTTCACTTTAACAGATGATAAGTCAGGAGTTAATATCGTTTCAGATCATTATCGGCATGGATGCAGATTTATAATCATCGTTTAAAGAGATTTTCTTCATCAGATTAGTTTTTTTTGTTTTGTTTACTTGGCAGATGATAATGTGGAATCAAAATCAAAATGAACCTCTGTTATATGTCATGTAAAAAAAAAAAATTCTATTCTGGGTTTCTAAAGGAGCTGTGATGACATTTCTGCTAATGGCCACTTCCATGAGATAAGTGTTTTACATATTGCAGTAGGATATGCACAGTTGCAGCTAATGAAAATTAATATTATGGTAAATTAACTTAGGCTAATTTCATTACCGGAGTGCTCTCAAGTACATCCTGACACTTTCCAGTAGGGAAGAATTACTAACGGATTGTCTTTTGTCTACCGTATTTAAATATACTATTAAACATACTTTTTCCCCAATAAGAACAGTTGTAGACTCACACTAATGCTGTGACTTAGTCACTGTCAAGACAGCAAGTGATTTGCAGACCACATAAACTTCATCCGACTCCTCGCTTCCTACTACTTATGAAAAAACTTTACATTCGAGAATAAGAAGGAAAAGCCTATTTGTATTCCATACTCCCTCTGTGGCTCCTCACATGTGATTGAGCCCAAGTGAACAAACAACAGTGAGCAAGAAGGGAGGAGGCAAGCACAAGAGAGGGAGTGCATTAGGGGACGGATGAATCTAATGCATTGCGGCAGAGAACTGTGACAGAACAGGCATTTATTTGAGCACAGACCGCTGGTAGGAGGAAGAACGCAGCAGCAGCTCTCAACACTGCTCAATCACCCTATGCCCCCATCACAGCCGGAGACAAGTTGGATGCAAAAAGGAGGATTAGGGGATAAAGATTGGAAGCAACACACCTCACCAATGCCACCATCAATTTGATTTCTGGAATACTCTCTTGATTTTTCCAGCTTTGTATTGTACCCTTCAGTTTCCGTTTTTCCACCAGATACTCATACGGTTTCCTCTTGGTTAATTTGAAGGAATATTCATGCGAGTGGATAGCATGGCCTGAATGACAATTGGTGTCCATCTCTGTACAGGTCAGGCTTTAAAACCGGGAGGACTCAAAAATAGCCTTTAGCACTTTAAATTAATATCCTTGATACGTTTCAGCAACATCTTAAGATCTTCACAGTTCTGCAGCCCTTCTATTGGAAGCGTCTCCATGGAATTACTACATATGAAAAGTTCATTTCCAGACAGGCCTGGCACTTTTTTTAACTCTCACTCCTTCACTCCCTACTCCAATTGTTTTAAGTTTGGTGACAAGAAGGACAGTGAAGTTGCTCTGAACTGTGATTCAAAATTCAGTGGTGAGTAAAATCAGTTTCAAATATTTACCCAAAGAGACTGTTGATTTTGTTTTTCTCATGCATATTCATTGTTGCCAATATCTTCATAATTTTAAACATTGACAAAACAGTTGCTCTGTTACTACCTTTTTCAAACCAAACACTTGTTAGATGTGCAAGGCTATTTTTGTATTGCCAATTATTGTTGGACTGCCTCATATTTAAACTAAAACATAATAAGAGGTAAGTGGCAAGGGGTTGACTTACAATTACTTATCATGATTATGTGCCTACATTTTACACTGCTTACTCTTCAAGGAAATTATAACACTTGCTAACAGTTGCACGAGTTATTTTTCTATGGTAAATTATTGTATTCACTCAGATTAGCTTGTGATATACACTTTGTTTTGTCAATGCCATTTTTAAAAGTGTGGACAGTATTACATTTTAGTTGCAGACGCAGACTTCACAATTCATACAAATAGACTAGAGAAAAACAGTATTACACTTTATGGACAAACTATTTGATGTATTATTAAGTTAACTGACGAGTTGGAAGATTTTTTTGTACACAATCAGGTTTAAGAGTTGTATTATTTTTGTTATAATCTAACTCTTGAACCTGAAGACTTTAAAAAATACAACATTAAATTTCGGGTAATTTGGCTAACCTAGCCCTGGGTCAACTATGGACCAGTACAGGCCTGGGTTCTTTTAATACAAATTAGTTAGTTATGGGTATGATGAAGCATACTGGCTTTATTATTTAACTTCTAAAAATTGACTAATGACTAGAGTAGTGTCTAACTTTAAGACTACAAAGAGTGGCAAGAAGAGAATAATTCACAACCTGAAATACTGAAGTCATGTTTGGGTTAAACTAAAAATATCTATATTTATTCACGTAATCCTTACATTAGATAAAATATCAAAGCATGGGCAGACCCTAGCCAAGCAATATAAAAAAACACCTCTAGTTTTAATATAGAATTTAAAACCCCTGAACACCAAAATGGTTCATCACAAACTCCAACAATAAATTTACCACCAGCTGTTACAACAATTTAAGGGTTGATTTCGAGAACAAGACAACTTATTATGATTCTTTTTTATAAGCTCATGCAAAAAATAAAAATGCAATTTTTAAGAAAAAGTGCATACTGGATAATATCATCCACAGACAACAGGTACATCATGTGAGAGGGTTTTAGTAAGGCCTGACCAAAAAAAAATGTATATGCTAAAAAGAAATATCTATTTATTGACACACTGTCCAACACATGTTTAGGAGTCATCTTATGTCATTGTTCAAAATGGCAGCAGTTTTGTGATAAGACTGTACAATTTGTGTTCAAGTATACCAAACACTGTTGGCCTGTATCCCAGACAGTGATGGTCCGGTGGTAGGCATTCATTTTTGTTGTGCTCATATGCTACCTGCATTGATATGAAGATAAGGAAGATAAGAGGAAGCATTGTACACACATTTAGATTGTGTCATTATCTATGCAACCAGAGCCTTGGAGATGCTGGACAAGTGCTGTTGTACCCAGAGAGAGACAGCATATTGTGATGAACTGGTATGCACAGCTTTTTATGCTATTAATGTTTCACAGCACAGGGGTGGTGATGGAAGGCTTATAATTGGTGCTCAATAAGATATGAGAAAATGATCCGCCAAGTTTAATGAAATTATATACATCTTCAAAATCAGGAAATTAGGCTTCATTTCATTTAACAGATAAAGATTGTTCAATACAAAATTATTTAACAAAGAATAGAATTCATTCATTCACAATTCTATAATAAATGATATGCCTCAAATATCTAAGTCAAACAGGAGGTTTGTTTTAATTAAATAACTCATTACAGGGATTATTTTGCCTGACTGGAGCCATAAGGGAAACAATAAATTTAGCGTTTATAAGGGATGCCCCTCTTACAGCATACATTTCACATAATTTTAAAGTAATATGAAATTACATAATGTTGGCTCTATTTTCTTAAAAACAAAAACTGCTGCAAACGACCCCCCCCCCCTCCATGGGGAATAGAGCATGCCATTGCCAAACAATGGATTGCCAGCAATTCTTTTGAAGCATAATCCAACACAAATCCCTTACCAAAAACATTGCTTAGTAGCAAGCATATGTGGCATATATTATTGAACAAGGAAAACAATAGAACATAAAACAACAAAAAGCAAGTGAGCAGCAGAAGCACACTGAAAAACCTCTGGAGGGAACTGCAGCTGGCTCCTACCTAAAACTATTCTTGTATATACCTTTTAACAATGACACCTACAAACACATACTTGACCTACATTCTATTTAGTTAAATCCTGTTGTTAAGGGTACCTAAATTTCTCATCTCAGCACCAGTGGTAACTCCCAATGGCTTTAGGAACTGCCATGATATATCGTGGTGTATATTCAACATGGTGTTAGAAACTTTCCTCATAGTTTATAGTACTTATTGACATGATACCATCATCCAGTTGCAGCAGAGTTAGCAACTACACATTATTTATGAGAATTTTCGATTCCACAGGATCCCAAAGATGCTCAGCTGGGTCATGATCATGCGACTGTCAAGAGATCTTGGTTGCCCATGAATTTACTTTTCAAGAAACCAGTTTGAGATGATTTCAGCTTTAAAAGAAAGTTAATTTTCCTGGTGGAAGTAGACACGAGAAGATGGGTAAACTTTGCTCATAAAGAGTTGGAGATGGCTTGCAATATAACTGAGGTAGGCTGAATTCAAACCCTTTCCCAAAACACAAGAAGAAAAAAACTCAAGCTTTGTTAGTACATAACATTTAGCTCATCATGGTTCACTAACAACACTTTGTTTCTTGTCTCTGTCACTTTTCTTTTTTCTATTGAGCACCACATAAACATTGAGGAAAGTTTCTTAAGTGCTTTTGTTATCATATGCTTACAGCCAACGTAAATAACAGCAGTTTGTGAGGAGGTGGGGTTCAACACAATTGGCCAAAAAAAGGTATGACTTTATTTATGACTTTAAAATAAGAACCTCAAAAAGCATCAATAATAAACTTGCTTTATCAGATGAACTTGCATGCTGACAGCAGCTAGATAACCCTTACACGGACTTCACTCTGGCAAAAACAATAAAAAAAAAATTATGATGTTGCAATATAAAAAGCTCTTGTACGAGCTTTTCTCTTGATATTTCACCCTACTAAACTAACTGATTTGTTACCATGTGTTTCACCTATTGTTATTTTTTTGTTTTGTAGCAAATGTGGCTGGTGAGTGACTGGTCCCTCCTACTGCTCCCTCTAAGTATCATCGGTGGATGCCAAATGCTTTTTTTGCCCCACTGTGTGTAGGTAGGCAATGGTGGAGCTTTGCTAAATCAGCATATCTTCATAAATTATTAGGACATGATGCACATACAATAGTGTGACAAATGAGTAAAGATCAATGTTTTTTTTTAAACAATTATTTTTTTAAACAATTTTAAACAACCATTTATTTATTTATTTTTAAATATCAATGTTATCAATAATTTAAATCAATATTTAAATTTATCAATGAATGCATAAAACAACCATGGTTTTGTATTTTTGGCCCAGCATCAGTTTCAGTGTATTCATAATAATACGGCAGAAAGAGAAAAAATATTAAAGCAACAGTTAAGAAAGGCAACAATGATAAGCTGTGCTGTAGCAGTCAGAAACCGGCTGTCATCTTTCATAACATCACTATGTATGAATTACTATTGTGATATTGAAAAATGATTTAGACCGAAGTGTTAGAAGTTACGTTTTTTCTTAAAGTAGACGGACTCTCTACAGTATCAAATTTTGGTTAGATTGATAGGTTCTTTGAAGGTGAATCATTTTACTCTAAAACAGATATTGAATCAGTTGTATTTTAGAACTGATAAAAGATGTGATGACTCCACCAAAAGACTTCAGGCTTTGTTTCCTGAGGGGGGAAAAAAATCAATTGATCGCAAAACATTTTCACACAAAAAGAAAATGAAAAATGTTACTCCCAGAAAACGTTCTGAGACAAGTATGGACTCAAAGTGAAACAATCAATGCTGGCTGGCACAAAGCAGCTTTATAATGGTTATAGAAAAGTAACCTCTGTACAACAACAAAAAAAAAGAAAAGAAAAAAAGATGTAACTAAAAATAAACATTTACGGAACTTGTTACTTTTAAGAACTATACAAAACAACCTCATGTAAAAATATTTCCCTTTATAAAAAAAGAAAAAAAGCCAAACAAAGTATTTTATTTGCGATAAAACAATCTGTCCTTAGCCTGTGATTTTGTGTTGCAACAGGACCAGCTGCATGCAATGAATTTGCAGGTGTTGCAGACTGAAATGCTCCCAGTAGGAAAGGAAGCGCCGCTGAGATTGCGGGAAAAATGCACAATTACTTTAAGCACCGTTTAAACATTCAGTAGAAAGCCTGGTTATAGCTGTAGGTAAAGCCAAACCAAAGAGTGAGAATAACAGCCACTGCAAAATACAATGAAAAAGTAAAGAAATAAAATTAACAAAACATAAACAATAAAAGAAAAAATGTATATGAGGCACTGAATGTTTAGTAAAAATAAAAATTGCTAGAAACCAAGCAATATATAACTGCCAAAATAACCAAATTAACTGAAAATACCATGACAGGATAGAATTTGATCTCAAATTTACTGTCATAAATTTGCTATCATTTGACATATGGCACAGTATTTATTTTATGGATTTAGGTGTATAAAAATCTAGTTATGCATCCCAGTTACTCAATTTAAATTTAGGGGAAAATGTTGCATCTTATAGTGGTACAGTACTCACAGTTATACATTTTTCTGTGAGATAGATAGATAGATAGATAGATAGATAGATAGATAGATAGATAGATAGATAGATAGATAGATAGATAGGTTTGGACACACCTCATTCAAAGAGTTTTCTTTTTTTCATGACTACATTGTAGATTCTCAATAAAGGGGCATCAAAACTATGAATGAACACATGATGTATGGAATTACTGTATTAAACAAAAATGGTTAAATAACTTAATACATGTGTTATATTTTAGTTTCCTCAAAGTAGCCACCCTACTAGTCATTTGAAATGGTTTTCCAACAGTCTTGAATGAGTTCTTAGAGATGTGTAGTACTTGTTGGCCCTTTTGCCTTCACTCTGCGGTTCAGCTCACCCCAAATCATCTCAATTGGGTTCAGGTCCGGTGACCATGGAGGCCAGGTTATTTCACACTTTTTTTGTAAAAGTACTACATAACTCAATATGTATTCATTCATAGTTTTGATGCCTTCAATGAGAATCTACAATGTAGAAAATAGCAGAACTGAACCAAAATGGTGCTTAAATATAAGTCTATATAAGTCTATATGAATCAGTGGCGGCTGACCAAAAGAGGGCGATAGGGCGCCGCCCCACCACTCACAACTTGCCATATTACCTTGAATAAAACATGGAAAATCATTTTTAAAATAACATAAAATATTTTGAAATATGTGTTTTCTTTCAGATGTGTAAGATAAATATCTTATAGTTTAAGGGGAGCTGAGTTGTGGTTTTTACACTCATCTGTGTTGCCTGATTGAGGACATATTTCTCCCATTTCATCTCCCATAGACTCTCATTACAAGTCGACATGCGTGGTAGCTTTTCTTCAATACAAGAGATAGGACGATCTGGAGCATAGGAGAGGTGCGCCTTGAGGGGGTGGAGATTACATATCGTCCCATCCCGCCGTTTGGCTGAAATCAAACAACGTCACAAACGTCTGTCATACAGCGCGGCTGATGGACAGGTCAGACAGGGGGAGTTGGAGACGAACAAAAAAAGACACAAAAGACAAAAAGAGAAAAAGGATAATTCAGTTGTATCCCAAAAAACAATAGAGTTTGAGAGGCAAACTTAGCAGGAGAAGCTTGATGTAAAATAGCTCCAGTCTGATCATTCAATTATCAGACCATTCAGCAGTAAAATGCGAGTAGAAAGCTCCGTATTCATATTGAATTATGCATGTTGGGTCACTGTATAGCTTTAGTACATTTCATAGTAAGCCATCACTGCATTACAAATGTGGATTATTCAATTAAAGTGTTGGTGCTGGATTTAAATTAGTGCTCATCATTAGCGGAAGTAGCTGTGTATACACCACTACTTCACAAAAAGAGAATGCATTCCTATTGTTGAGATTGACGAATTGGATGGTTGTCTGCTGAGTATTTACATTTTGGAAAAGGATACATTGTGACATTTGATGACTAAGTCTATATTACAATTGATTAATGTGATGTTTAACATAGCTGCTAATTTCCAAATATTACGTTTATTCATATATTTAGGTTATTTCTACTGTTGACATTGTAGCTGTAGGTCGCTCATCTTCCACAGGACCTGAATCACCATCTCTGGATGTTGTATCGGTCATCTCTCCAGATTACCATTAGCTACCAAACATACAGAACACATGAGTCATTTGTAGTGTTGTGTAGAAGCCACACTGCCCCAGTGCTCACTCTGCTCAGCACAGGAGAGGCCCCGCCTTTATTAAGGAAAAAGAGTGGGAACACACAATGCACGTAACCTTGTGCTGAACAAAATGGTGCCTGTAACACAGCAGAGGCAAAACATCACACTCTAACATCTACCTTACCTTGCATTTGTTCTTATTTTTCATATGAGATTACGCACATCATCTCCCTTCTCACATTTATATCACCCAAACTTATATCAGCAGTGATATAAGTTTGAAATATTATATTATATTCTTATTCTATATATTTCTATATATATTCTATATATTCTATATATTCTATATTCTATATTCTAATCTTTAAATATTAAAGAATAAAAGAAATATAACAGCTTTTTCTCCAACTCATAACCTGTCATACTCTGAAGGGCTTTAAGTGGAGCTCTGGCAGGTTCTCCCAGTGGTAAAAGAGTGACCCCAGTCTGAACCAGTACCTCTATAGAAAGCTCGGTGTTTCCTCCTCTACAGTAGCAGTCTATTCTAGCAAAACTGTTGAAGAAGCCTCTGACTGAAATCATTATGTTGTGATAGGATAGTCCATTAAGAGGATACTCAGGGTTGTCCAACATGATTAAGAAGGAGTCAAAATGTTAGCCGGTTAGATTGTGTTAGCAACTGGCTGACACGTGAATAGTTTAAAAGGGTCATATGTGAATGGGATTGTGGAGTTTAAAAAAAATCTATTAATCTCTCCTTTATTCCATGAAAAAAGAGCTACAGTAGTTGAATTTGTCCCTTTACACTAAAAATTTTAGTTTTATTAGTGATATTTAGGAATGTTAATTACAGCTACCCTGTGATTAATTAGGTGAAAACATGTATGTATACATATCGTTTGACAGCCCTAATATCTAGCCATCATCATAGCCCTCCCTGGAGAAAATCCCACCAGCCGCCACTGATATGAATATATAAGTCATTAATGTATTTGGTTAGATTGAATGATGCAACAGTCTCCTTACTGGTCCGCCTAAAAAGTCATTCAGACAGCTGCAGCTGATCCAAGAACTGTGGAAAGCCGTTTGAGCATTTATTACATATCTTTGATATCAAACTTTAGGTCCATATACTAGTACACACTTTGTCCTCACTAGTAAGACGATTTGGCACTTTAGTATAACGACTAGGGTGCACTAGTATAACGACTGTGTCTTACTTGTAAAAAAATTTCCACTACTAGTGCCACTTTTGGCCTACTAGTATGCAATCAACCCTTACTAGTAAACTGCTGTGCAGCACTAGTGACCCTACTAGACCTAACTAGTAGGCATGTGTCACGCACTAGTAGCCTCCCGGACCCTACTGGTATCGCCAAAATGGCCACTAGTAGCACTAGTATGGCATTTTTGACCTCACTAGTGCTACTTGTAAGATACAAAATGTCCGCTAGTACTACTAGTAGGGTGTGTTTCCCTTACTAGTACTACTAGTAACAGTGAGAATGAACACTAGTAGTACTAGTGAAAGCCAAAATGAACACAAGTAGTACTAGTGAAAATTTTGGGCCTTACTAAGTTTAAACACAACCCACTAGTACTACAAGTGTACTTTTTTGATACTACTGGTACTACTTGTAAGGGCAAGAGAAACCACTTGTAGCACTAGTAACATATTTAGGATCTTACGAGTGCTACTAGTGAGGGCTAAAGTGTCAACTAATGGCACTAGTGGAATTCATTCATCAAAAATGCTAATGAGGGGGTGTGGAAAACATGCACTGAAGCTTCTTCCTATTGGCTCTTCAGACAAGATTTAACCCTATGAAGCCTGATCAACTTTCACTGTTGTTGTTGTTAGCAATAACAATATTGATAATTAATAATATCATTAAAAATAACTATTATACATATATTATAAAGATAATTAAGTCAATCTAATATATCTCAGCGTGGAATATAATTAATGTTTATGTCACAGGCATCACTTTCTCATCATGGGGAAGTTCAAGTTGCTACATCAAATATCCGCTAGTGTTTAAAGGCCAATTGTAGCACTAGTAGGCATGTTGAGGCCACTAGTAGGCATGTTCAGCCCAGTAGTATCACTAGTGGGCATTTAAAGGCCACTAGTAGCACTAGTAGGCATGGTGAGGCTACTAGTAGCACTAGTGTGCATTTAAAGGCCACTAGTAGCACTAGTAGACATGTTGAGGCGACTAGTAGCACTAGTAGACATGTTGAGGCCACTAGTAGAACTAGTTGGCAGTTAAAGGCCATTAGTAGCACTAGTAGACATGTTGAGGCCACTAGTAGTCATGTTGAGGGCACTAGTAGCACTAGTAGGCATGTTCAGGCCACTAGTAGCACTAGTGGGCATTTAAAGGCCACTAGTAGCACTAGTGGGAACATAGTGGCCACTAGTAGCACTAGTGGGCATGTTGACGCGACTAGTAGCACTAGTCTGCACTTAACGGCCACTAGTAGAACTAGTGGCTCTAAGTTTTGAGGGCACTAGTAGCACTAGTGGGCACATAGTGCAGTAGTGGCACTAAGCTTAGAGGCTATGGCATATTTTTGAGTTTTAAGTGCATTTATTTTGTTAAGGAGTTTTCATTTTAATCACAACTATATTTTTCAAAAACGATTAAATAAACGCTCAAATGTTGTTCATGAAAATATAATCTTGAGCTTGCTCATCTACTACAAATTTTTTCTCTTAATAAAAATAGATATTATGTAATCATTTGTGTCCACAGCAATGTATTTTGAAATCTATGATTCAGTACATTTTAATAGCTTGTTAGTCCATATACTGCTATATATTATTTATTATACGTGGAAGTTTCTCATAAATTGAAATATAATTCCAAATGTATTTAAATATAAATCATAGTGTACTGCAATGTATTTTTGTTTCGTTAGGGTAAGTTAGCAAAAAAAGTTGTAACATCTTCCAGTATGACTGCTGGTAGCACTTTAGTATGCAGAGTGGCCCCTTTAAGGCTCTAAGCATACAGTTTGAACATTGACCTATCAAAATCCATGTCCCACCTCCTTCATTTGCATGCAGTCCACTAGTCATACTAGTGACACTAGTTGCAGCATGTTGCAACTGACTTGTTAACTAGTAAAGGCTAGACTGTCCACTAGTAGCACAAGTGAGACTATTATGGTTTTACTAGTACCACTAGTAAAAACAAACAGGTCTACTTGTAGCACTAGTGAGACATTTTTGATCTTACTAGTACCACTAGTAGATGACAACATGTCTACTAGTACCACTAGTAAGGGCAGAAATGTGCACTAGTAGAACTAGTAGGTGGCAAGATATCCACTAGTAGCACTAGTGGAGTACTTTTGTATCAAAAATGCTCACTAGTGTTACTTGTGCCACGGATTTGTGTTTTACTAGTGTAACTAGTAGAAGAAAATTTGTCTCACTAGTGAGCTTCTGATCATCCCATGTAAAGGCTATGGCTGTACTAGCGCACATCTGTGCATCACTAGTTCGCAACTAGCACACAACTAGTATGCAATTACACACTACAAGTGCTTGACTACACACAACTAGAAGGAAATTTATGTAACATGTTAGGCATTTCTGCACACTAGTAGGACAATTTTGGCATACTAGTAGGACAGCTACATTGTACTAGTGAGGTAGTAGTGTGCACTAGTTGACATATGTGTGCTACTAGTGTTACTAAAGAAAAAACTAAATGTTAACTAGTAGAAATTTGTGATGTCACTAGTGGTACTAGTGGTACAGAATTGTCAACTAGTGCACACTTCTGCCTCAATTGTAAGATGTAACTGTCTTACTAGTATACTAAAGTTGTCCTACTAGTGTGCAGAAATGCCTTACATGTTACACAAATGTCCTATTAATTTTGTGCAGTCACACACTGGTAGAGTGCAATTGCATACTAGTGGCATGCTATTTGCAAACTAGAGCTGTGCATTTGTGCACTAGTACAGCCAAAGCCTTTACATGTGACGTTCATATGCTCACTAGTGAGGCAAACTTTCTTTAACTAGTTACACTAGTACAAAACAAAACAATACCACTAGTAACACTAGTGAGCATTGTTGACATCACTAGTACTACTAGTAAGGTGTAAAAGTCCCTTACTTGTACTACGAGTGGATTTTTTGCAACATACTAGTGCTACTAGTGCACATTTGGCCCTGACTAGTTGCACTAGTAAAGTAAAACATTTCTCACTAGTTGACATGTTTGCCTTTTCTTGTAATACTTTTAATATGATAAAAGTCTCACTAGTGCTACTAGTAGAGTGTTTGTCTGTTACAGGTTGTACTAGTAAAGTAAAACACACCCTCACTAGTACTACTTGTGTTCACTAGTACTACTAGTGTTCATTCTCACTGTTACTAGTAGTACTAGTAAGGGAAACACACCCCACTAGTAGTACTAGTGGACATTTTGTATCTTACAAGTAGCACTAGTGAGGTTAAAAATGGCGTACTATTGCTACTAGTGGCCATTTTGGCGATACTAGTAGGGTCCGGGAGGCTACTAGTGCGTGACACATGCCTACTAGTTAGATCTAGTAGGGTCACTAGTGCTGCACAGCAGTTTACTAGTAAGGGTTGATGCATACTAGTAGGCCAAAAGTGGCACTAGTAGTGGAACTTTTTTTACAAGTAAGACACAGTCGTTATACTAGTGCACCCTAGTCGTTATGCTAGTGTGCCAAATCGTCTTACTAGTGAGGACATTGTGTGTACTAGTACATGGACCTAAATTTTGATATCAAAGATATGTAATAAATGCTCAAACAGCTTTCCATAAAGAACGCTGGCACTCACATCCTCATTAGAACCAGGAAAGTAGGGCATATCAGTTCTAAAGTCCTTACGCTGCTTCCCTGTAGCTCTGAGAATAAAAATTCACATATAAATGGAATGGGTTAGCATCAAAGTATGTTTAAATTATGTTGTCACTATACCAACCCCCAAACCACTCAGGTCTTTCTACTCTAGTATACTAATCATCTCTATAATTAGAACCAAACATGGAGAAGTACGATTAAAAAGCACCTCTGTGGCAAGGCCCTTTAGGTGAATGGATTCACCTCAGTTCCTTAAGACTCTGAATGTTGTGAGGCTGTGTTGGTAATGTGGCTCTGCAATATTGCGTGGAGATCAGAGGCATTTGATTGGTCCAATGGGTCCAGTCAAACCTGGGATCAGGAGGAACAATGTGTTTTTCGTCCTCACTGTGGAACATTTTACCAGTACTATACCCTAAGCAGGGTCCTCGAGGGTGCATGTACTGTAAGTTGCAGAGCGTGCATGTGTCTTCAGTGATGCAAGTACTGTATCGGTTGGTTGTGAAGATAGAGCAGAGCATAAAGGTGAAGCTGAAACGTGACGGTCAATCTACGTTCTTACCCTCATTGATGGTAATGATCGCTTGTTGGTGTCCGAAAGATTAAGATCATGGCTACAAGGGGCTGAAATGTGTTTCCTCTGCAGGGTGACTGTCCCTTAGACATAGTGTGTGAAAGTCTTTGATCTGGAAAAGGCTTAGAATAGAGTTGCTGCTTTTCTACATTAAGAGAAGTCAGTAGATTTGGTTCGAGCAGGCCGTTAGGATACCTCCCAGAAGCCTCCCTGGAGAGGTGTTCTGGGCACGTCCCACCAGGAGGACACCCAGAAGAAGACCTAGGAAACACTGGAGGAACTATGTTTCTCGTGGGGGAGATGGATGTCTAGGTTTACCTGCTTAAGCTGCAGCCCCTGGAACCTGATCTCGGATAAGCGGAAGTAAACAGATGGATAGATGTAAAAATATATTCAAATATAAACAGCCTTCGAACCCAGTCATTATTTCACTAAGGTAGAAGTGTGGTTCTCTATCTTCCAAATTTGTTACAAAGTCACTTAAGGACAACAAAGTCAATGTTTTGCAGTGGCCATCATGTCATAATTTTAGTCCCATAAGTCCTGAAATTCCAATAGAAAAACACGGCCATAGAAATTACGTGAGCAGAGCAAAAATGTGTGTGAAAGCTAAACTCATTTAAATTGTTTTTATCAAGAGAAATTGGCTAAATTAACAGCAAAACATTCTGAGAAGATTTTGGAATGATACCTTAAAAATTGATCCAATATATAAAAAAATGTAAATACAGTTCTATCAAATGTTCAGCTAGTCTTCATAAGGTCAAAATCATCAAAAACAATTCTGGCTCATAATGGGTCATTTAATGAGAAACAAACAGAGTAGTTCTAATCAATGGACCTAAAACAGGAAATGTTTACCCAGTAAAATACTGGCTGTGTCTTTTCATGCAGTATGTAAATATAAATTTTTAACCATATATAGCATATTTTTAATAGATTTTATTTTATTTTTTTACACTTTCAGCCAATTGGAGTCGTGTCATCTCATGCTTTAATTCTTCTCCACCCACATCCACTATACAGTAGGTAAACATTTTCTATTCAAATACCTTTTAATAAATGCATTTTTCTGGGACTATTTTTTGGCTAGAGCTTTATTATACATTAAATGTAGACCATGTCAAATCCTCGTCACTGTATACAAGAAACGGATACTGAATTCTAGCACTGCTGGATGAGACAACAGATAAACCCGAGCCAAATTTGATGAAGTGGTGTCATGCCACTGCAGTATTTCTAAAACCCCTGGCAGCCTGTCATCTTCTGGCTTTTGGCAAACACTGTGGACAACTGGAGCCAGCTCCGTTAAGAGGAATGTAAAAAAAAAATGTTAGCTGTAATTAATTAGCCTACTAGAGAATATGTTTGTGAAAACGATGACACTGACCAAAATAAATCATGACATCTGTGTTGAAATACTCCATGTTATTTTTCAGAGCAAACAATAGTTGTGTGATAGGATTGCACAGGCAGGTCAATATTACAATTTTCAACATGGTAATATTTGTTTTTACATCAATATTGAAGCAGCATGACACTTTCTTTCTTCTGCAAAAGGGTCAGAGAGCAGGCCACCATCCACATGTAAATACTGGAAGATATTGTAATGAGGCTTAAAAAGTCATTCATTTCTCCGTAGAGGACCTCTAACAGCTTGAAACATATGGGGGGAAAATCGCAAACCAGTGTTGCTGGCAATTCAGCAGTGATTATTAAGGAACACCTGTTTGGCGGGCTGGCAAGGCGACTTGGGGTCCTGCTGAATAGCAGCAGGCTAATTAAGGTCTTCTCAGCTTAATTGTTTGGGCTATAAATAGTGATGGAGAGAGGGGTAGAGTGCCCCCCCCCCATCCATACATCCAGTGAATGAGCTATTAGAGGGTTGTTGTTGTGGATAATGAATAGAACAGAGAAGGTACTCATGTAATTGCCAACATTATCAATTACAAAACAGTCATTAACAGTAAGATATTACTTTGACATATGCATAGTTAGAGAGGTGGGTTATAAAATGTGAAGAAGCCTAATAATCTCCCATAAATATTGGAGTTTTCAGATTTCATTAGAATAGCTAAAAAATGTGCTGAATTGTAAAGTTGAACTGTAGCTTTCAGTCCACAGGCAAATTGTGAATAAAGGTATTTCTCATTAACAATTCAAATCATGGCCAAAGTGATTTTTCTTTCTTTTTGTGGCCTGTACTAATCCGATAGCTCATTTCGCTTTTCCTCTGACAGAACCCAATATTTGGTCAAATTAATTGCAAAATGCCTCACTATTTGCGGCATTATCCAAAAAAGGTTTTCTTGATGACCTTTTGACAGAAGACACAATGCAGATAATGTAGAATCATCAGATTTTTTTTGTGTTAAATTCTGTTTGAAGCTTTTCTAGTGCAGTGGCTGCCCTGCTGTTCAGAGGTCACCTTCAGTGATGTTGTTCAAAATAATTTTCTGGCTTTGTTTCCCAGGGTAAAACCTTTCAAAGAGAGGTGCAAGAGTTTGATATGCTTTAATAAGCTATATCATCAAGAATAAACAAAATTATTATTTTTTACATTTCTGTGATAGGGAAAAGTAATTTAATTGTCAACACAAACAATAGTTTAATTAGTAAAAAATACATTTTTTAGACAATGTATTTACAGACAGAAATGCTATAAAAAACTGATTAGCCAAATAACTTTAAGACCACATATGGCTGATGGCTTCTGAAAAACATGTCTTGTATTAAATTCATGTCAGCTTGTTCAAGGTTCAAAGCAGGAAATCATGACTGACACTGATATTTTCTGTGTTCTTGCTATTAAACAAATCCTGCCAGCAGTAAGACGCTACTGAAGCTAACTTTACACTGCCTCTAAATTAAAAATATTTAGAAAAATATCATGTTCCAATCACTCTGGAACCCCCAAACAGCAACAGAGATCCCTACTCATTATGCACTAATGACCTCCCAAAGAGTTTAAGTTAAATTAGTATAGTATATGAATAGTAACACTTTATTCAAATAGTCATCATTATATCATTTTAAGTTATATGGCATTGTACAACTCAATGATGAAAATTGAGTGAAAAAAAGAAAGGATAGAATGGCATAGATAGTTTTCTAGAGTTTTCAAATAATGTGACAAGAAAGCAACAAAATTTAGAGCAATGAATTACGCAACAAGCTTTTTAATGTTAAAGGCTCTTCAACAGCTGTTATCTGCTGCTGTGTTCTTTTGGTTTTCAGTAATATTCGGGGGGAAAATGAAACTACAGACGTGGACAAAATTGTTGGCACCCTTCATTACATCAAATAAAAACTCATAATGGTCACAGAAATAACTTTAATCTGACAAAAGTAATAATAAATAAAAATTATATAAATGTTGACCAATGAAAGTCAGACATTGCTTTTCATCCATGCTTCAACGGAATTATTTAAAAAAGAAATGCATGAAACAGGCCTGGACAAAAAGGATGGTACCCACAACTTCATATTTGGTTGCAAAACCTTTTGAGGCAATCACTGCAATCAAATGATTCCTGTAACTGTCAATGAAACTTCTGCACCTCTCAGCAGGTATTTTGGCCCACTCCTCATGAGCAAACTGTTCTAGTTGTTTCCGGTTTGAAGGGCGCTTTTTCCAGACAGCACGTTTCAGCTCCTTCCAAAGATGCTCAATAGGATTGAGATCAGGGCTCATAGAAGGCCAGTGTTTTCCTCTTAGCCCTTCTTGGGTGTTTTTAGCTGTGTGTTTCGGGTCATTTTCCTGTTGTAAGACCCGTGACCTGCGACTGAGACCATGCTTTCTGACACTGGCCAGCACATTTCTCTCTAGAATCCCCTGATAGTCTTGAAAATTTCATTGTACCCTGCACAGATTCAAGACAACCTGTGTCAGATGCAGCAAATCAGCCCCAGAACATAACCGAGCCTCCCCCATGTTTCACAGTAGGGACCGTGTGAAACATGGGGTAGCTTCACCAATCAATGACATGATTTAATGAGGGCAGCATTGATTAGATTTTAACCACTGTTTTAACTGAGTTTTAAAAGTCTTAAACGTAGAGCTTTCTCTTATGTTAAGTGGGATGCCATTCGAAATCTTAGAACCCTGGACTGATATGGGAGCCTGTCCAAACATGTTGCCTCTATAGCGGACTTCACAGTCTCCTTTAATCATTGACCTGGTAGCTCTGCCAGCAATAGCCTTTAATTTAATGAATTCCCTCATTGGTGGTAGTGTTAGTCAATTAAGTGTTCCATATATAATAGAAGCCAATTTAAAACATTTAACATTTTTAAAAATGTTTAAAGATTATATGTATCCAAAATATGACATGATGATATGCAAACGTTTTTTGTTTTCTTTTACCAAATAGTTTGAGTGCTCTTTTATATAAATAATCAACTTTTCTAAGAGTTGCTTCATTTTTAAAGCACCAGTATATGAAATAATATTTCATATGAGAGAATACCATTGCATGCATAAACATTCTTGCAGCTCTTAGTGTCATTGACGGTTGGATGTATTTCAACATATATAGGCTATATTCATTGTTTTTGGAAATATACATTACATGGCTTTTAAAAGTCAGATAAGAATCACATTCCAAGATATTTAATCCCATGCATGAATTGCAACTCTTCCTTTCCAATAAATTAATGCGACTTTACATCTTTATTTTTCTGTTTTTCTCGACATCATGCAAACTATCTTGTTGGTGTTCAAAAGAAGACATAAGTTTAATAACCATGTTTGGACTTTTGCCATTTTAGCAGTGAGGATGTTACCATACCAGCTTCTAATATAAGTGTATATAACTGCATCATCCACGTACAATTGTCCATTTGGAAGGACATTTATATTTAGTGAGAATAGTATGGGACCGAGTACAGAACCTTGTTGTACTCTCACTGCATGACAGTAGGTAGAGATTTCCATTGAAATACACTTTAATTTGCAGTCCGTGGGCATAGGCAGAGCTAACCTGAAGCCCTGCTCATTCACTATGTTAACATATGCTGTTGGACAAGCCTGCTCGTTGGCACACTAGCTGCAAGGCTTATTTTAGCTTGATGAATACAATTGGTGGAGCCATGTGATGTCACACTGCGGGGCTGGTATTCTGCTGCTGTTCTCTCCATCTCCCCACCTGCTGAAAAAACATTTTGTTCCACCTATTTCGATCCTGACAACAATTATTATTACATTATTACTACAACAAATAAATCACTTGTTGTCTAAGATGGAACATTTAAATCATCATGCTGATCTGTCTAAATGTTTTAAAATAGCCTTGAAGTACGCTGAAACTGGTAACAAAATGCACATGTGAAAGGAAATGCTGTATCAGTGACTTGACATTTTGAAGGGTTGAAACTGTTAGTTGTTAAATATTTTACATCCTCACCTAAATCATGTTCTATATATTTAACCTGTCAGCAATTTTTTGTCGTGTTATATGCTGGTTTTAATAATTCACAACAGAGTCCAGATTATCTTACCCTACCCAATGTAAGTAACATGATTGATTGATGAATTTAGAAGTTTACTAGTTTATTAGAAGCGTTCTCAGCTCTCATTGTGTCACACTCTAAACCATCCCTGTAGAAATACTACTTAATTCATATTAATACAGAATGCAGCCTCACAAGCTTATTTTACGCTCCCGGTTTCCCCTTTATTGGGTATGATGTGTTTTAGATGCTCATAGGTTGCATTAATAATTCTTGTTTAGCCCGAAAAGAACGTGGCTCTTTCACCAGAACCAAATGAGTGTGATCCTAAATGCTTCTATTATCTGTCCCTTTGCTGCTCTTACAGCTGAATTTCCCCTCTGTGGGACGATAAATAATTATTTTATTATATTCCATTCTATTCTGTTCTAAACCTGGAGTGAACTGTTAGGCTAATTCAAGGGAGCCTGTTTCAAATGAGCCTCGATATTTTGAGCTCACTTCTTGGAACAGCCATCAAGTCAGGATTCAATCCCAAGACCTTCCTGCTGCAAGGCAACAGAGCAACCAGCTATACCACCATGCAGCCAAGTGACAAATCCAAGGAATAAGTACAGAATAAAACTTTGAAAACTTCCCCAAGAGATACAAGAGGTATTGCACTAGCAAAGAAAATTGTGAATCAGAACGCTTTTTTGAATTACATAGGGCTAAGCTCTTTAGGGTTCTGTCACATTTGCACCCAGCATTATAAATTAAGTTCGCAAAAAAAAAAACACAAAACCCCCCCCATAAATATACAGAAAAAACAGCTAGAATAACTGGAGTTAAATATTTGAACTGGCGAGTGTTTTTTTTTTTTTTTTTTTTTTTTTTTTAGGGTAGTGACAGCACATTTACACATTGAGAATCCAACAATCTACTCAAGACTGAAAAGTGAAGCTTTAATTTCCCTTAGTTAACATTTTCCACATTGTTTGCCCTTCTACACCATGTTTGAACTCTTCTTTGACATTTGAAGGACCTAAGAATAAATCAACTCAGGCTTTAAAGAGATTGCCAACTGCTTGCTGTTTCTGCACTACAGTCCTTTTTAAACCAGACAATATAAGAGTGATCTTGACATCCAGCTGTACATGCTGCTGCCTGTGTAAAAGGCAACGTAATGAAAGGTTACTTAAACTTTGGCTGCCACACTCACTCAATATATGTGATACAAAATGGAATCCACTAGCATCCCAAACAGAATACTAATACAATAAATATGTTCTAATATTTTGCAGCCCTTCCATCAAGACAACAATTACCGTACAATTTTGGTATTAAAAATAAAGGCAAGTGGTCTTTCAAGGAGTCATACAGCAATGTTCAACCTTTGTAAAATTTCATAAATACAGTATATTAGGATTCTCCAAAACAAATGAACAATAAAGCCTTTGTTAGTAAACAAAATGTAATGTTAATGCAGCAAATGGCCTAAAACTATTTTATTCTTTGTATGATCCAATAGAGGATCATGCAAAGAAAAACACTAAATGTGAACGTAGTAAAGCGAAACAATGCTTTTGAAAAACGTTAATAAAATTTTCTTAAATTACAGTACAGTACAATCAGATGTATGAAAACATATTTTTTTAAGTGAAAATGTTTGATTTACAAAATTATCAGGCAACAGAGCTTGAAATTCTACATTTAACAACATTTAGCAACATAATAAAAAACAAAAAAAACTATAGAACATATTTTAGAAGAAGTTTTGGGAAAATTATGTCCATGAAATCTTTGCCCGTCATAAAATTAAAATGCAAGATAAGAAACATTCTAGCCATAAGTTTTTTTTTACAATTAATGTTATTCTTTATTGAACAATATTTTAAATATGTTTACATGGGCTATGTATTGAATGTTCCATTGATTTTCTCATGTAATTGTTACAGAGTGAGGGCTGATCAATAAGATTAATTGCATAACACGGTACATCTATCCACACCACTGATCTATGAAAGACCTTCACTCTGTCGGGTGGTGTAACTCGAGTGTCACAGAAAGTGGCTGAGAGACAGCATCAGCAGATATTTATGGCTTCTTCTGATTAAAGGAAATTGTCTACAACTCTTTATTTTATCCCTCTTGAAAAAAAAAAAAAAAAAAAAACTGTTGTCACAATCCTACTGGCTTTATACAAACTTTGACAGCACTCCAGGGGGATGTTCCATGAAGCCAGCTAATCTCAAAAGCCAGACTAAAAAAACCCTGTTTCAATTTCACATTACACTTTTGATTTACGTTAGTATCCATTTTATTAATTATGGATATACAATATTGCTTGATATTTAAATGAACAGGTAACATCAGTGAAAAGAGACCAATGTAAATGCCAGTCTGGGAAGAAAACCTTAAAAAAAAGAATAGTTGGGAGCATGGTGGCGCAGCTGGTAGCACAGCTCACATCACAGCTAGAGGGTCCTGGGTTTGATTCCTGCTGGGGATGTTGGGGGACACGGACTCATGGGGAGGTGTGTTTTCACTAAAATGGCCCTCACCTCTGGAACAGGCTGCCAGAGGACCTCAGGGTTTGTAGGGTTATTTTAATCTGTAAAACACTTTGAGAAGCTATGTAGTTTGAAGCGCTTTATACATAAAGTTTGATTGAATTATGAAAAATGACCTTAGCTCAGACTCAGATAGCAGAAACCAGTACATTAGCATAGAAATGTGACTCTGAAGTCAACCGCTCAACACTCATTTATCTGTTGAATTCAGAAGTTTTTTGGATTGGATTGCATAATGGAAAATAAATATGAACATACAGACAATATTACATTATACCAGTTGTGCTATGTTGTTTACAATATGTTTGCCATTTAAGCAGGTCTTCACAAATATAAACAATTGTAAAGCTCCTAAACTGAATGAGAAATATATTGTAATATTCCCCATGCCTCCCAGAGTTATTGATTAGCTATTCAGGGTAAATGTGGAGTATTGCTCTTGAATAAATTATAAACTGGATTATGTAGGTGAACATTTAATTTTGGTTATCTTTTGCTATGTTTGCTATGGTTTCTCCAGAAACCTGGTTTGTCTTTTGGATATCTAAATAAATTCAATGTACCATTTTTAAACAGTCTGCATAAAATACAAGGTTGTATTTTCTATGTTTTGAATTCGATTCTACATAAAGCAGTTTACTACTTTAATATAATGTAGCAGGTACGTTGTTAATAAATGCTGGTGTCTGCACTACCAGTACTATAAATGAGTGTTGCACAAATGTTCAACATACTAAAAATATTGTTATCACACTGGAATGCAGTCTCTTTCTCTCCTTGGCTTCCAAGATTTTATTAGTAATGTGGAATGAAGGCAGTTTGTAGAGAGTGCTTACAGTTGCACTGGAATGTTTTTCTGGTATTAGTAAATTATTAATGCATAAAATATTTCTGACTAGTTACTTCAAAGACTTTACAGAAAGAAGTGCCAAAAGTACGTTTACATCTATGCATATATTTCAGCAAAACCTGCTTTAGGAAAACATAAAGTATTTTGCTGTTTGAAGTTACGCTTTAATTCATCTACTGACTTCAGTCTAACTCTTCTAACTTTCTAGAAAACAGCTCATGAATATGACACCGCAGCAATGAATCAGCATCAGTCACTAGTTTCCTTTGAGAAAACATTGCTGGGTCATGGAAGCTGCTTTCGCTGTGTGCTGCACTTTTCATTTTTTAGTTTATCACTTGTGTACAGTATAATTCACTATACAAAAACACTCAGATCACTTTAAACACATATGCCCCAGTTTGTACTAAATTTTGAATGAAAACAAATTAGAATTCATGCTGGCAAAGGGATGTCATACATTTTGCATTTAACTTTGGCAAGCTTAAACTTCTACTCATTAAGTATTTCCCTTTTTTTAAACTGCATTTTGAACTCCAAAACTGCAGGAGACTATGACAAAAGTCTTTCCAGGCAGTATGTGTTTTGAGTACAGGCATATATTTGCAAGTATTAGACACATTTTTTTTAAATTCAGTTTGAGACATCATGCTTTTCTTTCGGTCATCCAGTCACTGTGAAATTGCACTTGTGCATGGGAGAATTAGCTGCAAGAAAAGGTCTCTGCTCTTTTGAACCCCAACCCACTGAATGATTTAATTTCTGATATATGTCCAGTTCTCTGCACATTAGCACAACAGCACACTTGTCTTGAATTTTTCCACAATTCTTATTCAAGTGTAGCTGTTGCAGAGATTAATGTATATTTGATAGACTAGACATTAATTGCATTAATTAATCACATTAATTTATGTATGTGAACTCTTAAAACGTAGAAAACTATGAAGCAGAAAGTTCAATGAAATAGCAGGAGCAGTCATGACACAAGTTTGTGGGATAAATGCAAACACTGCAGTGACTGGAAGGTTATTCAAATTTATTAAATATAATCTCCAGTGGCTGTTAAAAAGAGCAGGAGAAAATACATGGAAAAGATCTACAATTTGCAGTGTATGACAAATATCTGGCAGGGAACTACGAATAGCAGGTAGTATGATAAATAGGGATTATGGCATGTGACTTTGCCTAGGGTTGCACTTAAGACGCAAAACCGACTTCAAACTTGACTTAAAATGAAACCGTACTCTCATTAACAGTCTGTATCTCATGTAGTCAGTCATGAAATGTTTGTTGTTGATAATATTCACCACATGTTACATGCATTAGGGCCAAAACAGATCTATCTCAAAGAGAAATTAGATAATAGACTAATTTGAGAAACTCCTGTTTGGTCAAAATGTTGAAGTTAATTCTACTTCCAATCAGGTTAAAAAAATGTTTATAGTTCTTTACATGTAGTACATGTATTTACAACAGCATAAAATGAAGCTAGATGCCCCAAAGCCAAAACAGGTTTATCTCACACACAAAAGCTTTATTTTGGCAATCCTTTGCCATATTTAAGATAAATCGTTTGTGATACCAGGTTTGTATTTTAGATGTCCAAATAAATGGGTAACACTTTACAACACGGGTGCACTAATAAGCATTAATTCATGCTTAATAAATGCACAGATAATACTGAATTAATGTGTAACTCATGTTCATCTAAGCTATTCATTCATGATTACCACATTAGGAACTAATTAAGAGTATACCTGGTTAATATATTAGTTCATACACATGAATTGCCTTTAATTAAATATGTAATTGTGGATTAATTCCCTGATAACTCATTTTTTTAACTAACAGTGTTAATTAATATCTTAATTACCACAATGAGCCAAAGCCTTGTATTTCATCTTCCAGACAATACAGGTAAACTAATGCACATTATTACATGATTAATTACTGCATTATTAGTGCAATCCCATGTGTAAATTACTACAGTTACTAAATGACTACTTATTAATGATGTGCCTCAACAAGTAAAGTCACAACATAATACATATTTTCAAAAAATTAGCTAAAGATTAATTTATAATTAATGACCATCACTACATCTTATAAATGCTGTTTATTAAACACTTTCCACTAAACACATTTCCATGACATATTACATTAAAAGATTTACAAAATAATACATAACCCCCTCTCTATGAAAACTAAAACGTTAATGTCAAGTATATAGTGACCTATAACATACATATATAAATACATGTCATGCTATCAATAGTTTTTGGCCTATATTCCCACTGTTTTGTGTATCAGTCATAACCTGCAATAACAACAGTGTGTCTTGTAACCACGATTCAATTCAATTCACTGTTATTTATATAGCGCCAATTCACTACAAATGTCATCTCAAGGCCCTTTACAACAAAAGTCGTTTCAATACAATTACACAAACATTCCAATCAGTTAAAAGTTTTCGATATAAAGAATCCCATTAGATGAACTGCCAACAGGGCAAATGTAACACCTTTAATTGTTTAAACAGCAATAGTAAAGCAAGCAGAAGATTTATAAAAACACCAAGTCAAAAAAACTCAATAAAAAAACGTGTGTTATTTGATAAACTCCTAAACTGGATAGCGATAACGAATGTATTTTAACAGTCTACCAAGGGGACCCTGTCTATGTTTGACAGCCAGCCAGTGAGTCCATTCAATGACCGAGAGGTGTTGCTTCAGTATTTCTTCTGTTCTGTTACCTCGAAGTCTCCAAATATTAGATTTGTACTTTAGCCATGCTCTCTCGAGATGCTGGGTGTTGGCTCCACTACGGGGATCCACGAACCACTGTCTGTGATTTACTCTAAAGTGAGTGTAGCCCATGGCAGCTAATGCACCTCTATAAGCTCTCCATTCATCACTTATAATGGTGGTGCCAGGTCGCACATGCTTGACCACGATTGGTACAAGATTTTGCCTTCCTCTTCTCTTTACAAGTCGTAAGACTGGACGCCGTCGTTCATCCCTTATTCCTAGTATGCCGAAGACCCATTTTTTTCGTCTCCAAGTTGTGGCTGCCCTCCCTCTGCCATACTGTAAAAAAGTAATATTAAATTAGAACACATACATACATACATACATACATACATACATACATACATACATACATACATACAGCTTTTATCATAACAAAAAGGTTTGGATTAATTTTCCATAAATCATATGCCCTCTCCAACATACTTTTGCATGCTCTAAACTTGTTCTCATTGGTCTGTGATCAGTGACAGACAACAGAACTCACACTTCCCTCAGTGTATTCTCATAGGTCTTTGTCCGGTAATCACAGGCAGAGCTCTTAATGTCAAAGGACTGTGATCAAAGAAGCCATTGTCTTTCCATGCCTATTGGGCGATGGGGACACTCAAATCTTTGCTAGCAAAATCTCCCCTTGGGTTCCAACCTGCATTCCAGGACAGGACTACCTCCCTAAGCCTCCGGAGCATTCTTTTACCAAGTTACCCGACATCCCGTTTCTGCAGCCAGGAGGTCTGCTTGGTATCTGAGCTATACCAAGATAGCTCCCTAAAGACAGGAACTGAAGTTGCTTCCTGCATCTGAACAGGTTCTTTTAAAATCAGCTTTGAGCTGCTATTCCTCAACAGACTTGGCCCCTTTTTAATTATTCCTTCTCTCTTCATCGTTTGCCTTGGACTGGCAGCGTGAATTAAATCATCACCAGTAGGATTAATGTAGTTTGTCTGGGTAGGTTGTAGGCTTCTATAGGAAGTTTTAAACAAGTTTAGACATGTGTGAAATGGTTTGATTCTTCTGTAATTGTTAAACCACCATTTGCTCATTGTTGGTAGCGTCGCTGCACGCTGGCTTTTGCTGTTGTATGCTTGTTTTTGTGCTCACTGGTTTTTGCTAAAGCAGTATTATTTCTCGTATCTTTTAATATCCTTCCATTTTGTTGGTATGGTGTGGTTGCATGTCTTGTTAATGGTGAATCCTACTCACCCTGTGTCCTGACTGTAGATAACCCCCTTGTGGACTCTCTCCAACACACACACACTCACACACACACACATCAGCACCAAATCAGCTACAGTCTTCTCCTGCAGGTTTTTAGGCAGCAGTATCCTCTCCTCCCCCATCCCAGCAAGCACACTGCTGAACCTGCCAAAGTAGCTGCTTACTTCGTCAGGGGGCTCAAGGAGGCTCTACAACAGCTACTTTAAGTAGCTGCTGCCCTTCTGGTGAACTCTGGTACTGCAAGTTATTTCTGAGAAGCTTTTTTTCTCTTTCAAAATGTAAAATCCACATTCGGGGCTTCTAAGAACATCCAGGGCTCATGCCAAAGTAGCCACCCCCCAACTCCACCCCTGAAAGGTATTATTAAAATACAGTGGAGATCAAAATTAGGGAACAACTTACAATGTCCTAAATTTTTGAGGTAATTTGAAGTTATCTGTACAGGAGTGAAAGTGTAGTTTTTTACTCATATTTCATACATTCTGAAGCGCAGTATTAACACTTAAATGAGATACTTGAAAAGAACACTGATCAGAATTTGACAGCACTGTCAGATACCTCCCAGTTATTTGTGTGAATCTGGCATCCAGTTTATTAATGATATGCCTAATCTTATTTAACTAGCAGCCTAATTTTACACTGGCTTAGCAAGATAGTAAGCCGTTCTAATGTGACTGAAACCCTCAGACAGCAGGATGTTCCGATGAAGGCCCAAGGGATTACCTTTTTCTGCCATAGCAAGACAAGTTGGTAGTTCCAAGTCGGTGATTTCTAGAAAATTGCATCTTTACAATGTGGTTAAATAATTCCAGACAAATGTATGAGAGGTCAGGGCAGTGAAATAATGATCTGTTTAAAACTGCAGTTCGAATTAAAGAGATGAAAGCAAGCTGAAAGCATTGAAATAATTAAATGGCCAGCCCAGAGACCTGATCTTAACCTGATTGAAAAATTCTAGAAAATCCTTTATAGCAAAGTTATGGCTAAAAAAGCCATTACAGTCACCAAACTGTGTGAGAGGCCGGTGATGTCCTGCAGCCCCAGATGTGCTGAAGTAATTCAAAGATAGGGCCTGCACACTTCCTGCAAATATTTGGCTGTTTTAATAATCAGAAATTTGAGTTATAATCATTATTCATGCTACAATCATTATGGTTCTCTTTTATTGATCAAAATAAGTTTTTGGTTGAAGTGCCTTAGGTAGCATGTAAAATTCTGTTCTACTTGCATGGTATGGTCACAACTAAAATGCATTCAAATTTTGAATGATAAAGAACAGTATTTCTGAAAAAAATCAAGTGTTCAGTAATTGCTCAGTAGTTTTTCCACTGTAGGTTAATCCTTTGTGATTTAAGCATGTGAATCGTCTATTGTAATGTAGAGAACACTGAGCTCTCTCCATTTAACTCACCTTACGTTTATGACGGAAGCTGCTTTCGTCAATAACAGCAAATTCTCTGGGATCTCCTATAATTTGACCTCTTCTTCTTGTATAACGCCTCATAGCACACTTGCAGACCTTTCTTAATTTTGCAGCCATCTTGGACATAGTTCTGGAACTTCTTGCAATCCCATCTTGCATCATGTCGATTTGTCTGAGGTGCAAGCCCTGAGAAAACCTGGTAATGAATATAAGTGCAAAGCTTAGTTATGTTTCATATTAGAGACGCCTTCATTTAGCATGCCTTGAAGTTATGGGGTGTTTTAGGTGTGATGACAGAAGAAAATGTTTATTTAAAAATAACAAAATTATTATACATTATCTGTTACAGTATTTTAAGATTGGAGAGTATTTCTTTATTGAAAGCAAAGAATGGCACTGAAGGCTCTTGTCATAGGCAAATTAGTTTTAATTCTCCTGCTAAGTAGCTTTAGCAGGAGTTAAATGCGGTTTCTTTAGGTATGGTTTGTTATTTGGATTGGTCGAAGGTATTCCATGATAAACAAACAGACATTTATCCAATCACCAATGTCTACCCTTTTGTAAATAGTTTAGGACGACAACCCAGATGGTTATTGGAACAAACCATGCAGCATGTCAGGTTAGGCAACATTATGTCAAATTCAGGTTTGGAGGTTTATTGTAAAATGTAATCTAGAACAATATTAAATCAACAAAATCTTTTTTTCTGCATTACTTTAAGGTCAGAAAATTAAATAAATTCAAGAGAAAAAGCATTCAAATATACAATTTTTCTGCTGTTTTTAGATTTAAAACATTTTTTTTTCTTAACCAAATGCAATTGAAACAAATATATTGAATTCAAACTTAAACATAATGTGGTACATTTAAATCCTTGTGGATATTTCAGGAAGTGACTCACATGAGTCATGACTGGTAAAAGAAAATCAGAACTATAAGGTAACTCTTCTCATGAACACACTTAGTTTTGTTTAATGGGAAAAATTTAATAGTGAATGTTTTCCTTTTATCAAAGTGTACCAATAATCTTACTAGTTTTTGTTGTTATCTACCTGTAAATTATTAAAGTTCAAATTATTTGTATCCTGATACTCCCTAAGCCAGGTCAAACATGTAGCCTACTGAATCCATATGGGTTGGGGAGACAACGTTGACTTACCGGTAAAAAAATGTCATCCATGAAGACAGGGATATCTTTGAATTCTGAAAGAGTGATTTTGCTCTGACAGTCCTACTGCATTTTCTGTGTCTGTGGCTTTTATGTCTGCATTCCCTGGATAAACAGAAAGGTAACGAAAGGTAATGTTAACTCAATGTTAAATACAATATCTAGAAAACTCATCTGTATTTTAAATGTAATTTGCTCTTTGAAAATTTCTATAGTTTTAAAAAGTTCATTAACAAAAGCATATAGACTCATGTTACTACAGTCTAACTAGGCTGCCAATTACAGATAGGCACAATCGCATTGAACCATTGCAAAGCACTTTGACCATTTCAGGAATAGAAATAGGAATCAGTTTACTGTTGGAATTGGTGTGACATCGTGCTGCGCCACATAAAGTGTAGATCACTAATTATAATGTGTTATATTGTCTTTGACGGTTTGCGTTATGCCGCTCGCGCGCGGTGTGGAGTGGACACGGTGTTAGGTGGGAAAAGTTACCATGTATATTGTGCTAAAATAGCATTTTAGAGGTCAAATAAAATCGTATCAAGGGTCATTTACAAATCTAATAGAACACACAAATTACCAGTGACAGCCGTCTGATGTATCATGTCGTCTTTTCAGCTTCATGCAACGACCACATATCCTACACAACATCTTCCTTGCTAGAAGTCTCTTTTTCTGAAGCCATTGTACAAGTCGTGCTGTTGTCCTTGTAGTTGGCTTGTCGATGAGCAGAAGTAACAACTCTGTCGTTAGATTTATGTTCGTTTTTCCTTTTGGTCTTTTTTTTTTTTACAAGCGGTAATGAAAAAAAAAATATATATATATATATATTTTTTTATATATATATATATATATATATATATATATATATACAGTACATAAACAATCAAACCTCAACCTCAAAACTGATGACTTGACCTCATGACCCCGTAGCCTATTATGACCCTGTACTATGTTCCCATTTCCGGGGTTTTCAGTATTACAATCTTATGGGTGGCACTAGAGATTGCCTGATTCTTTTTTCAGGCAGAAAATCTGCCATTTAACTTTCCCTCCATACTAACAGTGAACATTTATCATTTTAAATAGACATAAGAGTATTTAAATATTTTATTGGCGACAAATTATCTATAGGTAGCATATGCCAGAAAATGAATGATTTTAACTTCTTTGTAACAAAACAGTAGATAATAAAATTGTGAAGACAGTATATTTTTTGTAAAATTCTGTTTATATTATTAATTCAACCACGTATTTTAAATCTTGTGTATGAGGTAACTGTTACAAGAAAAGCAAGCAATGCCACCATCTGGTCACCTACACGAACTGCATTGCAAACCAAACAGAATAGAACAAGATGGAGGGTGTAAATATTTTGCGAATTTTAAACAAAGTTCAAATACATGGAACAGCACCCACTCTGACATTAGTGACATCATTTGATAACTGCAAAGATGTACAAGATCCACCAGAGTTCCACGTTATGTTCAGGGGGGAGCCCCAGGCCTCTATGATTAAAGTGGAACCGATGGTTGCTGATGAGGATGACGGACAGAATCATTTGACAGAGCACACGCTGCAAGACGCGTGCGAGCACCTGGAGACAGAGAGCAGCGTTGTTACAGTGACAGCAATGGCAAGCAAAACCACTAAAAGAAGTAAGCGAATAAATCGCAAATTACCATCTAAATATAATTCTGATGTGTTTGGTGAGTATTAAAGCTTTAACAGTTACGTTCGAGGTTTTTGCCTAACGTACCATGCATTACTAAAGCTAACGTGCATGTGGTTGAAGTCTTTGTACTGCTAGCATGTTATAGATAGATACAAAGATAATTGCGAGTATTTATCTTTTTATTAGAACATTTCTAGAAATAACTATTTTTATCTTGCAAAAGCAATGTTTTATCACGCAATTCTGACTTTTACTCAGAATTGCATGATATAAAAAATAACTTTTGTATAGTATTTTACTGAAGGAAATTGTTTTTATGTCACAATATGTCTACTTGGCCACCACCTTACTCTACTCTCCCTATTCCTCAGAGGTGCCAGTCTGCAAACCTGCTCAGTTAGAGGTGGTGGAGGATGATGTGCAAGGTAGGTGTCTAAGAATGATTTTACAAAACATTGATCGCAGTTGAACCCGACTTCTGATTAAAAAAACTACAGTAAGCCTACTTTTTTAACCATTGGAAATAGTTCAACCAAAATGAAAATTATCTCACCATTTAATTTCCCATATCATCCAAGACATCTGATTTTCTTTATTCTGTTGGATTTAATTGAAGATATTTATGAAAAAAGTTATATAAAGTAATTTCAGTGCAAGTAAGTAGCCACCAAAACTTCAGGTGACTTCAGTCTTTTCTGAACCAATCCAAATGGTTTGTGGTAGATTTTTCCCTAAACCTAACTATCTGGGGTGTCTCCAAATGGACACAAAACTCTGTACCTGGGTCTCGTCTCCAAATCGACATCCCCATTTGGATATCTCAACTTGTCTTAACTTCTTTTCCCTAACAAGTAGTTTTCTTGCTGCACAGCATAAATGAAAGATAAACTCTAGCAATTGTCCATTAAATGCTTTAATCACTGCCGGGAGAGTTTCGTGTGCAGTTCTCAAAGAAATCTCACCCACATAGAGAAATACTTCAAGTTATATAGGATAAAGACATGGTGCACAGAAACGGAATCACCTGCCTAAGTCATGACTTCATTGTTGTCATCTTCTAATTAGGAAGAATAAGCAAGCCCCATCCTTATTCATCCTCTGTTAGTGGCATATGCAAAAACATCTTGGAACACATAAAAAAAATGTAAAGTTTGGTTTGAGTGCTGTTAATTACTCAATCTATCATGGAACAGGATAGACAGAATATTCTTGAGTCTTTTATAGTCAGCATTAAACAATTTCTTCAATAACTCAAACAGACAAAAACGGAACATTCTAGTACAATGTGTTTCCAAGTGTTAGAATGTTACACCTAGAAAGCGTAAGTAAAGTTTGTATTATTGCTTGTTAGAATCATAGTTAGTTAAAATTCAGTTTATTATCTTATTCTTTAATTTTTCTATCACACATTGTAGGTTAGAAAAGCCCACAACATAGCAAATTTTCATAGTAAATATTTGTATTAAAATACATCAACATTCTTCATCACAAAATAATATCGATTACTGACAATTTTTGTTAAAAAGTCATATTGTAAATTGGGGATTTAAACAGTGAGCAAAAAAGTTGGGAAAACTGATTTTAAAAATATAAGCATTCTGTCATCAATTTTTAAACGCATACCAATTTAAATAATTTTGCTCTTGTTTAAATAATTTATCCATCAAACATGCATTCCATCCCCAAGTTTCAGCTCGTCATTTGTGATGATTTTCTACCCTTAATTGTTATATATAAAAGAGAATGTTATATCTTTGTATTTTAATTTTCAATTTTATTTCATCCATCCATGACCCCAATTCCAAAAGTTTGGATGTTTTGCAATATGACATGAAATGAAGAATAGGTAATTTGTTCATTCTCTTTAAAGGGCTAGTTCACCCAAAAGTGAAAAGTACGCTCCGATTTACTAATTCTCAAGCCATTCTGTGTATGTGAATTTTTTTCTTTAAGACAAATACATTCAGAGTTACATTAAAATAAAATATCCCGGCTTTAGCCCATGCTTTATAATGACAGGGAATGGCCCCATCCCACTTGTGTCTATAACTTAACTTTTGCAATGTATAGAGTAGGATGCATTGTAGTACATTGTGTAAGTTACACTTTAGAAGCAAGTTGAATCCTATAGCCATTTTATCCGTTTTATTATGGATATTTGTCTTGCACAAACCCATCAATCGAGACCCCACGGAGCTGTTTGGAGTACATTTATGATGGATGGATTCACTTTTGAGCTTCACAATCAGGGCTGTCCCCATTCACTGACATTATAAATATATAACAGCAGCATGAATCTTTCTCATGCAGTGCTGTTTGAGGGGTCAAAGGTCACATACATTTAGCAGAGGTTTCCTGCATTGCCCTACATGGATAGCATATTCTCTGTATTCTCTAAATCTTCTCACAATATGATGAATGGTACATGGTGAAACACTTAAATTCTTTGCAATTTTGTATTGAGAAATTAGAGTATTTTTTTTAAATTAGTTTTACAATTTTGTCATGAAATTTAGCACAAAGTCATAAGCCACGATCCAGCTTTCCTGGCCAAGATGCACATTTTACATCCAATCACCTATTACCAATTTACCTGCTTAATTAGGGACAGTTTTAAAACCTCTTAACTTTGAGATTATTTCATCTTCTCACTTGTGTTATGAATCCGTCCTAATGTTTTTGGAGTATTTTACTGCCATACAGTTCAATATATATATATATATATATATATATATTATATATATATATATATATAGATTATATATATATATATATATATATGTTTTATATATATTATATATATATAAACACTATATAATTTATTACAAATACAAAGTACATTTAAGTTGGTCCATCAACACCTTTTGAAATCTTTAGTATTCTTGTAATTTAAATAAAGGTTAAAAATAATGATGAATCTTGATGTAATTCTATTTTTTTTTAAAACGTCCCACCAACTTTTCTGGAATTATTGGGTTGTATCTATCTACCTATAAAGATTGATTAGTTGGTCAATATGACTGTTTTATACAGTGATCTAAAACTCAATTCCTGGAAGGCCACCGGTCTGTACAGTTTTGCTCCAGCCATAATCAAACACACCCGATCAACCTAAGAAAAGTATTCAGGTTCATTAGAAAATTTCCTTGCAGGTGTGAGTTGGAGCTAAACTATGTAGAACTGTGGCCCTCCAGGAATTGAGTTTGAGACCCCTATATTCTTATTGTGATGATACATTTCTGTGTAAATGTCTTAACAGAATAGTCTGTTGTGATAAAATATTAAATGTTGGAAATACTACTATTTTAGAAATTTCAAATTAAATGAAGGATATTACAATTTTACTATAAATGAGACTAAATACTATGCAAATATTTCCTTGTCACCTGCACACCTTGTTCACGCCAACATATTTTTCTTTGATTTGTGTTTTTAGAAGAGGCTCCAACTGCCCATATAGGTCTTTACAAAGCAAAACAGACAGTAGAGATGCTGAAGACGAAGATCCAGGCGCTGGAGGAAAAAGTGGAGTCTTTGACTCAAGAGAGAAATTTTCTCAGAAAGAGACTGGAAGAGTGTAAGTTCCCCCTCCCTAATTTCTGTTCTGTGGGAAATGAGTATTCGAAGTTATTCAGATTAGAGGGTGACACGGGAATCAATTGTCGCTCCCGTCCATACTCCCATCACGTCCCGATCACGTGACAGTGCCCCCCCCCAAAAAAAATAAATAAATAAATAAAATCTTGTCTCGAAAAAATCCAGAGAGAAAGACTCCTTTCCCGACCCGAAACCCGTAGAATAGTAATTGACCTCCTATCGCGCTCGCTCCCCCCGCCCCCCTTTAAATCATAGCCTAGCAAAGTATCAAAGATCATCTATTTAGCTTTATCCGCAATCTTTAACCATGGGCTGAATGGGCTCTCGAGCATAAGATACACTCATTTTCAGTCGGATATCATATGCTTACCAGTTTATCCAGGTGGTGTAGCAACAACGTAACAGTTTCAGTTTTGGTGCGTGGGGTGTAGTAGACCCAATGGAATTCAACTAAAGATGTAAAAAAAAGAAGAAAATTCAAATCTCCTGTTTCCCGTCCGATCCCGTGGATTATTTCCTGTCCCGTCCCGATCATGTTATCAACAGTGAAATTGACTCCCGTCCCGCGGGAATCCCGAAAAATTGTCACCCTCTAATTGAGATATTTCAGTATCGATAGAATACAATTGGAAAACGTATATAGACTAGCCTATTACATATAATTCGCGGCCCTTACATTGAGGAGTGACTGAAATAAACACGCAGTTTTGTTTATATATAAACAAATCTATCGATATATATATATATATAAAATTCTGTATGTCAAAGAAGATGCAGTATAACGATCTGTACCTCCTATTTTGACTCTCACAGCCCTTAAACTGAAAGCTGGAATTCAAGAAAAGTCCCAGAACCCTACAGTATCCCAGCTGGAGTCGTCTGACGATACAACATCTTCAGAAGACTCAAGTTCAGATTCATCAGAGCCTTCACGAAAGAAAAAGAAGAATAAAAAGAAGAAGAGGAAATTCAAGAGAGCACAGGCCGGTGATGTCAAAAGAGGTACTAAAGTATAGGTTACGATTGTGTCTTAATGTATTAACTGAGACCTATGTTGCTGTAATCATTTTTAACCAGAAAACACTCATTGTCTATTAGTGCTTGCCAGTTTGACCAAAAATCTTTAGGTTTTTCACTGGACCTTTATTATTGCTTATTTTGCTGTAAGGAGTACAGGGAGTGTGTACTGTAAGGATAAATAATAATAGTAACATAAAATCAAATCGATAAAAAGAAAAAAACCTATAAACAATAAAACTGTAATTAAGCGCAATTAAAATCTGTGTTTTTAATTGTTAAATATTGTAATAATTTATCAGTTACACTCAAAATCAATGTAGAAACATCTTAAATACGGTATATTTCACATATTTGTTGTAATGGCATCTTTTTATGAAGACTAATATCACTGATATTAAATCACTGATGTCTCTGATGCAGTTTTTTTTACACATTAATGATATAGACATTCAGCATTACAGTATAATTAAAAGCCGTAAAAATGTCAAGTGAACTTAAAACAATCTTCACATAAATATATTACAATTATTGTAAAATAAAATGAATTGCCTACCATAACACATTATTTTTGACAGCAATAGTTATAAATCAGATTTAATTAAAACTACATAATTGAATAGTTTGGGTTAGATTGACTAGGCCAGTGCAATGGCCTGAAAAGTACCTTATTTTCATATATTTGTGTAAATTGTGGCAGCATAGTTTGTCTATGGAATGATTTCTTCTAATTTGCTTTTCTGTTCTTTCATGCATTTTTTTCCAGTTCGAACTCCTGAAGAGTCTGTCTTGCGATACCATAAAGTCCTCCGACTTGTCAAAAGTGGCTCAACAAAGACAGATGCCTACAACAGTGTGGGAGTGGACCGAAACACAATTGTAAACCAAGCACCAATTGCAGAGCTGGCTGCTGTTAGCCCTGACATGTTCAAGCTCCTAAGAGCTGGTTTCCAAAAAGGAGACAGTCTGCAAAAATTTGCAGACAAATGTTTGGCTCAGTGTATTTTAGAGCCAAATGCAGGTCTCATATGTGCTATGAAACAGGCCGATGACCTGTTAGACATTCTGAAAAAGTAGTTCAATTAAAACTTAAGTACATTTTAAGCAGCACTGTTACTTGTGATTGCTTTTGTTCTACTGGTACTAATCATGTGTAGTACAGCTCAACCCACGAGCTAGGTTTTTTGGGGGGATTTTTTTTTTGTGTATGTGTATGGTGCAGTTCAGTACAGTTGCCATAGAAAATATTTAATTTTCTATTTTGTTTTAACATTTTATTTCAATGTAATGTGGTATGAAAATGTGTTTTTGGAAATGGTTTAATAAACAGCTTTTACAAACTTAAGTGATGGTCATTAATCATAAATGAATCATTTGCCAATTTTTTGAAATAATATAATTATGTTGTGACTTTACTTGGTGAGGCACATCATTATTAACTAATCCTTAAGTAACTAGTAATTTACACATAGTTTGCTCTAATAATGTGGTAATTAATCATACTAGTTTACCTGTATTGTCTGGAAGATGAAATACAAGGCTTTTGCTCAGTGTGGTAATTAAGATATTAATTAACACTGTTAGTTAAAAAAATGAGTTATCAGGGAATTAATCCACAATGACATATTTAATTAAAGGCAATTAATGTATGAACTAATATATTAACCAGATATACTCTTAATTAGTTCCTAATGTGGTAATCATGAATGACTGGCTTAGATGATCATGAGTTACACATTAATTCAGTATTATCTGTGCATTTATTAAGCATGAATTAATGCTTATTAGTGCACCCGTATTGTAAAGTGTTACCAATAAATGCAATGCTTCTCAGTAGTACATGCACATAAAATGAATCAAAAGCCATGTCCAAGCACATGTTTTGGAAACAAAGATGTTTATAGACTATTAGCTATAAAGGATTCATCGCAAGTAGTGTTTGTATTTGTTGTAGTTTCATTATTATGGCCATATAGATAACTCTCAAACTGAATATTGAATGACTCTTGGTCTTTTCAAAACAAAATAAACTCAATTGGTGGCCATTTGACATCTTACTCTACCATTTTGCAAGCATTTATTACTTACCAATCCAGTAGCAACACGGCAGTTCAGCATCCATACATCCTGCTGTATCTTTAACATCTCACTCACAGCGGCTAACCACACAAAACTGAAAATATGACTCAGGGTTTTAGAAGCTAACTGTACTTTGACCTAAACTGAGCAATAGTTTGAACGAAAAGATCTTTCAGAACAGTGTAGGGAAGGAAAAAAAAAATGATCTGACCTGTTTTCTCCTATCTTGCTGCTCCGCCAAAGTAACACTGCAACTTTCCTTACCCCCAATTCACAGCGACTACAGAACAGATGCACCACAGTTTGAATTATCATAACAAGGCCTCCGGCGCAATGGAGCTCCGGCAGCTTTCAGCTTTGGTACCTTTCAGCTGCTCTTGTGACCCAGTCTCTTTTCTTTGTTTCTGTGGGGTTAAGAACCTGCCTCGGCACATCCATTCTCATCCTGGTTGTTACTAATAGCTACCACCAATGTTACTGTGCTGAAGGACAACATTTACCTTCCCTTGTCAATGCCGTTTTGTTTACACAGAATGAAAACGAATAATCCGACTGTCACTTTAGATCAATCAATCAATCAAACTTTATTAATAAAGCGCTTTTCAAACAAAGTTACTCAAAGTGCTTTACAGACTTAAAATAACCCCACAAACCACCCTTCAAAAATAAAATCATCAACGCAAATACAACCCCCTCCCAACCCATCAGCCATTCTCACACACACACACACTTAAAAGCTACAAAAAGCGGGCTGAGTACAGATGAGCCAGGAAATGCCATTGTGGGAGCCATCTGCATCGGCAGCAGCAGATCAGCAGCAGCAGCCAAGGCTCCGACCCAGGGCGCGCAGAGGAGGGAGGGCTGGTACCCCCACCTCCACCCAAGCACTACCTGGGGGGCACTCAGGCAGCCACAGCCGACCACCGCCCCAGATGCAGGGGGCCCCCAGAGAGGAAACACTGCAAGAAAGATTAAAATATGTTAAAATATAAAGTTTATAAAATATAAAGTGTATAAGTAATAAAACAATAAGTGAAAAACAACGATAAGATAGATCAAGATAAAAATGCTAAGCAGATTAATAAATAAACAGTTAAAAGCTAAACTAAAAATTAAATCAGGTAAAACATGCTGAGCGATTAAAAAATATATTAATAAATAATAATTAGTTAAAGGCTAAGCTAAAAAGTTTAGTCTTGAGTTCTCTGTGGCCCTGAGATCCTCTGGCAGCCTGTTCCAGAGGTGAGGGCCATAATAATGGAAAGACGCCTCAACCAATTGAAGGCCCAAGACCATTAAGACACTTAAAAACCATTATAAGAACCTTAAAATCGATCCTAAAACATATGGGGAGCCATTGCAGTGATTCTAAGACCGGTGTAATGTGCTCCCGCCTCCTGGTCTTCATCAGGAGACGAGCTGCTGAATTCTGTAAAAGCTGTAAAGTTGAGGTAGTCTTTTTTGGAATACCAGAAAGCAGGGCATTACAATTATCAATTCTACTGGTGATAAAAGCATGCATTAGCATCTCCGTATTGGCCTGAGAGAGAATGGGGCGGACTCTGGCGATTTTCTTTCTTTATATATTTTCGTTATGTTTTTAATGTGAGGGATAAAAGTCAGCTCAGAGTCAAAAATCACACCCAGGTTTTTCACTTGGAAGGAAGGATTAAAAGACAATGATTGTAGTTTTGGTAAAAGTTTTTCTCTCTGAACCTCAGGACCGATAACTAAAACCTCAGTTTTGTCCTGGTTGAGCTGGACAAAGTTTTCTGCCATCCAGGATTTAATGTCTAAAATGCTTTTAAAATGTGCATCCATTGGCCGTGTGTCATCAGGAGACATGGAGATGTACAACTGTGTATCATCAGCATAACTGTGAAAGTTAACTCCATGTATCCTGATAACACTGCCAAGAGGGAGCATATACAGGTTAAAAAGCACTGGGCCTAAAACTGAACCCTGGGGCACACCACAAGTGATCTTATGGACCATAGAAGAACAGGTATCCAAACTTACCATAAAAGTCCTGTCTGTGAGGTAGGATGTGAACCATTTGTGAACAGCACCAGAGAGGTTAAAAGAATAGTGTGGTCTACTGTATCAAAGGCAGCACTTAGATCCAGGAGAATCACCACTGTCACCTTTTTAGCATCATAGCTTAATCTAAAATCATTTAAAATCTTTAAAAGCGCCGTCTATGTGCTTTGGTTCATCCTAAAACCAGAATGAAATTTTTCTAGGACATTATGAGTGTTAATAAAATCATTAAGTTGAACAAAAAAAAGTTTTTCTAAAACTTTGCTTAAAAATGGTAAGTTGGATACCGGTCGGTAATTGTTTAAATCATTAAAATCTAAATTGCTCTTCTTCAGCAGGGGCCTCACTACCGCCGCTTTAAAGGCAGCAGGAAAAAGACCGGTCTGAAGGGAGCAATTCATAAAGTTTCAAATCTCATCTTTAAAAGAACCATAAAATTGCTTAAAAAACCTGGTGGGAATCGGGTCCAAAGCACTTGTGGTGGACCTCACTGAGGAGAAAACTTTATCAAGGGTCCCAGCTTCTACCAGGACAAAACTGTCCAGTGTTTCCTCTGGTGAAGGCAGACACTCAGATTTGTCTAAAACCATTTTTGTTTGAGAGGATGACACTGAAGGTTATTATCTAAAATCAAGGGATCGCATCCCGCCCGGGCCCCTCATTGTACACCTTGCCACATTTGGCATTGCTGGCTGGTAAAACTGGTGATACTGGTAATAAGTCCATGGATTCAAAATTGGTGGAACCCTGCGCGGAGCTTGAAGACGTGCTTGTGATAAGAAGGGGAGAGATGTGACAGTGTGAGGGTCCCATCAGTGTGCCAACAGTGTCCCATTGATCATGCACCCTGGCTGCTTGGCCACAGGGATATCCTTCTGGCTGACTGGTTAGCGTGCATGAATCTCACTCAGGAGTCATGGGAACGAATCCCGCCCAGGTCCTCATTGTGCTCTTGCCACATATAGTTTTCAAGTTGTTGTTTACGAAAACGGCTCAGTGATGTTTCCCTTTTTCCAGGTCAGCTGTATCTATTGAAAGCTGGGCAGAAGAAGCCCTGCCTAACACAAAGTTCCCCTTCAGCACTACAATAAATTGTTCCCACCTGTCCCATTTAATTCCCAGTCTGCGAGACTGAAGTTCACAAAGAGCAGGCAGACATAAGAGTCTTTGTTCTCTAGGTAGGTGACGGGGTTATTGTGGACCACAGAAGATACAGCATCTTCTGTTGATCGGTTGTACCATTAGGTTATGCCGAAACCCGCTATGGACCCTTTCCTTAAAATCTGTTATGTGGCAACAGGTAAAGCTCATAAACCCACAGGAGAGTAGGTTCTAAGGACTAGAGTTTGAGACTACTGAACTAAAAGGCATGCATTTAATGTAATGATCTCTTTCAGTCAATAGAGCAGATACTTCCTACTTCAGTTCACAAGAGACTGTCCTGCAGCTTTCACACTGATCCCTCTTTCAATCCATCTGAATCAAATGAATGGCTCATTACCTGGCCACTGCAGCATTTGATGATATGCTGAATAGGCAGTTCAGCCAAGCAGTTAGATGTTTTGGAGCAAGATTGCACATAAAAGTTTCAAGACACTGGATAAAAGATCCATCCACCCATCAGTAAATTAGATGACTGGGGTACATCCTGGACATGTTAGGATGGAAAAGGTTTACAATTTTACTGAGAATTGAGCAAATGCTTTGGCATAAAACTAAAACTTAACAAAAACAAAGATGGCCACCCAAAACCAT